>CM046442.1:32982113-33582113 GCA_025506515.1 Flaveria trinervia
GGAAGAAAATAGAGGGGTTGAAAAGGCTAAAAAGACCATTTTGCTAAAGCTGAAAGGATCGAAGGAGGAGCCCTTAAAGATAAGGGATGGGGACAGAAATGATGATGATGATGAAGACGATGATAATGATGAGAGTGAAACTGACGAAGAGAAAACTGAAGAATGGCACGAAGATGAAGACACTGACGAAGGAGAAGCAGCTGAATCTGTCTCAGCTCCAGGGCAAGAGAAAAGATCAAAGAACCGACAAGATCAGTCAGCTTCTGCTTCTGCACCCTCACGTGATGAGCCGAGTATTCAGGATAAAAGTAAATAGTAGATGTTTATGTATTTATTTACTTTTGTATTCTGTATTGAAAAACCATGTATTAAAAGTTTATATTAAGTTAATGCATTTCGTTTGATAAATTACTAATGATTTGAGTGTGAAATGTGTAAATCAAACAGATCCAAATTACAAAAGAGATGAGTTTGATATTGCTCCCCATCAGCAGGTCAAGTCTCAACTCACAATGATTCTTGATCTGCAAGGGATTGTCAGAAGGTCAGTGAGTTATACCCCTGAAGAAGGAGAAATAATTCACGATCTATCAAACGAGCAACTGGCAGAAATTTTCAAGCTCAATCCTGATGAGATAGTGAAAGATGCTCCGACATGTAATGCTACCTGTGATGACGAGCTAAATGACATTGATGAAATTGAGATAGAAGATGTCACTGCAGAGCACTATCCTCAGTATGCTGACAATGAGGGCAATGTGGTTCCCAATCTGGGTGAGTCCCTTGTCGGTGATACATTTGAGGTGTTAGACAAAATGGAGCAAGAGTCAGAGAAGACAGAGGGAATGGCCCAAGCCTCAAAGGATGATGTTGATATCCGTAAGGCTGAATGGGCTGCATGTTTTAAAGAAGTTAGAGCCTAACATGCTGCACCGAAGAGGGATGCCTACACCAAGCTCTATAGAGTCAAGAAACATCTTAAGGTGTCAGGCAGGATTATAGCATGGGCATATTTTGATGATCTTAACGTTTATGCCATTAAGATGGAGAAGGGCATAGAGTACTTTAGATTTCCACATGATCTAAAGACTCTACCAGGTTTTGAGCTCAACCAGCTAGCCAAATTGAAGCTGTTGTATGCTGACCCGAGAAAAATGTCAAGCTGGTTTGAGGCTGCCCTAAAGAAAGAGTACCACACCAGGTGGATTAACTTCAGACCTCAACAACCTACAAGAAGGTCTGAGATGGATGCCATTACTGGAAAACCAAAGATAGTGTTGAAGTGGAATCCTCCGCGCACAATGTCAAGAATCCCACTCCGGGAAATGACAAAGGACTTCACACCACACTTTAAGTGGTGGTACTACGATTGGAGAACAGCAGAAGTGGTCATAGTCCTAAATAAAGAGGGTCAAATGGATACAATCAGAGTATTCGATCGGATGTGGCTTACCAACTTGTCGGAAAATGATGTCTATACACTTTACAAGTGGCCTCTGTTCTATGATACGCAAGATATTGTACAGGCCCTCCAGTTCCAAAATGTCATAAGACTTTGCTTCACGTTTGATATTCACGCGGGAGTCACAAAAGAGACAAGTACAAGAAATATGAGGAGGTAATGAAGAAAACAAGATATTAGAGAGATCTAGGTCCAAGGGGGAGTTTGTTGATACATGTATGTCCCTAGATCATGATATGTGATGTAATAGATCTTGTTTGGTATGATTGATGAAATGATATTGACTGTTTGTTAGTTATAATGTTAATGTTTCATTAATGAGTTGACCTTGAATTGGTTAGTTAGGTTAGTGATTGCTTGAATGATTACATATAATGTTTATTAATTAATACACAATACATTCAAACTTAACATAATAAAGTTCTCATACGAATGGCTCATGCGAATGAACCATACGCATGAATAACTTCACACGATTGACTCAGTCGCACGACTGAACCAGGAGACTGGATTAGTCGTACGATTGTGACATAAGATTGGCTCAGTCGCACGACTGAACACTCAGTCGTACGAATGAATCAACCGCATGGTTCAATCGCACGACTGAACCAGACTAATGGTTCAGTCGCACGATTGAATAACACCAACCTATAAATACAACTCAATTCGTGAAAAAGAAAAAAACTCTCGATTAATTACGATTCCAGACGTACCCTAGCCGTCTAGAAACCTCTCAATTCGTTCTCCAAGTTCATAGAACACATTAGATCGATTCCCAATCGATTTCTAACGTTAGTTTCAATTCTTGATTGATTCTTCGTGTGTTCTCACTGATTGGATCGCCAATCAAATAGGATTCCGCACTATTTGATATGGTTTACACGTTAATCTCTAGGTATTTCGGTCAAATACCAGGTCCTAACAAGGCTCTCTATAGGCTCCATCAAGCACCTAGAGCACGGTATGAGAAACTCTCAACTCATCTGGTGAAACATGGCTTTCGTAGAGGAGTTATTGACTGCATACTGTTTATCAAAGAAAAGAATGGCGACTTACTGCTAGTACAGATTTATGTTGATGACATAATCTTTGGATCCAAAACAAAGAGTTATGTAAAGAATTTGAATCTGTAATGAAAGCAGAATTTGAGATGAGTGCAATGGGAGAAATGAAGTTCTTCTTAGGATTACAGGTGGATCAAACACCAAAAGGAATTTTTCTGCATCAGACTAAATATGTAAGAGACATCCTCAGTCGGTTTGACATGGAGAATGCTTCAGCTGCTGGAACTCCACTTGCAACGAACCACGATGTGGCACCCGATGAAAATGGTGATCTGGTTGATGCTACAATGTATAGAGGAATAATTGGATCCCTTATGTATCTCACAGCGTCTCGTCCTGATATCATGTATGTGACGTGTCTCTGCTCCAGATATCAGGCGAAACCGAAAGTCAACCATCTCATGGGAGTTAAACGGATTTTCCGTTATCTGAAGGGTACTCCAACACTCGGGTTGTGGTATCCTCATGACGATGACTTTGAGCTTATAGCGTATAGTGATTTGGATTATGGCGGTTGCAAAATGACTTACAAGACAACATCAGCAGGATGTCAGTTTTTTGGTAGACGGTTAGTCACCTGGCAATGTAAGAAGTAGACCTTCGTTGCTCTGCCAACATGTGAAGCTAAATACGTTGTTGCTGCTAGTTTCTGTTCACAAATCATCAGGATTCAACAGCAAATGCACGACTACGATTTGCGATTCTCTAGCACCCCTATCTATGTTGATAATTCTGCTTCTATAGCCTTAACACAAAATCCAGTCCAATATCCTAAAACTAAACACATCGGTATTAAGTATCACTTTATACGTGACTGTTTTGAAAAGCAATTAATCGATGTGGTTAAAATAAATACGGATTTTCAACGCACCGACCTCTACACAAAAGCATTTGATAAACCGAGGTTTTTATATCTATTAGAGGTTATATGATATAGAGGAAGAAAATGCTTAGTCCGAAAATTTTTATTTTTATTTTATTTTATTTTCTCTTCTTTTCTTTTCTTTTCTTTTCTATTAAAATCCAAAAACACAAAAATATTTTTGGTTTTAGAATTTTAGGAGGAGAATAGGTTAGATTAGTATTAAATTAGCTGCTTTATTTAATTACTTAAAAAGAAGAAAAAAACGAGGGAGAAGGACAACTTAGCTAAAAGGAAAGTAATCAAATCTGTGATACTGATTCAACGTTTATGGAAAATGATAGTACATAGGGAACAAATTGTTTGGGACTTCAAAAGAGTTTAACTGATTAAGATGCAAAATTCAAAGTTTAAGTCTGAAAATTCTAAGCAAAATAAAAGGAAAAATGATAGTAAAACTAGTATGCTACGAGGGTAACATAGAAAAAGTAGACCTAGAGACTGCTAGTTCATTATATGATGTGTCGATAAATTCAACACAATAGATGAGTAGACCTCATTGGTGGTTTCAATTACAAACTAAAGTGTTTAACTTGCTGTGGGTTCCCATCTTATCCCTGGTTAACACAATCAACACTGTTCCAATAAGGGGTGAAGAGCAAAATAAATGCCACAAATGTGTGCGGACGACCATAAAATATGAGCAAAGCACATGAAAAATGCAAAATGAAATCAAGCTGATAACTTATGTTGTTGGTGTGTTATGTGCAAAAAGAAAATAAATGCTCTAACAAGAAGATAGGTTATGTGTCTCTCTGTTATGCGGTGGCACTGACCTGAGGATAAGCATAACCTAAATATTTTAGAATTCATTGTTGTTTGCGTCGCTCTGTTGTGCGATGGCACTGACATGAGGCTTGGCATCTCTTTGAAAGCTCTTAGAATAGTTTTTTCTTTAAATATACCCGTAGACTGCTCAAAAATCTCCTGAGGAATGTTGATTACCATATAAGCGTGGGATCCACAATGCTTGTTGAAATAATTAAACCTTATATCATCACCAATGTGTGTCAAAAATCTATGTATGGATTTAAGAGGACAAGTATACTGATATCATCGTGAGCTGCAGTTCTTGAAAGTCAAAATCGTTGTGTGCATCTTGTAGCTCTAGTATGATTTCCTAAAATTGCTATTGACTCTCAGTGAAAACAAGGATCTAGCATCAAAATAGTTTATTAAAATGTCCCAAATGATTTTGATATACCTGTATGATTCCATAATGAATTGTATTGGAAATGATAAACTGAATTAAAGATGTGCTGTCCAGGAAGTAAAATCGGTTAGAAGTACTCTAATAGGTTTAAATCCATCTCCATTCAAAAAAAATACACAAATATGTGTTGGTTTTGTTTTAAAAATTTCTAGTTGTTTTTATTTAATTATATTTAGTCATTTGGTAGGTAAAAGTCGGACTATGCATCGGAATTCAATCTATGAATCACTACTTAAAAGGGGTCACGTTTGAGGTGACTAATCAGGATTTTAAGTTAAAAAAGATCACGTTTGAGGTGATCAACAGTTTTTTAAATTAAAAAGGTCATGTATGAGATGATCAACGGTCATAATGTCTTATCTATAATTAACAAGTTAAATGTTTGAAAGTGCATGAGTTAAATTCATAAGTCTTAGCCATTCGCATGATTGGATCATAAGTATGAGTCAATCACACGATTAAACCATACTTATAGACCAACGTACTATTGGACCAAAGCTTGGGTCAATTCATGCGATTGGCTCACCAGGATGAACGAAACGCACGAATGGAGGAGCCCGACTGAGTCGTCGCACGACTGAACCCAAGTCGCACAAATGGATGTGACCGACTGAGCCAGTCACACGACTAAGCCCCAGTCGCCCGAATAAATCATGCGAATAGGTCCAGTCGGCTGACTGAAAATAAAATCAGTATAAATAGGGTGAAAGTGGTCGCACATTCTCACCACCCTTCAATTGCTCCCAAATCGCACGACAGCAAACTTACTCTGCTAAAATTTGATTTAGTTGATTTCGAACTGAGATTGTGTTACTAATGTGTACTCTCATCTTCTACAGGTAATTAGTGATCGAAATCGCACAAAATGCATGGTGTAATCAAACCCTAACAGACCCAATTTGACTAAAATGAAGAAATCTATAAAAACTTTCAATAGACACGTAAATATGCTTAATGGTTAAAATGAAGGACATATATTGATAGTTAGGGTCCCTACGAATTTAAGAGCCTAAATAGGACGTTTAACATCAAGTTTTGACCTAGATCCGGAGTTAGAGTGTCGAACAGAGAGTTATGCGACTCTACACTCCGAATGAACTTCAAACGCACGATTGAGCTGGGCGAATGACTCAATCGGCCAATGAACAAGGCATATGACTCAATCGCCCGATTGAACTCAGCCGCCTGCTCAGTCGCCCGATTGAACTTAGCCACATGCTCAGTCCCTGATTGAACTCATCCGCATGCTCAGTCGCCCGATTGAACTTAGCCACATGCTCAATCGCCCGACTGAACTCAGTCATATGGTTCAATCGCACGATTGAACCAGACTAATCTCAAAACAACTTAAATTTCAACAGTTTCTGTTATGGATTAATCTCATGTTTATGTCTTTTGTGTTACAGAAACAATGGCAGATAGGTGGATCATCAACACCAAGCACAACATTTGTGCTCACTTAGATGCCACCACTAGGAATGCTGCTGAGTTTGTTGGTATTATTGCATTTATGAGGTGATCAAGGATCTACAGAGCCATATCTGCTCCATGCCCACCCTACCGTCTATACAGCAGGCCTTCGGGGAGGGTGCATCAGTTTACAGATCTACTGAGCCCTACTGCATTTGGAGCACCATTTTTGGGCAAGAGATTGAGGTCACTGTTGCAGACATTCGATGGGTACTGGACCTGGGTGATGATGCTGCCCACCCAACCAAGTTACATCTCTTACCGTAAGGGGATGCTTTCTAAGGATGAAGTATACTGGGGATATCAACGCAGGTGTGCTCAACAAAAGCAACCTGTGTCCACAGTTCAAATACTTAGCACACATCATTCTCAAGTGCATTGCTTCACGGAGGGGTGGATTTGATGATCTCTCTGACCAAATCCAGAATGCGTACGTGGCACTAGTGCTGAATCACCCCTTCAGCTTCTCCAACATGATTTTCTCTTACCTGATCGAGAACCTTGAGGCCAAGGGTAAGGAGAGCTTCTGCATGTATCCCAGGTTCTTGTAGATGATCATCGAGGAGAAGCTCCCCCTAGTGCCCAAGGAGAAGGACGATGCTGTGATGTTAGAGGTTATGGATGACACCACCCTAGGGAGGATGAAGATGTATAGGGGAAGCAGTGAAGCCCCCTGTTAGGCGACTGTTCGGGCACCTGGCCAATGCTGATTACGTGGTGCCTTTTCACAAGAAGTGGCATCACGATGACAGTGATTCTAATGTCGAGCCTATTGAGATACCCACCAATGAATCAGATGACAACGATGACCAAGCTGATGGTTAAGGCCGTGAGGCTCCAGGTGGATCTAAGTCGGCTCCAATCCACCCCGACTTTCAGATAGATGAGGAGGAGGAGTCGGATGAGGAGCCATTGGTACGGACAGTGGCAGCAAGGTGGTTGCCACTGAAAGAGGCTTGCAACAGTTGGTGGATGCCAAGGTGAGTCCCGGGATGCCGTTACTACTGATACTGATCCATCTTACATCCCGGACCATCCCATCAGCCAAGGGGGAGCATCCTCCTTTAAGGGATCGAGGAAGAAGAGGATGGCTCAGCCCCATGGGATGAAGAGCAAGTGGAGAAGGATCGCCTTGATCACCACCACATCCACCACTTCTACCACAGCTACCACACCACTTCCACACCCCCTACCATTACTACCACACCTCCCACCATCACTACCACACTCCCAACCACCACTACTACAACCACCCCTTCACTATCCACTCCTATCCCACCACCCATATTCACCACATCCACCACCACCACCACCACCCAAAGAGTCGGGACTTCTACACACGTCCCACTGAGCCATGCATCCACTCTACCCTCCATAGGGGTAGAGGAACAGCTAGCCAACCTAAATCGAATGATGATAAAGCTGTTATCTGCTGATGAGCAAAGAGATATATAGCTAAGTCAGCTTATGGAGCTCAATGCTGCTCAAGCACAGCAGATTACCCAGCTTCAGGTATAAAATGCTCATTCGGTTAAAGGATTGAGGAGTTGTAGGCCAAGAACAAGAAGATCATGCTGAGACTTAAAGGATCAAAAGATGAGCCTCTAAAGATCAAGGAAGGTGGTGATGATGATGATGATGATGATAATGATGATGAGGATGATGATTCTGGTGAAGAAGATGAGGATGATGAAGAAGGATTGAAGGGAAAGAAGAAAGGAGATGATGATGATGATGATGATGATGATGAAGGTGATGCTGCTGCATCAGCCTCTGCTGAAGGTCAAGAACGGCGGACTAAGAGAGCTCAGGACCAAGGAGCATCATCTTCAGCCCCTCCTGTTAAAGAATTGACAGATCTAGAGAAAAGTAAAAATTAAATGTTTTGTATTTAGCAAACTTTTGTACTTGATTCAAATATTACATTTATGTAATTTCTGATTATCTATGTTTATATATGTTTAAATGTCTTGATTAATTACTAATGATTGATGTGTTAAATGTTTAAATCAAGCAATAAAACATCCCAGCAAGATGAATTTGATATTGCTCCCCTTTAGCAATCAGTCTCAATTCACAATGTTCTTGATTTGCAAGGGATTGTGCGAAGGTCAGTGAGCTACACTCCGAAGAAGGAGAAATCATATACGACCTGACCGATGAGCAACTCGCAGAGATGTTCAGACTAAATCCTGACGAGCTCGTCAAAGACGCTCCAAAGATTGATTATTATGAGTGATGACGAGCTAAACGACGTAGATGAAATAGAGATAAAGGATGTCACGTCTGAGCACTATCCAGAGTACACTGACCGAGAGGGAAATGTGATCCCCGACTTGGGTAACACTCTCGGCAGTGCTACATTCGACAATCTGGATGAGATGGAGAAAGACACAGATAAGAATAAAAGCCAAGCCCAAGCCTTGGACGCTGATATTGATATAAAGAAGGCTGAATGGGCTGCTTGTTTTGCTGAGATACGAGCCCAACGCACAGCTCAAAAGCAAAATACCTACACCAAGCTCTACAAGGTCAAGAAACATCTAAAGGTGTCTGGCAAGATTATTGCATGGGCGTTTTTTAAGGATCTTAATGTTTATGCTGTAAAGAGGGAGATGGGGATAGAGTGTGACATCCGTCACCTTAAGGTCCGTCGAACGGCATAATTAAGCATAGAATTATTTTAATTATTCTTCCTCTTCTTCATGAACTCCTGCTTTAAGGAATCATGTCTGCTTTATTACCCTTGTGCCTGTACTTCCTCCGTGAACTTGTGCTAAGCATAAACCTTTTATAAATTTCATCACCATTATCACCAAATGTATCATTTTTAATTATACCCATTTTCATTAATAAAACCATTTTAAGCTATCAATTACCATTAAACACGCTTTTAACCTTAATACAACGAACATTTTAAAGTCGTTTTCAACTTAAACAAACTTTGGAAACTCAGGGGCTAAGTGCAGGGACTAAAATTGACATTTTGCAAACCTGGGATGGGTATAAAAACCCATTCCCAGCCATTTTCTTCATTCTCTCCATTTCTTCTTCATCATCTTCTTCTCCACTTCACATCTTCATCTTAGCACCAAAAACGCCCCGTTTGGTCACGTTTTCGTCGTCTAGACTTCACCTACAACTTAGTCTACTCCATCCTTGCAGGTAGACGACCTTGGTTGTCCATTTCTTGCTTGTTTTACGGCTGTCCATTTCTAGGGTTTTGGGTGTTCGGGTCAACTCGAACACAAGAGGTCAACTCAACTCGAAAGCTGGTTCAGTCGTACGAATGAAGCTGATTCGTATGAATGAATGTTGATTCGTGCGTATGGAGGTTAAGCCGTGCGATTGAGTGTTGTGTGGTACGACTGAATGCCAGTCGTACGAATGAAGACTCAATAGCGCCAATGAAGCTGATTTGTACGATTTAAGGTTGATTCGTACGAATGGAGCGTTGAGTCGGGCGTCTGGTCCTGTTGTGTGACTGATGATGTTGAGTGTGAATTTCCTCTTGAACGTCTGATGATGATAAGGTAACATTAGTAAAAGTGTCATTGCTTGACCATAAAGATAAAGTCAACGCTATCAACATGCACATACTATTTCAATTGAAATCAACCTAACATTTTACAAGTATCGACAACCCATTTGGAACTACAAATACTTAACAAGTGCTATCTTTCATAACGAGATCTTTACACGGATGTCATAAGCAATGACGACTACTCTTGGTACTTGGATCTACATAAGATCCGATGCGTCTGTCCGCTTGTGTGTGTGCTACCCACGACCGAACCGATACAACCCGAACCGACCAAACATTACTATACGCTTTATACACGTCATTAATGCTTAACAATAACTGTCAAATAGGTGTTTGACCAATCATTGCATTCAACTGTTGGAAATCTTGATCATTCATACCTACCACTAAACATGTGAGTCTCGTGGCCCCCTTTTTATGCTTATACTACTTTACAAACATTTACAAACATGGGGGAATAGTATGCTCGCCCATTTTCTATGTTGTACAACATACATACAATTTACATACTTGGAATCAACGTGCTACTGTTTTATGGGTACTTATCTGATACATGCATGAGTCTGCTTTGTGCTTCTTTCTCTCAACCATTTAATTCCAGTGTGGTAACCGACGGATAGGTATTGGTAGTACTACTGGGTTGACACCCCCACCGTCGTGTTGGTATACTAGTTAGTACCAACAATAGCCAGGTACGGGCCTTGGGTGAATATATTCCGACAAGATTCTTTGTGTACGTCATTAGGTTTGGTTGTAAAGCTCTTGTCATGTGATTTTGCTTACTTATAACTGTATGCACGGTATTCTGCAACAACTTTATACAGCATCAATTACTTATTTACTTTAAACCTGCGAACTCACCAACAATTTTGTTGACCATTTTGAGCATATCTTTTCAGGTGATCATGCTAGCTGAGGTTCTAGGTGTGCTGCCTTATTGGAGACCCTAGGATGCATTTCGGGCTAAACTTGTCATTTTGAAAACAATTGTTGTATCTGTTTCAAACATATTACACTTTGTAACTTGTTCCCGGGTTGTGGGAATTGCATACAATGTTATTATCTATGTTTATCTCATATCATATTTATGCTTATGGCTATGTTGTCGTGAATACTAACTAAGCACGATACAAGTCCCCTTGTTATCGGGTGTTGTCATGACACGCTTGTCATCATTATTATTATTGCATCTCTATCGCTTACCATGTGTTATGACGATTCCCGTCTCGTTACATCCCCGTGTTTCCGCTCTTAGCGGGGGTGTGACATAGAGTACTTCAGATATCCACATGATCTGAAGACTCTTCCAGTTTTAAGCTCAACCAACTGGCACGCTTGAATTTGTTATATGCTGATCCTAGAAAGATGTCAGATTGGTTTGAGTCTACCCTAAAGAAGAAATACCACACCAGATCGGTGAACTTCAGACCTCAACAACCGAAGAGGTACATTCATAGGTCTGAAGTGGATCCCATTTCTGGAAAGCCTAAAGTGGTGCTGAAGTGGAGTCCCCCGCGCATAATGTCCAAGATTCCCTTACGGAAATGTCACAGGACTTCACTCCACACTTCAAATAGTGGTATTATGATTGGAGAATAGGCGAAGCGGTCATAGTTTTAAATAGAGAAGGAAAAATGGAAACTATTCAGGTATTCGACCCAATGTGGCTTACAAACTTATCTGCAGAAGACATCTACACATTGTACAAGTGGCCACTATTCTATGACGCGCAAGATATTGTACAAGCCCTTTAGTTCTAGAATGTTATACGACTCTGTTTTGCATTTGAAATACATGGAGGAGTTACTAGAGAGGAGAAGTACAAGATATTTGAGGAGCTTATGAAGAATGTCAGACGTTAATGTAAAACTAGGTCCAAGGGGGAGTTTGTTGATACATATGTACCTAGTTTAGGAGCTTAATGTAAATGTTTGTCATGTCTTACATATATGTAATGAATGAGTTGAATGAAATGCAATATGTGATTGATGCTTATAATGTTTAATTTTCATTGTTTATTGTGTGAAAAAGTATATTGAACTAACTATATAGGTTTGAGGTTGTTGTGCATAGTTCTTAGTCAATAATGATTAAGAAATGTGTTCAAAGTTAATCGTATGAAGTCTTCATGCAAATGGACCATGCTAATGGACCATATGCATGAATACTTCATGCTAATGGACCATCGCATGACTAACCAGGAGACTTGATTGGTTGCACGAATGAGACATAAGATTGACTCAGTCGCATGACTGAACATTTAGTCGTGCGTATGGATCAATCGCATGATTCAGTCGCACGACTGAACCATGCTAATGGTTCAGTCGTACGATTGAAAAACCCTAACCTATAAATACCACCTAATTCATGGAAAAACAAGACAATCAAGAACAATTGAAGAGAATTCAAAACACTTGAACACATACTCGTATCCTAGTCGTCCAGAGATTCCAGAAAGCATGTTCCAAGTTCATAGTTCGCAGTTGATCTTGTTCTAATCGTTCTTAATGTTTCTTTAATCGTTAGTTTGATCGGGACTGCGTTCTCACTGATTGGATCGCCAATCAAATAGGATTCTGCACTATTTGATCTAGTTTCACGCATTATCAGTTAGTACTCCGTACGTACACGATCCTAACAATTTAATTTTTTTATCATCCCTAAAGGATTCTTATGTTTGTCCTTTGCTTGAAGGCTTGTCGTAAATCTCTCCACATAGGCCGCAATGTCATTTTCCGTTTGTGGTCACTGCCAATAATCCTTCATCGTGTAATACATTCTATCAGTTCCAGGATGTATTAGATACTTAGATTTATGTGCCTATTCTATATCGGTTCCCTCAAATTATCAAATTTTGGTACCCAAACCCAACTGCCCATGCAAAGTAATATGTCATTTCCCCCAGTCAACTGTTCATAGTATTGATCATTTCCACTTTTCGCACATTTTCCTCAAGTAGGGATTTTGTTTAGGCTTTTCTCAATTCATTTGTCAAGCTTACTTAGATGTCTATATGCATAGCATGTACTCAAATTGTCTTAGTTTGTTCCTTCTAGCTTAAGGTAGCTGCAACCATATTCGCCCTGCGAGGATGGTACTGGAGTTTGAAGTCGTAATAGGCAAGCACTTTCATCCATCTTCATTGTTGAATATTGAGTTTGTTCAGTAAAAAGACATGTTTTAAGCCCCTTGTGATCTTAATAAATGATGAAATTTGTTCCTTAGAGGCAACATCACCATATCTTTAATGCAAACAACACATCACCTAATCCAGGTCTGTATTGCATAATTTTCCCCATGCTTTTCTTAGTTCCCTCAATGTGTTTGCAATCACATTATTTCTTTGCATCAACACGCAATCCATTTGTTTATTGAAGCGTCATAATAGATCACAAAGTCATCATTCCCCTTTGGTGAGCGAGAATAGGTCTACTACTTGTCACACCTTGAATTTTCATGAACGAAATTTTACCGTTAGACGTGTGATAAACTAGGATCTTAGTTGTTAGTTACACCAAATGACATATATATATATAATATTTTCATTAAATTTTTCCGGTAAATGAAAACCATTACCCAAAATTCAAGTTTCATAGTTAATAATGTGGAAGCGAATTTAAAAGAAATCCAAAATGATACTACGTAAATACACATGCCCAAATTCAGAATTTGTTCTAAAACCCAAACAATATTTTTAAAAGAACCATTATGCATGAAGCTCCAATGTTGTGCTCCGAGCAGTGCGATTACCTTCAAAAACTTGAGAGAAAACTACTAAAGTGTCAGCATGGAGTTGGTGAGCTCATTGATTTTTAATAGACAAACAGTTTAGAAACAGATACAATAAACAAGTATACCACTATAGATAGCTAATATACATTTCATGTCACTAAGTGTATGAAGTTTACCACCGAAGCTGACAAGAAAATTTATGAATGCCTCGGTCGTGGTTACCAAACCACGACAATAGTAATTAGGTCAATTTAACACCCGTTCGACCTTCAGTTGTACTAGCACGACTAGCCCAGGTGGGCTTTGTCACACCTAATACTACTAATCATAAATTAAGTCAGTTTTCACTCTGAGCCTGTCTTGATTTGTAGTAGGTATTGGTAAGTGTTCTCTTGCAGCTTTATGTGTATATTTGTCTCAATTGATCTGTCGCAAACAACGATCCATGAAAAGCCTCTTTAATATCACAGAATTAATAGTTCGAATGTAATGACTTAATTGATAACAACACTAGTTTACATGTGATCATACAATCTTAATAAATCTAAAGAGACATATTTTAAAGCATGTTCTCTTCCCCAAAAGAGAATAGTATAGAAAGTGGCAGTAAACTCAGCTTAGATTGCGCGGTTATAATTGAATGCATTTAACAGATTATAGGTTTTCAAATGTGACATCCGTCACCTTAAGGTCCGTCGAACGACATAAATAAGCATAGAAATACTTTAATTATTCTTCCTTTTCTTCATGAACTCCTGCTTTAAGGAATCATGTCTACTTTATTTTCCCTTGTGCCTGTACTTCCTCCGAGAACGTGTGTTAAGCATAAACCTTTTATAAATTCATCACCATTACCATCAAATATATCATTTTTAATTTCAACCATTGTCATTAATAAAACCATTTTAGACTATCAAATGTCATTAAACACGCTTTTAACCTTAATATAACGAACATTTTAAGGTCGTAATCAACCGAAACAAATTTTGGGGAACTTGAGGGTTAAGTGCAGGGACTAAACTTGTAATTGTGCAAACTTGGACTGGGTATATAAACCCCCTTCCCAGCCCATTCCTCATCCACTTCATCTTCTTCACCTCTTCACTCCCTACACACACATTTTCTTCATTCGAGCACCAATTCCAACCGCTAGGTTCTTGTCTTGTTGTCTCGACTCCACCTACGGCTAGTCTACTCTATTCTAGCAGGTAGACGACCTTGTTGTCCCTTTTCCTTGCTTATTCACGGCTGTCCAAACTACGGTTTCGGGTGTTCGGGTTCAACTCGAACACATGAGGTCGTGTGGTGCGTGTGAGGTCTTTCTGCTTGTGTTTCATGTTTATGTAGTTTGTAGAGTGTTTCTGGAAGTCCTTGTGGTGTAAAACTCGCGTTTAGAATAGCTCGGGGGCTGCTCAGCCCGACCACATTCGCGGTTCTGCAGTTCAGGCGACTGGGTCTGTCAGGCGATTGAGCCGTGCGACTGAGTGAGTCGTGCGACTGAATCTTGCGTCTAAGTCAATCGTGCGACTGAGTTGTGCGACTAGGCATGTCGTCCGATGTGAGTTGTGTGCGATTGAATCATGTGTGCGAATGAGTGTATGTGATTGAGTCATGCGTATGAATGATTGTGTGCGATTGAGTCAGGTGACCGACTGAATGTATGCGATTGTGTGTGTTTCGCACGACTGGAGTCCAATCGCACGAATGAAGGTTCAATCGCACGAAAGTAGCTCATCGCACGAAAGTAGCTAATTCGCACGATTGAGGGTTGATTCTGCACATGGAGGTTGGGTCATGCGAATGTGTGTTGTGTGGTACGACTGAATGCCAGCCATGCGAATGAAGACTCAATCGTATGAATGAAGCTGATTCGTACGATTGAAGGTTGATTCGTAAGGATGGAGCGTTGAGTCGAGCGTCTGGTCCTGTTGTGTGACTGATGATGTTGAGTGTGAATTTCCCCTTGAACGTCTGATGATGATAAGGCAACATCAGTAAAAGTGTCATTGCTTGACCACAAAGATTAAAGTCAACGCTATCAACATGCACATACTATTTCAATTGAAAACAACCTAACATTTTACAGTTATCGACAATCCAATTGGAACTCAAATACTTAACAAGTGCTATCTTTCTTACCACGAGAATCATTTCACGGATGTCATAAGCAATGACAACTACTCGTAGTACTTGGATCTACATAAGATCTGATACGTGTGTCCGCTTGTGTGTGTGTGCTACCCACGACCGAAACGATACAACCCGAACCGACCAACCATTACTATATGCTTTGTACAGGTCATTAATGCTTAACAATAACTGTCAATAGGTATTGACTGTTCTCTGCATACAACTTTTGGGAATCTCAATCTTTCATACTTACCACTTCACATGTGAGTTTCGTGGCCCCTTTTTGTGCTTATACTACTTTACAAACATTTACAAACATGGGGGAAAGTATGCTCGCCCGTTTTCTATGCTGTACAACATACATACAATTTACATACTTGGAATCAATGTGCTACTGTTTTGTGGGTACTTATTTGATACATGCTTGAGTCTGCTTTGTGGTTCTTCTTACAACCATTTAATTCCAGTGTGGAACCGACGGTTAGGTATTGGTAGTACTACTGGTTGACACCCCCACCCTCGTGTTGGTATACTAGTTAGTACCAACAATTGCCGTACGGGCCTTGGGTGAATATATTCCGACAAGATTCTTTGTGTACGTCATTATGTTTGGTTGTAAAGCTCTTGTCATGTGATTTTGCTTACTTATAACTGTATGCACGGTATTCTGCAACAACTTTATACAGCATCAATTACTTATTTACTTTAAACCTGCGAACTCACCAACAATTTTGTTGACCATTTTGAGCATATCTTTTCAGGTGATCATGCTAGCTGAGGTTCTAGGTGTGCTGCCTTAGTGGAGACCTAGGATGCATTTTCGGGCCAAACTTGTCATTTTGAAAACAATGATGTATCTATTTCAAACAACGTTATACTTTGTAACTTGTTCCTGGGTTGTGGGAATTGCATACAATGTTATCATCTATGTATTATGCTCTATGTGTCATGTTTATGCTTGTGGCTATGTTGTCGTGAATACTGACTAAACACGACACTAGTCCCCTTGTTGTCGGGTGTTGTCATGACACGCTTGTCATCATATTATTATTGCATCTCTATCGCTTACCATGTGTTATGACGATTCCCGTCTCGTTACGCCCCCGTGTTTCCGCTCTTAGCGGGGGTGTGACAGACTGGTATCAGAGCCATTGGTTAAGAGAATTAGGCAATACGCTTGACCTAGACTATAACCTAAGAACCTTCATGTAGATTGCATGCCAGGGTTGTGTGCACTTTGTATCTCATACGTGTTCCTCATTACTTGTTCGTTTATCTATCTATTTCGTGATCTTTTCACCCTATGAGAGAGCCCTTATGCTCACTCTTTTATGGGATGCTCCTATTAGATCTTCCGTTCCCTCTGCGCGCCAAGTTATCATAACCAAATTCGGTATTGAGACCCGAAGAGATCTTCACAGATCATATACTGCGCTTAACCTTGGATACTGAACCGACCCGAGGAGGCTATGTCTGAGTCCTTTAAGGATGCGAGATAGGCAACCTCCACCAGACTATACGTGATTACATGCTTGGGCTCTCAGTTGACTTGATGGATTATTATGGATATGATGAAAAGGAAAGTCGGATGTCATGTAACCGGATCGGGCATCATTCTCGGTACATCGTGGGTGTGGTGGGAACGCTGCGGGAACCTTATATATAAATCACCGGTATACCGAGAATATGCTTGAAAAGGGCTGCATGGTGATCTTGACCGACCGAACATGAACATTGGAACTTGATAAGTGGAATACTTGTGTATCTTATAGTGACTAAAGCTTATATGTTACCTCGTTTATGAATAGAACATGCCGCCTCGAAGATCTACTCGCAATAATAGTAGCGGAAGTGAAGCCCCAAGGGGCAGAGGCAGAGGCAGAGGCAGGGGAAGAATCCCAAACAAGTGATGCTCCTGCCAGTAACAATCAAGGAACAGGGAACGCGGATGTGGCAGCCCTGATCGCTCAACAGCTGGCCGCACTAATTCCGACTATCGTGGCCCAAGTGAGCGATGCTCTTCAGAATTCTCACCCCCACGGGGACGGTGGCAATGATAATGAGGATAACGGTAACCCGATTGGAACGAAAGCAATCAGAGACCGGAAATGGTGGTACAGCCGGTAACGAAGCTGGAATTGTTAATGAGCCGGGGTTGTGAATGCTAGACGGGGATGTTCGTACAAGGAATTTGTGGCTTGTAAACCACGAGCGTTTGATGGCAAAGGTGGAGCCATAGCTCTGACAAGATGGCTTGAAAAGATGGAGGTCGTGATCGACATCAGCGAATGCCTCGACAGTCAAAGGATTAAGTACGCCACTTGCTCACTACAGGGCAAGGCATTAACGTGGTGGAACACTCAGATTCAGGCTAGGGGAAGAGAATCCGCGATGCAATGTCGTGGGATGAGTTCAAGGCCCTAATCACCGAGGAGTACTGTCCTCTCAATGAGATGCAAAAACTTGAGCATGAGTTCTGGAATCATGCCATGGTAGGGGCTGGGCACGCAGCTTACACCGATCGTTTTCACGAGCTAGCAAGGTTGGTTCCACATCTAGTCACCCCGGAATCAAAAAGGATAGAGAGGTACATTTGGGGACTTGCGCCTCAAATCCGGGCAATGGTAACGCTACTATGCTCCTCCTACTATTCAGAGCGTGATTCTGAAGGCTCGCGCTCTAACGGATGAAATGGTGAGAAGGGGTATTGGGCAGGGGAGTAGAGAAAAGGAAAGAAGTTGGGGAAACGAGCCGGTCGAGTGCCGGGAAATTCGAAAAAGGCCAAGACAACCAGAAATTTTGTGGCCGTGACCCAGGCAGGCGAGAATATGTGGGTCCGCACCCCCGATGCGATAGGTGCAACTTTCATCATTCCCCAACTATGCCGTGCCGGGTGTGCGCTAACTGTAGACGCCCAGGACATTTAGCAAGAGACTGTAGAAACAGCCCGAATATGGTCACACCAGTCAACGCGGTTACCCCGCCGGGAACGCCAGGGGCTGTTATGAGTGTGGAAGCCCTGATCACTACCAAAACATGTGCCCCAAACTGAATCGGGCGTCGAGCCAACAAGGGAACAACCAGCATCAGACTATGGCTATAGCTGGAAATCAAGGTCTGACAAACCAGGGGAACGCGGCTCGGGGGCGCGCTTTTGCCATTGGAGCCAATGAAGCCCGTCAGGACCCAAATGTCGTCACGGGTACGCACTTACTCAATAATCACTTTGCATCTGTATTATTTGACACTGGAGCAGACAATAGCTTTATATCTTCTGAGTTTATGCAATTGCTCGATTTGAGTCCTAGTAGGCTAGAAACTAGCTACTCTGTAGAAATGGCCAATGGTAGGGTTGTTCAGGCCAACGAGATTATTAGAAAGTGCTCGATAATATTAGAGAACCACACCTTCGATATAGACTTGATACCCTTCGAGCTAGGAAGTTTCGATGTGATTGTGGGAATGGATTGGTTGTCGAAACACGAGGCCGAGATTGTCAGTCGAGACAAGGTAGTGCGAATCCCTATGTCAGACGGGGGAGTACTCAGAATTCAAGGAGAAAGACCGGGGAGAAACTTAAAGCTTATTTCCTGCATGAAAGCACGCCGGAGTTTACGAAAACAGTGCTACTCTTTTCTGGCTCACGTGGTGGAAAAGAAGGAAGATGAGCAGAAATTGACAAATATCCCTGTAGTGCGGGATTACCCAGATGTATTTCCTGATGACTTGCCTGGTTTGCCTCCTCCACGACAGGTGGAATTTCGTATTGAGTTGGTTCCTGGAGCTACACCGTAGCAAAGACCCCGTATCGGTTGGCACCATCTGAAATGCAAGAGTTGTCTAGCCAGTTGCAGGAACTACTGGAGAAAGGTTTTATTCGGCCGAGTCACTCACCTTGGGGAGCACCAGTGTTATTTGTCAAGAAGAAGGATGGGTCGTTCTGTATGTGCATCGACTACCGTGAGTTGAACAAATTAACTGTGAAGAATCGGTATCCTCCCTCGGATCGACGACCTGTTTGATCAGTTACAAGGAGCTTCGTATTTTTCCAAGATCTACCTTCGATCTGGATATCACCAACTAAGAGTTTTCGAGGAGGACATACCGAAGACAGCATTTAGAACTTGTTATGGGCACTATGAGTTCTTGGTCATGCCGTTCGGATTGACTAACGCACCAGCTGTGTTCATGGACTTGATGAATCGGGTGTGCAAACCTTACTTGGATAAGTTTGTGATCGTATTCATTGACGACGTACTTATCTACTCTCGATCGAAGGAGGACCATGAAGAACACCTTCGGGCAATACTGGAACTGTTAAGAGAAGAGAAACTTTTCGCCAAGTTTTCGAAGTGTGAATTTTGGCTGCGAGAGGTGAAGTTTTTGGGTCATGTGGTTAACAAAGACAGGATTCATGTAGATCCCGGCAAGATCAAAGCGGTAAAGAAATGGAATACACCCCAGACACCTTCAGAGATACGGCAATTCTTAGGATTAGCCGGATACTATCGTCGTTTCATTGCGAACTTTTCAAAGATCGCTCAACCGTTGACGTTGCTGACTCAGAAAGACAAGAAGTTTGATTGGGGAGATGCGCAAGAACGGGCGTTCCAAACGCTGAAAGATAAGCTGTGCAATGCACCGATATTGTCCCTCCCAGACGGAACTGATGATTTTGTGGTGTACTGTGATGCTTCGCATCAAGGGTTGGGATGTGTACTAATGCAGAAAGATAAGGTGATCGCCTACGCTTCGCGACAACTTAAGGTGCACGAGAAGAACTACACGACTCATGATCTTGAGTTGGGTTTGTAGTATTCGCACTTAAAATATGGAGGCATTACCTGTATGGAACCAAATGCATCGTATACACAGATCATAAAAGCCTTTAACATATTCTGGATCAGAAGGAACTCAATATGCGACAACGACGTTGGGTAGAGCTTCTTAGCGACTACGATTGTGAAATCCGGTACCATCCGGGGAAAGCTAATGTGGTGGCTGATGCTCTAAGCCGCAAGGAACGCGTGAAACCGCTACGTGCTCGAGCTTTGGGATTCACCATTCAAACAAATTTGAAAGCTCAGACCCAAATTTCACAAAGTGAGGCG
This sequence comes from Flaveria trinervia, assembly GCA_025506515.1. Lineage (NCBI taxonomy): Eukaryota > Viridiplantae > Streptophyta > Magnoliopsida > Asterales > Asteraceae > Flaveria > Flaveria trinervia. Next base: position 33,002,762 of record CM046442.1, read on the forward strand.
TTGAAAGAAGAAAACCTTGCGGGAGAAGAATTCTGAGGGTTGGATAAACAACTGATGTGCAAGGACAATGGCGTACAGTACTTCGTGGACCGTATATGGGTACCCAAGTGGGGAGGTGTACGTACCTTGGTCATGGATGAAGCACACAAGACACGATATTCTATTCATCCTGGCGCTGACAAGATGTACCACGATCTCAAAGATCTGTACTGGTGGCCAGGCCTAAAGAAAGACATTGCCACGTACGTCAGCAGATGCTTGACATGCTCGAAAGTTAAAGCTGAACATCAGAAACCATCGGGACTGTTACAGCAACCTGAGATTCCCGAATGGAAATGGGAGAACATAGCCATGGACTTCATTACCAAACTCCCTCGAGCGAGCAACGGGCATGACTCGATATGGGTAGTAGTGGATCGAATGACGAAATCAGCACAATTCTTGCCAATCCGAGAAGACTACAAAATGGACAAGTTGGCGAGATTGTACATAAAAGAGGTCGTGACAAGACACGGAGTGCCGGTGTCAATCATATCCGACCGTGATGGCCGATTCACTTCACGATTTTGGCAAACACTACAGAAAGCAATGGGCACTCGATTAGACATGAGTACCGCCTATCACCCTCAAACAGATGGCCAAAGTGAACAAACCATACAAACGCTAGAAGACATGCTGAGAGCGTGTGTAATCGACTTTGGTGGTAGTTGGGATACTCATTTGCCATTGATTGAGTTCTCTTACAATAACAGCTACCACACCAGCATTGGGTGTGCTCCATTCGAAGTGTTGTACGGAAGGAAGTGTAGATCACCCGTTTGTTGGGCCGAGATTGGTGAAAGTCAGTTAACAGGCCCAGAGATCATCCAGGAAACAACCGACAAGATCTTCCAAATCAAAGATAGGCTGAAAGCCGCTAGAGATCGCCAAAAGAGCTACGCCAACAATCGTCGAAAGCCTCTAGAATTCAACGTTGGGGACCGAGTGCTACTCAAAGTCTCTCCTTGGAAAGGAGTTGTTCGGTTTGGAAAGAAAGGGAAGTTAGCCCCAAGATACATTGGACCATTCGAGATTACAGAAAGAATTGGTCCAGTGGCTTACCGATTAAGGTTACCACAAGAACTCAACGGTGTGCATGATACTTTCCATGTGTCGAATCTCAAGAAGTGTTTGGCTGACAAACCACTTCACATACTCATTGACGATATCAAAATCGACGAAAAGCTTCATTTTATTGAGGAACCCATTGAGGTCATGGATCGTAAGGTCAAACAGTTGAAGCGCAGCAGAATACCAATTGTTCGCGTAAGGTGGAATTCAAAACGAGGGCCAGAGTTTACATGGGAACGGGAAGATCAAATGAAACTCAAATACCCACACCTATTCGTGGATGACACTCTTGGACCTAACTCCAGCTGAATTTCGGGACGAAATTCTCTCAACTGGGGGATACTGTGACATCCGTCACCTTAAGGTCCGTCGAACGACATAAATAAGCATAGAAATACTTTAATTATTCTTCCTTTTCTTCATGAACTCCTGCTTTAAGGAATCATGTCTACTTTATTTTCCCTTGTGCCTGTACTTCCTCCGAGAACGTGTGTAAGCATAAACTTTTATAATTTCATCACCATTACCACCAAATATATCATTTTTATTTCAACCATTGTCATTAATAAAACCATTTTAGACTATCAAATGTCATTAAGCACGCTTTTAACCTTAATAAACGAACATTTTAAGGTCGTAATCAACCGAAACAAATTTTGGGGAACTCGAGGGTTAAGTGCAGGGACTAAACTTATAATTTTGCAAACTTGGACTGGGTATATAAACCCCCTTCCCAGCCACATTCCTCATCCACTTCATCTTCTTCACCTCTACACTCCCTACACCATATTTTCTTCATTCTAGCACCAAATCCAACCCGCTTGGTCTTGCTCTTGTGTCTAGACTCCACCTACGGCCTAGTCTACTCTATTCTAGCAGTAGACGACCTTGGTTGCCTTTTCCTTGCTTATTCACGGCTGGTCCAAACTAGGGTTCGGGTGTTCGGGTTCAACTCGAACACATGAGGTCGTGTGGGTGCGTGTGAGGTCTTTCTGCTTGTGTTTCATGTTTATGTATGTTGGTAGAGTGTTTCTGGAAGTCCTTGTGGTGTAAAACTCGCGTTTAGAGCATCTCGGGGGCTACTCAGCCCGACCACAGTTGCGGTTCTGCAGTTCAGGCGACTGGGTCTGTCAGGCGATTGAGCCTGCGACTGAGTGAGTCGTGCGACTGATCTTGCTCTAAGTCATCGTGCGACTGAGTTATGCGACTAGGCATGTCGTGCGACTGAGTCGTGCGACTGTGAGTTTGTGTGCGATTGAGTCATGCGTGCGAATGAGTGTATATGATTGAGTCATGTGTATGAATGATTGTGTGCGATTGAGTCATGGGACTGACTGAATGTATGCGATTGTGCGTGTTTCGCACGACTGGAGTCCAATCGCACGAATGAAGGTTCAATCGCACGAAAGTAGCTAATTCGCACGATTGAGGGTTGATTCTTGCGCATGGAGGTTGGGTCATGCGAATGTGTGTTGTGTGTACGACTGAATGCCAGCCATGCGAATGAAGACTCAATCGTATGAATGAAGCTGATTCATACGATTGAAGGTTGATTCGTAAGGATGGAGTGTTGAGTCGAGCGTCTGGTCCTGTTTGTGGACTGATGATGTTGAGTGTGAATTTCCCCATGAACGTCTGATGATGATATAGGCACAACATTAGTAAAAGTGTCATTGCTTGACCACAAAGATTAAAGTCACGCTATCAACATGCACATACTATTTCAATTGAAAATAACCTAACATTTTACAGTTATCGACAATCCAATTGGAACTCCAAATACTTAAGAAGTGCTATCTTTCTTAACCACGAGATCATTCACGGATGTCATAAGCAATGACAACTACTCGTAGTACTTGGATCTACATAAGATCTGATACGTGTGTCCGCTTGTGTGTGTGTGCTACCCACGACCGAAATGATACAACCCGAACCGACCAACCATTACTATACGCTTTGTACAGGTCATTAATGCTTAACAATAACTGTCAATAGGTATTGACTGTTCTCTGCATACAATTTTGGGAATCTCGATCTTTCATACTTACCACTTAACATGTGAGTTTCGTGGCCCCTTTTTGTGCTTATACTACTTTACAAACATTTACAAACATGGGGGAAAAGTATGCTCGCCCGTTTCCTATGTGTACAACATACATACAATTTACTACTTGGAATCAACGTGCTACTGTTTTGTGGGTACTTATCTGATACATGCTTGAGTCTGCTTTGTGGTTCTTTCTTACAACATTTAATTCCAGTGTGAACCGACGGTTAGGTATTGGTAGTACTACTGGGTTGACCCCCCCACCCTCGTGTTGGTATACTAGTTAGTACCAACAATAGCCAGGTACCGGCCTTGGGTGAATATATTCCGACAAGATTCTTTGTGTACGTCATTAGGTTTGGTTGTAAAGCTCTTGTCATGTGATTTTGCTTACTTAAACTGTATGCACGGTATTCTGCAACAACTTTATACAGCATCAATTACTTATTTACTTTAACCTGTGAACTCACCAACAATTTTGTTGACCATTTTGAGCATATCTTTTCGGTGATCATGCTAGCTGAGGTTCTAGGTGTGCTGCCTTAGTGGAGACCCTAGGATGCATTTTCGGGCCAAACTTGTCATTTTGAAAACATTGATGTATCTATTTCAAACAACGTTATACTTTGTAACTGTTCCCGGGTTGTGGGAATTGCATACAATGTTATCATCTATGTATTATGCTCTATGTGTCATGTTTATGCTTGTGGCTATGTTGTCGTGAATACTGACTAAACACGACACTAGTCCCCTTGTTGTCGGGTGTTGTCATGACACGCTTGTCATCATTATTATTATTGCATCTCTATCGCTTACCATGTGTTATGACGATTCCCGTCCGTTACGCCCCGTGTTTCCGCTCTTAGCGGGGGTGTGAATCACAACAACCTAATTTACGCATTTTATTAGATTATATCCATATCCAACTTATTAGCTTGCATGGTTTCGTGACTCCGACTAGACTTAACACATGATAACACCATGCAACATTCATGCATGCCCAAAACCCCTTTCACCATCATAGTATATATGTATATACATGTTAGGATCAGTGATCTACGTTTGATTGATTAGAGGTTATAGCAGCGGAATTCTAACAATGAATTAGCCAAATCACAAGAACAAAAAGATATTCAATGTAAGAACAAAACGGTTATAGATAGAGAGAATTCTGTAGATATATTTCATTCAATATTCGCTTCGTGGTAACGGAATGTCACAATTACAATTAGGTCGACACCTCTTATATAAGAGATGTGACGTCTGCTGATGTCACTTGATAGTGACATCTAACAGAATTTATCACAAACTACTGATAGTTAACACAACTACTGAAGATGTCAAACAGCTGACATCTTCTTACAAAAATGCTATAAGTGTTAACTATTATTACAACTACTGAAAAGAAACTACTGAAACAATAACAACTGAAGAACATACTCTTCAGTTGTTTTACAAATACTAAAACAAAGAACTATGAAAGATAAACCATCACAACTACTGAAGAAGACCTCTTCAACTGTTGTGACAACGTCTGATACTTGGTCTTCAGCACTTGTGTTCAGACTTTGTCTTCAGCATTGTGTCTTCAGACTTTGTCTTCAGCACTTGTGTCTTCAGACTTTGTCTTCAGCACTTGTGTCTTCAGACTTTGTCTTCAGCACTTGTGTCTTCAGACTTGTCTTCAGCACTTGTGTCTTCAGACTTTGTCTTCAGCACTTGTGTCTTCAGACTTTGTCTTCAGCATTGTGTCTTCAGACTTTGTCTTCAGCACTTGTGTCTTCAGACTATCTTCAGACTTTGTGTTTTCAGACTTTGTAATCAGCTGTTGTCTTCAGCTGTTGTGGTCTTCAGTAGTTGTTGTGATGTCTGTGGGACTTAAAGGTTTTTCTGATCGGCTCATTGTTCTTTTGGTCCAACAAACTCCCCCTGAACCAATGCAGCCAAAACCTTTAACTTTATTGAGGTCCCACTTATTGTTGGCAGAATGGTTGGTCTTTTTCCTTCTTGATCAGTTGAGAAGATGACCCATATAAGCACTGGCCTGGGAAGAAATCTCAGAGATCTGTTGGCAAGGTATGAATGGGAACTCTGTTTTGGGGAACTGGACACAGAGTTGTTACCCATTCAGAGATCTACTTCCCCATGATGAGTCTGTACGACTCTCGAACATAAGCCTCAAAGAGAACAACCTGTTCCTCCTTGGAGAGTTCTTCTACCTCCTTCAAAGAAGAACTCTGGACCATAGTACTCAGATAAGTACTTACAGTCCTGCCATTCTTCAACTCCACAGTAGTTATCTCCTATAGACAAATTCATCAGGATGAGCCCTCAAGAAGTAACTAGAGCTCATTCTTTAATGTCTTCAAGCTTCTTATATAATAAACCCTTTTTGATCATCTTGTTTTCCAGTAAGGCTGAGGGGTCATTTCGATTGATGAGCCTTCTTGAATTCATCGATTATTTCCCAGGGTGAGACTACAATGGCCAACATGATTGTAGAGTCTATTGTTTTTCTAACCTGGCCATTGTATCTATGTGGAATGGATCTTTTGTGGATTCTAGAACTCACCTTGGGGTCTGGCCATACTCTCACTCTCTCCTTTTGATACTGAAATGTGGTCTGAGAGTGTACAGCCTCTGAGCATGCCCTTTCATGGCTTGTATAGATGGTGACTGAGGAAATCCTTGTCAACCATCTTCACTAGTTGCTCATCGTGCTGCTTCTGCTGTTCTTCATCTTCTATTTTGACTCTAACCGTTTCCCTTTGTGAGTCAGGTGTGATCATGAGTTGACTCCTGGGTTCTGGTAGCTTTAGAACAGCAGAGAGTGGCAGACTATCATCTTCTCCTCTTCTTCTTCATCTCTTCTATCCTCAGCACCCTTCTCCTCCTTCTAGGTGTATCACTAGATGATGGTGGGTTGGTTTTATGGTAAAGGATTGGTTTTGAAGGTTGAGGATGTTTGGATTTGGGTTTTGAGATTGGTTTGGAGATTTGAGGGGTAGGCTGTTTTTGAGTGGGTGATTGGGAAGGTTGTTCAAGCATTTTGGTTGTGAGTTTGGCTTTTGTGAGTCTTGCCATTTCAAACCTTTTCCCAGCCCCAGCCTCATCAAGTGCTTCAATGATTATCCCCTTATGAAATTGCTCAGACAAACAGATTCTGATGGCTATAGCCAGAATGCTGTCTCTGGTCCATGAACGAATCTCCATCAGTGATCTTCCTAAGTATTTGGCTATGAATCGAATCATGATCTCCCTCTCTCTTTCTCCAGCACATTGTACCCAGCCCATCTGTTTTGAATTTCCTCTACTTCCAACCTCCTAATCTCACTGTCTAGTGTGGCTATATCAAAGTCTTGCTTGAAGAGTTGCTCAATGATTTTGTCCATGGATCGGCTGTGTGTTTCATCTGCATCTTTTACCAGCTCTTCAAGGATTTTTCTTCAGCATTCATTGATCACCAGCACTTTTCTTTCTTTTGTAAGTGATCAGTTGTTGTTCCTTTTCCATTTCTAACTCCTTGTTTTCTCTTGTGCCTTCTCATCCTCAGTTCTTTTTCTTTTCTTTTCTTTCACTGCTGTACTCTCCCCCTTTTTGGATGCATTGGTGGCAGGGGTTTGTACCGCAGAAAGTTTCTTGTGCACAGCATCATCAATGAGTGGTTGTAGACTTGAGGAGATCCTCTCATCAATGGCTTTATAAACAATGTCATTGATGATGGGAGTGATGAGAGGTAGGGATTGTTGGAATACAGCAACCATCTGCTCAGGGGGGTTCTGTCCCGAGAGATAGTGCCAAACGCAGAGGCTGGAGGCTCAGTGAAGTGAGAGGGTAAAGTGTTTGGGGGACCTTCAAATGAAGGTGCCATCTGTGGGTTGGTGGGGGCAGATGGACTACATCCTGAGACTTCTTGGCAAGCAGTTCTTGTAGTCTGCTTACCTCAGCCTCCAGGATGGTGTTGTGGGCTAGAACGTCATAGAAAAAGCCCAGGTCATCATCAGCAGATGCTGAATCACCTGACCTCCTGCTTGTAGCAGGATGTACATGCACTGGGTGTAGACCAGTTTTAGCATGTGCCCCTTTCTTGGAACTGGGGACTTCCAGCCTCAGGACTGTGTCCTTCATCAGCTGTTGCTCTATGAGGTCTTAGCTATGTTACCAGCCTCATTCTGATCATGTGCTGATTCAGAAGAGGTGGCAGCCTCACTAGATGTTCTAATCTCCCTATCCACACCAGGAGATAGAACTTGTAAACCCCGGTGCTGTGGGTTGTCAGAAGCATGGTGATCCTCTTCCTTAATATCTGTGGTTCTCCCCTTTGTTGGTGGTTGTTGGGGAGGAGGAGAGGCATGCAGCTGCGTCAGCACGTTTGCAATGATTATGGTTGGACTTTGGGGGCGGTTGCATGGGGAGATGGGGTAAAAGCAGTGTGCACCTGGGGAGGATGGTGCTCTTCAATGGCAATCTCCTCAAGTGAGGAAGATCCCAGATGTGTGGGTACCCCTTCTATGGTGGCTGCAGGCTCCTTTTGAGAGGAATCCTGAGCGGCTGTGGCTGGTAGAGTCTCTGATACTGCTGGGGGGTTTAATCAGCAAGTATATCCTGCCTGGTGGTGATACAGAGCATCTTCAGGGGACTCATCTCCCTGAATAGTTGTTTTGGGGTGTTTTGGTTTTGGTTTAGTGGGGACTTTGGTTCTGGTGGTGGAAGCTGTGGGTTCCATGTGCTTGGGCTTTAGCATTCGGGCAGCTTCTTTGAGAGTAAGTCTGAGTTGTGCCTGGAGTATACCTCAGCCAAAACAGCTGGTGCAGGGACTCCAAGGCCAACAAGGCCATCAGATTTTAATTCATCTAAAATAATGGCCATCAGAAACCTGGGTATAATGGCCATCGGTTTGCCGCAAGTTTCTGAGCCAAGTTCTTTATTTCTAGAAACACGATTTCAGAAAAATTTAGCGGTGGTGTTCTAGAATAGAATACAATACCTGTTGCCATTGGGATGACATTTGATCCCAAGAGGATGTCTTGGAGGCTAAGCAGACATTTACCATGTGAAAAAAAATTTTCTCAGCATCATGGAAATGTTTCTTCAGAATGGTGTAGCCCGAAGATCACCTTCATACCCATGATTGATAAAGGACATATCTGTTGTGCCCTTTGGTATTCAGTCACAGCGGTGGTGGAGTCGTGTAAGTGTAATGACTGACGAATGATGTCGGCTGTAACGACCACTGGTTTCTGGTTGACAAGGGACCGAACAGAGATTGGCCAGTAGACTCATCAGTATGAACAAAAGCATTGACCAGAATTGACTGAGGGATTCAGGTAGATGGTCGGATTCAAGAGAAAGGCTGTGCGATATGGGGAATCCACCATTAAGTCAATGGCATTATCATATTTGTTCAGAAAGCCGACTTAGTAAGGTATGCAACGCAGTTATGTCGTGGTTTCAGACTCATGGTCGCCATGTTTGAGAGAGAGAAGCTCAGAAAATAACGGCTAATGAAACATTCGAGAAGAGGACAGGTATTTATAGGGTAGGGGTGAGAAATGACTGAAGGGTTTAGTGTTAGTCATCAGTAGTTTTAAACCGACTGTTGACATGGTATTACCCTTTCAGACGTTGAAACAGTGAAGTCTCTAATTTAGTCATCAGTAGTTATAAAACTACTGAAGACAGTTTTGACATCAGGTGATGAAACAACTGAGGACTGGGTTTGTCATCAGTAGTTGTGAAACTACTGAAGACAGTGGTTTTGTCATCAGTTGTTGTAAACAGCTGAAGACTTGGTGTTAGTCATCAGTAGTTATAAAACTACTAAAGACATGGTTTTGCTTCAATTGTTTAGAATGAACAGCAGTTGTAGAAACAACTGAAGAGAAGTTCTCTTCAGTAGTTTTTGTCAATTCATAGCCTTTCAGTTGTTTCATACCGTCCTCAACACTTATCAGACTTTGCATCTGCTTTTCAGGTGTTTCATAGGACGTCAGTACTTATCTGTTGTACTGATTTCAGTAGGTGTAACTAGATCAGTAGTTGTAACTACATCAGTGGTTTAGAACAGATAAAGTACTTCAGTACTGTGAGGCATTAGCCGTCAGTAGTTATAAAAACTACTGAAGGTGAAAGAACTCATCAGTACTTATATGTGACATGGTTACCAATGATCACCGGTAATTATTACTGAAATCATCAGTAGTGTCACTTATTCTAGCTGCAGCATACCAAGCCTTAACACAAGGTTTTGGAAAGTAGAACTATCCAAAGGCTTAGTAAAATATCTGCAAGCTCATCAGCACTAGGCATAACTTAGGATCAATCAGACCTTTTTCAAAACAATCCCGAATAAAGTGATGTCTGATCTCTATGGTTTGGTCCTAGAGTGCTGGACTGGATTTTTGACAATACACAGAGCTGAAGCACTATCCATTAATAATGGAGTCTTAGTCTCTGTAATGCCATAATCCAGAAGTTGTTTCTGAAGCCAGAGTACCTGAGAAGTGCAACTTGCAGCAGCAATGTACTCGGCTTCAGCAGTTGATGTAGCAACAGATGTTGTTTCTTACTCTGCCAGAAATCAAACAGTTGCTAGGAATTGACAACCACCAGAAGTTGACTTTCTAGTTAACTTGCACCTGCATAGTCACTATCTGAAAAAGCAACTAATTTGCAAGAGTGTCCAGTGGAATACCATAAACCCAGAGATTGTGTACCTTGCAAATATCTAAAGATTCTCTTGATTGCAATCAAATGAGACTCTTTAGGAGCAGCCTGAAATCTAGCACAAACACATGTAGCAAAAATATCTGGTCTAGAAGCTGTTAAATACATCAAGGACCCAATCATACATCTGTAAAGTGTTTCATCAACAGCTTTACCTTTCTGATCTGCATCCAGTTGTGTGGTGTTGCACATGGGAATAGAACAGGGCTTACAGTTTTGTAAATCAAACTTATTCAAAAGATCTTTTGTATATTTTGACTGATGAATAAAGGTTCCATCAGCCTTTTGTTTAATTTGCAAGCCTAAAAAGAACTGTAATTCTCCCATTGCACTCACTTCAAACCTCTTTTTCATTAATGTTGTAAAATCATCACACAACTAGGGATCAGAGGATGCAAAATGATATCATCAACATAAATATGAACAAGTAGCTTATGCTGATCCACCTTCTTAATAAACAAAGTTTTATCAATGGAGCCTCTAGTGAAATTATTCTTAAGAAGAAAAGTGGAAAGTGTCTCATACCAGGCTCTAGGAGCTTGTTTCAACCCATAAAGAGCCTTATCAAGTTTATACACCCATTCAGGATGTTTATTATCCTTAAACCTGGTGGTTGACACACATAAACTTCTTCTTTTATTTTACCATATAGAAATGCACTTTTGACATCCATTTGAAAAACTTTAAGATTGTGGAATGCAGCATAGGCTAAAAAAAATCTGATTGCCTCTAGTTTGGCTACAGGGGCAAAGGTTTCATCATAGTCAATACCTTCTTCTTGTGAAAACCCCTGTACAACCAATCTAGCCTTGTTCTTAACAATAAGCCCATTTTCATCAGTTTTATTCCTAAACACCCATTTAGTGCCTATTGCACACTTACCTAGGGGAAGAGGAACCAGTTCCCACACTTGCTGTTTCTTGAACTGAAGTAGCTCAAGCTGCATGGCTTCAACCCATCCATTGTCTCTCAAAGCAACATGGTAGTTCTTTGGCTCTAGCTGACTGATGAAGAGAGCATAGAAGCAGAAGTTAGACAATTGACTTCTTGTTGAAAACACAGCATTGATATCACCAATAATCTGAGACATTGGGTGATTCTTCAGTTCTTGATAAACAATGAGATCTGTGCAAGTGTTTGTAGGACCTTCAGCAGCAGCAGATGTTGATGCAGACTCTTGAAACCAAGAATTAGATGGTAACCGAAAAAGATGTAGAGGAATCAGAGATCTCATCAGCATTTGTTGTGGATGGAACTGTGAAGCTACAGGAACATCAAATTTAGCAGACACAGGCAGTTGGTCACTAAACTTGAATAGGTGAGTATTGATATTATCATCATCATCATCAATACCACCAGGTGGAAGACATGCTGCAGAAGATGATTTTTCCACATGATCTGCAATAGCTGGAGGTTGATAAGGAACATATTGTAGTATGTCCAAATCAAACAACTTCACAGGGTTTTGTGGAATCTTGTCCATAGGAGATTCATTAAACTTCACATGCAAAGTCTCTTCAACTATCTTTGTTCTGCAGTTGAAGACTAGTATGCCTTGCAAGTAGATGAATAACCAACAAAATACCCTGCATCCACCTTAGGATCAAATTTTTGGAGTTGATCCTTTGTGTTGAGAATAAAACAGGGACACCCAAATGCTTTGAAAAATGAAATTAGAGGAGCCAAGTGATGGAGAACTTCATATGGAGTCTTCATCAACCTCTGATTTACTAAGACTCTATTCTGCACATAGCAAGCTGTGTTAACAGCTTCAGCCCAAAAGGTCAGTGGCAAACCAGAGTCAGCCAGCATGGACCTTGCAGCTTCAATTAGGGTCATGTTCTTCTCTCCACTACTCCATTTGTTCTGGAGTTCGTGGTATGCTAAACTGCCTTTTGATTCCCTTGAAAGATAGAAGTCATCAAGTGTTGGTTTCTGAATTCAGTTCCATTGTCACTCCAATACACTTGACTGGAAGGGAATACTGCTTCTCAACATACAACACAAAGTGAATAATCTTCTGAGCAACCTCATCCTTGAATGTAGAAAGAAAGTCCATACAAATCTGGAGTAATCATCCACAATTACCAGACAGTATTTCTTCTTTGCCATGCTCATCTCTCTCACAGGACCAAATAGATCCATATGCAGTAATTACAAGCAGGCAGTGGACTTAGGCTCTTCAATAGGAGGGAATGAGACTTTGTGATGTTTTCCTTTTAAACAAGCAGTGCAGGTTTCATCACAGTGGAACTCCTTTATTGGTAAGCCTCTAACTAAACTATTGTGGATTAGCTGATTCATGTTTTGAAATTAACATGACCCAGCCTTCTGTGCCACAGTTTAGATTCTTGAGAAGAGGCTTTGGAAAATAGGCAAGGATTGCCTCTGAGATCTATTTTCTTGGAAAGATCTAAGGCATACACTCTTACTGTCCTGTTGGCTCTCAGGAGAGTGTGATCATCCAAACCTTATCAATCAAATGCAGAACTTGGATGACAGAATCCTACAGTTCTGACTGGTGAAAAGAGCAACATGGCCTTTTTCACACATTTGACTGACACTCAAGAGATTGTACTTGAGATTTTCCACATGATTAACATCATCAAACTTTATTTCTCCATTGGAGACAAAGCCGTTTCCAATGATGTAACCCCTAGCATCATTGCCAAAAGAAACAAACCCCTTCTTTCCTTAAGAGTAGTCATGAAGAAGAGAGCTGTTCCCAGTCATGTGCATAGATCCCCCACTGTCTACATACCAGATGCTACTTTGGCATGTTGAAGAACCCTGCAATTATAAACAATCAGTTAGTTTTGGAGACCCAAACCTTTTTGGTTTTGGGCCTGTTCTCATCAACAGATGGTAAACTAACAGGTTTCATGGAAACAACAGCCTGAGAGGAAGAAGATGGTGAAGAAGAGGAATCCTTTGGCTTGGACCTCCTTTTCTATGGTTTCAACATAGGAACATCTAATTGGTTAACTCTTCCCAATAGATGTTGAACCATCATAACCAGCTGTGTCTGATTTTGTGATAAAGCTTTCAGCTCATCAGACACATTGCCATTGGAGTTTGATAAGTTCCTATGTTGCACCTTCTTCTTTTGAGCAATCTCAGCTGTTACCTGTTTAACCCCTTCCTTTTTGGATTTCTTTATGGACTTAAGGGTTACAGGATTTGATGTTGCTGATACAAATGTGGTCTCAAACTCAGTTTTCATTTTAACCATTTTCTCTTTAATTCCTCTTTATGTTTGAGTTTGGATCCTCTTTTGTACCAGCAATCATCTGTAAGATGATTGAAAAAACACATACTTCACATGGTTTCTTCTTCATCTTATGTTGATCATCAACTAAAGAGGATGAAACAACTGAAGACTTGCTCTTCAGTGCTTGGAAGCATTGTTTTCTTTCTTGACTTCCTCTTTAGTAGTCTTCAAACTCTTTCTACTGATAGTTTTCTTCTTTTCAGTACCGACATTAGTTGGAGTTTGAACTTCAGGTGTTAAATCTTGCTCTCAGTCCTTTCAGGACTTTCATAATTAACTCCTGAGTTGATCAACTCTTGATCATGTGAGTGTCAGTAGTGGAACCATCAACATCAGCTGATAGGTCTGAGAGGCTTAGTGCTGACTTCTACTTCTGATTGTGTTGTATCAGAAAGTAGATCACATGATGAAATGGATTGGTTATTGCTTTCACCATCAGATTCTACCTCTGCTCTGGGAGTAAAATCTGTAGGTGGAGCAGTGTGATTGTAACCAATGCCAAACTTCACATTGGAAGCAGATTGCTTACTAAGAAGCATTTCAAAACCTTTGCATGATTGTACCCATCGATCACACTCTACTTGGTGACTGCAAGGGTTTCTTTGAGATCTTTGTACTTCTCTAGAAGTACCTCTTCCCTAGCCTTATAATCTGTGATTTGGCATTTAGTTTGTAAATCTTATCATTCTTTTCATTAAGCACAGACTCAAATTTAGCTTTTCTTTTGGAAATTGTTTGTTCTAGCTTAATGTTCTTGTTAATCAAGCTACATTTGCTTCTCTAATAGATGCAAATGCTGCTATGCATGTGTTCAGAACATAATTTGGCTTTTGCCTCAGAGGATACCTGTGATACCTTTGGTGTAGAGGCATTAGTAGATGAAGTATCGCAGAATCCAAAGCCATAGAGCTAGATTTCCAAAGGGACTGTCACCACCATGTTGACCAGCACCAGTGAACAGTTGTTCATGACCAGACAAATCATCTGGTAAACTGCTCCAGTCAACAACTCCTGGGGTGAAGAAGCTGTGTTGTTGAGGTTGAGTTTGTTGATGAGATGGGAAGGTTGTGGTTCAGGCAATGCTTGTGGTTGTTGTGCAATGGAGCTTGAACAGGATTTGGTTGAGGCATATAATAGCAGGGATAAGGATATGACATTTGACCCTGGGGGACAAAGTATGCAGGAGACCTAGGATGTGAATGATGACCAGAACCAGCAGGATGTTGCCCTCTGTTTTGTGGACTAGTACTAGGAAAAGTCACAAAGGGTGCAGAAGAGTTAGATCCAGTTGATCTACACTCTCTTGCAAAGTGTCCCAGCCTTTGACATTTGTGACACCTCAACTTACTCTTGTCAAAACCAACTTTGGTTTTGCCAGAGAGTCCAGGAAATTTCCTGCCAGTTCTCTTATAGAACTTCTGAGATCTGATATTAATCAATGCCATTTGGCTCAGAATATCCATCTCTTCTAGATCATCATCAGCTATTCCTTTCAAATCATCCATGATGAAGCATAGATTGTCACTATTACTGCCAGAATGACTCTCAATACCAACAAATGCATGATCAGAACTATTTGAAGAGAAATCAATATGCTCATCATAATTGCTTTCAGATGCAACATATTCTGACTCATGACCAACCAAGGCAGTATTCCCTAGTACAAAGTCATCAGTGAGCTTTCCTGATGAGGACAGTTTCCTCTTCTGCTCTATCTCTCTTTCGAATGTAAACAGTTTCCCATGAAGTTGGGTGAGAGATAGGCTATCCAGATTTGCACTGGAGCGTAGGACAATAGTGTATGTGTCCCATCTCTCAGGCAGTGATCTGAGGAACTGTTATTCATCTGGCTATTGGTGTATTCCTGTTTCACCATTTTCAGCTCAGAGATCAAGCAGAAAAACGCTCAAACTGTTGCGTCAGTGTCTCACCCTTTCTATGAGAGAATGTCTCATATTGTTGGGCAAGGATTTCTCTGTTGTTTGCTAAGACCTCATCTGTGCCACCGAATTGTTCCTTCAGGGCATTCCAGAGATCATGAGCAGTTTCATGATGCATAAGCCCTGAATAGATTTCATTAGGCAGTGCCATGGCTAGAATTCCATGGGCTTTAGCATCAATTTCAAACAGTTTTCGATCTTCATCAAAGTATTGTTCCTTCTTCTTTGGAACCATTTGATTGGTTTCCGGATTGTTCACCATAGGCTTATGTGGTCCATGTACCACAGATGTCCAACAACCTGAACTGTTAACAGACAGGTGATGAAGCATTCTTCGCTGCCATATGTTATACTCGGTCCTAACCAGCATCGGGGGCTTGGTTGAGGAACCAGTATTGTGAGGATCATTAGAAGGAGTAGTCATCTCAGATTCAATCAAATTCAATTAAGCTATAACAGATTTAGAACAAAAACACAACAACCAATTGACCAAGAGAGACCTCAAAATAAATGAACGAAAGCGTCAAAAATTCAATAATCTATAACCAGTTCTTGCAAAATGCTAATTCAATCAAACATAGATATCAATTAGCAGTTTCAATGATCAATTGTTAGATCAATCAATGATTAACCTGCTCTGATACCACTTGTTAGGATCAGTGATCTACGTTTGATTGATTAGAGATTATAGCAGCGGAATTCTAACAATGAATTAGCCAAATCACAAGAACAAAAATATATTCAATGTAAGAACAAAACGGTTATAGATAGAGAGAATTCTGTAGATATTTTCATTCAATATTCGCTTTCGTGGTAACGGAATGTCACAATTACAATTAGGTCGACACCTCTTATATAAGAGATGTGACGTCTGCTGATGTCACTTGATAGTGACATCTAACAGAATTTATCATAAACTACTGATAGTTAACACAACTACTGAAGATGTCAAACAGCTGACATCTTCTTACAAAAATGCTAAGTGTTAACTATTATTACAACTACTGAAAAGAAACTACTGAAACAATAACAACTGAAGAACATACTCTTCAGTTGTTTTACAAATACTGAAACAAAGAAACTACTGAAGATAAACCATCACAACTACTGAAGAAGACCTCTTCAACTGTTGTGACAACGTCTGATACTTTGGTCTTCAGCACTTGTGTCTTCAGACTTTGTCTTCAGCACTTGTGTCTTCAGACTTTGTCTTCAGCACTTGTGTCTTCAGACTTGTCTTCAGCACTTGTGTCTTCAGACTTTGTCCTCAGCACTTGTGTCTTCAGACTTTGTCTTCAGCACTTGTGTCTTCAGACTTTGTCTTCAGCATTTGTGTCTTCAGACTTTGTCTTCAGCACTTGTGTCTTCAGACTGTCTTCAGACTTTGTGTTTTCAGACTTTGTAATCAGCTGTTGTCTTCAGCTGTTGTGGTCTTCACTAGTTGTTGTGATGTCTGTGGGACTTAAAGGTTTTTCTGATCCGGCTCATTGGTTCTTTTGGTCCAACAATACATATTGGCACCATATATATAATTATGCAACTATGCTTATATTATATCCTATACACAAGCTACATTCATTCATGTAAACTACTTATATGAATAATTGAAACATACACACCAACACGCACATGACCGACACCCAAAATACATACACACTCACATGCATACGCTCGATCACAATTAAGGATACCCAAGACCAACCTTAATCGGGTCATACAAATACAACATAAGCTATACACTCATATGCAAGAACACACACATATCTATATATATACATGCAATCAGTATACACATATCCTTATATTGGTAGACACACACGCATGGATATACCCATGCACATCACACACACATGTGCACTTGCACTTGCACACCCTATTATGCACATGACTCATAGTAAAAAAACCCAAGATCATACCCACACAAACCTAGAGCCCTCTCGGCCATAACCCTAGGAACAATCATCATCATAACCTCGGTCGACCGGAAGCGTACACACTCACATCAACACCATTGCACACAAGCAACTAACCCACACACGTGATACATGCACAACCCAAACTCACATCCCACTACTAACATAACCCGAGCCCAAAAACACGCAAACCAAAACCCAACCACCCCCAACTTACACAAGATTAACCTATTCCAACTCACTCATACGAATAAAACATAAAATATAGCCTAATCCTTGAAACCTATTACATGACAAAATACAATTTAAGAACAAGGATGAACCGTACCGAGTGGGGTTGTTCAACCGATTATCGTGATTGTTGGAGTGGATTTGATTGCTGAGAGTTGGTGGTCCGCAATGAATAAGCTGTTGGAGATGGTGAACCGTGAATGGAGTCACCAAGGGAAAGTTTCCGCAAGGGAGAAGTCGAATGTAGGGTTATGAGTGGGGTGGGTTTGGTGATAACACTGAGAGGTTAATGGGGATTGTTGTTAGGAGAGGGGCTAGGGTTGGTATTTAATTAAACAAGATTTTACAGAAAGACCATGCAACTCCTTAAGTTATAAGATTTGCAACTCGGTCCTTAGAGTTTTGTAGTTAACATTAATTACATGTTAATGGTAATAAATTACGAGAAAACAATTAGGGTAGCTATAATCGAATTAACAACATTAACTTGAAAATACATGGTGTCACATCATCCACTTGTTAAGAGAATTTTCATCCCAAAAAATTTGAACACCAAATTTAGCAACCTGGAACATTCACAAGAAAGGATTACTGAGGAATTTCTGTAACAAACTTAAGAGAAAGAATTTTAAGAATTTTGTGGGGGTGATGACACTACTTAGTTTCTACTTTAATATACTAAATGCTTCTTCTTATTTGGGGCCCATTTAAATTTCATGTTTTTTTATGAGATCAGTACCCAACGTTGCGATGTTAGAAAAGTTCTGGATAGATCTCCTATAATATATTGTAAATCTAAGAAACATACGAATCTCATTTAGGGATTTAGGAGCTTCCTGCCCTATTACTACTTCTCTCTTAGGTGGGTCTGTTGAATTTCCTTGTCATTAATGACATGTTCCGAAAATTGAACTTCTCTTTGCCAAAATTTGCATTTGGAGAACTTTGCGTATAGTTGCTCCTTCATTAGTAGTTCCAATAACATTCGTAGGTGTTGTCCATGAACAATCTTAGTTTGGGATTAGATTAGGATGTTATCAATAAACACAATCATGAACTTTTCGATATATGATTTGGATATTCGGTTCATCAAGTCCATGAGTACTGTCGATGCATTGCTTAAGCCAAATGAAATTACTAAGAACTCATAATGATATCACTTAATATTCGAAGAAGACTATAAAAAGCTTGATCAAGACTCTAAGGTAGCGTTTGGTATGTAGGAACGAGGGGTGGAATGGAATGAACTATTAAGGGTGAATGAACAAAGACATATTTGGTTGGTGAAGGTAATGGAACGAACCATTACATAGTTGATTCCATCCCTCAAATTCATTCTATCCACCCCCTTCTTTTTTTCATTCCATCCCTTCTTTCATCATTAGTAACCACACCACTCACTTACCAACCACAACCACCACCGCTGTCGGTCACCATTGCCCCGAGAACACCACCATCGGAGCCCATCAGCGCCGCCGCTAGAAACCACCCTCGGGCAATTGCTGCCGCCATCGGAAACCACCGCTGGCCACCGCCGCCGCCAAAACTCATCGTCGCTGCTGGAAACCATCGAAGGCCATAAGGCCACCGTCGCCACCGGGAACCGCCGCCGCTGGAAACCACGGCCACCAAAAACTACCACCGCCGTTGGAAATCATTGCTGGTCGCCACCGTCGTCGCCGGAAACCATCGCCAGCCGCCGCCGCCGGCCGAAACCACCGCCAGCCCCTGCTGCCTCCAAAAACCACCGCCGGCCACTGCCACCTCTTAAAACCACTGCCGGCCACCACCGCCGCCGGAAACCACCGCCAGCCTCCATCGCCTCCAAAAACCATCACCAGCCACCACCACCGCTCGCCATCACCATCATAACCACTTTTACATTTTATTGATTCATTTTTCATACCTAACAAACAACACGAAGTAATGATTAATTTATTCTTAAATGATAACCAAACAATACAATGGAATGTAATGATTCATTTCATTCTCTCACACATTCCATTCCCTCATTTATTCCATTTCTTTGTTTATTTCATTACCACATACCAAACAAACCCTAAAGCTCTTAGTTTACTCTTAATGACTTCATCCAATGAAATACTACTTGGTCTTGCTTTATTGTGTACCAAAAATAACTTAGAATTTGTAAGGCCCCGTTCCCGGGACACTTACAGCTGGGTTCTCATCGCACATAAAACATATAAATTACATTAGTATTTAATAAATCGCAGCGGAAAACTAAAACAAACTTTCATTTCCATGTAAATGCTTTTGCAAACTAATACAACATTCATTACAAAAATAGATTGTTCGCATTACAATGCAAAAACATTAATCAAAAGAATGCCATCTCAAAGAGTAGTCGCCCGTGCCATCCTCAGCAATCACTACCTGCCAACTGGAAACACATCAAAGTCAGCGTTGCTGAGTGAGTTCTAGTTTTATAAATAAAACATACTTTACTTTCATATAAAACCGTTCGTACTTTTACATGATCACACATCATACGTACACATAGATAAAATCATTATTATCTTCCTTCATTCGTTCATTCCTTCTTTCATTACCTTACTTGCGCATCGGACATCATCCCGAACCAATACCATGTGCTACACCCCGGTTAGTCGTAGCTACCGGGCCGAAGTCAACGAATGACAGCTAAACGTATGCCGCGCGGTACTAGGAGTAACCGTCAGTCTTAGCTACTGGGCCGAAGTCAACGAATGACAGCTAAACGTATGCCACAGTACTAGGGGTGAGCGGTAGAGGTTCTACATTTGGGGTCAATCACCAAGAGGGACCCCGTATCCGATGTGTGCAAGACGTTTCATTCGTTCATCATGTTCCTCTTCATTTATCTTTCACTTTACGTTACATAATACTTCGTTCATTCATCATAACAAGTAAAGCCACAGGAAAGATACTATACATCACATTAAGGAACATAAACATGCATCAACATCAAATCATACAGGGCAACATCATACATACATAACGTGCAACATCATCATCACCATCATGCCCAACATGCTTTCTAAGACCTCGATCGTCATCTTAAAAAAAAACTCTTATGGGAACCTTTACATCAACACTTACATCTGCACTTTCCCCCGAAAGTCAGAAGTCAATCTACACCTTCCTCGGGTTCAACAACCCTATTCGGGCGTATGGACACCCCTCAGTCGCATGGCCTCCATGCGACTGAACATCATGCGATTGAACTAATACGGATGAACACCTATGCGAATGAACATCCAGTCGTGCGAATGGACCCTCAGTCGCATGACCCCCATGCGACTGGCCCTCCAGTCGTGCGAATGAACCCCAATCGTGCGAATGGACCCCAATCGCACCCTAATCGGCGTATGGCCTCCATTCGGCCTCCAGTCGGTCGCCTAGCCCTAACTGATGCAGAATGCAGTTCAACCCGACTGCAGCCGAGGGTTTTCGGCCTCCAAACTCATCTAAACCCATTTTAAGCCTAAATCGACCATCCTAAACCTTAGGGATGCATACCATAACATCATTCAAGCACAACCAAGCAAGAAATCAAGTCACAATCGCGTCATACACATACACACACGCATACATACGGGTTTTCATCGAAAACGCGAAAAAGAGTTTTCAGATGTATTCCAGCCCCAAAATCGTTTGAAAACAAGTAAAAGAGGGGTCCTAGAACTCACCTAAACGAGCACAATGACAAGAGCTTTGATTCGGCTTGCTTCACGACGATTTTGGTGACCCGAATCGACCCGAACCAACACTTTTCCTCTTTTTTCTCTTCTTTCCCTCTATTCTCCTCTTTGTAAACTAAAATGTGAGCGTGGGGAGAGTGGGCAGCCCTCTCCCTACATATATCACCACATTTCCCCAACTTTTCTTCGTTGGCGAGTTTGGTCCCTCGACTTTTGGACTTTATTTTCTTTTCTTTCTTCACCGGCTTCAAAATAATAAATATCCGGGTGTTACAGAATTGTTAATTAAAATAGATGGGACATTCAATGTAAATGCCAACAACAGGTCGGGGGTGGTGGTGGTTCTATCTTAACAATACGAGATCATCTATCAGTGTAAAGGTAGGTCTCTCTCAACAATATGAGAGATTTGCTAGACTAAAAATGAGCTTGTTTTCTAAGAATACGAGAAAAATCATGTTATTTACACATTTTTAAGGTCTCTAACATTTCATTGGGATATTCAGTCTCTCATTATTAGAACTTTTCTCATTATTAAAGCCTTAGTTGAATTCAAATGCATGACACTTTCATAACTTTGTGAAATAATGCTTATTTTTTAAAGAGAAACCAATCAAAAGAAAAGATAGTTAATAATGGAAAATAAATTACCGATGGCTATTCCGTTGGTAATATTGCTTTATTGGTATTGAAAATGTTGGTAAATTTAATTCAAACTTTGTATCTTATAGTTATGACTGTCATATAGACATCATATGTGGCATTCATGGTACATTGTCTACTAGTATGGTTTGTAAGCAAGAGTGTTAGTAATTTTGATTCAAACTCTTCATCTCATAGTTATAACTATCATATAGATATCACAAGTGGCACTCATGATAGTTTGTCTACTAGTACGGTATATTAACACCTTGTCCATTAACCTTATACTTTATTTAGGTTAGTGTTCATCAACATCTAATACCATACACCTAAACCCAATCAAAGAATATATAGAAGGTTCCTTTGCTTGAATAGAGGTAATTAAGTTAGTTTTGACAATGCAAAGTTTAAATGTTATAACTACAATAGAATGGGTCACTTTGTCAGAATATACAAACTATAAAAATCTATTGGTGCTTTTTTAAATGACAAATTCTTCTTCAAGAGTTATACCATCAACATTGCACACAAACTCATGTCTACTATTGTATATGAACCGTATGAACTCTTTGTGCATGCTCAATTTTCAAAAATTGCTCAAGTCATTCTAATTTCAAGCGGTTATGTAGACTGATGCAATATGCCTAATTATGAAGTCGTTACATTAATCGGTGATGGTCATGAAGAAGCTCTATCTATATAACCAACCATCTCTCTTAAAATTTGTGAAAACTCTTTGAACACTTGAATGTGTTGATTCTTATTTACAAATTTCACATAACTACATTCACCTAAAAACATTAGACATGTTTTATAAATTTACAAATTTTTTTTTAATATAATTTGAAATGTTGTTTTGACTTTTGTTTACATTATGCCTTAAGGGGCTGTTTGTTATGGGCTGACCTGACTGACCGGCTGACTCGGTCAGCGGGTCAACCCGTTTGATTTCGGGAAAATGCTTAGCTGACCGGGTCTCATTGCCGACCCGGACCTTAAAAAAATGCTCACCAGCCTTCACAAGCTGATCAGCCTTCACCTTCACAACCCTAAACCTATTCTCCCCTGCCTTCACCTCCGACATCGACATGGTCCCAAACAATGACAGTGTCTTCCCGCCAAACCCAAAAGGTCGTAATCTTATGGGACCTCGACAACAAACCGCCGCGAGGGCCACCGTACGCCGCCGCGATGGCCCTAAGATCCAGATCAACAAATCGGGGGGAAAGGAACATGAAGCTTACAAAATCAACAGGGAGGGAGACGGAGAGTCGTTCATCGATGTAGACGTTGGTGACATTGGGGAAGCGACGAGCGAGGAGGTGAACGAGGGAGGCACCGATGCGGATGTAGACGTTGGTGACATTGGGGAAGCGACGAGCGAGGAGGTGAACGAGGGAGGCACCGATGCGGATGTAGACGTTGGTGACATTGGCGGTTGAGTATGGGGATTGGTTCAACGGAGGGGATAACTTGTATATTAGGGCGATTTGGATGAGAATGTGAATTAACTGTTGCTTTATACAAGTTAAAAGGTGGTTTTTCGTCGTTACTCGGGTGATCGGGTTTATAGTATTTGTTGTCGGTTAAAAAATATAGAAATTAAACCCGCGTGATGCGGCGTGGTTGCGAATTACGTTATATGTGCTGCGACGATAACATTAACGTGGTTAAGAACGTAAAAGAAACATATGAAGTTGTGGCGTTTTAGTTGTAGTCATCTTCTGACTCAGTCAGATCTTACTGAGTCAGTGTAATCAAACAGTCCTGTAGACTCAGTCAGAACTTTGACTGGGTCAGCTTCTGACCAGTCAGATCTTACTGAGTCAGTTTTATCAAACAACCCTTTACTTGTACTTTTGTTTAAAGATATTAAAAGGTGAAATTGTTTGGGTGTGTGTTGAGAAAGAGTTAGTTCTATTTTAAGTTTATCCGTTATTAGGAACGTGAAGGGGGGGACCCACGTTGCTGCCCACCTCGATGACGAACCTCGTAATAAAGAGCAGGGGTGACATGAGTAGCATCTTTTATGAAAATATGAAATGTAATCGTTGAAACATTTGAATAGAACGTGCGTCTCACAACACGCATGAATACGAATTGAGCATTTATTGGGTTCGTTTACAAAAGGCGTAGTCTTCACTCTTCAGCGTTTTCCATGGGATTGTTAATAAATACAAGCATCACGATTAGATATTACCCCTTCTCTCAACGTAAATACCTCCGTTATTCGTGACCTAATCCTCCCCGTAATTCATCAGATTCTCTTCGGATCATCCGATCGGAGTATTGTGTTCTCTAGTCGACTGATGATATCATCTTTCGTGTTTGATTCGTGCGCTCAATTCTACTCAATTTCGCGAATTCCGGTGAGTTAATTTCGAATTCATCGTTTTTTCAGCTTCTTCTATTCACGAGTAATTGCTTGCACTTACAGTTGATGAATATGGGATTAAATGATGGAGGAGGTGTGTACAAGCTGAATTAGTGTTGATATTAGGATGATCGAGCGTATAATCTGGTAGATCGTGTGTGCGTTTACATACATTACATACATTAGGGCTTGTTGATTTCGTTTACTGGGGAAGTTGACCTGAGTCAACCATCCTGTTTTAGGTATAAAGCCTGTTCCTTGTGATTGCTTTGTTCATAAATGCCTGCTAGAAAGTGTTATCCAGCTCCACAACTCCTTTTTCTTGAGTTTTATGACCTGGCCAAGTTGCTTTGAAGATTTCTGTTTACTTGATTTATCAGTGTTTGATTCATTGTTTATGATTGAACAATCACCAGTGTGTAATTCCACCATTCTGTCTATTTCAAATCAAGTTTTTTTAATTGGTGAGTCCAAGTGGCCTCAAAATTCGACATCCAATGATAAGACTGATTTGATGCAGTTCGAATTTGTGAGATTCTGTATTTAGCTAGTTGTAGAGTGTAAGTAGAACTACCACATTCATTTCAATTTTGTTGGGTTCAACTTTAGTTTAAGGAAACTACTGCTTGATTTTGTAATTGGCGTTGCACCTTAGGGAATTGTGAAATTTGATTTATCCATATATTGGATAAGATATCATATAGGTTGTTTATGTGAAACTAACTTGGGAGGAGAGGATTAAACACGATTTGCTAGAGTTGCACCTCTTTGACGGCGTGGGTGAGGATAGAAGTATTTGGAGACATAGGATTAAGATTAAGGATGTTTAGGGGAGGGTTCTAATATGCTTATACACATGTCATAATTATGTCTTAGGGGTATAGGGTTAGTGCGATTCCACCATCCTCTTGGTAGCCTTCGCATACGATCATATCATCTGTAAGCCCACTGTCATTATTTGTGGATTTCTTGACTCATTGTATATGGTGTATATAGATGATAGATGAAACACGTGTATGTACTTCTTAATGTGTATTGTGTATGGATGGCATATGATTTTCATGTTCACTGTGTGTTTTTCTGTCATATGATACTCATTATATGTTGAATGTTTGCCTATGTTCGGTGTCTGCCCGTTGTCTATATTATGGTACATGATTTGCTTCTTATGACATTACTATATGGTGATTGTACATTATACCGTTTAATGCTTTCTTTGTTTGCTTTAAAGCCGAGGGTCTTTCTAGAAGGAGCCTCTCTACCCTTTGTGGTAGAGGTAAGGTTGCCTACATCCCACCCTCCTCAAACCTCGTCCATGGCTTGGCTATTGATGAGATATATTGGGCTTGGTTATGGTTATAATTATGTTATTCTAAATATATGTATCTCTATTTATTGTGTCAATAGTGAAGATGGATGTGCTAATTCAAAAGGAAAATCAAGTGAGTAGTTATGGTACTAAAGAAATGAAAGGGAGGCAAGTCTCAACCAGTGTTCTTGGAATTAAAAGAGGGAGAAAAGTTCACAAGCTCATGAGTTCTCAACGAACGTCAATAAAAAGGACAAAATCTTCTATACAGAAAGAAATACTCAATAATAATAGTAGTTCCCAGAAAATATATTTTTCTAGTGATTCTGAAGATGAGAAAGCAATTGTTCGGATCAGGAAGAACACATCAAAACCAAAAACAAAAAAAATAATTAATTCGGCACGAACTCGTGGAATCAAAAGTTTATATGGGAAATCAAAATGCTCCGTAAGTGTTAAAAATGATGCTAGTGACTCTGATGAGGATTATAATGAGGAAGAAAAAGATGACGATGACGACTTCAATCCGTATTCACCACGTAAAAAATCGAAAGCTTCAAAACATAAAGGGAGACATGCTAAAGATTGCAGAGTTTCAAATGAGAAACTAAACTCCAAGAACAAAGATGATTCAAACAAGAACAAAGACGATTCAAACAAAAAAGAATCGTCACACAAAAAACAATGTGTGACAAGCAACCATTTGGAAGATAAACAGGAGGAAGAGGAAGTCTCATACAGCAATAAGAGCAAACAAAATGATGTTAACAGCAGCCCACGCAATGTACGAATTCCAAGAAGCCGTCGTATTATTTCTAATAGAAAACTTCTTGAAAATGGTATGTTCTATTGTGATTGGGTAGACGACGATGAAGAAAACGAGTATGCTAGTGAATATGACATAGATGATGAAGAAGGAGAAGATTATGATGATTATGATGATGGAAGTGTAATTTCAACATCAATGGCACAACATGAGTTGCAAAATGTTGAGACAAAAGGAAGTATTAAAGGCAGGAAAACGGAAAAGGACGTTGACTTCATAAAAGAGAAAAGACAAACATCTTTTGTGAAATCTTATCCTTGTAAAAGCAGCAGTTCAAATGATGCAATGAGGAAAACAAGAACAAAGACACAGGAGATTGTAGTTCTGCTTCATCAGGTGGCACTACAAGTACTGCTAACAACATTAAGGTATAGGCTTTTTCTTAATCCTCTTTCATGTTTATTTGCTTGTTTTTCCTCTTATATTCCTCACTATAATCTAACAGGATCAGAAAGATGGAAATGAGCATTCCAAGTGTCATCAATGTAAGAGAGATGATAGAAAGACTGTTGTTCCCTGCACCAAATGTAATGAAATATTGTACTGTATCCAGTGCATCAGACAATGGTGACTCCTCTACTACTGTTCCCAGTTTTTGGCCCTAATGTGACATGATAATAATTTGCTCATAAATGGATACTATCTGTTGACAGGTATCCTCAGTTATCAGAAGAAGAAATTGCTGATTTATGCCCTTACTGCCGTGGAAATTGCAATTGCAACTTGTGCTTACACTCAAATTTGAAGGTTTGTTATTTTCTCTGTACACATGACGTGTTAAAAGTTCTAACCTTCTTGTTTTAACACTTTCTACACAGCAAATGTCAAGACTTGATCTCACTGATGCTGAGAAGTTGCAACATCTTCTCTATATTATTAACTTAATCCTACCGTTTCTAAAACAAATTGGTGATGATCAAAATAAGGAGATAGAGGTAGAAGCGCATTTTCATGGTAATCATTAAAAGAAAGCTGATAGCTTTTTATGTTTGCATAAAACAAAATATTTAGTGAAGTAAAGGTGCTCCTTTGTATGCAGGGGTATCAGAGTCTTCATTTATGGTAGGGCAGACCAGCTGTTTCACTGACGAACGTGTCTACTGGTAAATTTTCTTGTTATCAATTCCTCTATGTATTGAATGGCTGTTCTTTTGAACTACTATAATTCTGTGCATGTTGTTTTCATGGAGCAGTAACCACTGTTCAACATCAATCATTGATCTTCATCGAAGTTGTCCAAAATGCTCATATGAGCTATGTCTTAGTTGCTGTCGTGAAATAAGGACTAAAGGTCTTCTTGGTCAAAGAAAAGTCGACTTCAGTTACTTTGATAGAGGTTTTGATTATATTCATGGGGAGACCCACAACAAGATACTTTTCATGATAATAGTTCAAAAAACCCCTGTGATTCTACTATTGAATGGCTAGCCAGAGATGATGGGAGTTTATTTTGTGCTCCAAAAGATATGGGCGGATGTGGTGATTGTGTATTGGAGCTCAAGCGTCTGTTACAGGAAGACTGGATTTCAGGTTTGGTAGCAGAAGCTGAGTGTATATTGAATAAATTCAAACTTGATGAATCAAACATGATCACAAATTCTTTTACAATTGTTGGTAAGATGCATCTAGAAGCAGCCAACAGAAAAGACTCAGATGATAACTACTTATACTATCCTGATTCTAAAGAAGTTGAACTCCTTCGGTTTAGACACCATTGGGCTAAAGGTGAACCGGTAATTGTTAAGAAGGTTCTTGAACAGACACCTGGTTTAAGCTGGGAACCCACAGTTATGTGGCGTGCATTATGTGAACATGTGGATCCAAATGTGAGCTCAAAGATGTCACAGGTGAAGGCTATAGATTGCTTGGCAGGTTGTGAGGTAATTCTGGCTTCTATTATTTGTAGTTATTTCTGCCACCGTAACTTTTAGGCATGGCAATTTGCCTCTTTCAGCTATGAATTGGTCAAATTGGATTGTGTCTTATTTCAGTCACATGCAATGATAATTTGAGATTTATATCTTTATATAATGTTTGTTATTTTTTTAATTTTTGCGCTTTTTTTAACTCCATTTTGTTGTAATCTGCAGGTTGAAATTAGTACTCGGAAGTTTTTTAAAGGTTATACAGAAGGAAGGCAATATGTGAATATGTGGCCAGAGATGCTGAAGCTGAAGGACTGGCCGCCGTCTGATAAGTTTGAGGATCTTCTACCACGTCATTGTGATGAATTTATCAGTGCATTGCCTTTCCAACTATATACGGATCCAAGATCAGGTTTTCTCAATCTTGCTGTCAAGTTACCACCAGGCGTCCTAAAACCTGATATGGGTCCAAAGACTTATATCGCATATGGAATGGCTGAAGAACTTGGAAGAGGGGATTCTGTTACTAAGCTTCATTGTGATATGTCAGATGCTGTATGATATTTTATATTTACCTTTCATACCTAATACAAAACTTGATTTGTGTCACCATTTTCATGCATAATGTGGGGTTTCTGCTGCTGCAGGTGAACATACTGATGCACACAGCTGAAGTGTTAATAAGTGATAATCAGAAGTGGGCAATTCAAAGGTTAAAGAAAAGACACAGGGCTCAGGATGAAGAGAAAAGAATGGAACACTTTTTGAATGTGCTGATGGGTCTTGGGTAACGAAATGTGAACATGTTTTAAGCGAGGAAGAAGACTCTAATCATGTTGCCACTATAAACGAAGAGATTAACAAATTGAATCAATCAAGTGGTGTTTCTCTGGATAAGCACAATGCATGCACTTTGTGTGATTTTGCTTCACAAGAAGATGGTGAAGAAACAGGTAGTGCTCTTTGGGATATCTTTAGAAGAGAAGATGTACCAAAGTTAGAAGAGTTTTTGTTAAAGCATTCCAAAGAATTTCGACATACATATTGTTGTCCTGTTGAGAAGGTATATCCACTTAAAGCTTGCTAGTTGAGGTTTTCCATACTTCTCCTTGTTCCATGTTTTGGCATAACTTGAGTCTTAATTTGCGTTTAAAGGTTAATCATCCAATTCATGATCAAACATTTTACTTGACGTTAGCACATAAAAGGATGCTAAAAGAGGAATATGGTCGGTATTTGTCAATTTAGCCTCTGCCATGTATATCCATAAAATGTAACTAATAGGATAATTGTGTATATTTTAGGTATAGAGCCCTGGACGTTTACACAAAGGCTGGGAGAGGCAGTTTTTATTCCTGCTGGATGTCCACACCAAGTGCGAAATCTGAAGGTAAAGTTTCTCTCTCATTTTCATTTTCCATAGCCATGCCCCCCTCCTCTCTCTCTCTCTCTCTCACCCACACACATTGATTGAAACTTTCATGAATGCAAATGATATCTTCTAGTTGTCTTGTTTCATGTCAAACCATGCATTAGTAATGACTAGCCTTTTAAGTTGAATTAAATCTGCTTTATTAAGATAGAATTGCTATTAAGTTGAGAATTTAAAAATCCAGTCATACATCAACCAATTTGGCGCATAAGACAAACTGTCTTCTTGTCAATAAGAAACACCTAATCGGACAAGAGTAAACCACATCACAAATCCTTTCGGAGGATATGTGATATTGCTAACAATCTTCTTGAGAATGTGCTAACAATCTTACAAACTGTCTTCTTGAGAATTTAAAAATCCACCATTGTTGGCAGCTTACATTGCACATTCGGAGGATATGTGCTAACAATCTTACAAACACACTTTTTCTACAAAATAGATGCTTTCCAATCGGACAAGAGTAAACCACATCACAAATCCTTATGTAAACAGTACATCAAACTAAACTAAAAAGGGCCATTTTATCAAGGACAGTAAATCGTAAATTCATCATCAAGAACGGACGCAACTCAAAACTCAGAAACATCTGGTGCAAGCCGGGTCACAAACATCAAGATAAAGATATTGATCTAAACACAAAATAGCAGGATCCGTTTAAAAACCACAGAAAGAAACCCTAGGTGATATATGGAGGTGATATATCGAGAATAGGTGATATATAGACAGGAAAGGTGTAAAAGAGAGAAAAATCATGGCTTTTCCTGTCATGGGAGAAATCTAGTGTCGCCAACTCCCAACAACCAACTCGAAACACCGCCCTTAACATCAACGTCTCAGATGCATCAGCTCACCGTCATCGACCTAACAACCACAGAAAAAAAGGAAAGTTGAAAGAAGAGATGGGTAAAACATAATGACAAGATTGACATCAAGGCTGTTGTCTCCATGGGAGAAATTCATTTGATAACACATTAAACCTTCTTTCTAACAACCTATTGAAGAAGACATGTTGAGATCGGCGCCTCAGCCGCCTAGCCACCACTGATGATGATGATGGGCGGCGGCGCACCGATCCCCAAAGTCTCTCTCTAACCTTCTCTCAACTTCGTTAGCCTCTCTTTAAAACAATGTGCAGACTTCCGCATATAAGGCCACCACATGAAAAGGTGGTGAGAAGCAAAGGCACTGTGTTGTTGTACATGACGCAATACAAACATGTAAAACATTGGACATTTCATTTAGTTATTAACTCATAGTATAATTACAAACAAATTTCAATCCGGTTAATCTCTATTCCCTAGGTGGTCATCCATCGCTCGACTAGCGCCAAGTGATTTTTACAGCCATGTTGTCAAGTCTAGTGATCAACTAGCAGATGTGTGTACAAATTCTCTTAGAGGTCATCTGGTTGAATGTATAGGTAACAAATTCTGAGCCTTTCTTGAGGGGAGTGGTAATTTATAGATTAAGGTTGATTGTGAGATCCTTTAGTTAAGTTGTTAGGGTTCTTAAGGTTTTTCGGCTCCTAGTTCTATCTATATATGTGTGTACCTTGTATTATAATATAATTTTAGCTTTTACCTTCATATCCTACACCTCCAAGTGTTCAAAGATATATTTTGTGCTAATGGCAACACAATTACTTGCCATTATTATCTTCTTTACTATCGATCCTTCGTTCTAAAATATCAACAGATACAAGTACTACATATCCTTTAGGGCCTCAAGCTTGTGTTTTCAAATATAAAACTTGACGTTTTATTGCAATAAATAGCTTTAACTCGTCCTCAGCCAGCATTTTTTATATATACCCTTGTGTTTCCGCATCAGTTTCACAAAAATATATGAAACATTAATTCATGATCATTTTTTAAATGATGTCTTTGAATGTCAATATTTCATTTGTTTTGGACCTTCTTTGAAGTAAGAAAGACGGGACAGCCCTTGATGGCTTTCTAATATTCGTCATGGAGTTGCTAGGTTGAATGTTTATTATCCTAGAATTGATTCATTTACAAATAGCTTCACATAGGGGCGGGGGGACTAAGTGTCGTTAGTTGGTACACTCCACACAACAAACCTATTAGACTAGGTTATTATTAGTGAATACTTTAGGGTTAATTATGTAATATTGTCCTCTATATAAAGGACCTTCTATTGTAACCTTAAATATACAATTACTCAATACAAATACAATTATAAGGTTTAATTTGGTATCAGAGCCAGGAAGGCTCATCATCGCGGGAACCCTAATTAGGGCGGCCGGCCGCCGCCGCCGACCTGTCCAACCATCCACCACCGATGCTTCCATTACAATAATCACCACTACTATCTTCACCTTTAATAGACGAATACAAACCGCCATCGTCTCTTTCTTTTCACACAACCGCAACCCTTGTTGCCAAACCCTAACCTTAGCCGCCGTCAAACCCTAATCCTAGCCGTCACTAGACCTAAACCTAGCTGTCGCTAAACCCTAATCTTAGCCGCCGCACACAACATACAATCACCGCTACTCCTTTTCAATCTTAACACGTCATCGCATACAACGTGATGTTTCATCTTCGTTGCTGCTGCTATACAACGTGATCCGCCATACAACGGCGACACACCTTTATGCAAAAGTTTTAGGTGTGGAGATACACGAGAAGATTCACAGGATAAAGATAATGTTAGTTTCAAACTCATGTCGAATACAACGCGATAACCCGAGAAGAACAACCGGTGCTTCACACATTCGGCGATTGCAACAACAAACAAGACCAATGATTTATGTTACTTATTTTTTTTTTATGTTTTTTAGATTTCAAGCTAAATCCCTCCCGAGCTTAGCTTGCGGGGGAGTATTAGACTAGGTTATTATTAGTGAATGGTTTAGGGTTAATTATGTAATATTGTCTTTTATATAAAGGACGTCTTTTATATAAAGGACCTTCTATTGTAACCCTAAATATACAATTACTCAATACTATTACAATTACAAGGTTTAATTTAACCAACTTATTACCATCTTACAATTTTCATTCGTCCACATAACCCAATAAAGATACTTTATACTAATATAAATATTATTTTTAATAATCACCTTTGTATCAAAATTACGTTTGATTTTTGTTTTGATATAGACATGGTCCTGTACATGGCCATGCAGTTTGTAGCTTTACAATAGTTTCAAAACCTAGATGACAGTCACACAAACAACACCCTCTTTACTTTCCACCATCAATGTCTACCTGCTCACAAATGGTATTTGAAGGAAGAATTAGAATGAGAATGAGAGTGAAGATGACGATCTTTATTAAATTGATGTTAAACATTTTGGATTATCTGTATGTGATGTCACCTAAAAACTAAAAAGTCTCAAAAATAATTTAATCGATTTCTTGGAAAAAAAGTAGGAACCTTGTACATACTTTTGTGATATATATGAATATAATATCACAAAATTATGATTTGGGCTGTGTTGTTGCAGTCATGTACCAAGGTTGCACTGGATTTTGTGTCTCCAGAGAACATACAACAGTGCCTCCGACTCACAGAGGAGTTCCGTATGCTGCCCTTTAATCACAAAGCCAAAGAAGACAAACTAGAGGTAACAAAACTTCATACCATTCACATTATATTTATTTATTGATAATAATTAGAGGTGGTAGCTTTAACCTATTAGCCCATAATAGAAATTTTTAATACATAACCAAGTAGAGAACTACAAGAACCATATAAACACTAGTACCTATAGCTTAGCACCTATTGCTTCAACTACTATTTTAACTCTAACACATAAGGCAGTTATATTCCCACATAACCACTTCTCTTTCTGTTCCACTATATCTGCTTATGTGGTTCTTTATTTAAATAAAATTGGTTATGTATTGATAGGTGCCTCTTACCTATAATCTATAACTGGGTCAATTTGGATTAGATCTCATCTCAAATGAGTTAAATGTGTGATGAGCACTTTTAGCTAAAACGTGAAAATGTTAAATTGGTCAAATACTTGCTTTTAATACATACAACTTAAATAATTTGTTCAAGTATTTTAATTGTTGCTATAATAATGTTGTTTCCGCACATGTGATTTACACTTTATTAAATAAAAAGTTACGGCTCAATCTGTAGCTTTACCCACCCATTTTGCAACATGTAATCATGATCATGTTGTTGGTGGTTCAGATAAAGAAGATGATCTTATATGCTATGGACCAAGCAATTACTGATTTTGAGGAGCTAACAGGTACTGTTACTAGTGTGCCATAGTCCTATGCTCAACCCAACATCTCATCAGCTAATTGGTAATGTGGTGTGGCTTTTTGAGTATAACACCTACTATACATGGCTATGTCACTATGCTTAAGCTACCGTCTCATAGGCTAACTGGTAATATGCTGTGGATTTTTGAGTATAACATCTACTATACATGTTTCAACTGCATTCTTGTTTTTCTGGACCTTGAGCTGTTTGTGGTGTTATCTCTGACATACAAGCCATAGGTCTTGCTTTACAATTCAGGAAGAATATATAACTAATAGACTGTTGCTTAGATCAATTTGTTTTGCTGACGTTTCATGAAAAGATTGATTGTTCAGAAAAAATGGACAGGGATAAAATGGTTTTTTCCTTCACTTCTAGAATTAGGAAGCTTTCTTTTATTTGAGCCGACCCCAACCCCAACCCTTTAGTGTGCTTTACTTCACTCTTAGACAATTTCTATATAATTAACTGCTGAACCAATAAAAAGTCTGAATCATTAAGTACTAAACCATCAAAATGTATGAACCACTAAGAACTAGTATATCACTTAACTATTCAAAGGCAAATATCTGACCAATTCAGATAAGAGGTCTTAACCATTCAGTATTAGTATAATGCTTAATCATTCAGAGACAAATGTCTGAACCATTCAGACATTTGCTCACGAAACAAACAATCTGAACCATTAAGTGCTGAACCATTCAAACATCTAAACCATTGAGAGTCTGATTCAGATGCTGCAAAACAACCTCTTAATGTTGTTGCTAGCCGATTGGTGATCCAGCCACCACTATCACTCTACTGGCCTGCAACGTGCCAGACACCCTACCAGTTGTGGTATCACTCGGCCTTCTAACAGTTGACTTTTCAACCATCTGTGGGTAATTTCTTTTGTTTGATTTATTTAGGCTGAAATCACTTTGGGATAATGGTGTTCAAAATTGGTACTATACCTGTATTTTACATGTACTTTATGATTGGGTATCTGATTACACGTTCTCTAATTTTTGGTACCATTATGGTACGATATTGATGTCGTACCATGCACACACTTAACACAAGGGAATGCTACGCACATTTTTCTTGTGAAATGATCCATCCTTCTAGATTTTTGCCTAACTTTCTTATATATATTGAAAGTAGGAAGATGCGAGTCTAATACGGTGATATGTAGCTGACACAAGAGTTAGTTGACTCATACAAGGACCAATTAGAGAAGGATAAAAAATAGAGGTGGCGATTGTGCTAATCTATGGGTGGTTCAAGCAAACACGACTCTATTTGTTCATGCAAGAGAATCAACCATAGACCTAGCGCACATAAAACCATGTTAACCTAAATACCATCTGTGTAACTTGATCATCTGAACTGGTCAAGGGGTATGGCAAATCAAAACGACTCGTGGGTGTAATGAGTTGTATTCAAGTTTTAAACAGGTTAAATATGTTAGGTTGATGGGTTGCTGAAAGGGTTGTAGTAAAGTTGTAAGCACGTCATGAATGAGTTGGCGGCTTAATCTACGTAACCCTAGTACAACCTGGACATTTACGAGATGCTCTTGACATGTCAATCCAAACTTGTTGGACTAGACTATCCAACTCAAAATATGATCATTCTCATGTCATGTCATGAAGTGCTACCCTCAAGAAAAAGACTTGGAGAAGTCCTAGCATGAAAAGAAAGGTGAATCGTTACAGGCGTGCTGATAAATGTTCTCAAACCTATATTTCTTCATATGGAGCTTTGATTTTTTACTTCAATTAGTTTTACCTTAAGTTTTCTGTGTTTATTGAGTTCATTTTCAATTGGAAACCATGTAAAATTACATATATTACTAATGCATTTATTTTGTGATATGATTTAATTTTTTTTTTTCAATTTCAAATTTTAATGATTTGACTGCAAAGCATAAGTAGTCAACTAATAGTTCTTCATTGTTTTCTTTAAATACAATATATTACATTTTTTATTTACTTCATACCAAATGTATTAATTATGTTTAGCTATATGCTTGACTACAAAAATTAATCAAATTTATTCCAATACCTTAAAATTTGTTAATTATAAGTGGTTAGTCTTCTCGTCTATTAGTATATGAATGATGGTTTGGGTTTGCAATTTTTATGGTATCAAGTTCAAACCTATCTTAAAAATGTTTTCTCAAAATGATGTGTTCTCTCTTTGAGGATGTCACTATTTTTTAAAATAAGATTAATCTAGTAATTGATGCTACTGTTTTTATATAATCTTTACTGAAATATTGTATCTAGTATAGTTTATGTACATATGAAACATAACTAGTAGAGGGAGACAAACTGGTTTTTTTCCTAAACCGATTTGGGTTTTTAGTGATATACAAACCGGTTTTTGGCTAAACCGGTTTGGGTTCCAAACCGATTTTAGGTTTGGGAAACCCGACCCTATACAAACCAATTTAGGTCGGTTTCTAAACCGGTTCGGGCCAAACCGGTTTGGTTTTTATTTTTATTTTTTATATTTATATTTATTTATTTTATTCTTTTAAATCATTACAAATTAACTAAAAATATAAATTATGAAATATAAAAATCTCAGGATGCGAGATGATAAATTGAATACACAAATATGATCTTATAAGCACAAGATGTATTTATATATTTTAATTTTTTTTTATTATTCAATTATTTGTTTCAAGCTAAAGATCAAACATTTGTTAAAGTTATTAGTTATAAAAATTAATTGCATGAAATAGTTAACTCTTAAAAATCAAAGCGAAATATATAAAATATAAACATAGAAATATTACGAACGACTAAAATTCTATTTTTAGTTTTTAAAAAATAAACATCTAATGTAGTCGCCCATTCGTTGTGAATTTTGATGTTTCTATTCTTTGCCCCTCGAACCCGAGCTATTATAGGAAGCAAACATTAGATCATTTGAACTTTCGACATGTGCCGCATGTATCATTGACTCATGAATTTGTAACCTTTCGTCATATTTGCTAAGAAACATCAAACATATTTGATAAATATTTGTTAAAATTCACTTTTAAAGTTTGACCATAAAATGGGTCTTTTTATCTATATTAAATCAATAGTAATTTTATTAAGTAAAGTTTCAACCCTTGAAGTACTTTAAAAATGGTTAAGCCAACGGCACAGATAATAACCATTTAAAAAAATATTTTTTAAGTTTTTTTTATTGGGGGTAACATATCCGAATAAGGTTTACCCTTAAACAACAACTTATTTAATTTTGAAGATATTAAGTAAAGTTGGCGAAGCACTAATGAACTCATTAAATAATAAACTCCAGTAATACAAGTAGTTGCGGTTCTAAAAACATGAAGCATTTTGTTTATTTTTTCAATAGTAGCCCAACCTGATGAATGATAAGTCAAAGCCTTCTCACGACTCATCAAAATATTATGAAAGACTATTAAATTTTCTTTTTACTCAATAGCTTTTCATACATGTTACAAGTCGAATTTCATATTGTAGGTATGCCACAATTCAGATCTAAACATTTGAAATTAACGTCTTTACAAAACTTGCAATACTTAATATATATTTGATTATTGCTAAAAATATCACGTAATATTTTTTTAAAAACATCTTCTGTTGGTTCAATCATTTTTTAAGCCGTTTTGGACGACTAAGTTTATGATGTTCGTAACAAATCACCTATGAAAAAACACATCGTCACTAAATGGTTTATATTTTAATTTTAGATGTTCAATCGCAAGTGTGTTATTTGACGCATTATCAAAAGATATAGACAAAATTTTGTTTTCCAATTTATACGCTTTAATAAATTTGTCAATAAGATAAAAAATTTCAATGGTGCGATAATAATCAAAAAATTTAAACGCAATTGTACATTTCATCATTTTTTATGAATCAGGTTTAACCCAATAGACGGTGACACAAATGTACGAGTCTGGTGAACCATTAGGAGTCGACCAAAGATCACTAGTTAAGTTAACACAGTTTTGTAAATTTCCAAAATAAAAAATTAATTCTTTTTTAGATTTTTCACATTTTAAACAATCTCATCGAATATTAGTATGACTTATATTGTTATTACGTGGTTGAAAAGTTTATTGAATGAGTCGAGTCAAACATTCGTTTGGGAACCGGTTTGAAAACCGGTTTGGGAACCAGTTTGAGTGACGAACTAGGTTATAAACCAGTTTGAGAACCGGACCGGTTTGAATCCTGGAAGGTTAAAACTGAATAGGGAACTGACGGGTTGGATCGGGTTGAGACCGGTTTGGGCCAAACCAGATTTTTTGTGAAACCATTTCTGTTTTTTTGAGCAAACTGGTTCCCTAACCGGTTTTTTTGTCCATGCCTAATGATGAGTCACTAATAAATATCAATCTTGCGTTCGTGTTATCAATAATTTTAAGTTCTGTTATTGTAAATATTCGTTAGCCTTTCAGTCAAAGGCATCTCCCTGTGTTTGTGTTTCTATAGTTGATCTCGTGACCATGGGTGGCACTATATATAGTTAAGGAGTAGTCTCTGTTACCCTTCAACTTTTCACAGGCAGTGATGTAAAAGAAATTACGATTTTACGTTACTCTTGAAAAAAAATTTGCGTTTCCCTTAAATTTTTTTAAACTCAACACTTCATATAAAGTTTTATATTTTATAAAAAAAGTCTAATAATTTATAAAAAAAAATGCATTTTATAAAAACATAAAACCCATTACCTATTACCCATTACTTAATAACATTATAACCCAAAATATTCATTACCCATTACCCATTACCCAATACTTAAACCAATACAATAATACTAAAAAACATATAAAAAAACAAGAAGAAGAAGACCGACATTTCCACAGACCACATCAAAAACCACCACCAGCAGCGCCCAGCCCCACACCCGTTGGCTGCCACCGCACACCACCGACCTGCCGAGCCATCGCTTGCCACCGCCTACCGCCTTTATCATCATGCTTTTAATTTATTTTATTTATATAAATGTACAACAAATAAATTTTTTTACCTTACCTCTTAACTTGTCTTCTAGATTCGTCACTGCTCATGACCTGCATATAATTTCATTTCGATTAATGCGGAAGCGAAAAAATTGTTATCAATGTTTGAATATTGATGTCTAATTTCATGAATGTGAAACCGATGCACTAAAGTGGAAAATGGCATTTGGCCAGCCAAAACAATCTAGGATTAAAAAGGAGAAAAAAAGTAAAATTATTAACAAACATGTGTACAAAATTGAATGGGCACCCACGACAAATGTTAAGAAACTTGAATGCGAGACAACATTTTTAAAAGATTATGTTGCCATTTGCATAAAGTTGCTTGCCTCACACATTAGGTCAAATGGTAATGTCAAGTCAAGGGCTATCATGATCGGAGTTGTTACTTTTGTTGCATCAAATTGAATGCACTTATACATTCCTTAGAGAATATGAACTAAGCATCTTTCTCAAGTAGCTGAGTCATTGGTCGTATTATTTTTAGAAGTCTTTGATGAATCTCTGATAAAAATTTGCATGAGAAAGAAAGCTTCTAATTGCTTTCATGGATGCAGGAGCCGGAAGTTTGGAGATAGTGTCGACTTTGACTAGATCAACCGCGAGTTATGTTCGAGATATCTTGTTCCCTAACACTATTCCTTCCATGAACATGAAATGACACTTTTCCTAATTTAAGACAAGGTTGGAATCTTCCTATCGAACTAACATTTTTCCTAAATTTTCTGGACATTACTTGAAGGAATCTTCAAAGATGGAAAAGTCATCCATAAAAACTTTCATGGAATATTCAATCATGTCGTGAAAGATTTCTACAATATATTTTTGAAACTTACCAGGAGAATTACATAATCCGAAGGACATACGCCGATAAGAAAATATGTCATATGGACATGTGAATGTTGTTTTCTCATGGTCTTCTTAGCAATTTGCATTTATAAATAGCCTAAGGAACCATCAAGAAAAAAATATACATTTTCCTCTATATTCAGTTAAGAATTTGTAGCATCAGTGGGTGTATGATAGTTGATGCAAACTCTTCATCCTGTAACCCTACGAGTGAGAATAAAATTATTATTCTCATTGGTTACGATCATCATTCCTACTTTCTTTGGAATAAATTGTACGAGACTTTTAAGATTAATCAGAGATAGTGTAAATCTGTCTGGCATTAAGCAACTTGGTACCTTATTCTTTATAACCTCTTACATACCAGGTTTTAGATGTCTTTGAGGCTGAAGATTTATTTTCATCCATTAAAATTTTATGAGTGCAAAAGGATGGGTTGATTTCTTTGATTTCTACGATTTTCAAATAGATTGCTTTTTATGTGCTTTGAGAACATTAAGCAGCTTGCTATTCTCATCACTTGGTAAGGTGGTCAAGATATTGACAGGAAGTTGAGATATATTTTCAAGAAAAGCATATTTGATATGAGAGTTCTTTGAGTTCTAAAAGTAGTTGATCTTCGATAGATGATTCTTTAGGTTCTAATTCTCATTCAACAATCTCCTTATACTTTTTAATAAGATAAGATTTCTTTGACTTCTGGTTCCATAGTGTTCTGATATTCACATACGACCTTGTTTACTTTGACTTCTCTCAATCGAGTGTTGCAAACTTTATTGTTGAGAGTTTCTCTTAAATTACAACTTATGATAAGTCGCAGATATTGATATAATAGAATGAATCTGTAGATACATGTGTCCCTAGTTTCTGAACTTAATGTAATATGTCTTTATTGTCTTACACCTATGTAATTGTACGGGTACTTAATGAAATACAATGTGTGGTTGTGCTTATAATGTTGAATATTTCATTGCTTGGTATGTAATAACGCTTATTGAAATAACTATATAGGTTGTGGTTGTTTGAATAAATCTAAGTCAATTAATGATTATGAAACATATTCAAACTTAATCATATGATGTTCTCATGCGATTGGTCCATGCTAATGGACCATACGCATGAACAACTTCATGCTAATGAATCAGTCGTACGAATGAACCAGGAGACCGGATCAGTCGCATGATTGTAACATGAGATTGACTCAGTGGCACGACTGAACACTCAATCGTGTGAATGGATCAACCGCATGACTCAATCGCACGACTGAACCATGTTAATTGTCCAGTCGCACGATTGAGAAACCCTAACCTATAAATACCACTTAAATCGTGGAAAAATGGGACACTTTGAATATTTCGATATCTACACGTACCCTAGCCGTCCAGAGACCTCTAGCAACCTGTTCCAACTTCATAGATCGCAGTAGATCGATTGCTAATCGTTCTTAACGTTTAGATTCAATCTTTAATTGATTCTACGTGTGTTCTCACTGATTGGATCGCCAATCAAATAGGATTCCGCACTATTTGATTCGGTATACGCGTAAATCTGTTAGTATTCGTCCGGTACACGATCCTAACAAGTGGTATCAGAGCCTTGGATCTAGATTTACGTGTGATTCAATCGTTTTGATACAAAAATTGTGTTTTACACTAAAAAACGCAATCTTTTGTGTCAAATCGGGTTTTAGACGTCTCCTGATCGTAAACTTTAGTTTTTCCGGCATACGGCAATTAGGGTTAGCAAGAAATTCGTGTTTTTGCGTCCAAACACCTTAAACCTACGAATTTTCGAAATCCAGCAGGTTCAGTCGCACGATTGACTCAATCGCACGACTGAGGTCATACGCATCCCCCATACGCACGATTGGACTCATTTGTACTCCCATTCATATGACTGAGAAGTCTATTCGCACTGTTCAACCGCATTAGTTCATTCGCCCGACTGAGCCATCCGTATTAGTTCAGTCGCACGATTGAACCATCCGCATAGTTTAATCACCCGAATAGCCCAATCGCACACCTTCATTCGCACTAATAAAACAGTTGGTTTAAAGTTAAAGTTTATAGCAATGGAGGACCAATACTCAGCATTCACAGCAGGGAGAGACTTACGTATTCAAAACTTACTGCTATTGGAGAATGAAGTGGAGAATCACAATAAACCCCCAAAGCTAATCACGTTAGATGAATACCCACAATGGAAGCAACGTTTCGAGATCTACTTAAATGGAGTAGATCCCAATTTGTGGGAATCTATAGAGACGGGGTACAACATGCCAGTAGGAGCTGATGGTGTCAAACTTACACTGGGTGGCATGACTGTTGGACAAAAGGTCAAATACAATTCTGAAAAGAAAGTTTATGCTTTGCTTACACAGTCAATTCCGAAGGATATTTTCCATCAATTCTCGAAGTATACACAAGCAAAGAAACTATGGGATGCATTGGAGAAAAGGTATGACGGAAACGCATCATTGAAGGCCATAAAGGCTAAGGCTTTAAAGAAGGAGTTTGACAACTTCTCCTCAATGGGAAAAGAAAGCCTAGATGATGTAATCGATAGGTTCTACCACTTGATGAGTGAGATGCACACTCATGGAGTATCGACGTCAATGGAAGACAAAGTGTCTAACTTCGCAGATCGGTTGCCGGAGAAGTGGGTTCATTTGTCTCCAATCTCAGACATAATGGTATGCTAATGAAGTTAGATATCAATGACTTCATTCTGAAGCTGAGAGAGGAAGAACTAAGGATGAAGTATAGGGCACCAAAGTCTTCCTATGATCAGAACCCAGCGCTATACAATGCGACTCCTCAAGCCAAAACATCTGGAACACCTCTTCAGACAGCTTTTGTATCTAGCTTGGCTGGTCCTTCTCAAGCCTCTACTTCAGGATCAGAAACGTCAGGGTCGTCTGGTACCCAATACATTGTACCTGAAGCCAATGCAGCAAAACTGAAGACCGAGAATTTCGGAAATGTAACAGTTGAGGTAGCTAAAGAACACATGGATCTCTTAGCTGTAGTAGTCAACTCCTATGATGGACTAATTGCTGGGAAAATTGGAAACTGCCATCTGGCGGATGAGGACTATGAGCAGGTTGATGAGACAGAACTGGAGCGGATGGACATAATGTGGGCCTTAGCAAGTGTTGTCCGGAGAGCTAAGAAGTTTGTCAAAAAGACCGGATAGAACTTGATTGCAACTAAGGACACTACTTTCGGCTTCGATAAGACCAAAGTGAATTGTTTCAACTACGGCGAGAAAGGGCACTTCAAAAGGGAGTGTGTGAAGCCAAAGAAGACTGGCAATGGGAATCCTTTCTCCTCCTTCAATCATCAGGATAAACCCACTAGCAGTCCTACTTCATCAAGAAAGGATCCCAAAGCCTTGACTGCTCATGATGATAAAGGACAGGACTGGAGCTTTCAGTTTGTCTCACCGGGAGAATCCAATATCGCTAGTGTGGAGGATATTGATGATGATTCGGATAGTAAAGGAGATATAGTAGTTGAACTTGCGATGTGAAACTCAGAAGAGACTGCACCAGTGATCAATTACCTGCCTGAAGAAGGGAAAACTGCAACAACGTCAGAATCACCAGCTCCAGAAACACCAAACTCTGCATTGATCGCTGATTCATCAGAACCCTCTCAGGTAAGTACAACTGACCAACTTTTTAATAATAATGCTTGTTCTGACTGTAATAAATTTAGGGAAAGCATTGATTTAAAAATTGCTAGGTTATTAGCTCATAATGATAACTTAGTAAAGGACTGGGAACTATGCACTGAAGCTAACAGAGTTCTAAAACAAAATAAGCATAGTTACAAGGAAAAGATAGACCTTTTAAACAAACAGCTTAGGGAAACAGAAGTAGTAGCCTTTAACCAAGCTAATGATATTAGGTACTATCTTAACTCCCTAGAGGACACTAAGAAACAAAAGGCAGTTTTAGAAGTAGAAGTTAACTCCTTAAAGCAAAAAATGCATAGTTGGACAAGTTCATCTCATATTGTCCAAAACTTAGCTCAAGGAGAAGTAGGTAATCAGAAAGTGAAGTTTGAAAAGGTAAACTACGTTCAACAACTTCAAAATAACTGCTTTCTGTTTCTCAAATTTGTGATAAAGACTTCAAGGTAGTATTTGACAAAAAGAAGTGCTATGTCCTGAAAAGGACTATGTCATCGCGGAGGACCAAGTCTTAATGTCCGCCTTAAGATATAAGGACCTTTATGTCTTGGATCTATCAAAGGCCTCCATAACGGATCATGAAGTTCAGTGCTTCTTGTCAAAAGATACTGAGAAGGATTTCATCTCCTGGCATAGGAGAATGGGACACATTAATCCACGGAAGATGAATCACTTGATCCAGAATGATCTAGTGAGAGGAGTTAATGTCAAAAACTTCCAACTTCCAGATTTCTGTGTTGCATGCAAGAGGGCAAACAAACGAGGAAGTCTCGTAAGGAAAAGAAAGTTCATTCCATTGAACTTCCTCTTGAACTTCTTCACATGGATCTGTTTGGTCCAGTTAGTACAAGAAGCATCGCGGGCGACTTATACTGCTATGTAGTCACTGATGACTACTCAAGATTCTCTTGGGTGATGTTTCTGTTTCTGAAATCCAAATCAGAAACATTTGAGTCGTTCAAGGAATTAGTAACTACTCTGGAGTCTCTATACAAGTTGAAGGTACGACAAGTGCGCTCAGACAACGGAACCGAGTTCAAGAATCAATGGATGGAGGCGTACTGCAAGGAAAAGGGAATTGTGCATCAGTTCACTTCTGCCTACACTCCTCAGATGAACGACGTTGCTAAAAGAAAGAATCGCAGCTTGATAGAGACAGCACGGACGATGCTAGCGGAGTCAAAACTACCTATCCAATTCTGGAATGAAGCAGTTTCAAATGCGTGTTATACACTAAATCAAGTTCTGGTAGTTAAACGCCATGGCAAGACGTGTTACGAGTTAATACAACGATGTAAACCCAATCTAGAGTATCTCGAGCCGTTTGGCGCTCCGTGCACCCTACTGAAGAAGACTCAGGAGGGAAAATTCAGTGAGAAGGCTGATGAAGGTATCTTTCTAGGATACAACATACCGAACAAGAGGGTTTACAACATACCGAACAAGAGGGTT
Organism: Flaveria trinervia; assembly: GCA_025506515.1. Lineage (NCBI taxonomy): Eukaryota > Viridiplantae > Streptophyta > Magnoliopsida > Asterales > Asteraceae > Flaveria > Flaveria trinervia. Next base: position 33,047,390 of record CM046442.1, read on the forward strand.
TACAACATACCGAACAAGAGGGTTTACAACAACTCAACGGGTCAGGTAGAAGTGTGGTGTAATGTTGATGTTTAGACATACACCACACCACCTACTGGAAAAGGACCCACCTTCTTTTTCGAATATGATGGATTCTTCAAGTCCTTCAACATCCCACTCTCCACCTCTGATGATGAGTTGGCCATAAAAATGATGTATGATGTCTTGAACACACCTTCACTAGATTCAACATCATCCAGTTCACAAGGTCAGTCATCTAATAATTCAGGGGGAGTACCTGAAGATAGTGATTCTTCCTCTGATGAAGAAGCTGTGGAGACTGATCAGAACAACCAGGAGGAACAGGTTCCTACTACTGCAAGTCCACAAGCATATGACATTGATGCCTTTGAGTCATCGGAACCTCAGACTCCCACCGCCTTAGATACTGAACCAAATGTGCATAATCTTGATTTTGAGGTAGTTGTTCCAACCACTCCTGGATCACGCCTAAATGTCTATCATCCTTTAGATAATGTCATTGGGGATGTGAGATTAGGGATTCAGACCAGAAATCAGCTGTACTCAGCTAATTATGCCTCAGTGATGGAAGAGGGTTACCTTCACAATGGTGCATATCGTCGCTTTGTGTCTCAGTTTGAGCCAAGTATGTTAGTGAAGCACTGAATGATGAGGCATGGGTGAGTGCCATGCAAGAAAAACTTCTTCAGTTCAAGAAGTTAGGAGTATGGGCTCTGGTGGATAGACCTAAAGGTGCTAAGGTCATTGGCACCAAATGGGTCTTGAAATGCAAGAAAGATGATCAAGGTGTGATCATCAGAAACAAGGCTCGACTTGTTTTTCAAGGATTTCGACAAGTCGAGGGCATAGACTACAATGAAGTATTTGCACCCGTGGCAAGAATGGAAGTAATTCGTATCTTCCTTGCCTATGTATCATATATGAAGATTAAAGTTTATCAACTTGATGTGAAGAGTGCACTCCTTCACGGTGAAATCTGAGAGACAGTGTACCTTAGTAAACTCGAAGGATTTGAGGATCCATATCATCGGGACAGAGTTTATAAACTCGAAAAGGCTTTATATGGGCTTTATCAAGCTCCCAAGGCCTTGTATGAGAAACTCTCGACTCACCTTGTGAAACACGGTTTTCGCAGAGGTGTCATTGATTGTACACTATTCATAAAAGAAAAGGATGGAGATTTGCCGCTTGTCCAAATTTATGTATATGATATAATCTTCGGTTCAAAGAACAAAGATCTATGTAAAGAGTCTGAGGTAGTATGATGAGGCTGAGTTGAAATGAGTGCCATGGGAGAGATGAAATTCTTTCTCGGGTTACAGGTGGATCAGACACCAAAAAGGTTTTCCTACATCAGACCAAGTATGTAGGAGATATTCTCAGTCGGTTTGACATGAAGAATGCTTCCGCAGCTGGGACTCCACTTGCTACAAACCATGATGTAGCACCCGACGAAAATGGTGATCTGGTCGATGCCACCATGTACCGAGGAATGATTGGATCTCTCATGTACTTCACTGCCTCAAGACTTGACATCATGTACACGACATGTTTATTTTCAAGATATCATCCAAAAGTCAACCATCTGATAGAGGTCAAAAGGATCTTTCGTTATCTAAAGGGTACTCCAACACTTGGGTTGTGGTATCCTTATGACGATGACTTTGAGCTAACAACATATAGTGACTCGGATTACGGTGGCTACAAGATGAACTACAAGTCTACATCAACGGGATGTCAATTCTTTGGGAGAAGATTAGTGACCTGGCAGTGTAAGAAGCAGACCTCGGTTGCGTTGTCAACATGTGAAGTCGAATACGTTGCTGCTGCAAGTTGCTATTCACAAATCATATGGATTCAACAGCAAATGCGGGACTACATTTTGAATTTCTCTTCTACTCCTATTTTTGTTGATAACTCTGCTGCAATTGCAGTAACTAAAAATCCGGTCCAACATCCTAAGACCAAACACATCGGCACAAAATATCACTTTATACGTGATTTCTTTGAAAAAAACCTAATCATTGTGATTAAAATAAATACTGATTTTCAACGCCCTGACCTCTATACAAAGGCTTTTGATAAACCATGTTTTCTATATTTGTTAGAGGTCAACGGCGTTAAAAAGAAAAGTGATGTAATTCCTAATGATGACCATTGTAGTCCGATGCTTATAGTCAATTTTCTTTTAATTTTTATTTATTTGTTTAACTTTAAGTAGCTTAATTAAATTGATGTTATTTGGTCACCTATTAAAATCCTAAAAAACGTAAATCGGTTACAGTTTTAGAATTTCAGGGGGAGAATAGGTCAGTTAGTAATTAACAAAAAAAAAGAGAGGAGGAGAGGCTAGCTGATTGAAACTAGATCATATCTGTGATACCTATTCAATGACTTTGGAAAATGATAGTACATAGGAACAAACCACTTGGGACTTTAAAAGTTTAAATAAAATAAGATGCGAAGTTCAAAGTATAAGTCTGTGTAGTCTGAGCAATATAAAAGGAAAAATGATAGTAAAACTAGCCACTACTAAGGTAACACAAAGAAAGTAGACCTAGAGGTTGTTAGACCACATATGATATGTCGGTAGATTTAACACAATAGATAATTAGACCTTGTTGGTGATCTCAAGAACAAACTAAGTTGTTCAACAAGCTGTGGGTTAACATCTTATCCCTGGTTAACACAATCAATAAAATTCCAATAAGGGGTGACGAGCAGAATAAACACACAAATGTGAGCGTAAGACCAAATATGATCAAAAGCAATCAACTAATAACCTATGTTGTTGGTGAGAACTGTGCAAAATGATTAAAATTGCTCAAACAAGAAGATAGGTTATGTGCCTCTCTGCTGTGCGGTGGCACTGACCTGAGGATAACCTTAACCTATATATTCTTGAATTCATTGTTGTTTGCCGCCTCTCTGCTGTGCGGTGGCACTGACCTGAGGCTTGGCTTCTCTCTGAAAGTTCTAAGAATAGTTTCTTCTTGAAAACTACCCTGAGACCGCTTAAAAACTCCTGAGGAATGTTGATTACCATATAAGTATAGGATCCACAAATGGTTGTTGAAATAATCAAACCTTAAACTATCACCAATTTGTTTCAAATGTCTGTGTATGGATTTAAGAGGACCAATATACTAACAATCATCGTGGCTACAATTCTTGAAATTCCAAATCAATATGGGAATCTTATAGTACTAGTATGATTTCCTAAACTTGCTAATGACTCTAGATGAAAATCAAGAATTGAGCATCAAAAGGTGTTGATAACATGTCCCAAATGATTTGACTTGCTTGTATGATTCCAAATTGAATTGGTCCATTTATGGTCAAATTTAATCGAAGCTGCATATTCCGGAACTGAATCCATTAGATTTCTATCTTAGGATTTACACCTCACACAAAACGTCAAAAACAAGTTTTAGTTTTGTATTTCAGCTTAAATTCTTTTACTTTGTTTAAATTTAGTCAAATTCAGTTTGTTTGATATCGGACTACGCCATGGAATTCAATAGGGGATTTAATCATCTAAAAGGGTCACGTCTGAGGTGACCACACGTGTTTTCAAAGGTAAAATCAGTCACATCTGAGGTGACAAATTGCTTAAAAGGATCACGTTTGAGGTGATCAACAGTTTTTCAAGTTAAAATGATCATGTCTGAGATGATCAAATGCTCAAAATGTTCATTCAAAAATTAAAAAGGGTTTAAGTGAGGAATGGTCATAAACTCAAAATCATGAGTAAGATCCAATCGCACAACTGGACCATGAGTATGGACCAACCGTACGAATGGACCATACTCATGCACTAGACAGTCGAATGGCACATGAGTATGAACCATTCACCCAAATGGTTTATCAGGTTGAGCCAGTCGACCGAATGGAACTATGCGAATGAGTCAGTCGCCCGACTGAAATCCAGTCACCCGACTGAATGTGATCGACTGAGCCAATCGCACGACTGAGGTCCAGCAGAGTCACTAGCTTTCTTCTCAGTTTCTTCTCTTCATCATTTAAGGAGTCAGAGTTAAGACCAACAAGTCTAGCAGCATGGTCTAGTGTTCCTCTGGGCAAGTCAAGAAATTGATTTTTTATGAAGGAACATGAACATGAAGATCCATCAACATAAGTTAGTTACACAGAGTCTTCTTCACAAGAGATGTCACTCAGGGTTGTGCAGTTTGAGAGCTTTGTCTTGATTGCCTTGAATTCCTCTAGGGAGAGATGTTTGGAAGGTTGAGGGGATGGTTGAGTAGGTTGTGGTGTAGTGGTTCTGGAAAGTGTTTTGGGTTGAAGGATGGGTAATTTAGGTGGTTGAGGTGAGGAAGTGGGTATGGATAGTGGTGTAGGTTCAAGTGTGTAGGGTTCAGTTTTGATGGTGAATGGTGAGGGAATTGGCTCAAGCTGGGGTTGAGTGGTTGGCTTGAAGATCATCCCCTGTACCCTTCTATACATCTCTTTTCTTTTGCCCAAACGAATGTCAGCCTTGATTTCACTGACAATTGTTGGAGTGTCTTTCCAGACATAGGTCCCACCTGCCTGGCAGAGAAACTATAAGCCCGGAGATGGTCTTTCATCCAGGCTTTCTCACCTATTTTCTTGGTCGTAGTGACCCTAGCTTCTCTTCCTTCTTCTTCTTCTCCTTCAACTTCTCTCTTGCAGTTATCTTTCTCTCTTTCCAGTAGATCCTGATCTTTGTTGAAGCGCCATAGGATCGTCTCATCATTGTGTGGAGATACTTCTTGAAGAGAGAAACCTCGGGAGGTTAGGAAAGCTATCCTTTCCCTTCGGAGTTGCATGTCAGCTTCCCTCTTTTCTCTTTCTTTTTCTTCCTCTAAGGCCAACCATGCTGCTTCCTTCTATTGTTCATTCCGTAGCCTAGTTGCCTTTTCCAGCTCTACCAACTCCTCTAATGGTAGCAGGAGTATGTCTTCATTGGCAGCTCCAAGCTTGATGAGCTGATCAATGATTTCTACCCTCTTCTTATTGTTGATTGCCTCCTGGTTGCTGCAGCTGCTTTGGAACTGGCAGCTAGCAGCTTCCCAGTTGGAAATCTACTTTTCTTTTAAGCTTTTCAATCCTTTCCTCCTCCTGAAGCTCTTCGCAGTCATTTTCTTCTTTCTTTATCATCTTTTGAAGTGCTTGACTTTGGTGGTTCTTGGAGAGAGGATTCAGATTGTGAGAGAGGTAGTGAAGGTGTCTGACCTAGAGGTTGATTAAGAAAGTCCTCACTATTCACCCCAGATGCCAGCTCTAGAATTGCATCTGTGATTAGATCCTTGAATAGTGAGCAATCCTTCCGCAACTTCCATTTCAGCTTCGGAAGACTCAGCTTGTTCTTCCGAGGCTTTGACTTCAGCTTCGGAAGTTTGAGGGAGTGCAGTTTCTGCCCCAACTGTTTCGGTTGCTAGGCCATCGGTCCTCATTTCCCCTTTGAATTGAATCTCAGGTTCCATTTGGACCATAGGTTGACCAACTTCTTCCACAGTGGTAGAAGGTGCACTTAACCTTTGAAGCTCTTTAGCTCCAAGTACATCATAGTCCCGTCAGGGCTAGGCTGATCTAGAGAGGATCTCAATAGAAACTTGGAGAAGAGTCTATAGAGATCTCTAAGCATCCGTGGGTCATTTGTAATACAACTTAGGATGGCTCAGAAATAGTTGCAATGGGAGCCGATTATTTGGAAGTTGAAGTTTGGCTCAGTAGTTCCTCAAGTGTTTGTCTCTGAACATTCTCATCCTTTTTGGTAGCATCATCTTGAGAGCTAGATGAGCTAGAAGAAGAGGTCAAGGAATCCTAAATGGGTACATGCCTAATAGATCTCTCAATCTGTTTCTCAGCTAGTTGAGCCTTGAGATTGTCAATCTCAAGTTGCTGAATGGCAGACCTATCCTCTAAAGTCCTAACCTTGGATTCAAGGTTTGAGACTTTAGAAATCAGGTCTTGAATAATGAGTTGCAGTCTTCCCTCATCTTCTTTTGAAGAATCACGGGGAGATGAGGTAACATACCTAGTATGTTCAGCCTCACCACCAGATGTGGTTTCTTGGCACCCTGGTTTCCCTTGCTTTGTGATGTCTCTTTCAGAGTCATCAAAATGCATGGTTGCCGCACCAGAAGGTCCATTGAGGCATCTTCTATAGTGGCAGCTGAATCTACATGAGTCCCCTCCACATTAGTGGGACTCACCTCAGTAAAGGTTTGCTGATGGGGCTAGAGATAAGAGGTCTTTCTAGGCTCTGTTGATCTTTAAAGAGTGTTGTAGATCAACTTCATTGCCATGAAGAGACATAATCTCTTCATTAGTTTTGAAAAGAAGGTTAGTGAAAGATAGAGAGGGTAAACCTACTAACCCGGGACCTTAATCAATGTCTACAGGCATTGAGCCTCTGGTGGGGCTGTCCCTTTGTGGCTGCTCAGAGGAGTATAGATACTCACCTTAAGGGCTTTTAGCATGGATAATGGGCTCATGGGTTTGAGACTGAGGAGACTCAAGACCCATATTGAGGTCAATGGTGAAGGATAGTAAGATCTCAGACTAAGTGGGAGCCCAATATTCCACTCTAGTTGAACAGGAGGAGCTTGTTCAATCAGAGTAGATTGAACAAGGGTTCGTTTGGGGCGTCTTGGTAAGTGATGGTGATGGGGTGAGAAGGTAGAGTTGGCAGTGTGGGGGCAGTTACTAGTGTGGGTTCATCACCTGTGGGCTGAACAGGGATGTCACCAGGAGCTATTTGCTCAGTCATGTGAAGTTGGTGGACACTTTCTTCAAAGTTTTGAAGATGGCTGGCCTCATTTGAGGGACAGTTAGAGTGGCTGCACAGACAAGCCGACTCTGGTCCAACTCATAGTTGATAATGTGCTGGAGAAATCTGGGATACATAAAGAATGTTTCCCTTTGAAGATTTCCCATGAGATTTGTCATCACAAATCTTGAATAGTCGAATCGGGGGCCTCTCACCATTCCATGAACTAGGCACCCTAGTTCGAATGGAATTTGATCCTATCCCCCAGATTTATTAGACAGATAGTGAAGAACAACATGCAGCAGGAACTTCCAGTTGTATGAAAAGTTGAACTTGTAGACAGTTGACCTGCTGACATCACCACCATATCCCATTTTAATGTAAGTGTTATCCAAATCTGCTTTGGGGAACTCTATGGGTGCACCCTCATCATGAAGCTCAAGATGTTCCCTGATGAGTTATTTAGTAATGACCAACTCCTGGCCACAAACGCTCGATCGAATTACACGAATCCCATTTAGGGTTTCAATATGGTCGTTATCCCAAAATTCAGCCATGTGATTGGAGTACATAGTGGTATTAACAGTTAGGGCAGTGTAATAGGATAAATGGGTAAGAAAGGAGATGATTTCAGAGAAGTCGACATCTCTTGAGGAATCAAGAAGTGCGAATTGATTGTGTTGAGGGTTAAGTGCCATTTATGAAAGGTGAAGGTGGATGAGTTTGAGCTTGGGTAAATTAGGAAGGAAGAAAGCTTTTAGGGCAGTAAAAATGAGGTAAGAAGATGAAGTGAATAGTCGGGATTATTTAAAAAAGGTGAAGTGGCGGTAATGGGTTAGGATAAGGTGATGTGATGTTTTAGTGGATGATGTGACAGGGGCGGTAAGGTTTAGTTCAGTTAAATAATCTGACATCATTAATGGATCTTTACTTTTTACAGTGTGGGGCCCAAAAGTTTCTCGTTACATAGTAAAATCTCTCTTCCGAGTATAAAGCATTCCTAAGGTAATTTGTCTTCCGAAGGCAATTCTTACTTCCGAAGGCTAAGTGTTTCTTCTGAGTGTAAAGATTGCTTTCCGAATGGAGAGATTTATAAGCTGCGGAAGTAGATCTGATATGTAATCAATCGCTTCTTCCGAGACTAAAACTCTTCTGAGAAGAAAATTATCCTTGGAGTAATTTTGCTTCGGAAGATATGAAAAGTATCTTTCGAAGGTTAATTCATCTTCGGAAGAATTTATACTTAGTGAAAATTTTTCAAAGAGAGAACTTTTTGTAACAAGGCTTAGATTTTATTGACTTAAGACATTACATATTAAAAGGTTTTCAAAAAAGGTGAACTAATCAGTGTTTATCATCCCAATAGCTGTAATGAGATACTTAAATCTCTGTTCATCAAAAGATTTGGTGAACAAGTCAGCATAATGTTCATTTGAATAAACTTTGATAAGTTTAATCAAATTCTTCTCATAAATATCTCTAATGAAATTATACCTGATATCAATATGCTTTGTCTTGGAATGTTTCACATGATTTTCAGTGATAGAGATAACACTGTTGTTGTCAATATGGATAGGAGTGCTCATAAAGTTGAATCCATAGTCTAACATCTGATTCTGAATCCATAGCAACTGCGCACAACAACTTTCAACAACAATGTATTCAGCCTCAGCAGTTGATGTAGATACACAGGATTGTTTCTTGCATTGTCATGAGATGATCCTTCCACCAGAAATTGACATCCTCCTGATGTTGATTTCTTATCAATGTTGCAGCCACCATAGTCACTGTCAGAGTATCCATAGAGATTAAAATCATTGTTCCTAGGATACCAGAGACCTAGTTTAGCTACTCCTTTGAGGTATCTGAGGATTCTCTTGACAGCAGCTAGGTGAGACACCTTTGGAGCAGCCTGATATCTTGCACAAATGCAAGTTGCAAACATGATATCAGGTCTACTAGCTGTGAGATACATCAAAGAACCAATAATAGCCTTATACTGATGTTGATCAGTATCCTCCCCCTCAAGGTCAGGACAAAGATTATGGTTTCTGGGTATGGGTGTCTTGGTTGGCTTACAATCATTATTTCAAATCTTTCTAAGATGTCATTGACATACTTGGATTCATTGATGAAAAAGCCTTTTTTTAATTGCTTCACCTGAATTCCAAGGAAAAAGTCTATTTTTCCCATGGAACTCATCTCAAACTTTTTCTTCATAATGCTTTCAAAGTCTTTGCACATTTGGTCATTTAAAGAACCAAAGATAATGTCATAAACATAGACTTGAACAATCAAATGTCCTTTCCAGACTTTCTTATGAAGAGAGTCTTATCAATGGCACCTCTAGTGTAACCATTCTTCAGAAGAAACTAAGACAAAGTCTCATACCACAGCCTAGGTGCTTGGTGCAGCCCATATAGAGCTTTATCCAATTGCGCACATAGTTGGGGTGCTATGGGTCTTCAAATCCTAGAGGCTGGCACACGTAGAGTTCCCTATCTATATCCCCATATAGAAAGGCACACTTGACATCAAGTTGGTAGACAGTGAAATTCTTGGATGCAGCATAAGCAAGGAAGATCCTAATTGCCTCAAGTCTTGCAACAGGTGCAAAGACATCAGTATAATCAATTCCCTCCTTTTGAGTGTATCCTTGAACCACCAGTCTTGCCTTGTTCTTGATAATCAAGCCTTTGTCATCTCTCTTGTTTCTAAAAACCCATTTTATGCCTATTGGTACTTGACCAGATGGTAGTGGACATAGGCTCCAAACCTTTTGCCTCTTGAATTGAAGCAGCTCCTCTTGCATCGATTCAACCCAACTACTATCTTTCAAGGCATCTTCTATATTCTTGGGTTCCATTTGGGACAGGAAGCATGAATACAAGCAGACATTCCCATAATGAGTTTGTCCTCTTGTTCTCATACCTTCAGAGACATCCCCTATGATGTTCTCAGCTGGATGAGTGTTATGAATCCTTAGATGAGGAATCACTTCTAGTTGCAAAGATAGATCCAGATTGGACATATTTTGCTCAGGAGCTTGAACACTTTGTCCAACTGCTATTTCAAACTCATTCAATGAGGACTGATTGAATGAATGAGAAACATCATCAATTGTTGGCTATGAAGTAGCATTAACAGTTGGTTGTTCCTTCAAGATGCTACTTTCATCAGCTTGGTGTTGTGCAGGATCACCTGATGAAACTTGAGGATCAGCAGGTGATTCACTAGTTGAAGTTTTACTATTCCTTGATATAGTTATACTATCAAATTTGCCAATAGTGGAAGCTTGATTTGTGGCAACTCTTGGAGAATTTGGAAGAGGCCTGGGTAGCTCAAACAGTTAATCAACATTAGAAGTACTTTGAGCACCTGTTTCAACTAAAACATTCTCACAAGATGGTTTAGAATAGTTTGAAAATAATTCTAAATCAAAAATATGTTCAGGGCCATTCCCCCTAACATAAGGAGTGTGCTCATCAACAAAAATATTAAATGATTCCTCAATTTGTTGATTCTTGATGTTGTAAACTCTATAAGCTTTAGAGCTAGAAGAGTATCCAACAAAGATAGCATCATCCGAGTTTTCAGCAAATTTTACCAAATTGTCCTTTGTGTTATGTATGGTACACCTGCTGCCAAAGAACTTTAGAAAGCCAATAAACGGTGGCCTCTTGTTCCATAACTCATAAGTGATTTTTCCATGTGGCTTAACTACAAGAACATTATATGAAATTTGCATTTACAAATCATAAGTCAACATTAAATATATTTTTTTAAATATTGGTTTTTAAAAAGAAAAGTATTGCAATATTATACTCAAATTATAATAAGTCAACATTAAATATATTTTTTTAAATATTGGTTTTTAAAAAGAAAAGTATTGCAATATTATACTCAAATTATAGAGATTTTAGAATGCTCGATTTTAATGTGCAATTCTTTTAAAAATAATGTCATACAAAAAGTTATATGCGTTTAAAAAATTAAAAGAATTTAAAAAAATCAACAATTATAGGTCATTTCCCAAACTACCCCTCTAGACCCTTTGCGTGATTACCCTAATCTATAATCTGAACCGTTAATTCTCTAGATCAATGGTTGTTGTCATTCCGTACACTTCGCACAAATTCACCACATTAACTGTAAACTTTTCATATACATGTAATTAAATAGCGTTTATTACATTCTTTGTGGACGAAACTTATCCGATGAGTTTAATTCCTATATACTATTATTTAGAGTTTGTTCGTTTTATGATATATAGGTTGTACGATATATATTTATTTGCAGCCCTAATGTTTGAGCGTGTACTTTGGATGAAATAGGTATGTTTTTCTCTGTATTGATGCATGTTTGAAGATAATGTTTTAATTGGTTTTGAACCGTGTTTGTTTAGAATGATGTTTTTAGCATTTATGAAAAGCAGTAATAGAAATTGATTATGAAAATACCTTGAAAGAATAAAAATTAGTATTCATCAGCAATAGGAGGTTGTAGAAAAGACATCTAGACTAGCTAACCACGGTGAAATAAATGTGATAAAAATGTAATACTTTTAGCCTTGGTAAAACTTGTTTGTACTTTTGGTTTTAAGAAATCCTAATCTTTCATTGTGTATTGTAATAAAAAGGTTATGCTAAAGCCATGTTCTTTTAGGGAGCGACATCAATGGATTAGAGTGGACAGCTTGCTAAATAAATCACTATATATGCACCTGGTTGAAGCACTAGTACTAGAACGACAACTTCTAGCTATGTCAAATCATGGGCGTCACAACGTTTTTAGAGGCCTAAAGCGAAGATGAAATCGAAGGCTTTTTAAAACTTTAACTATAAAAACTCTCATGTTTTGAAGCACAAGCATTAGTTGATTCATGATTCCTAAATCAGTTAATACAAAACAAATCCTAATTGATTCAATGATTTTATATACAAAACTAAAACAAATTTAGAACAATTAGCAATTAACAATTTGTCCCTAGGACAAAGAATTAAAGAAAAACAATTAGCAATACATTAAGCAATTTATCTTATTTAGTAGAGAATCAATCAATCAAAGAATTCGCTTAGCCTAGTACCTAATCATGAGTCCGTTACTCCACTAGATGTCCGGATGAAATTGAAGTTTAAAGGCTTCTTAATAGTAACAAAATCAAAAAAGCAAATCGTGACTCCACTAGATGAAATTAGAGAAGCAAACGAAGGTTAGAAGGGGGTTCTTATTCATGACTCTAGTGAAGAAATCAAAGTTCTAGGAGGCTGGGTTTGCTTGGGGCAAGCAAAATCATAGGCGAATGATGAAATCGAAAGTGAGTGGTTGTTTATCTTAACCTTCTGTCTTTATTCGTCTCTTCGTTACAACCCCAATCAGGAATTGACCAATAGCATGTGTCGAAGATCTACGACCTGCCGACCTAAGTTTCTTTCATTCATTCTTTTTTTTAGTTTAGTTTATTTTAGATTTAGACCGAAAATGAGCTATATAATAATATTTATATTTTTGTGGCCTAGACCTAAAGCCCTAACTTATATTTTATAAGCTGTTGGGCCGCCCTGCCGTCAAATGGGAGTCGAAGGATGTGTTTTTTTATACATGATCAATTGACTTTTTTAAATGGTAGCCATAATTCGTTTAAAATTTAATTTGAAAAAATCTCGCTCAAAATCAACAAAATCAACTGAAGTTGGTTTCAAGCCAAGCCAAACCGAGCTAACTCGTAAATTTCAAGGCGATCTTAATTTTAAGCTAGTTATTATTATTTATTTTATCACTTCAAAAACTCACCAAGCAATTTCACCTGCAAATTAAAGAGTTGCATGTAACAGCTCGGTTCTTCGATTTTGTTCCATAACAGATAAGCAAGCATCAACATCGGCTTCTTCTTCAATCGGGTTCTTTGTATTGGTTTTCTTTAAAAAGCAGTCAGATCTTCTTGATTCTTTTAGTGGCTTCTTCAATTAGTTCTTTAATTTATCTCCAATTTGTCTTTGGTTTTGATCATCTTCAGCTTCATATCCGCCTTAGATCTCACCCTCTTCTTCGACTTCAAGTCCGCCCTTCATGCCACATACAAGCCTGAGTTGTAAATGAGCCAAGTTCAAACTTAAGTTTCAACTCTAGAAGATTTCAAGTTTCAAGCTTAATGTAATTCATGCTAAATTTAACAGAACAAATGTCCAGAAATTAGATCTACTCAAATTGTGTTGAAACATTGCGAGTTTACTTCATGATACCTCATCAAGCAAAGCCTTTGCGTTAAGTCATACAAAAGGATGCTTGCACAGGCTGCCGCTTCCCTGATGAATTCATAGTGAAGACGAAACCAATAACTTATCCTATAAGCAGAACTAGTAGGCTCAAGCTCTACTAGTGCACAACCCTATACAAAAGTTAAATGACACATGGAAATGATTTATAGACCAATGACATCATCATGTACACATACATGTAGTTATATGTTTAGTGGTATACATCGTAGTATTGGTGTTGTATATACCATGTTTAGTCATACGCCAGGAACTAAGTGGTTTAGGTCGCATTCTAGACGGAGATGAACAACAATATCATATATTCAAATGTTCTAAATGTTTCACACATACCATGGATTCGCAAATTCACAAAACCAAAAACCGAACATCTCAAAGACAATAACGATTAGCAGTTTCCAAACGCCATGGCCTTCGTCTGAATATATAAGCTTCAAAGCATTACGCATAGTAGGCCCCGTACATTATGTGCTTTATGCCTGCACAAGTCCTTGGATGCTGAAAAGAGTCCATCCTGTAAGGCTTATTCATAATTAAAGATTGGAATCATCACTATAAATACACAAAAATGATTTCATTCATTGCTTTTTTGGGTACTCCCTTGCTCCGAAGATGGTAGATCCGATTCTCACATTAGTACTGCCCATTTCAATCTACGGAAGAAATAACAGAGAATTACGAATCAGATATGTAGTAAGACTAAAAAGACGGAAAAAAAGTAAACAATTGACAATATTATTCAGGTTAAGGGAGACGGGTCTTGAATTGCAAAAAGACAGTCTCTGCGATTCGAGAAGTGATCATTAATAACAGTCATAAACACCATAGAAGACTTTGATAGCAAGCAAACCATTGTTCTTGCAAAAATGCCAATGGGTCAATTCAGAAAATTACAACTGTTATGAAAAAACCATCCAACTCGACGCTACAAAAATCATTTAACTTAGTCAATATATTATACACTTTTCAGACCACAGTGATCAATAGAGGTGGCGAGTTAACTCGTTTATTCATGGATGGGTCAGTTTGGGCCATGTATGATTTGTAATACTAATCAGTAATCATATCATGAAGGGGAAAGAACATAACTAATAGGGTTCAGGCTTATACGATTCATGTTATCCCCAGATGATTTAGCTCAAAAGGAAATGTGTCAAAAGACACCTAAAGCTTAACTTTTATTGCATACATCATAATTTGCCTAGTAAAATAGCAATATTAAAATTGTAATAATAAGCTATTGTAGCCATGTGTAACACGATAACTAGTCAAAATACCCTTGAAAATTTGGACAAACTGCATGTGCAAGTCAACCCAACCCAACCCAACCTATTACCAGGCCGGCCCATTTTGCCACCTTTAGTAATTAATTTTGAAAAGTACAGTGGTTGTAGTAACAACTAACGTCTGAGATAACAAATTAGAAATGACATCAGGATACTGCCATTTATTGCAGTTTGCCTGTGCTTAAATTATACTCAATAGATTGTAAGTGTTAAAAGTCTGCTTACAGCTAGCTCAAAGTCACCAGACATGCCCATTGACAGTTCACATTGATCCTCAGCTATTTCAAGAGCATTGCATACCTCAGTTCTACAGTTGGCTAATGTCTGACATCATCAAGACAGGAAGACAACCATTATCAAGTGAAGAACAAAAAATGTAAAAAGTATAAACAATGTGTTGGTTGTCACCTTAAAGTTCTCTGGAGTTGAGGTATAATCTGGCATCCCAATTGTCATTAAGCCACAAAACTCAAGGTTTGGGCAGTTTGAAGTAACATGTTTCACAAGCTCTACGCACCCATCAGGGTCAACACCAAATTTTGCTGCAATGATGCGATAATTATACATTAAGAAGTTTAGTTATAAAACTTGCAGAGATGATACTTGCAAATTGATCAAATATCATGTTTGCTACTTTACTCACATGTTTCTCCACTTGTATTCACCTGGACCATCACTTTCAAAGGCTTCCTGCCAATGTTCCCAATAACTCGATCAAGATTATTGGCAATCTAGACAAAAAAATCAAAGAAAACAGACATTAAATGAATCACTAGTAAAACAAGACATTATATAAGCAAAAGTAAAAAAACACCATTAAAAAAAGATACGTCTACCTGCAGCAAATTCCAAATTATGAATGCTTCACGAGTTTTGACAGACTCCACAACTCACCTCACATATTTTTGTGTTGAAAATTTTCTACTAAAGACAACAAAAGCACCATTTCCAATGGTCACTTTGTCCTCCCACTTGCTAATTCAACTGAGAGGATCCACACAAATTCAACCTAAGCGGCTAAGCATGGTGGTTAAACAGTCATAAGAACCCTATCACTATTCAAGGTCTCACTAAATTTGGTGAAAACAATTGCTACAAGCTCTAAGATTAAAAGGATGCTAGGATTTTTGAAGTTTCACTCTGTGGTGTCGCCAACATGACACCATAAAAGTAGAAAACTTCCATGTTGGAAAACAATCAGCCTACAGAATCTCATCTCCTCAAAGAACCTATATAATTCCATTCTTATAAGCAACCAGAAGAAGACATGACTTGGACGTTACATTGCACCCAAGATACTTGTATCCTTACCAACTTATTCATGTTAAAGCAAACTTCCAGCTGTTCAAAATAATGGTTATTCTTCAAGATCTAAAAAAAGTGAAAGTAGCACGAGTTCCTCAAACATTTACACGCAGGAACCGGACTTCATATCTAATTTGCAGTAAAGACTTCTCAATTTACACAAAAATACTAAGCAGAAGAATAGTCAGCCATATAGCCATACATTCATGTGTTAACTTATAATTCATAAAAATAAAAAACAAAACTGGAATTACCTTTTCATCATCTACAGTCTCCACCATGACAAGATTTGGTACCCCCGCTGCACATAGAACATGACAAAGAAGAAAAGTGTCAAAACAACAGGCCCACTATACCAACATGCTTCTTTACACCAATAAGCAAAAAGACAGTCATAAAATACAATCTCCATCTTCCTCTCGTTCCAATTTCACCATCAAAACTTCAACTTTCTAACGTCTGCATCGCCGAAATCTTACATAAAAATTAAAAAGCATAAAGCACTTACTCAAAAGAGGTTTCACTTTGTTACTCTGCAAGTTCCCAATAAAATGCCACTCTATATCTTCAGGAAGCTGCAAATTTAGTAACAAAAAAAATCCCCTTTTGTTACTTTGTTACACGGTAAATTTCCAATAAAATACCAATATGATTACTATGTTAAGTTGTTAACCACCTCCTCCAAATTAAACACATAATTTTCGTTTTAGTATATCAACCCTAAATTTCTACCCTTTCATAATTGATGAAATAAAAATGAAATCAAAAGGAAACGAAAACCTGAGGTGCTTTTTCAACAATTTCCTGAACATAATTTTCACCGAAACATCGGTGACCTGCATCGTATACCTCCCGGAGGAGTGAAACGGGCTTTGTTTTGCTAACGGCGACGACTCTTATCCGATCAGAGGCACGAGACGATCTTTCAGCTGCTTGTTTCACGCGTTGGAGAACTGACCGGAGAGCCGCCGCAGCGACGCCATCCATGGCGGAAGCTGCCATTGTTAACCACCGTGTGTCGTCGTTCTTCTTCAGCTTCTTCTTCTTCCCTGTTTATCCTCGATTCTATTCTTGGGACAGTGAAATGACGTCTTACCTGTGGTCGGGTAATTATAATTATTTTGTAAATATATACGTAAAAGATACTAAAAAAACAAAAATTTATATTTATATATATATATATATATGAAAAACCGGTTCGACCAGTCCAACCGTCGGTCCAACCACCGTTTAATGCCAAGACGGTTTTAAGCTTCGAATCAGACCGTATTTAAGTTCGGTTCCCAGTCCAACGGTTTTAAAAATGTTTCAATTAGATAACTCATTTTTATATTTTATACAAATCAAAAGTCATAACATATTTTTTAACATGTTATACTTTTGGATTCAGTTAGAAAATATTTTTTCTATCTTTTGAAGCTGATATAGAACGTTGACGTAAATTTTAGACATTTTTTTATTTTTTTCATAATTAACATATTTTTTTAATTTTTTAATATAATTTTATATATTAAAAATTCCAACTTCAATGTCTTTTCTATTATTACTTTCATATCATAATAAAATTTGGTAATGACTTGATTTGATCGTTTGGAGGTCCAATTTGAGAAAAATATGCACGAGTAACTAAATTAGAACACTTTTGAAACTTGGTTACTATTCTGTATCATTTTCCCTTATGTTTTCATTGGATGTCACATCAGTAAAATTCTCTTAACTTTCTCATTCCTCGTTTCACCAACAATCATTTCTTTTTTTCTCAACTTTTTTACTAATCTATGTTATATATAAAACATATAAGAGGGATATTTTAAGATACCATAAAATTAAAAACACTTACTATAAATAAGATATAAACACTTTTGAGGGTAAAATAGTATTTATAACATTATTTACATATTACCCATTATAATTAGTTACATAATAACCTACACTAACTAACACTTGCATAAAATTTTATATTATCTACCCATAAACCAAAAAAACTTAATATGTTTTAAGATTTTAGTTATATCTTTCATCTATCACTTTTAAAAACATTTTAAGACTACAACTTAACCTGTGTTTATTTTTAAATGTTTTAGTGTAAACTTTTTGCTATAATGATTTGTATTTTGTGCAATACAATAAGTTAATGTGTATATACAAGTCGTCATGCAGAAGTCATTTATTTGGTGTTTTAAATTTTAGATTAGAAAAAACATAATAAACTTTTGTAAAACTATTACAAGAATAATAAAATATTAAATGCACGTGTTAAATGTAAAATGTCGCAACATCGTTTTGCGCGGGCACCCTTCTAGTATGATATAAGGGAGCGTTTGGTTGGAATGAATGGTATAGAATGGAATGGAATTGAGAAACTAGTATAATTATCAAGTAAAATTATGTTTGAGTGGGTTAAAATGTAAAACCCAAGGGAATGTTTCATCTCAAATTTCTTTGGTTGTGGGATTTCAAATTCCATGTCTAGGTGGACGGATTTTGAAATCCCACAACCAAGGGAATTTGAAGTAAAACATTCACTTGGGTTTTATATTTTATTATCCACTCAAACATAATTTTATTTTAAATTATAATAGTTTCTTAATTTCATTCCATTCTTTCCAACCAAACGACCCCTAGGAGTATTCACAGTAGGTTTGTCATTTTGATGTGAGTTTGTTTAATATATTACAATGGATGATTGTGAGTTTTAAAAGTGAAAGAAAATTTGTAGAGACTGTATCATAATTTCCCATATTTGAGAAAACACGGTACAACCCTAATAAAGTGGTTGTGATTGAAGTTGAGAGAAAATGTAATTATAAAGATATAAAAAAGTATTACTTAATAAAAATATAGGGTAAAAATATAGTGGTTTTAGTGTAAATACGAAGATGGAGATGAGAAAGTTAGCAAGAATATTCTAATATGATATGATATAATATAATATAATAATAATTGTTTGTGTATTTAGTAGTGAAAGTTGGTGATAAATAGTGAAATGTCACTGAATTTAATGGCCTAAATGTGCATAAACCGGAGGACAAATGTAACTATAGAGATTGTATAAAGAGGCTGAAGCAACCCAAACACCCAAAGTCTTTCCTGCATGCTGCACAAGTACACTGAAGAAGAATGCTTCGAAAGTTTCACACATGCGACAGAAATATTCTAAGTGTGAAATCTTCCGAAGCCAAGACCAATATCTTCCGAAGCCAAAGATGAAGTCTTCCGAAGCTTCAATAGACAAAGTCTTCCGAATCCAACACTTGAAGACATATTTCTTCCGAAGACTTTTAACACATGCTTTATCTGATGTACTTTTCCATAAAGCTGGACCCCTTTCCGCTGTAACTCTGTAAAGTCACCAACTTGCATGAGTTGGTGAAAAGGTCCATGATTTTGATAACTGTACATTGAGGTCTTGAGTCTGTAACTTTCTACTTCATGTACTTTATCATTTTTGTAATAGATAAGGATGTGAGCTATGGCATGTCATAGTCACTAGTCAAAAGGCAAACTGCCTTTTGACTCTACAATTGATTTTGTTTTGTGTCTAATCAATTGTATCTAACTGGCCGGTTGTAGGATGTAGTATAAGTATCTTAGGTTAATGTAACTTTCTAATATACTTTGTAACACTTGTAATAGAACTTGAGAAAGCAATATACTACAATCTTGAAAACCATCTATTTGTGTATCTTGTTTTCTTGTTTTGTCTCATTCTTACTTGTGTTCTTAGTATCATTTATTGTGTTTAATCCAGTTCACTGTTTGATTAAGTTAAGTTGCTCTCCTCTTTGTGTTGTTGTGTTGTAAGTGACCACCCTTCACCAATCCTGCATTTGGTATCAGATCTTTCCAGGCTCTTGATATAAGATCTCACCATCTTAAGATCCCTCACACACATAAATACTCAACTTTTCAAATGGCAGTCATTTCCAAAACTGATATGGAAACTAGAACCATGAACAAATCTCCATTGATCACTGTTGATGACTTTGACACCTGGTGCTAAAGAATGGAAGGTTTCATCAGGTCTCTAGATTCAAGAATGTGGGAATCTGTTGAGAATGGACCATACATACCAAGCACCTCTTTTGCTACTGGTGGTGGTATGATACCCAAGGTTGTGGCTAACTACTCTGATGAAGATAGGAAGATAGTAGAGATTGACCAGAAAGCCATGATAGCCCTTCAGACTGATCTTCCTAACTCTGTATACAGAGGTTTCAAAAAATGCAAAACAGCTAAGCAGTTGTGGGATGCATTGAAACTTATGTATGAGGGTTCCTCTAAAGCTAAGGAGAACAAGAAAGATCTCCTAAAGCAGCAGTTTGAAAACTTCACCTTCAAAGCAGGTGAAACCATGACTCAACAATATTTTAGGTATGTTGAGATTGTGGATACCCTTGTGGATGGAGGAGTTCCTCTTGAGAACAGGGACATTATAAGGAAGTTCATGTTCTCACTTCCTAGGCAGTGGACACACTACTGTGTGATGATCAAGAGGACTGAGAATCTCAAAACTTTTACTCTGACAGAGTTATATGGGATTCTCAGTGGCTACCAGATGGAGATAAACATGCAAGGTTCATCTGGCAACTCCAACAATCAAATGGGTTCAACCCTGCATGTGGTTGAAAGGGATAGCATAGAACCACAACATCATCTCATATGCTACCTTGACAACTCACCAAAGGGTCCTTTCATCACCTTAACAACTTTCTTTTCACCCTTGAAGACCTGGACTGTATCCATCCAGATAATCTGGAGTACATGGAGATTGTCTAGCAGATGGCTCTTCTCACTCACAGAGCCAAGAAGTTCTACAAGTGGACTGGAAGGAAGTTTCCAAGCAATGAAACCAGTGGAAAGTTTGGGCTGGACAAAAGCAAAGTCAAGTGTTACAACTGTAAATTTATGGGCCATTTTGCTAGGGAGTGTAAGGCATCAAGAACAAATGGTGGCCAAGCACAGTCCAGACCAAACTACACTGACAAAGCTACCCAAAATGAGAAGCCAAAGCAGCAAGTTGCTCTTGCTATTGAAGAAGGAGGCTTTGACTGGAGCTTTCAGGTGGAAGATGCTTCTCCAAACCAAGCACAGATGGCAGATCATGATGAATCCAAGGTATTAGAACATCTATGTACCCCTGAATGCATTGCTAAAGTTAACAAATATAGGTCCTACAACTTAGAATTGAGATCTGATCTTGAGTCCTTGAATATCTTAAAAGATGATTTTAGAAAGTCTGAAAATGATTATAAACTGAAGATAGATGACTTAGAGAAAACCATTTCAGTTCTAAAACATGAGCATACAAACTTTAGGACTCAGATCAAGGATCTCATAACTAAGCTGACTGAGTGCTAGGCTGAGCTTGTGATCAGCAAAGCTAGGGTAGAAAAGTGTGTTCTTGAAGAAGAGACCTTCAAGAACATGATATCCTCATTCCTGCACAACAAAGTGTGCTATCAAAACAATCAGGGACTAGGATCAAATGAGATAGCTCATCCACATACAATCTTGTCTGTAAGATCACCAAGGTGTGGAACTTATGAAGATGAGCTTCCTCTCATAGATCCTTTGAGTGAAGAGGATGAAGAAGTAATAGTGAAGAATCTCTTTGAGAAGAATGAAGAGGAGGATTCCAAGAAAGACCATGACATGCAATATGTCATTACTCAAGAACTTTGAAAGGATTGATGGAGGACCAGTTGCTTTTGGAGGAGATGAAGGAGGTCACATTTCTGGAAGGGGCAAGGTCACAAATGGTAAGCTCAGCATTGAAAAGGTAAACTTTGTCAAGGAGCTTGGGTACAATCTTCTGAGTGTATCCCAATTTTGTGATCAGAGTCATAACGTGCTCTTTACTGAGCATGAGTGCATTGTTCTCAAACCTGGGGTGGTCATTCCTCATGATTATATTCTGCTTAGAGCCCCCAGGAAATGGAACATGTACAAGATGGACTAGCAAGAAACCTTTCTTTTTGGAGAAGTTACATGCTTTCTGTTTAAAGCCAATAGTGATGAGTCTTTCCTATGGCATAAAAGAATGTGTCATGTAAACTTTAAGAACGTGAATAAACTAATTAAGAATGATTTGGTAACTGGAATGCCAAAGAAAGAGTTTACAAGTGATGATCATTGTGTTGCATGCCTGAAAGGGAAGCAACATAAAGTATCTCACAAGCCTAAGGAAAAAAACTCCATCACTACACCCCTACACTTGTTACATATGGATCTCTTTGGCCCTACCAGTGTAATGAGTCTAGGAAGGACCTCTTACTGTTTAGTGATCACAGATGACTTTACAAGATTCACTTTGGTCTTCTTCCTTAGAACTAAGGATGAGACTCCTGAGATTTTGAAGAATTTCATCTTAAAGATTGAGAATCAATCTAATCACAAGGTCAAAATCATAAGATGTGATCAAGGAACTGAATTTAAAAACCAAATCCTTGATAAATTTTGTGATGAAAAGGGTATTACAAGTCAATACAGCGCTCCCAAGACTCCTCAGCAAAATGAAGTTGCTGAAAGGAGAAACAGGATACTTATTGAAGTTGCAAGAACCATGCTGTCTGACTCTAAGCTGCCCATCACCTTCTGGGTAGAGGTAGTCAACATTGCCTGCTATGTGCAGAACACAGTTTTAGTAATGAAGACTCATGACAAGAATCCTTATGAACTTTGAAACAAGAGGAAACCTTTTATTAGTTTTCTCAGGTCATTTAGATGTCCTTGCACCATCTTGAATACAAAAGATCAAATTGCCAAATTTGCTGAGAAATCAAATGATGGACACTTTATTGGATACTCTTCCCAAGTTAAAGCTTATAGAGTATACAAGCTCAGAACTAGAATTGTTGAGGAGTCAACCAATGTGACTTTCAATGAACACACACCCTGTGTAGCTAGTTCTGTCCTGATTGGTTGTTTGATCTTGATTTAGTTACCAACTGTTTTAATAAATCTTGTGAGACTGTTCTAGGATATGCAGATATCTTATCAATAGGTGACCCTGATCCAAGATTTGAGCTAAGAAGACCTTCAAGTAATACATCTTCAGCTCCAGTTGTAACTACTTCTGCAAATGAAGTATCTATCAGCACCAAAATGACAAACTCAGCTGATACATCTGGGATGCCTTCAATGGTGGTGGTGACAGTGATCAGGAATTTCTTGATGCTGCTAACCACTCCATAGATGACAACATCAATGATGTCACACACTCATTGGATCAAGTTTCTCTTGATAAGTGTGCTGATGCAGTGGGTGAAACATCTACACCAAATCTAAATTTCTCTAATTTAGATCTCTCTCAACAACTTGTTGTGATCACTCAGCTAAGGATCGACAAGTCTCACCCCACCACAAACATCATTGTAGATGTTGTCACTAGGGCAAGAACAAGAGGACAAACCCAAAAAGCAAATGTTTGTCTTCACTCTTGTTTCTTATCCCAGATAGAGCCAAAGAAAGTTGATAAGGCTTTAAAGGATGGAAGTTGGGTTGAAGCTATGCATGAGGAACTGCTTCAATTCAAAAGGCAGAAAGTTTGGAATCTTTGTCCTCTTTCTCATGGGAAGACTACCATTGGAACCAAATGGGTGTTTAGGAACAAGAAGGATGATAGAGGCATTATCATCAAGAACAAAGCTAGACTACTTGTTCAAGGATACACACAAGAAGAAGGGATTGACTACACTAATATCTTTGATCCTGTAGCAAGACTGGAAGCTGTTAGGATATTCTTGGCATTTACTGCATCCAAGAACTTCAAGATCTATCAACTTGATGTAAAGTGTGCTTTTTCTGTATGGAGTGATTGATGAAGAGGTGTATGTCAAACAACCACCTGGTTTGTAGATCTTGATATCCTGATTATGTCTGCAAGCTTGACAAAGCTCTTTATGGCTGCATCAGGCACCCAGGAAGTGGTATGAGACACTATCTTAGTATCTTTGCAAACATGGATACAGGAGAGGTACTATAGATGGAACTCTCTTCATCAAAGGACAGGAAATGACATATTGCTAGTTCAAGTATATGTGGATGACATCATCTTTGGTTCAACTAATCCAAAGCTTTGCAATGACTTTGAGAAGCTGATGAAGGACAAATTTGAAATGAGTGCCATGGGGAAACTCAATTTCTTTCTTGGAATTCAAGTGAAGCAAGTTGAAAATGGCATCTTCATTAGTCAGTCAAAGTATGTTCAGGACATACTCAAGAGGTTCAGCATGACTGATTGTAAGATTGCTAAGACACCCATAGCTAGAAACCACTCTCTTGGACCTGATCTTGAGGGGGAGTGTGTAGATGAACATTTATACAGGGCTATGATTGGGTCTCTTATGTATCTTACAGCAAGCAGGCCTAATATCATGTTTGCTACATGTTTTTGTGCAAGATATCAAGCCAACCCTAAGATGTCTCACCTTATCACTGTCAAAAGGATTCTAAGATACCTTAAGGGTGCCTTAACACTTGGTTTATGGTATCCTAAGAATCCTGACTTCAATTTGTATGCTTACACAGATAGTGATTATGGTGGTTGCAACATGACTGCAAAGTCTACATCTGGGGGATGTTAGTTTCTTGGTGGAAGGGTTGTCTCATGGCAATGCAAGAAACAATCTTGTGTCTCTGCATCAACTGCTGAAGCTGAATACATTGCTATTGCAAGCTGTTGTGCTCAAGTGCTTTGGATTCAGAATCATATGCTGGACTATGGGTTCAACTTCAAGGAGACTCCCATTCATATAGACAACAACAGTGCTATCTCAATCATAGAGAATCTTGTGTAGCACTCAAGGACTAAACACATCAACATCAGGTATCATTTAATAAGAGAATTATGAAAATGGATTAATTAAACTAGTCAAAGTTTACACAAATGAACAATATGCTGATTTGTTTACAAAAGCTTATGATGAACAGAGATTTAAATATCTAATATCAGCTATTGGGATGATAAACTTTGAGTAGGTTTTTCTTAAAACTAATTCTTATTATTTTTTTAAAATCTGTGTGTCCTAAGTTGTCTAGTTCATCACAATTATAAGCTCTTGTTTTCTTTCGATAAAAATCTTTTTGAAGACTTTCCTTAGATTTTTGAAAAATTTTGATCCTTCGAAAGATATGCTTTGATCTTCGGAAGAAAATCATGCCTTCAAAACAAATATCTGTCTAAGAAATTTGCCTTTGGAAGAAATTTCTGAAATATCTTCCGAAGCTTAAATTTCTAAGAAATTTGCCTTTGGAAGAAATTTCAAGGACCATTCTCTTCCGATGCAAATTAACTCTCGGAAGCTTTGTTCATCTGGACAAAGCATTCAAGTCTTAAATTTTCACAACTCTTAGGAAAATATTCTGAAGTCATTTTAGCTTCAGAAGCTTTTTCATTAAAACTTCCAAAGATAATTTACCTTCGGAAGCTTTTTGAATTCCAAGAAAACTACTTTTTGAGCAAAGTTTATCCTCTTTTATTAAGATTTATCTGAAATCCTTTTTCACATATAAACCTAATGGTTTTCCCCTCTTTCTATCATCTCCTTCTTCCTCTAGACCTAAAACCCAAATTTCTCTCTGAAATTTCTTTCTTCTTTCTTTCTTCATCCTTAAGCTATCTCAAAATGGCCAACCCTCATCACAGAACGATCCGAACTTTACCATGCAATTACACAGACAACATAATCAGGTTGCTCTGTTAAACTCTAAGAAAGATCCACATTTCTCATAGGTTTGCCGTTTCTTAGCTCTGTCAAACTATTTCACCCCCCTAACCATTGATCCTCCACTTTATGAGAATCATTTGCTAGAATTCTAAAAGACCTGCCAAGAGGTCGTCATGGATAGGGAGAAGGCACTGTCTGCCACAGTGTAGGGGAGAACAATCTTCATCACTACAACCATCATCAACATGCATCTTCAGCTGGATGATGAAGAAGGTGATGTGTTCTTTCCCAAGGAAGCTGTTAACCAGTCCTTTGTGCAGATGGGATATGAGGGAGATTATTCTGTCAAGACCTTCAGAAAAGGGAAGGTCTCATCCCAATGGAAATTCCTGCTCCATGTGGTTATCAACAGCTTATCAAACAAGCATGGTGGATGGGACCAGATTCCTGAGGATCTCTCCTTCATTGTCCATGGGATGGTTCAGGGGGTCAAGTTCAAGTACTCTTAATTTGTTTACACAAATCTGCTTGCAAACTTGGACTCCTTAGAGTATTACATGTTCCCTAGATATGTTCAATACATTCTTAACTGTGAACTGAGCTCATAGTTAAGGGGAATAGGTAATATTCTTAAATTGGGACAGATGAGGCCCAGCATCTTTAAAATACTAAAAAAGCCCACTGTTGGTTTCTCTAGGGTAGAAACAGCCCTGGTCCTAAAAATGTTAGAGCTCATTGCTCAAGGTGATAACCTAGCAGCACCAGCTAGTGTTGAACCCACACCTTCTACTTCCCAACTACCTCCACAGCCACAAATAACCCTCACCTACCAAAGAAAACACAAACGAACCCCTACTCAAATTATTCAGTCCGTGCAGGCCCCTATACACTCACCTATATAGGAAGAAGTGGAAACTGGAGCTCCCACTTCTCTTGAGGAGCAAACCACTCCCAGTCCTTCTATGATCAGTGCTGAGGTTCCTCATGCTCAGCCTGATAAGCTCATAAGCCCAACTGCCTTACGTCATCACTCTGAGTCTCAACACTCAAGTGATCAACCTTCAAGGGATAGTTACCACCCCCAGCCTTTAGATCTAAATCAACCAATCCCCAACCTTGACTTCTATACTAATGAAGATCTAGGTTTTAGTGAGTATCATGACTCTCTCTTTTTTTCCCCTGCTCAAAGAGAGATGAATGCTCCTAAGTCTCCTATTTCTATCCCACATCAGTCACCTACTACTGAGGTGGACACTTTTGAACCTATTCAGGATGTCCATATGGAAGAGGCTCTCACTTTTGCAAGTGGTTACATCATTAAGACCTCAACCATGGCAACTCATCCCACTGACTCCTCAATTAAGGCTGTCAGCGAGCAGAGGAAAACTAGCAGCTAAGAACCTGAAGCTGGTGATGAGAGAGATGACTCTGCTCCAATCATCTCATCCCCCAATGATTCTTCTGATGAAGATGAGGGGAATCTAAGAGTAAAGATGTAAAAACTATCTAAAACATGCACCTAGTTAGTCTCCAAGGTTAGTCACCTTGAATCTCAAGTGACTACCTTGTAAAACAGGGTCAATGATCAACAACTTGAGATTTCATATCTTAAGGACAAACTAGTCGGGAGACCTTTAAGAGGAGCTCAACCAGGAACACAAGAACCTATGAATGTGATTGATCTAACTCCTAGCTCACCTATGCAAGTGGGTGATGCTACCAAAAAGGGGGAGAAAGTCATTACAATCACCGAACCTGGGAGTTCTTCAGAGAGTATGGACATTGAGGACTCACCCTTCTCACTTGCAATTGTGCATACTCATTAACTTGGCAAGACCTATATTGTCCTCGACATACACCACAAATCTGGAAAGATGGCATGTCATCAGAGATCAAGGCATTAAAGACATCTACACTTGGCAAGACATGTTTCAGTTGCCTCTACATGATCTCTTTGATATGAGAAGACACTTTGACAGTCTGAGGGATCCTGATCATCTCATGAAGAAAGGGATGGTCATTATTCTAATAAGGACTGTCGATATCTGAAGTCTACTAGTGTTTTGGTAGCATCAGCCTAGGGGGAGTTTGTAGAGATTGTATAAAGAGGATGAAACAACCCAAACACCCGAAGTATTTCCTGCATGCTGCACAAGTACACTGAAGAAGAATGCTTCGAAAGTTTCACACATGCAACAAAAATATTCTAAGTGTGAAATCTTCCGAAGCCAAGACCAATATCTCCGAAGCCAAAGATGAAATCTTCCGAAGCTTCAATAGACAAAGTCTCCCAAATCCAATACTTGAAGACAGATTTCTTCCGAATACTTTTAACAACATGCTTTATCTGATGTACTTTTCCATAAAGCTGGATCCCTTTCCCCTGTAACTCTCTAAAGTCACCAACTTGCATGAGTTGGTGAAAAGGTCCATGCTTTTGGTAACTGTACATTGAGGTCTTGAGTCTGTAACTTTCTACTTCATGTACTTTATCATTTTTGTAATAGATAAGGATGTAAGCTATGGGATGTCATAGTCACTAGTCAAAAGGCAATCTACCTTTTGACTCTACAATTGATTTTGTTTTGTGTCTGGACAATTGTATCCAACTGGCCTTCAAAGTATGGCCGGCTGTAGGATGTAGTATAAGTATCTCAGGTTCTTGTAACTTTCTAATATGCTTTGTAACACTTGTAATAGAACTTAAGAAAGCAATATACTGTAATCTTGAAAACCATCTACTTGTGTATCTTGTTCTCTTGTTCTATCTCATTCTTACTTGTGTTCTTAGTATCATCAATTATGGTTAATCCAGTTCACTGTTTGATTAAGTTAAGTTGCTCTCCTCTTTGTGTTGTTGTGTTGTAAGTGACCACCCTTCACCGTCCTGCAGTAATGAGTTAGGAATATCTTTTAGTGTTAAGGGAAATCATTTTCCTCTAATGAAGTACAATTGCCCTTATAACTTTGATAACATTTAATTTACAATGTTAATGATAAAAAAGATTATGTAATAACTATAAATATTTATGATGTGCCTCAAATTATACATAAAAATCCTATCAAAAGCATATCAATTATTTCTCAATATCTCCCTTAAAATGATGAGTATGTACTTAAATATGTTAATTTGTGATTGTAGGTGTTTAAAAGGGCAAGTTGGACAAAAGAATCATATTTGACAAGAATTTGAAGTAATCCGACCTTTGGAGTCCAAGCATGGGGTCGTGCCTCATTAAGCACGCCCCCATGCCTTGCCTGAAACACACCCCCATGCTATATTGACATACCACCGTGTTTGGACATCTGACAAGATAAAAAGTATTGTCTCCTAAAAGTAAGCATGGGGTCGTGCCCCATAAGGCATGGGGTCATGCCCCACCTCCAACACGAGGGTGTGCCTTATTGAGCACGGGGTCGTGCCTGACACAACCTGCACATACGAGCCAACCAACTTCTGTAAGTATTGTACTAGCACGGGGTCATGCTTAAACACTCCAAAAAGCCTATAAATAGAGGCCTAAGTTCAACATTTTGGCAAACTTTTGGTGGGAGAGTTACTCTGTAGAATTCTTTCGGGAATCAAGTCTTCAATACTATTTGGAGGCTCGGGAGGTGCATACAACACTTGGAAGAAGCTCGGGATTAGCCAAACACCATCCATTGTGGATCACCAATTGATTGTTCTATTTCAATGATTTCATATCTATCTTCTTTGTTATCTGTTGTTATGTTCAAGCTCATTATGAGCTAAACTCTTATTATCATCCTAATTGGATGAAACTTATGTAATTTGTGATGAAGTAATGATGTGATATATGTTATATTATGTTATGGTGGTCTTGAAAAACTTTTGATGGGTAGCATCTACATTTGAACGGGAAGTTATAAATTTATGGTTTGTAATTGTGATTGTCATACACGGTTGAAAAACATATGATGAAATTTTATTCGAGAAACCAATCTTCATAATAAATCTATGGCTAATGAACTAGAGATGGTTATTAGAAATCATATCACCTTAACTTTCTGATGATTTGCGGGTTCCCTTTTATTAGTCTGTGAAATTTACAGTAATTGTTACGGTTTTCTAAAATTAATGGCATGTTAGGAAGGAACTTGATCAACTCTCTTTTAACATAAAGTTATGCTTTCAGAAATCATATGTCAAAAAGGTCACAAATGATTTACCTATATTACTAGGGCTTTGATCTAAGTAGTAAAATTAGCCTGACGTGATCATAGTCATTACAGTAGTAGGATAGACGAGAAATCACAACAGCTCATCTTTATAAACATTAATATAACTACATTAATCAATATCTTTAAATCACACCACCAATTCATCACAGTTACATAAGTGTAATCTAATTAGAATGATAACCTTTATTCCCTGGTTTTAAATCCAAACGCTGCAATCTTAGTCTACTTTATTTTTAATATTGTTATTAAACACTAAAAATCTTATCAATGAAATTTATCATTTTCTCAAACAAAAACCAAATCTGATAGTCAAATCTTAAGATTGTTGAGTAGGCTAGGTGTGTCGACGGATTGATACTCGGTTCTTACCAACACTATATTGCCACACGACAGATACAATTACCTTTTGTGTGTCTGGTTTAGTATTTGTAATAACTGTAGAGAATATGCATAGAGGCTGAAGCAACCAAAGTCTTTCTGCATGCATGCTGCACAAGTACTGAAGAAGAATGCTTCGGAAGTTTCACACATGCAACATAAATATTCTAAGTGTGAAATCTTCCGAAGCCAAGACCAATGTCTTCCGAAGCCAAAGATGAAGTCTTCCGAAGCTTCAGAGACAAAGTCTTTCGAAGCCTTAACTCTTGAAGACAGATTTCTTCCGAAGACTTTTTATAACATGCTTCATCTGATATACTATTCCATAAACCTGGACACCTTTCCGCTACATCTCTGTAAATTCACCAAATTACATGAGTTGGTGAAAAGGTCCCCGCTTTTGGTAACTGTACATTGAGGTCTTGAGTCTGTAACTTTCTACTACCTGTACTTTATCCTTTTTGTAATAGATAAGGATGTGATCTATGGCATGTCATAGTCACAAAGTCAAAAAGGCAATGTACCTTTTTGACTCTACAATTGATTTTGTTTAGAGTCTAGTCAATTGTATCCAGCTGGCTTTCATAGTATGGCTGGCTGTAGGATGTAGTATAAGTATCTCATGTTCTTGTAACTTTATTAACATGCTTTGTAACACTTGTAATAGAACATAGAGAAAACAATATACCACATTCTTGAAAACCATATACTTGTGCTCTTGTGTTTTGTCTCATACATTACTTGTGTTCTTAGTGTCTTATTGTGGTTAATCCATTTCACTGTTTGTTTAAGTTTGGTTAATCTTCTCTTTGTGTTGTTGTGTTGTAAGTGAACCCCCTTCACCGGTCCTACGTATGGTATCAGATGTCTTTGCTCCTGTAGCAAGACTAGAAGCTGTTAGGATATTCCTAGCATTTGCTGCATCCAAGAACTTCAAGGTCTTTCAACTTGATGTGAAGTGTGCTTTTCTTTATGGAGTGATTGATGAAAAGGTGTATGTCAAACAGCCACCTAGTTTTGTAGATCCTGATCATCTTGATTATGTCTGCAAGCTTGACAAAGCTCTTTATGGACTGCATCAGGCACCCAGGAAGTGGTATGAGACACTATTTGAGTATCTTTGCAAACATGGATATAGGAAAGGTACTATAGATGGAACTCTCTTCATCAAAGGACAGGGAAATGACATATTGCTAGTTCAAGTATATGTGGATGATATCATCTTTGGTTCAACTAATCCAAAGCTCTGCAAAGACTTTGAGAAGCCGATGAAGGACATATTTGAAATTAGTGCCATGGGGAACTCAATTTCTTTCTGGGAATTCAAGTGAAGCAAGTTGAAGATGACATCTTCATTAGTTGGTCAAAGTATGGTCAAGACATACTCAAGAGGTTCAACATGACTGATTGTAAGATTGCTAAGACACCCATAGCCAGAAACCACTCCCTTGGACCTGATCTTAAGGGGTAATGTGTAGATGAACACTTATACAGGACTATGATTGGGTCTTTTATGTATCTTACAGCTAGCAGGCCTAATATCATGTTTGCTACATGTATTTGTGCAAGATATCAAGCCAAACCTAAGATGTCTCACCTTATTACTATCAAAAGGACTCTAAGATACCTTAAGGGTGCCTTAACACTGGGTTTATGGTATCCTAAGAATCCTGACTTCAATTTGTATGCTTACACAGATAGTGATTATGGTGGTTGCAAGATGACTACAAAGTCTATATCTGGGGGATGTTAGTTTCTAGGTGGAAGGGTTGTCTCATGGCAATGCAAGAAACAATCTTGTGTCTCTGCATCAACTGCTGAAGCTGAATACATTGCTATTGCAAGCTGCTGTGCTCAAGTGCTTTGGATTCAGAATCAAATGCTGGACTATGGGTTCAACTTCAAGGAGACTCCCATTCACATAAACAACAATAGTGCTATCTCAATCACAGAGAATCCTATGTAGCACTCAAGGACCAAACACATTAATATCAAATATCATTTAATAAGAGATAATTATGAAAAAGGATGAATTAAACTAGTCAAAGTTCACACAGATGAACAATATGCTGATCTGTTTACAAAGGCATTTGATGGACAGAGATTTAAATATCTTGTATCAGCTATTGGGATGATCAACTTTGAGTAGGTTCTTCTTAAAACTAATTCTTATTATTTCTTAAAACATGTGTGTCCTAAGTTGTCTAGTTCATCACTTTCATAAGCTCTTGTTTTCTTTGGATGAAAATCATTTTGAAGACTTTCCTTAGATTCATGAAAATTTTGATCCTTCGGAAGTTATGTTTTTAATTTCAGAAGAAAATCATGCCTTCAAAACAAATAACCGTCTAAGAAATTTTACTTTCGGAAGAGATTTCTGAAATATCTTCCGAAGCTTAAATGGTTGTCTAAGACACTTATATATTTTCAAGGACCTTCTTCTTCTGAAGCAAAATTAACTCTCGGAAGCTTTGTTTTTTTGTGCACAAAGCTTTAAAGTCTTAATTTCTCTTTTGAAGCAAAATTTTCAAAACTCTCAGGAAATTCTTCCGAAGTCATTTTACTTTCAGAAGCTTTTTCATTAAAACTTCTGAATACAATTTCCCTTTGTAAGTTTTTTAACTTCCAAGAAAACTACTTTTTTGAGCAAAAGTAAACTAATTTTTCAGAGGTGGGAACGACATCCGGATTTCAAAGTTTATCCTCTTTCATTAAACTTTATCTGAAATACTTTTCACATATAAACCCAACGGTTTCCCCCTCTTTCTATCATCTGCTTCTTCCTCCAAACCTATAACCCAAATTTCTCTCTAAATTTCTTTCTTCTTTCTTTCTTCATCCTTAAGCTACCTCACAATGGCCAACCCCATTCACAGAAATGACTCGAACTTTACCATGCAGCTCCACAAGCAACACAATCAGGTTGCTCTGTTAAGCTCTGAGAAAGATCCTCATTTCTCAGAGGTTTGTCACTTCTTAGCTTTGTCGAACTACTTCACCTCCCTAACCATTGATCCTCCACTTTATGAGGATAATCTGCTTGAATTCTGGAAGACCTGCTAAGAGGTCGTAATGGATGGGGAGAATGCTTTGTCTGCCACAGTGCAGGGGATAACAGTCTTCATCACTCCGGCCATCATCAACATGCATCTTCAACTGGATGATGAAGAAGGTGAGGTGTTCTTCCCAATGGAAGCTATTAATCATTCTTTAGAGCAGATGAGGTATGAGGGAGATTACTCTGTCAAGACCTTCAGGAAAGGGAAGGTCTCATCGCAGTGGAGATTCCTGCTCCATGTGGTTATCCATAACTTATCAAACAAGCATGGTGGATGGGACCAGATTCCTAAGGATCTCTCCTTCATTATCCATGGAATGATTTAGGGGGTCAAGTTCAGGTATTCTCAATTTGTTTATACTAACTTACTTGCAAACTTAGACTCCTTAGAATATTACATGTTCCTAGATATGTCCAGTACATTCTTAACTGTGAACTGGGCTCACAGTTAAGGGGAACATGTAACATTCTTAAACTGGGACAGATAAAGCCCGACATCTTTAAAATATTGAGAAAGCCCACTGTTGGCTTCTCAGGGGTAGAAACAGCCCTGGTCCCAAAAATGTTAGAGCTCATTGCTCAAGGTGACAACCTAGCAGCTCCAGCTAGTGTTGAACCTAGACCTGCTACTTCCTAACCACCTACACAGCCACAAATTACCATCACCTACCAAAGAAAATCCAAAAGAACCCCTACTTAGACTATTCAGTCTGTTGAGGCCCCTATACACTCACCCATACAGGAGGAAGTGGACACTAGAGCTCCCACTTCTCCTGAGGAGCAAACCACTCCTATCTTTTTAAGGATCAGTGCTGAGGTTCCTCATGCTTAGCTTGATGAGCTCATAAGCCAAACCTCCTTAAGCCATCACTCTGAGTCTCAACACTCAAGTGATCAACCTTCAGGGGACAGTTACCATCCCCAACCTCTAGATCTCAACCAACCAATCCCCAACCTTGATTTCTACACTGATGAAGATCTAGGTTTCAGTGAGTACCATGATTCTCTTTTCTTTTCCCCTTATCAAAGAGAGATGAGTGCTCCTGAGTCTCCTACTTCTATCTCACATCAGTCACCTACAACTGAGGTGGACACTTCTGAACCTGTTTAGGATGTCCATATGGAAGAGGCTCTCACTTTTGAAAGTTATTACATTATTAAGACCTCAACCATGGCAACTCAGCCCATTGAAATCTCAACTGAGACTACCAGTGAGCAGAGGAAATCTAGCAGCCAAAAACCTGAAGCTGGTGGTGAGAGAGAGAGGACTTTAGTCCAATCATCTCATCCTCCAATGATTCTTCTGATGAAGATGAGGGGAATTTAAGACTAAAGGTACAAAAAACTATCTAGAACATGCACCTATTTAGTCTCCAAGGTTAGTCACGTTGAATCACAAGTGACTACCTTGCACAATAGGGTCAATGATCAGCAACTTCAAATTTCATATCTTAAGGAAACACTAGCTGGGAGACCTTTAAGAAGAGCTCAACCAGAAAGACAAGAACCTGTGGATGTGATTGACCTAACTCCTGGCTCACCTATGCAAGTGGGTTATGCTACCAAAAAGGGGGAGAAAGTCAAGTCATTATAGCTACAGAACCTAGGAGTTCTTCAGAGAGAATGGACACTGAGGACTCACCATCCTCACTTGCAATTGTGCATTCTCAGCAACCTCCTCAAATTCATATTGATGTGGATTACACAAACTCCTTCATATAGAGTCTGCTTGAGGGTGGGATACCAAGGGCTATGTTATCTCCACCATCCTCCAATCACATCATTGGGTGGAGGTATGACAGTAACAGAAAAGCCCTAATCATCATGAAAGTTCAAAGGCAGCAGGAGATCTTCAATTTCAGACCCTAAACTATTATGACAGTCTGGATTTAGTCAACATGCCACTTGTCAACCCAAGCCAATCAAGACAAGCTGATAAGTTGGCTCAAAGAATCCAAGACCGGATCACTACAGAGTTCAGCGTTAGAAGAAGACTATGGCAATCAGGAAATGTCATCGGTCAACTAGATGTTGAGGTAGACCCTAAGATTAGCTTCATAGGGGAAACCTTGACTGAAGGCCCAGTGACAGAACCTGAGTGCCCAGTCTTATCACCAACAACTGCTGCAGAGATCAATTTCGTTTTTGAGACACCTGTTGGTGAAGGTGCTTCTCAACCTCTCTTTGGCCAGAGCTCAGAAGCTGCATCAAGCAATAAAGGCCAAAGCTCTCTCCACCCTGAGTCACAAAGGTCTGTGAGTGACAAAGGGAAACGAAAGATGACATCTGAGGTGATTGAGAAGGAGAAGAGAGAGAGAGAGGAAAAGGAAGCTGAGGGGAGAAGGTTCCTCTTCTGGGTCTACTAGACTCATGAAGACTTCAATCAGGGCTGCCCCCAGACCAGATACTCAGAATGATGAGTTAAGGGCGGTCAGGATAAACTATCTGCAAACATGAAACTATGACATAGATAGTGTCATCTCTTTCCCCTTAGAAGAGTTAAATGAACTGGTTGACCTGGAAAGGTCAAGGGAGAAGGAGGCAGAAGATGCAGAGCTTCTAGTACAAATCAAAGAAGGAAGAGGAAAGAAAAGATTGTACAAGCATGTGCCTACCCTCTCTCCAGTTCAAGAAAGTCCTGCATAAGAGGATGTGGTTCAACAAGAACCTCAGGTAGATAAAGAAGAAGAAAGGATCAAGATGATCAACTACCTGAGCGCCACATGCCTCTATCAGGCAGAAGCACTTCTTCCCCAGTCTTATGACTATGTTGAGTTTGAGTACCTCAAACAACTTGAACTTGAGATAGTCAGAGAAAGAAAGATAACTAAAAGAAAGCTGTGGGAAGAAGCTGCTAAGTCAAGGGCCATCATCCACAAAAGCATGAAGAGATCTACTGACAGGCAGAGGATGATGAGCTTCTTGAAGCTGTATGGATTCTCCAGAAGGAGACTTGACCCCATGTTGCTATCCACTATGGATGAGCATATCAGGGTGATCAAGCAGAAGATCAAGAGTGGAGAGCTGGTTGACTTCCCTTCCCCTCCAAGTCAAGCCCCACCTGAAGTGGAGGTTAAGGTTGAACAACCAGAGACATCACAATCTGGACCTCCTGCTGAATCTCAGCAAGCTTCATCTTCTGATCCACAGCAGGGTCAGTCTGACTCTCAATCTGAACCTGTAAGAGTTGAAGACCCAACTGAGAAAGACAATAAAGATCAATCAGGTAGTGCAGGCCAGTCTTCTCAGTTAAAAGTTATAAAGAGAAAGAAAAGGATGGCTTCTAAACCAAAGCCTAAGAAGAAGAAGAAGACTGCATCCTTTTCTAAACCTAAGGATGAATC
This sequence comes from Flaveria trinervia, assembly GCA_025506515.1. Classification (NCBI taxonomy): domain Eukaryota; kingdom Viridiplantae; phylum Streptophyta; class Magnoliopsida; order Asterales; family Asteraceae; genus Flaveria; species Flaveria trinervia. The sequence goes on from CM046442.1 coordinate 33,083,685, forward strand.
AGAACATCCTAAGGATGTGCAGCCAGAGAATGCTCCATCATCTCCCATTCCAATAGCTCCTCTTGCATCAGAAAGACCCATCCTGTCCTGGACATACACTACAAATCCAAAAAGGTGGCATGTCATTAGAGATCATGGCATTAAGAATGTCTACACTTGGCAAGACTTGTTTTAGTTGGCTCTGTATTATCTCTTTGACATGAGAAGACATTTTGACAGTCTTAAGGATCCTAATCATCTCATGAAGAAAGGGCTGGTTATCATCCTGATGAGGACTGTTGATATCTGAAGTTTGAGTTTGAGTACTTAAAACATTTTGTCCTATGACTATGTTGAGTTTGAGTACTTAAAACAGCTTGAACTTGAGATAATCAAGGACAGAAAGATAACTAAGAAGAAACTAAGGGAAGAAGCTGCAAAGTCAAGAGCTATCATCCAAAAGAGCATGAAAAAGTCTGTTGATAGGTAGAGGATGATGAGCTTCTTGAAGCTATATGGATTCTCCGGAAGGAGACTTGGCCCCATGTCTCTATCCACTATGGATGAGCATATTAGGGTGATCAAGCAGAAGATCAAAAGTGGAGAGCTCATTGACTTACACTCCACTCCAAGTCAAGCCCTATCTGAAGTGGAGGTTAAGGTTGAACAACCAGAGACAACACAACCTGGACCTCCTGCTAAAACTCAGTAAGCTTCATCTTCTGATCCACAGCAGGGTCAACCTCCCTCTCCTTCTGAGCCTGAGAGAAAGGAAGTCCCAACTGAGAAAGACAGTAAAGATCAATTTGGTGCTGCAGGCCAGTCTTCTTAGTTAAAACCTGTTAAAAGAAAGAAGAGGATGGCTTCTAAACCAAAGCCAAAGAAGAAGAAGACTGCACCCTCTTCTACACCCCAAGATGAGTCAGAACATCTTGAGGTTGTGCAACCAGAGGATGCTACATCAACTCCAATTCAAACAGCTCCTCTAGCATCAGGAAGACCCATATTGTCCTGGACATACCCACAAATCCAGAAAGATGGCATGTCATTAGAGATCAAGGCACTAAAGACATTTACACATGGCAAGATATGTTTCAATTGCCTCTACATGACCTCTTTGATATGAGAAGACACTTTGATAGTCTGAAGGATCCTGATCACCTTATGAAGAAAGGATTGGTGATCATCCTAATGAGGACTGTTGACATCTGAAGTCTACTAAGTGTTTTGGTAGCATCAGCCTAGGGGGAGTTTGTGGAGAATATGCATAGAGGCTAAAGCAACCAAAGTCTTTCTGCATGCATGCTGCACAAGTACTGAAGAAGAATGCTTCGAAAGTTTCACACATGAAACAGAAATATTCTAAGTATGAAATCTTCCAAAGCCAAGACCAATTTCTTCCAAAGCCAAAGATGAAGTCTTCCGAAGCTTCAGAGACAAAGTCTTCCGAAGCCTCAACTCTTGAAGACAGGTTTCTTCCAAAGACTTTTTGTAACATGCTTTATCTGATGTACTATTCCATAAAGATGGACACCTTTCCGCTGCATCTCTGTAAAGTCACCAACTTACATGAGTTGGTGACAAGGTCCATGCTTTTGGTAACTGTACATTGAGGTCTTGAGTCTGTAACTTTCTACTTCATGTACTTTATCCTTCTTGTAATAGATAAGGATGTGAGCTATGACATGTCATAGTCACAAAGTCAAAAAGGTAATTTGCCTTTTTAACTCTACAATTGATTTTGTTTTGAGTCTAGTCAATTATATCCAGCTGGCTTTCGTAGTATGCCCGGCTATAGGATGTAGTATAAGTATCTCATGTTCTTGTAACTTTATTTTCATACTACATTCTTGAAAACCATATACTTGTGCTCTTGTGTTCTATCTCTTACATTACTTGTGTTCTTAGTGTCTTATTGTGGTTAATCTAGTTCAGCGTTTGTTTGAGTTTCGTTAATCTCCTCTTTGTGTTGTTGTGTTGTAAGTGAACCCCCTTCACTGGTCCTGCAATAACCAATTAAAACTAATTTTTTGCGAAAAACCCTTATAAAAATATATTGATTCCGCATCACATCAAGTTTTTGGTGTCGTTGCCAGGGACACACGGTTGTTTGAAAAACAATCTAAAATTTTGACTATCTTGTGTATATCTTGTTAATATATATTGTTCAATTTTATTTTATTTTTTGGTAGATAGTTTGCCTTAGCTAGTTTAGTTATAATTGCCTGATTCATTCTAAGCCTTAGTTAGTTTATGTTTCCTTAAGTTAATGTATGTCTGACTCGTCTAGCCATGAACTTGTTTCGCCTCTCTCGGAACCCGAATGACTTTTCCGTCAAAGGTTACGTGAGACCACAACAAGCAGCTCCAATCATTGAAGATGATATTTTTTAAGGTACACCATCCGAAAAGGACATGGCTAACCAAGATGAGGAAATGAAGATGATGCATTATGCCACACCACCAAATGATGGTTATGAGTCTAATGTTGTCGAACTAGCAATAGCGGCCAACAATTTCGAGATTAAGTCTAGTATTATCCAACTCGTAGGAAACTCTGTTCAGTTCCATGGATTGCAAGACGAAGATCCTAACGCTCACATCTCACGACGATGCCATTCGACTAAGACTTTTGTTGATACATATGTACATAATTTACGATCTTAATGTAATATGTCTGTCATGTCCTAAATGTAATGAAAAGAATGATTTGAATGAAAAATAATATGTGGTTGTTGATCTTAATGTTTAATGTTTCAGTGTATGTTTTAATGTTTATTATTTATTAAAACATATTGAACCAACTATATAGGTTTGAGGTGGTTTGAAGAGATCTTAGTCAAGTAATGATTGAGAAACATATTCAAACTTAGTCGTATGAAGGTTCATGCGAATGGGCCATGCTAATGGACCATACGCATGAAGACTTTATGCTAATGGACCAGTCGCACGACTGAACCAGGAGACTGGATCAGTAGCACGACTGAGACATATGGATGACTCACTCGCATGACTGAACCTTTAGTCGGGTGATTGACTCAGTCGCATGCTTTAGTCGCACGACTGAACCATTCTAATGGTCCAGTCGTACGATTGACTAACCCTAACCTATAAATACCACTTAATTCATGGAAAAACAAAAAACTTTTAATATTTCGACTCCTACTCGTACCCTAGCCGTCCAGAACGTCCAAGAAAGCCAGTCCAAGTTCATAGATCGTTCTTGATCGATTCCTATTCGTTCTTAACGTTTACTTTATTCTTATATCGATCGGGTTAACATTCTCACTGATTGGATCGCCAATCAAATAGGATTCCGCACTATTTGAGTTGGTATACCCGTAATTCAGTTAGTACTCCGTCCAATACATGGTCCCTAACACGTGGTATTAGAGCCTTGGCTCTTGATTTACGTGTGATTCGATCGATTTTGATATAAAAATCGTGTTTTTCACTCAAAAAAGCAATCTTTTTGTGTCAAACAGTGTTTTGAACGTCTCCAGGTCAAAAAGTTAACGTTTTCTAGCATACGGCAATCAGGGTTAGAGAGAGATTCATGTTTTTGCGTCAAAATACCTTAAACCTTCGAATTCTCAAAATTCAGCAGCTTCAGTTGCACGATTGACGCAATTGCACGACTGAATCCATCCGCATCCCTCATACGCACGATTGGACTCAGTCGTTCATCCTTTCGTACGACTAAACTGCCCATTCGCAGTGTTCATCCGCACCTTCCCATTCGCATGATTGAGCCATCCGCATTTGCTCATTCTCACGTCGGAGCTAACCGCATTGTTCAATCGCACAAAGTGTCCATTCGCACTCCTTCAGTCGCACAAGTACACCAATCTGTTCTAAAGTTCAAAGTTTATAGTAATGGAGAATCAATATTCAGCCTTCACCGCAGGAAGGGATTCAAGGATCCAGATGCTATTGCTTCTGGAAAATGAAGTGGGAAATCATAACAAGCCCCCTAAGCTAATAACATTAGATGATTATCCACAATGGAAGCAAAGATTCGAGATCTACTTAAATGGAGTAGATCCAATTTGTGGGTGTCTATAGAGACAGGGTACAACATGCCAGTAGGTGCAGATGGAGTCAAACTTACCTTAGGCGGCATGACCGATGGACAAAAGGTGAAATACAATACTGAGAAGAAAGTATATGCATTGCTAACTCAGTTAATTCCTAAGGACATCTTCCATCAATTTTCTGAGAACAAGCAAGAAAAGAAGCTGTGGGATGCGTTGGAAAAACCATATGACGGGAATGCGTCATTAAAAGTTCTAAAGGCAAAAGCGTTGAAGAAGGAGTTCGACAACTTCTCGTCAATGGGTAAGGAGAGCTTGGATGACGTCATCGATCGGTTCTACCACTTGATGACTGAGCTGCACACTCATGGAGTTACAATGTTTATGGAAGATAAGGTGTCGAACTTTGCAGATTGGTTGCCAGAGAAGTGGGTTTCTTTTATATCCAACCTCAGACAGAATGATATGCTGGCGAAGTTAGATATCAACGACTTCATTCTGAAGCTGAGAGAGGAAGAGTTGAGGATGAAGTACAAGGCTCAAAAGTCTTCTTATGATCAGAACCCGTCTCTATACAACTCAACTCCACAAGCCAAAACATCTGGAGTGCCACTTCAAACGGCATTTATGTCGAGTTCAGCTGCCCCATCTCAAGCTACTACTTCAGGATTTGACACGTCAGGGTCATCTTGTACCCAATACATAGCACCTGAAGCCAATGCTACAAAACCAAAGACCGAGAATCTCGGGAATGTGACTGTAGAGGTAGCTAAAGAACATATGGATCTCTTAACAACTATCGTTCACTCATATACGGGCTAGTTGCTGGGAAGATTGGGAACTGCTATCTGGCAGATGAGGACTACGAGCAGGTAGACGAGACAGAGCTGGAGAGAATGGACATCATGTGGGCCTTAGCAAGTGCTGTCCGGAGAGCTAAGAAGTTTGTCAAGAAGACCGGACAGAACATGATTGCCACTAAGGACACAACTTTTGGTTTTGACAAGACCATAGTTACCTGCTTCAACTGTGGGGAAAAGGGGCACTTCAAACGTGAATGTGTGAAGCCCAAGAAGACAGGAAATAGGAATCCATTATCATCTTTCAACCATCAAGATAAACCCACAAGTAGTCCTACTTCGTCTAGCAAGGATCCTAAAGCCTTGACTGCTCAGGATGACGAAGGACAAGATTGGAGCTTTCGGTTTGTGTCCCCGAGAGAATCCAACATCACTAGTGTTGAGGATTTAGATGATGACTCAGCAAGTGAAGGTGATATTGCAGTAGAACTCGTGATGTCAAATATTGAAGAAACTACAACTGTGGTTGATAACCTACCTGAGGAAAGGACAAGTTTGACAAGTTCTGAATCACCATAACCAAAAAAGTCAGACTCTGCTTTGATGGCTGATTCAACCACACCCTCTTAGGTAAGTACTATAGATCAATTATTTAATAATCATGCTTGTGTTGAATGTAATAAATTTAGGGAAAGCATTGATTCAAAATTTGCTAGGTTATTTATCATAATGATAGCTTAGTAAAGGACTTGCAACTGTGCACTGAAGCAAATAGAGTTTTAAAACAAAATGAGCATAGTTATAAAGAAAAAATAGAACTTTTAAATAAACAACTTAGGGAAACTAAAGTGGTAGCTTTTAACAAAGCTAATAACATTAAGTTCTATCTAAACTCCCTAGAAGAAACAAAGAAACAAAAAGTAGTTTTGGAAGTATAAGTAAATTCATTAAAACAAAAACTGCATAGTTGGACAAGTTCATCTCACATTGTCCAACACTTGGTGAGAGAACGTAACAGCGAGGAGGGATTGGGTTATAAAGTGGTTCCACCACCACATAAGACCTTGTTGAATGCCAAAAGCAAACCAATAAATCACAATCCAATCAAGGATCATGTGGTGTCCGCTCCTCTTGTAAGTGATCCAGATTCCACAAGTAAACCAAATGAATCTAGCACTAAACAAAAGGAGGCCACTTCAAATTCAAAAGGTAAAATGCCTATTGTAATCTGGATGAACAATGTGAAAAGGTTAATATAAAGTCAGGTTCAACCACGTCTAAATCTGAACCTAAAAAGACCATATATGTTAACCAAACACGTGCATCATGTCCAAGTCCAGGTAAACACAAGGGTAAAGATGTTGAAAGGGTTCAAGCAAATGTGATTAAACAAATTAAAACCTCTAAACAACAAGTGTTAGAACCCAAACAGAATAAAGTTACACGTGTGTCACACACTTCTCCACAGAAATAGTTACACCAACATGTCGAAAGTAGATCTTGCTACAATTGTGGAAAGTATGGACATATCACGTCTTACTGTCCTTATTATCAGACACAAAGAAAAAAATTGAACTTTATGACACTAAAGCAAGATCTTCAAAAAGGAGATCCATGACTCCACCAAAAAGGGTCAGTGAACCTAAAGTTCAACCTATTAGCCAGTCGTCTGTTTACCACAAACAGACCTTACACAAAGCTGGCTTATGGAAAGAAAAGTCTAATTCAATGTTTGGTAATAAGAACAAGAAGACAAATGATCTTCCCTTACCCTATAATGGACAATGGATAGAATTTATGATGTGTGATGCCTCTGGGTCACCCAAGCCGGTTAAGGCTTGGGTCCCTAACCTTAACTAATGTTTTCAATTGAATGTGCAGGGTGTTCGCTATAATGTTGAAACAAACACTTGGATTGTAGATAGCAGAGCATCTAGGCACATGACTGGGAACCTGGCATTCCTGTCAATATCAAACAAATAAAAGGAGGCCATGTTTCATTTGCTAGAAACAAAGGAGGTTATATCATAGCTCAATGGGAAGTAGGGAATCAGAAAGTGAAGTTTGACAAGGCAAACTATGTTCAACAACTTCAAAATAAATTGCTTTTAGTTTCCCAAATATGTGACAAGGGATTTAAGGTAGTTTTCAACAATAAGAAGTGCTATGTCCTGAAAAAAGACTACGTGATCCCGGAGGACCACGTCTTAATGTCAGCCTCAAGATATAATGACCTTTACGTCTTGGATCTATCAAAGGCCTCCACAACGGATCATCAAGTTCAGTTCTTCTTGTCAAAAGCTATTGAGAAGGATTCTATCTCCTGGCATAGGAGAATGGGACACATCAATCCACGGAAGATGAACCACTTGATCCAGAATGATCTAGTGCGAGTAAATGTCAAAAACTTCCAACTCCCAGATTTTTGTGTCGCCTACAAGAAAGGCAAACAGACTAAGAAGTCTCATAAGGCAAAGAATGTTAATTCCATAGAACTGCCTCTTGAGCTTCTTCACATGGATCTGTTTGGTCCAGTTAGTACAAGAAGCATCGCAGGCGACTTGTACTGCTCTGTAGTTACAGATGACTACTCAAGATTTTCTTGGGTGATGTTTTTGAAATCAAAATCAGAAATATTTGAGTCATTCAAAGAATTGGTAACTACACTGGAGTCTCTCTACAAGTTGAAGGTAAGACAAGTACGCTCAAACAACGGAACCGAGTTCAAGAACCAATGGACGGAGGCATTCTGCAAAGAAAAGGGAATTGTACATAAGTTCACATTTGCCTACACTCCACAGATGAATGGGGTTGCTGAAAGGAAGAATAAAAGCTTGATAGAGACTGGCAGGATGATGCTAGCAGACTCGAAACTGCCTATCCAATTCTGGAAAAAGGTAGTGGCAAATGCATGTTACACTTTGAATCGAGTCTTAGTGGTTAAACAACATGGAAAAACGTGTTACGAGTTGCTACAATGACGTAAACCTAATCTGGAGTACCTCGAACCATTTGGAGCACCATGTACATTGTTGAAGAAAACTCAGGAAGGCAAGTTTAGCGAGAAGGCTGAAGAGGGAATCTTTCTAGGATACAACATACCGAATAAGAGAGTTTACAACAACTCAACGGGTCAAGTAGAGGTGTGGTGTAACATTGACGTTCAGAGATACACCACTCCTCCTGCTGGAAAAGGACCCCTATTCTTTTTCGACTATGATGGATTCTTCAAATCCTTCAACATCCCTCTCTCAACTTCTGACAATGAGTTAGCAGCCAAAATGATGTATGATGTCTTAAACACACCATCACAAGACTCCACATCATCTGGTTCATAAGGTGAATCGTCTAACCATTCAGGGGGAGCACTCGAGGTTAGTGACTCTTCCTCTGACGATGAAGCCGTGGAGAATGATCAGAACAATCAGGAGCAACAGGTTCCAACTACTGCAATTTCACAAGCATTTGACTTAGATGCCTTTGATTCTTCAGAACCTCACACTCCTACTGCCTCAGATACGGAACCAAATGTTCATAATCTTGATTCTGAGGTAGTTGTTCCCACCACTCCTGGATCACGCCTAAATGTCTATCATCCTTGGACAATGTCATTGGGGATATCAGATCAGGAGTTCAGACAAGAAATTAGTTGTATTCAGCTGATTATGTCTCGGTAATGGAAAAAGGGTATCTTCGTGATGGTGCATACGCTGTTTTGTGTCTCAGTTTAAGCCAAAATATGTGAGTGAAGACCTAAATGATGAGGCATGGGTGAGTGCCATGCAAGAAGAACTTCTTCAGTTCAAGAAGTTAGGTGTATGGACACTGGTAGATAGACCTAAAGGTGCTAACGTCATTGGCACCAAGTGGGTTTTGAAATGTAAGAAAGATGACCAAGGTGTCATCATGAGGAACAAGGCTCGACTTGTAGTTCAAGGATTTCGACAAGTCGATGGAATTGATTACAATGAAGTATTTGCACCAGTGGCGAGAATGGAAGCCATCTGTATCTTCCTAGCATATGCCTCTTACAAGAAGATTAAAGTCTATCAACTGGATGTAAAGAGTGCATTTCTTCATGGTGAAATCTGGAAAACAGTGTATGTCAGTCAACTCGAAGGATTTGAGGATCTATATCATCAGGACAGAATTTACATGGATAAGGCTCTCTACGGGCTTCATCAGCCCCAAAAGCATGGTATGAAAAACTCTCAACGCACCTGGTGAAACACATATTTCACAGAGGTGTAATTGACTGTACACTATTCATCAAAGAAAAGGATGGTGATCTACTGCTTGTTTAGATCTATGTTGATGACATAATCTTCGGTTCCAAGGACGAAGACTTATGTAAAGAATTTGAAGCAGTAATGAAGGCAGAATTTTAAATGAGTGCCATGGGAGAGATGAAGTTCTTTCTCGGGTTACAGGTGGATCAAACACCAAATGGGATATTTCTACATCAGACCAAGTATGTAGGGGATATTCTCAGTTGGTTTGACATGGAGAATGCTTCCGCAGCTGGGACTCCACTTGCTACAAACCATGATGTAACACCCGATGAGAATGGTGTTCTGGTTGATGCCACCATGTACCGAGGAATGATTGGATCCCTCATGTACCTCACTACCTCAAGACCTGATATCATGTATGCTACATGTCTTTGTTCAAGATATCAGGTGAAACCAAAAGTTAACCATCTTATATGGGTCAAGAGGATATTTCGTTATCTGAAGGGTACACCAACACTTGGGTTGTGGTATCCTCATAAAGATGATTTTGAGCTTACCACGTACAGTGACTCGGATTATGGCGACTGCAAGATGAACTACAAATCCACCTCAGCAGGTTGTCAATTCTTTGGAAGAAGATTAGTCACGTGGTAGTGTAAGAAGCAGACATCAGTTACGTTGTCAACTTGTGAAGCTGAATATGTTGCTGCGGCAAGCTGCTATTCTCAAATCATCTGGATTCAACAGCAGATGCGGGACTACGGTTTGAAATTTTCTAACACCCCTATATTTGTTGATAATTATGCTATAATAGCCATTACTAAAAATCCTGTCCAACATCCTAAGACCAAACACATCAGCATTAAATATCACTTTATATGTAATTGTTTTGAAAAGAACCTAATCGATGTTGTTAAAATAAATATGGATTTCCAACGCGCTGACATCTACACAAAAGCCTTTGATAAACCACGTTTTCTATATCTGTTAGAGGTCAACGGAGTTAAAAAGAAAAGTGATGTTATTCCGAAGATAAACATGTTTAGTCCGATGCATCGAGTCCATTTTCTTTATTTTCTTTTATTTTAGTTTATTTTATTAAATTAATGTTGGTGTTTTGAAGGATCATTGAAGGGTGTAGAGTTAAACACAACAACACAAAGAGGAGATTAACTAAACTTAATCAAACAGTAAACTGGATTGGCCAAGGTAAGACACTAAGAACACAAGTAATGTAAGAGACAGAACACAAAGAACACAAGTATATGGTTTTCAAGAATGCAGTATATTGCTTTCTCTATGTTCTATTACAAGTGTTACAAAGCATAATAAAAAGATACAAGAACATGAGATACTTATACTACATCCTACAGCCGGCTATACTTTGAAAGCCAGCTAGATACAATTGACTAGACACAAAACAAAATCAATTGTAGAGTCAAACGGCAGATTGCCTTTTGACTTATGACTATGACATGCTATAGCTCACATCCTTATCTTTTACAAAAAGGATAAAGTACATTAAGTAGAAAGTTACAAACTCAAGACCTCAATGTACAGTTACCAAAAGCATAGACCTTTTCACCAACTCATGTAAGTTGGTGACCTTACAGAGGTGCAACGGAAAGGTGTCCAGCTTTATGAAAAAGTACATCAGATAAAGCATGTATTAAAAGTCTTCGGAAGAAATCTATCTTCATGAGTTGTGTTGATACATGTATGTCCCTAGATCGTGATATGTGATGTAATAGATCTTGTTTGGTATGATTAATGAACTGATATTGATAGTCTGTTGGTTATAATGTTTAATAGTTCATTAATGAGTCGTAAATAAATGATTGGGTTTATGATTACTTGAATGATTACATATAATATTATATTAATTAACTAAAACATTCAAACTTAACTTAATGAAGTTCCCATGCGAATGGATCATGCGAATGAACCATACACATGAAGAACTTCACACGATTGACTCAGTCGCACGACTGGACCAGGAAACTGGATCAGTCGTACGACTGTAACATAAGATTGGCTCAGTCGCACGACTGAATACTCAGTCGCACGAATGAACCAACCGCATGGTTCAATCGCACGACTGAACCAAACTAATGGTTCAGTCGCACGATTGAAGAGTGCCAACCTATAAATACAACTCAATTCGTGAAAAACGTGGACATTCGATCAAGTACGATTCAAGTCGAACCCTAGCCGTCCAGAAACCTTCCAAATCGTTCTCCAAGTTCATAGAACACATTAGATCGATTCCTTATCGATTTCTAACGTTAGTTTCAATCCTTGATTGATTCTTCGTGTGTCTCACTGATTGGATCGCCAATCAAATAGGATTCCGCACTATTTGATCCGGTATACACGTGATCTCTAGGTATTTCAGTCGAATACCAGGTCCTAACAAGTGGTATTAGAGCTATTGGCTCTTGATTACGTGTTGATTCAATCAAGATTGCATAAAAGTTTGGTTTTTACACTAAAAACGCAATCTTTGGCATCAAAAGTGATCTTGGAAGTTCCCTGCTCATCGACGTTTGGTTTCTACGGACTCAGGCGATTAGAACTTGTGAAATTTCGAATTTTTACGGCTGAAACCCGTCAAACCAGAATTTTCGCAAACCAGCAGCTTCAATCGCACGACTGACTCATTCGTACGACTGGACGCCATTCGCATTGCTCATACGCACGATTGGACCTAGTCGCGCTTTCATTTGGCCGATTGAACCGTTCGTTCGCATAGCTCATACGCACTAGATTCATTCGCACGACTGAACCAATCGCCCAGTTCATTCGCACGATTGAACCAATCGCAGAGCTTATACGCACGATTAGCTCATTCGCATCCTTCAGTCGCATCAGTGAAAGATTGTTTGATTAGATTATAAGGTTATTCATCATGGAAGATCAGATGTCAGCCTTTACTACTGGGAAGGACTCAAGGATACAGAATCTGTTGCTGCTTGAGAGTGAGGTGGGGAATCACAATAAACCACCAAAGCTCTTGACTTTAGATGAGTTTCCCCACTGGAAACAACGTTTTGAGATCTACCTTAATGGAGTAGATCCTAATCTGTGGGAAGCCATTGAGATAGGTTATAGTACACCAGTGGGAGCTGATGGAGTTAAACTAACATTAAGCGGGATGACAGACGCACAGAAAGTAAAGTACAATGTAGAGAAAAGAGTTTATGCATTGATCACTCAGTCTATCCCCAAAGACATATTCCACCAGTATTCCGAGAACAAGCAGTCTAAGAAACTGTGGGATGCGCTAGAGAAGAGATATGATGGTAATGCATCATTGAAGGCAATCAAGGCAAAGGAGTTAAAGAAGGAATTCGATAACTTCTCATCAATTGGTAATGAAAGTTTGGACGAAGTCATAGATAGATTCTACCACTTGATGAGCGAATTGCATACACATGGAGTGGCTACTACCATGGAAGAAAAGGTAAGCAACTTCGCAGACGGGTGCCTGATAAGTGGGCTACATTCGTGTCTAACCTGAGACAGAATGGAATCCTTGTAAAGCTGGATATAAATGACTTCATTCTTAAGTTGCGAGAAGAAGCACTAAGGATGAAGTATAGAGCTCAGAAGTCTTCGTACACACAAAATCCAGCTTTATATAACGCCACGCCTCAAGCTAAGACTTCTGGAGCACCCCTCCAGACTGCTTTTGTGTCTAGCTCGTCAGGTCCCTCACATGCTTCTCCTTCTGGATCAGACACGTCTGGGTCATCATGTACCCATCATATTGGATCAGAAGCAAACGCTACCAAACTGAAGACCGAGAACTTCGGTAATGTGACCGTGGAAGTAGCATGAGAGCATATGGATCTCTTAGCAGCAGTGGTTCATTCATATGATGGACTTGTTGCTGGGAAGATTGGAAACTGCCATCTGGCAGATGAGGACTACGAGCAGGTGGATGAGATGGAGCTTGAAAGAATGGATATAATGTGGGCCTTAGCAAGTGTTGTTCGGAGGGCGAAGAAGTTTGTGAAAAAGACTGGACAGAACTTGGTTGCTACTAAGGACACCACCTTTGGCTTTGACAAGAGTAAAGTGACCTGCTTTAACTGTGGTGAGAAGGGGCACTTCAAACGAGAATGTGTCAAGCCAAAGAAGACGGGGAATGGGAACCCGTTCTCATCATTTACTCGCCAGGACAAGCAACCCTCTAATTCTACTTCATCGAACAAGGATCCAAAAGCACTAACTGCTCATGATGATGAAGGACAGGATTGGAGTTTCAGGTTTGTCTCACCAGGAGAATCTAACATTGCCAGTGTCGAGGATATTGATGATGATTCTGCGAGTGAAGGTGATATAGCAGTTGAAATTGCAATGTCACATAGTGAAGAAACAACTGCAGCCGAGGTCAGCTACAAGCCAAATGAGGAAGTTTCCACATCAGAGACAGAAAAGCAAGAGTCGACAGAACCAGAATCATCTGATGCGGCACTGATGGCTAATACTTCTGAACCAACTCAGGTAAGTACCACTGACCAAATTTTAATAACCATGCTTGTTCTGATTGTGACACGTTTAGGAATAGCATAGATGAAAAATTTGCTAGGTTATTAGATCATAATGATAACTTAGTAAAAGATTTACGTCTGTGCACTGAGGCAAATAGAGTGCTAAAACAAAATGAGCATTGTTATAAAGAAAAGATAGACCTATTGACTATGCAACTTAAGGAAACCGAAGTAGTGGCTTTTAACCAAGCAAACGACATTAGGTACTATCTTAACTCCCTAGAAGACACTAAGAAACAAAAGGCAGTTCTAGAAGTCGAAGTTAATTCATTAAAACAGAAACTGCATAGTTGGACTAGTTCTTCTCACATAGTTCAACACTTAGTGAGAGAAAGGAATAACGGGGAGGGATTAGGCTACAAAGTGGTTCCACCACCGCCGGAGACCTTGATGAACACCAAGTCTAGACCAGTAAATAATAACCCCATCAAGGATCATGTGGTGACCACTCCTCTTGTTACTGATCCAGACACCTCATGTTCATCTACTGATAAAGGATTTAAAGTTGTCTTCGATAATCAGAAGTGTTACGTGCTGAAGAACGAATATATGATCCCAGAGGACCACGTTCTGATGACTGCTTCAAGATATAAAGACTTGTATGTCTTGGATCTGTCAACAGCTGCCACAACGGATCATGAGGTTCAGTGTTTCTTACCTAAAGCTACTGAGAGGGACTCCATCTCCTGGCATCAGAGAATGGGACACATAAGTCAACGGAAGATGAATCATTTGATTCAGAAGGATTTAGTTAGAGGAGTGAATGTCAAGAACTTCCAACTTCCTGACTTTTGTGTAGCTTGCAAGAAAGGCAAACAGACAAAGAAGTCTCATAAGGAAAAGAAAGTTCATTCAATAGAACTTCCTCTTGAGCTTCTTCACATGGATCTGTTCGGTCCAGTTAGTACAAGGAGCATTGCAGGCGACGCGTACTGCTATGTGGTCACTGATGACTACTCAAGGTTCACTTGGGTCATGTTTCTGAAATCAAAATCAGAAACTTTGGAGACATTCAAGGAATTAGTAACCACACTGGAATCACTCTACAAGCTCAAAGTTCGACAAATACGCTCAGACAACGGGACAGAATTCAAGAATCAAGGGATGGAGGCATACTGCAAGGAAAAGGGAATTGTGCAACAATTCACTTCTGCCTACACACCTCAGATGAATAGCGTTGCTGAGAGAAAGAACAGGAGTTTGATAGAACAGCCCGGACTATGCTGGCAGACTCGAAACTGCCTATCCAATTCTGGAACGAGGCAGTGGCAAATGCGTGCTATACACTGAACCGAGTCCTAATAGTCAAGCGCCACGGAAAGACATGTTATGAGCTACTTCAAAGACGCAAACCGAATTTGGAGTATCTTGAACTTTTGGCGCACCGTGTACACTTCTGAAGAAGACACAAGAAGGAAAATTCAGCGAGAAGGCAGTTGAAGGAATTTTTCTAGGATACAACATACCGAACAAGCGAGTTTACAATAACTCAACGGGTCTTGTAGAAGTGTGGTGTAATGTTGACGTTCAGAGATATACCACACCACCTACAGGCAAAGGACCTGCATACTTCTTCGATTATGATGGATTCTTCAAATCCTTCAACATCCCTCTCTCTCCCTCGGAGGATGAGTTAGCCACTAGGATGATGTATGATATTCTAAATACTCCATCCAGCACACAGGGAGAGTCATCTACTCAATCAGAAGGAGTAGTCGATGAAAGTGACTCCTCCTCTGAAGATGAAACTGAAGCAGATGACCAGAACAGTCAGGAGGAACAGGTTCCAGTTCCTGAAAGTCCACAAGCATCCACAAGTGATGTACCCTCGACTTCGGAACCTCAAACTCCAACCTCCTCAGATGCGGACCAAAATGTTCACAATCTTGGTTCGGAGGTGACTGTGCCGACTACTCCAGGATCACGACTAAACGTCTATCATCCCCTTGACAATGTTATTGGAGATGTGCGATCAGGAGTACAAACCCGAAATCAGCTATACTCAGCTGATTACGCCTCAGTTATGGAGAAGGGTTACATTCATGATGGTGCTTATCGATGTTTTGTCTCACAGGTTGAGCCAAAATATGTCAGTGAAGCACTAAATGATGAGGCGTGGGTGAGTGCCATGCAAGAAGAACTTCTGCAGTTTAAGAAGTTAGGTGTATGGACTCTGGTTGATAGACCTAAAGGTGCTAAAGTCATTGGCACCAAATGGGTACTAAAATGTAAGAAGGATGACCAAGGAGTCATTATAAGGAACAAAGCTCGACTGGTGGTTCAAGGTTTTCGCCAAGTCGAGGGGATTGACTATAATGAGGTGTTTGCACCCGTGGCAAGGATGGAAGCTATTCGTATCTTCCTTGCCTATGCCTCGTACATGAAGATTAAAGTCTACCAATTAGATGTGAAGAGTGCATTCCTTCATGGAGAAATCAGGGAAACAGTCTATGTAAGTCAACCCGAGGGATTTGAAGACCCTTATCATCGGGATAGAGTTTACAAGCTCGACAAAGCTTTATATGGGCTTCATCAAGCTCCTCGAGCTTGGTACGAGAAACTCTCGACTCATCTTGTGAAACACGGCTTTCGCAGGGGAGTCATTGACTGTACACTGTTTATTAAAGAAAAGGATGGTGACCTCCTGCTTGTACAGATATATGTTGATGACATAATCTTCGGGTCAAAGAACAAAGAGTTATGCAAAGAGTTTGAAGCAGTGATGAAGAAAGAGTTTGAGATGAGTGCGATGGGGGAGATGAAGTTCTTTCTCGGGTTACAGGTGGATCAAACATCTAATGGGATCTTTCTACATCAGACCAAGTATGTAGGAGACATTCTCAGTCGCTTTGACATGGAGAATGCTTCTACTGCTGGGACTCCACTTGCTACGAATCATGATATAGCACCTGATGAGAATGGAGATCTTGTAGATGCCACTATGTACCGAGGAATGATTGGATCTCTCATGTATCTCACTGCCTCAAGACCTGATATCATGTATGCTACATGTTTATGTTCCAGATATCAGGCTAAACTAAGGTAAATCATCTGATCGGGGTCAAAAGGATATTTCGCTATCTAAAGGGTACACCCACACTGGGGTTGTGGTATCCTCATGATGACGATTTTGAGCTCACAGCGTATAGTGACTCGGACTATGGAGGCTGCAAAATGAACTACAAGTCTACATCAGCAGGGTGTCAATTCTTTGGGAGAAGATTAGTTACATGGCAGTGTAAGAAGCAGACATCGGTTGCATTGTCAACCTGTGAAGCCGAATATGTTGCTGCTGCAAGTTGCTGTTCCCAAATCATTTGGATTCAACAGCAAATGCGGGATTACGGTTTGAAATCTCATCTACTCCTATTTTTGTTGATAACTCTGCTACAATTGCAGTAACCAAAATCCGGTTCAACATCCTAAGACCAAACACATCGGTATTAAATACCACTTCATAAGAGACTGTTTTGAAAAGACCTTAATAGATGTGGTTAAAATTAATACTAATTTTCAACGTGCTGACCTCTATACAAAATCCTTTGATAAACCACGTTTTCAATACTTGCTAGAGGTCAATGGCGTTAAAAAGAAAAGTGAGGTAATTCCTGATGAGAATAATGTGTAGTCCGATGTAGTTTCGTTAAAGTTTATTTTATTTTATGTTATCTGTTTTTTTTCTTTTGTCTGTTATATTTAAATTCATGTTATCTTGCTGTTTAGTAAAATCCAAAAATAATTAAATCCGAAATGATTTTAGTATTTTAGGGGGAGACTATGTCAGGAAGTTAATATTAAAAAAAAATGAGGGAGAAGGGGTAACTAGCTGAAATAGGTAGATTGTGTCTGTGATACTGATTCAATACCTTTGGAATATGATAGAACACAGGAACAAATCAAGAGGGATTTTAAAATTTAAGGTTTGAAAAGATGCAAAAGTTCAAAGTATAAGTCTGTGCAGTCTAAGCAATATAAAAAGGGAAAATGATAGAAAACTGGCAACTCCTAAGGTGACACAGAGAAAGTAGACTTAGAGGCTGCTAGACCACAAATGATATGTTGGTAGATTCAACACAATAGACAATGAGACTTGATTGGTGATCTCAAGATCAAACTAAGTTGTTCAACTGACTGTGGGTTTCCATCTTATCACTGGTTAACACAATCAAATATATTCCAATAAGGGGTAATGAGCATTTAAATGCCACAAAAGTGTGCGGATGACCACAATTAGAGCAAAGCAAGAAAAAATGAAAGACAAATGCAATAAAGCTAATGACACATGTTGTTGGTGCATATTGTGTCAAATAAAATAAGCTGCTCTAACAAGGAGATAGGTTGTGTGCCTCTCTGCTGTGCGATGGCACTGACCTGAGGATAAGCATAACCTAGATATTCTAGAATTCATTGTTGTTTGCCGCCTCTCTGCTGTGCGATGGCACTGACCTGAGGACAGGCTTCTCTTTGAAAGCTCTAAGAATAGTCTCTTCTTGTAATAATACCCGTAGACCGCTCAAAACCTCTGAGGAATGTTGATTACCATATAAGTGTGGGATCCACAAATGTTAGCTAAAATAATTAAACCTAAATCAGTCACCAGTCTGCGTCAAAAGTCTGTGTATGGATTTAAGTGGACAAACATACTGACAATCTTAGTGGCTACATTCTCAAAAGTTCAAATCAATGTGAAAATCTAAGAGTTTCAGTATGATTTCCTAAGTTGCTAACGACTCTGGATGAACACCGAGAATTTAAGCACCAAAAGGTTTTAATAACAAGTCCCAAAATGATTTGATACTCCTGTATGATTCCAAAATTGAGTTGGTCCAGATATGATCAATCTAAGGTCAAGCTGTCTACTCCTAATCAAATCCCTTAGATTTCCATCTTAGGGTTTTATCTCTCACAAAAAGTCCAAACATAAACTTTAGTTGTGTAGTTAGTTTAAGTTCCTATGTTTATCTTTTAATTTGTGTGTCTGTCGGACTACATCAGGGAAATCAGAAGGGAATTAACTTACCTAAAAAGGGTCATGTCTGAGATGGCCACATGGTTTTAAAATTTAAAAGGTCACGTCTGAAGTGACTGACTTGGTCAAGAGCGTACAATGTTATTATCAAAAGTGAAAAGGGTCTGAATAGTACATGTTAAAAATGACTGTAAACTCACAAAGTGTGACCCATTCGCACTAGTGGATCAGGGTTATCGACCAACTATGCGAATGGCTTCCAATCGGCCGAATGGACATGAAATTGATCCATCCGACCGAATGGAAGGGGGAGAATGAAACAGTAGACCTACTGAGGCTCAGTTGGTCAACTAAAGGGGCGAATGAAGGAGACCGAATGAGTCAGTCGACCGACTGAGACTCAGTCGGCCGATGGAATGCAATTTGTTAGGATCTCAGCCCTTGGTTTAATCGATTGAACAGATTTAGCAGCGGATTAGCTCAGAATTAGACAAATTCAACAAGAACAATTGATATAAAACGATAAAAGAATTTTGTTATAAAGAGAGAAATATCCGACAAAAGGAATATTGCATTAGGATTGTCGGCCTCAAAGGCACGATTACAGGTGAGTCATCTTTCCTTATAAAGAAAAGAATGACGTAGGCTGATGTCACTTGAAAGTGACATGTAACCGTTTTATAACTACTGATGTTTAACAACTACTGAAGATATCAACAACTGACATCTTCTTACAAATGTTCCTAAGTGTTAAACATCTCATTTACAACTACTGAAAAAATAAAACTACTGAAACTACAACGACTGAAGAACAAGCTCTTCAGTCGTTTTACAAAACTACTGAAACATAAAACATAAAACTACTGATATCACAACTACTGAAGAAGTACTCTTCAGCAGTTGTGACAAACTACTGAGGCTTCAGTACTTGATCTTCAGACTTTGACCTTCAGGCGTTTCATCAGCTGATGACTTCAGTAGATATCATCAGCTGATGTCTTCAGTCTTTGTCTTCAGACTTTGTACATCAGTTGTTGATCTTCAGCACTTGTGAACTCTTCAGCTGTTGTACTTCAGTACTTTGGTCTTTCAGCTTCAGCACTTGTGTTCTTCAGCTGTTGTACTTCAGTACTTTGATTCTTCAGCTGTTAAGATCTTCAGCACTTGATCTTCAGCTGTTGTAGTCTTCAGCACTTGTCAAACTACTGATGAGGCTTTCAGCAGTTGTTGTGATACCGTGTGGGACTTAGAGATTTTCTGATCTTGGCTCATTGGTTCTTTTGGTCCACAAACTCCCCCTGAACCAATGCAGCCAAAACCTCTAACTTATTTATACTCCCACTTATTGATGGCAAAATGTTGGTCTTATTCCTTCTTGATCAGTAGAGAAGATGACCCATGTACGCTCCGGCCTGGGAAGAACCTCAAATATTTGTTTGGCAGAGTATGAATGGGAACTCTGTTTTGGGGACTGGACACAGAGTTGTTATCCCATTCATGAGATTCACTTCCCCATAATGAGTCTGTACGACTCTCTTGTGTAGGCCTCAAGAAAGGTGATTTGTTCCTCCATGGTTAGCTCTTCAGCACCTCCTTCAAATAATGATTCCGGCCCATAATACTCAGACAGGTATTTGGCCTGTTTCCCATTCTTTAGCTCCACAGTTGTTATTACTCTGTAAGCGAACTCATCCGGTGATTACCCTCTAGGAACAACTGGAGCTCATTTTTCCTGACTTCCTCAAGCCTCTTGTAAACTAACCCCTTTTTCACTATTTTGTTTTCCAGCATCTTCTGAGGGGTTAGATTAGCTTTGTAGGCCTTCTTGAAGTCTTCTAGGATTTCCCAGGGTGAAACTACAAAGACCAGAGAGATCACTTCATCTACGATCTTTTTCACCTGGCCAATGTATCTCCGAGGTATATTGTTCTTATGAATTCTGTGAGAGACCCTGGGATCAGGCCAACTCCTCACTCTTTCCTTTTGATATTGAAAGGTATGCCTGAGAGTGTAAAGTCTGAGAGCTTGCTCCTTCATATTGATGATGGAAGATGTGGCTGCATAAGCTTTGTCAACTCTCTTCAGCAATTCCTCATCATGCTGTTTATGAAGCTCTTCTTCTTCTAGCTTCACTTTAACCATTTGTCTCTGGACTTCAGGAGTAATTGCTGAGGAGTGACTTGTGGCCTTAGGCAACTGAATCACAGCTGATAGCGGCAGCCTGTCTTCATCATCTTCTTCATCTTCTTCTAGCCTCAATATCCTTCTCTTCTTCTTCAAGGGTATATCATCGGCTATGGGTTTTGA
Source organism: Flaveria trinervia (assembly GCA_025506515.1). Classification (NCBI taxonomy): domain Eukaryota; kingdom Viridiplantae; phylum Streptophyta; class Magnoliopsida; order Asterales; family Asteraceae; genus Flaveria; species Flaveria trinervia. The sequence continues at coordinate 33,104,562 of CM046442.1, forward strand.
GGGAAAGGGAGTTGGTTTGGTGGGTTGTGTTTTGGTGGTTTAGGTGTGGGAATGTTGACAGGCTGTGCTAGCATCCTTGAGGTGAGTGTGGCTTTTGATTGCTTTGCTAGCTCAGTCCTGCTCCCAGCACCCACTTCATTCAAAGCTTCAATAACAAGCCCCTTAGTGTATGCTTCAGACGAAGATCTTGGTGGTGATTGCCAAGATACTGTCCCTGGACCAAGCTTTGATCTCAATCATTGATCTTCCAAGATATTTTGCAATAAATCTTATCATGATTTCTAGCCTTTCTCTTTCTAACACTTCATAACTTGCCCATCTATTCTGGATTTCTTCAATCTCTAGTCATCGAATCTCAGAGTCAAGTTTGTTGGTGTCATGACCTTGCCTGAACAGCTGATCAATGATGTTGTCCATTGATCTACTGTGTTCGGCATCAGCCTCTTTTATCAATAGCTCCAAGGCTTTATCTTCAGCAATGTGCTCATCAGCACCTTTCTTTCGTTTGTAGGTGAGCATTGGTTGCTGTTCTTTCTCCTTTTGGGCTTGCTTTGCTTCCTTCTTTTCCTCGGATCTTTTCCTCTTCTGTTCTTTCACTGCAGGACTCTCCCCCTTTTTGGTTGCATTGGAGGAAGGGGTTGAGACCGCAGAAAGAGTCTTGTGGACAGCAGCATCAACCAAGGGCTGTAATGTTGAGGAAAGCCTCTCATCAAGGGCTTTGATCACTATATCAGTGATTATGGGGGTGATGAGAGGGAGGGAATTTTGGAGTATAGCACCTATTTGCTCAGGAGGTTTCTGTTCCTGAGAAGTAGGGCCTGAAGCAGAGGCAGGTGGTTGAGTTGGGGTGGCTCTGTGTTTGGAAAACCTTCAAGGGAAGGTGCCATCTGTGGGTGTATGATGGTGGCAGATGGACTTGCATCCTGAGACATCTTGGCCAGCAGCTCTTTGAGTCTGCTAACCTCATCCTCTAGAATGGTGTTTTGAGCAACTACATCAAAGAAGAAGCTCAGGTCATCATCAGTTGTGACTGAATCACCTGACCTCCTGACAAAGTCAGAATGAACATGCCTTGAGTGTAGATCAATTGTAGCATGTGCCCCTTGTTCTCGGTTCTGGGGACTTCCAGCCTCAGGACTATGTCCTTCATCAGCTGTTGCCACTGGTGAGGACTTAGAGATGTTACCAGCTGCATCCTGGTCATTTGCTGAGTCAGAAGCAGTGGCAGCCTCACCAGTAGTTCGCACCTCCTTATCTACACTAGAAGATGGAACATGATAACCCCTGTGCTGTGGGTTGACAGAAGCATTTTGATCCTCCCCCTCAGGTGTTGAGGTTATCCCTGTAGTAATTGGTGTCTGGGTGGGGGGTGAGGAATGCAACTGCGTCAGCACTTTTGCAACAATGATAGTAGGGCTTTGAGGGGCGGTTGCATCAGGAGAGGGTGTGGAAGCAGTGTGCACCCGGGACAGGTGGTGCTCTTCAATGGTAATCCCCTCAAGTGAGGAGGATCCCAGCATTGTGGCTTCCCTGTGAGTGGTTGCTTCAGGTTCCTTTTGAGAGGAAACCTGAGCGGCTTCAGTGGGTGGAGTCACAGTCTCTACTGGGGGGTTATTTCCAGCAGAGATAACCTGCGTTGGTGCAGTAGGAGCATCCACAGGGGACTCAATTCCCTGAGTAGCTTTCTTAGGCTTCTTCTTTGTGGGTTTGGAGGGGACTTTGGATGTGGAGGTGGAGGCTGTGGGTTCCAGCTGCGTGGGTTTGCGCAGCTTGGCAGCCTGTTTGAGAGTTTGGTCAGTGTTTGTCGGGAGTATACCTCCGGCAATACAGCCAAAGCAGGGACTCCCAGACCAACTAGTCCCTCAGCAGAAAGCTGATTCTCTATTATGGCCATTATAAACCGAGGATATAGTATCCAACGGTTAGAAAGTGGTTTTGTGGCCATATCCTTGAGTTCAAGAAAAATATTTCAGAAAGTTTAGTGGTTCTTGTTCAAGGATAGAGAACAATACCTGTTGCCATCTGGAAGACAGTTGATCCCAAGAGGAAGTCTTCGGAGCCAGGCAAACATTTACCATATGAAATAATAATCGTTCAGCATCTGGAAAATGTTTCTTCAGGATTGTTGAAGCACTAAGATCACCCTGATATCCATGTTGTTCAAGGAAAGATCAAGTTGGCGCTTAGGATATCCAACAGGGTAGGCAGCATCATCTAACAGTAATATTTGGCGGATGGTAGCAGTAGAGATGACCACCTTATGCGAGTTGATAGATGAATGGATAGATTCTCCATTAACGGTCGCATTCATCCAGAACTGACGTAGCGAATCGGCATAATGATTGGATTTAAAAGGAAAGCCGTTTTTAGTGGGGATTGGACCACAAGATCTATAGCATTTTCAAATTTGGTCCAGAAGGGCGATTTTGTAAGGTACGCGACACAGTTGTGTCGAGGTTTGAGTTGCATGGTCGCCATTAATGAAGGTGAAAGGTTTTCAGAGCTTTTGAAAAGTTAGGTCGTGAAAGAATGAAAAACTCTGAAAGAGGGATCAGTATATATAGTGTACGGGTGATGAAACGACTGAAGGTTTTGGTGTTAGTCATCAGTATTTGAAGCTACTGATGACGTGGTATTAACTTTCAGACGTTTGAAACGACTGATGGTATTGGTGTGGTCAGCAGTTATAAACAACTGAAGACATGGTGTTTACTATCAGACGTTGAAACAACTGAAGTCTCTGATTTAGGCATCAGTAGTTTTAAAAACTACTGAAGACAAGTTGGACTTCAGATGTTGAAACAACTGAGGACTTGGTATTAGTCATCAGTAGTTGTGAAACTACTGAAGACCGTGGTTTTGCCATCAGTTGTTGTAAACAACTGAAGACTTGGTGTTAGTCATCAGTAGTTGTGAACTACTGAAGACATGGTATTGCTTCAGTTGTTTATTAAGAAACAGCAGTTTGTGAACTACTGAAGAGAGAGTACTCATCAGTAGTTGTCGTCAATTCATAGCCTTTCAGCTGTTTCATACTGTCCTCAACACTTACTCATCAGCTTTTAGCTGTTGTCAGTAGTTTCATAGGACATCAGTACTTATCTGTTTCTACTGATTTTCAGTAGTTGTAACTACATCAGTAGTGTAGAACAGATAAAGTCCAGTACTTAAAGCATTTAGCCTTCAGTAGTTATAAAAACTACTGAGGGTAAAATAACTCATCAGTACTTATATGTGACATGGTTACCAATGATCATCAGTAATTACTGAGATCATCAGTAGTTGTCACTTATTCTAGCTGCAGCATACCAAGCCTTAACACCAGGTTTGGAAAGTTGAACTATCCAAAGGCTTAGTAAAAATGTCTGCAAGCTCATCAGCACTAGGCACAAACATAGGATTAATAGACCCCTTTTCAAAACAATCTCTTATAAAATGATGTCTAATTTCTATATGTTTGGTCCTAGAGTGCTGGACAGGATTTTTGACAATGCAAAGAGCTGAAGCACTATCCATTAATAATGGAGTCTTAGTCTCTGTAATGCCATAATCCAAAGTTGATTCTGAAGCCAGAGTATTTGGGATGTACAACTTGCAGCAGCAATGTACTCGGCTTCAGCAGTGGATGTAGCAACAGATGTTTGTTTCTTACTCTGCCAAGAAATCAAACAGTTGCCTAGGAATTGGCATCCACCAGAAGTTGATTTCCTGGTCAACTTACATCCTGCATAGTCACTATCAGAGAAGGCAACTAATTTGCAAGAATGTCCAGTGGAATACCATAAGCCTAGAGATTGTGTGCCTTGCAGATATCTAAAGATCCTCTTGACTGCAATCAGATGAGACTCCTTAGGTGCAGCCTGAAATCTAGCACAAACACATGTAGCAAACATAATATCTGGTCTAGAAGCTGTTAAATACATCAAGGAACCAATCATACATCTGTAAAGGGTTTCATCAACACCTTTACCTTTCTGATCAACATCCAATTGTGTGGTGTTGCACATGGGAGTAGAACAAGATTTACAGTTTTGTAAATCAAACTTATTCAAAAGATCTTTTGTATATTTAGACTGATGAATGAAAATTCCATCAGCTTTTTGTTTGATTTGCAAACCTAGAAAGAACTGTAATTCTCCCATTGCACTCATTTCAAACTTCTGTTGCATTAAGGTTTGGAAATCCTCACACAATTGGGGATCAGAGGATGCAAATATAATATCATCAACATAAATTTGAACAAGTAGCTTATGCTGATCCACCTTCTTAATAAATAAAGTTTTATCTATGGAGCCTCTAGTGAAATTATTCTGTAGAAGAAAGTTTGATAAGGTCTCATACCAAGCTCTAGGTGCTTGTTTCAACCCATAAAGAGCTTTATCAAGCTTATATACCCATTCTGGGTGCTTATTATCCTCAAAGCCTGGTGGTTGACACACATAAACTTCTTCTTTTATTGTACCATATAGAAAAGCACTTTTGACATCCATTTGGAAAACTTTAAGATTGTGGAGTGCAGCATAGGCTAAAAACAATCTAATTGCCTCCAGTCTGGCTACAGGGGCAAAGGTTTCATCATATATCAATACCTTCTTCTTGTGCAAACCCCTGCACAACCAGTCTGGCCTTGTTCTTAACAATTAGCCCATTTTCATCAGTTTTATTCCTAAACACCCATTTAGTGCCTATTGCACACTTACCTGGTGGTAGAGGAACAAGCTCCCACACTTGCTGTTTCTTGAACTGAAGAAGCTCAAGCTGCATGGCTTCAACCCATCCATTGTCCCTCAAAGCAACATGATAGTTCTTTGGCTCTAGCTGACTGATGAAGAGAGCATAGAAGCAGAAATTGGACAACTGGCTTCTGGTTGAGACACCAGCATTGATATCACCAAGGATTTGAGATATTGGGTGATTTTTCAGCTCTTGGTAAACAATCAAATCTGTGCAAGTGTTTGTAGGGTCTTCAGCAGCAGCAGATGTTGATGCAGATTCTTGAAACCATGAAGATGGTGGCAACTCAAACGAAGTTGAGGATGCAGAAATCTCATCAGCATTTGTTGTGGATGGTGCGGCTGGAGCTACAGGAGCATCAGGTTTAGAGGACTCAGGCAGTTGATCACTAAACTGAAGAGGTGATTACTACTATCATCATCATCTTCAGTAGTAACACCAGGTGGTGAACTGTTGACAGGAGCAACAGCAGGAGATTGATAAGGAACATATTGCAGTATGTCCAAATCAAAGAGCTCCACAGGGCTTTGTGGAATCTTGTCCTTTGGAGATTCATTGAACTTGACATGTAAAGTCTCTTCAACCATCTTTGTTCTGCAATTGAAGACTCTGTATGCCTTGCAAGTTGATGAATAACCAACAAAGTACCCTGCATCCACCTTAGGATCAAATTTCTGGAGCTGATCCTTTGTGTTGAGATGAAACAGGGACACCCAAATGCTCTAAAAAATGAAATGAGAGGGGCCAAATGATGTAGAACTTCATATGGAGTCTTCATCAACCTCTGATTTATTAGCACTCTATTCTGCACATAGCATGCTGTGTTGACAGCTTCAGCCCAAAAGGTCAATGGCAGTCCAGAATCGCCAACATAGACCTTGCAGCTTCAATGAGGGTCCTGTTCTTTCTCTCCACAACTCCATTCTGTTCAGGAGTTCTTGGAATACTAAACTGTCTCTTTATTCCCTTGGAAAGGTAGAACTCATCAAGTGTATTGTTCCTGAATTCTGTTCCATTATCACTTCTAATACACTTGACTGAGAGGGAATACTGCTTCTCAGCATACAACACAAAGTTTATGATCTTCTGTGCAGCTTCATCCTTTGAATGTAGAAAGAAAGTCCATACAAATCTGGAGTAATCATCCACAATTACCAGACAGTATTTTTTCTGTGCCATGCTCATCACTCTCTCACAGGACCAAAGAGATCCATGTGAAGAAGTTGTAAGCAGGCAGTGGACTTTGGTTCTTCAATAGGTGGAAATGAAACTTTGTGCTGTTTTCCTTTCAAACAAGCAGTGCAGTTTTTTCACACTTGAACTCCTTCATAGGCATTCCCCTTACTAAACTATGGTGTATCAGCTGATTCATGTTCTTGAAATTAACATGTCCCAGCCTTCTATGCCATAGATTAGATTCTTGAGGAGAGGCCTTGGAAAATAGGCAAGGATGGCCTTTGAGATCAATTTTCTTGGAAAGATCTAAGGCATACACTCTTCCTGTCCTGTTGGCCTTCAGGAGAGTGTGAGCATCCAATACCTTGTCAATCAAACTCAGAACTTTGGATGACAGAATCCTGCAGTTCTTGCTTGTGAAAAGGGCAACATGGCCTTTGTCACACAATTGACTGACACTCAAATATTATACTTGAGATTTTCCACATGGTTGACATCATCAAACTTTATTTCCCCATTGGAAAAAAGCCCTTCCCATGATGTAACCTCTTGCATCATTGCCAAAGGAAACAAATCCCTTCCTTCCTGGAGAGTAGTCATTAAGAAGTGAGTTGTTCCCAGTCATATGCATAGATCCTCCACTGTCTACATACCAGATGCTACTTTGGCATGTTGAAGAACCTGCATAAATAAACAATCAGTTAGTTTTGGAGACCCAAACCTTTTTGGTTTTGGGCCTGGTCTCATCAACAGATGGTAAACTAACAGGTTTATTGGACACAATAGCTTGAGGTGAAGGAGATGGTGTAGAAGAGGAATCCTTCGGCTTGGATCTCCTTTTCTGGGGTTTCAACACAGGGCCATCAAGTTGGTTAACTCTTCCCAACAGATGTTGAACCATCATTACCAGCTGTGTCTGATTCTGGGAGAGAGCTTTCAGCTCTTCAGACATATTGGTATTGGTGTTTGATGATGAGTTCTTGTGTTGCACCATCTTCTTTTGAGCAACCTCAGCTATTGCCTGTTGCACTCCTTCCTTTTTAGATTTCTTTTGGTCATTGGAGTAACAGGATTTGATGCTGCTGGTACAAACTTGGACTCAAACTCAGTTTTCATTTTAGCCAAATTTTCTTTAATTTTCTCTTTTTGTTTGAGTTTGGATCCCTTTTTGTACCAACAATCATCTGTGAGATGATTGAATAGACCACATATTTCACATGGTTTCTTCTTCATCTTCTGTTGATCATCAACTAAAGAAGATGAAACTACTGAAGACTTGCTCTTCGGCAGTTTAGAAGCACTTTTTGCCTTCTTGTCAACTTCCTTAGTAGGCTTCAAATCCTTCCTACTGACAGTTTTCTTCTCTTCAGTGCTGTCAGTCATTAGGATTTGAACTCCAGATGTTATCCCCTGCTCTCCAGTACCCTCAGTACTTCTAGGGATAACACTTGGGTTGATCAACTCATTGATCATGTGAGTGTCAGCAGTTGAACCATCAATCTCAGCTGATAGGTTCACAGAGGGATTACTACTGACTTCAACTACTGATGGTGCTTTATCAAGTAGTGAATCACATGATGAGGTGGATTGGTCATTACTTTCTCCATCAGAATCCGCTCCTGCTCTTGAAGCAAAAACTGTAGGAGGAGCAGTGTGATTATAACCAATTCCAAACTTCACATTGGAAGCAGTTTGCTTACTAAGAAGCATTTCAAAGCCCTTGCAAGATTGTACCCATCGATCACACTCTACCTGGGTAACAGCAAGAGTATCTTTGAGGTCTTTGTACTTCTCTAAGAGTACATCCTCCCTAGCCTTATCATCAGAAATTTGGCATTTTAATTTGTAAATCTCATCAGTTTTCTCTTTTAGCACAGACTCAAACTCAGCTTTATTTTTGGAAATTGTTTGTTCTAGCTCTACATTTTTATTGATTAAAGCCACATTTGCTTCTCTAATAGAGGCAAATGCTGCTATGCAAGTTTCAGAACATAATTTGGCCTTAGCCTCAGAGGATACCTGTGATACCTGTGTTGAAGAGGTATTTGAGGATGATCCATCAGAGGATTCCAAAGCCATGAGAGCTAGATTTCCAAAAGGATGCTCACCACCGTGTTGACCAGCACCTGAGAACAGTTGTTCATTACCAGACACATCATCTGGTAAACTGCTCCAGTCAACAACACCTGGTGTGAAGAAGCTGTGTTGTTGAAGTTGATTAGGTTGATGAGATTGGGATGGTTGAGGCTCAGGGAGTGCATGTGGTTGTTGAGCAGTGGGTGCTTGAACCTGACCTGGTTGTGGCATGTAATAGCAGGGGTATGGATATGGCATTGGCCCCTGTGGAACAAAATATGCAGGAGATTGTGGTTGATGATGATAACCAGAATTGACAGGTTGTTGCCCTCTGTTTTGTTGACTATTGCCAGGGAAAGTCACAAAGGGTGCAGGAGAGTTAGATCCAGATGATCTACATTCTCTTGCAAAGTGCCCAAGCCTGTGGCATTTATGGCACTTCAACTTACTCTTGTCAAAACCAACTTTGGTTTTGCCAGAGAGTCCTGGGAATTTCCTTCCAGTTCTTTTGTAGAACTTCTGAGATCTGATATTTATCAAGGCCATTTGGCTCAAAATATCCATCTCTTCTAAGTCATCATCAGCAATCCCCTTGAGATCATCCATGATGAAACATAGATTGTCACTATTACAACCAGCAGAATAACTATCAACACTCACAAAGGCAGGCTCAGAAGTGTTTGTAGAGAAATCAATATGCTCATCATACTGGCTTTCAGATGACGCATATTCTGACTCTTGATGTCCAATCAGGGCAGTGTTCCCTTGGACAAAATCCTCAGTGAGCTTGCCAGATGAAACCAATTTCCTTTTCTGCTCTATCTCTCTCTCGAATGTAAGCAGTTTCCCATGAAGTTGGGTGAGAGATAGGCGATCAACATCAGCATTTGAGCGTAGAACAATGGTATATGTGTTCCATCTCTCAGGCAGTGATCTTAAAAATCTATGGTTCATCTGACTCCTGGTATATTCATGTTTAACCATTTTCAATTCAGAGATTAAACATGAAAACCGCTCAAATTGTTGAGTCAGAGTCTCACCCTTTCTATGAGAGAAAGTCTCATATTGTTGGGCGAGGATTTCCCTGTTGTTTGCTAAAACCTCATCAGTACCACCAAATTGTTCTTTGATGGCATTCCAGAGGTCATGAGCAGACTCACAATGCAGAAGCCCAGAGTAAATCTCATTAGGAATAGCCATAGCCAAAATTCCATGGGCTTTTGCATCGATTTCAAACAACTTCTTGTCCTCATCGGAGTATTGCTCCTTCTTCTTTGGAACCAACTGGTTTGTTTCCGGATCATTCACCATTGGCTTATGTGGTCCATGTACCACAGATGTCCAACAACCTGAGCTATTGACAGACAGGTGATGGAGCAATCTTCTCTGCCAAATGTTATACTCATTCCTCACCAAGATCGGAGGCTTGGTAGAGGATCCAGTATTGAAAGGATCATTAGAAGAAGTAGTCATTGTGAAAATCAGACAGATTCAAGTAAAAACACAATAAATTTAGCTCAAAACCACACAGAACCTCAAATAAAACGGCCAGAAGCGATACACTCTCAATCTCTATAACAGATCCTTGCGAATTTTGCTAATTCGATTAAACTTAGAGCGATTGAACAGTTTCAATGATCAATTGTTAGATCGATCAATGATTAACCTGCTCTGATACCATTTGTTAGGATCTCAGCCCTTGGTTTAATCGATTGAACAGATTTAGCAGCGGATTAGCTCAGAATTAGACAAATTCAACAAGAACAATTGATATAAAACGATAAAAGAATTTTGTTATAAAGAGAGAAATATCCGACAAAAGGAATATTGCATTAGGATTGTCGGCCTCAAAGGCACGATTACAGGTGAGTCATCTTTCCTTATAAAGAAAAGAATGACGTAGGCTGATGTCACTTGAAAGTGACATGTAACCGTTTTATAACTACTGATGTTTAACAACTACTGAAGATATCAACAACTGACATCTTCTTACAAATGTTCCTAAGTGTTAAACATCTCATTTACAACTACTGAAAAACATAAAACTACTGAAACTACAACGACTGAAGAACAAGCTCTTCAGTCGTTTTACAAAACTACTGAAACATAAAACATAAAACTACTGATATCACAACTACTGAAGAAGTACTCTTCAGCAGTTGTGACAAACTACTGAGGCTTCAGTACTTGATCTTCAGACTTTGACCTTCAGGCGTTTCATCAGCTGATGACTTCAGTAGATATCTCAGCTGATGTCTTCAGTCTTTGTCTTCAGACTTTGTACATCAGTTGTTGATCTTCAGCACTTGTGAACTCTTCAGCTGTTGTACTTCAGTACTTTGGTCTTTCAGCTTCAGCACTTGTGTTCTTCAGCTGTTGTACTTCAGTACTTTGATTCTTCAGCTGTTAAGATCTTCAGCACTTGATCTTCAGCTGTTGTAGTCTTCAGCACTTGTCAAACTACTATGAGGCTTTCAGCAGTTGTTGTGATACCGTGTGGGACTTAGAGATTTTCTGATCTTGGCTCATTGTTCTTTTGGTCCAACACAATTGACTAGGCCAATCGTACGACTGAACCTCAGTCGCCCGATTGAACTGAGCGAATGAGGCTAGTCGGCCGAATGAACCTAGGTTTAGTATTTAAGGGTCTTAGTCGATCGCATCTCACTCATCACTCCCAATAGCAACCCAAATCGCATTCTGTACCGTTACCCTGTCAAACTTGCCACCGATTCTGATATACATTGTGATTAAGAGTCTTACATTCCAGTGACGTTTTACAGGTACACTACTCCTTGAATCCTACCAAAATCAGTACATCACCGAACTACAATAGCGACATTGGATTAAATCAAGAACCGAACTGTGAATTGACCTAATCACCTATGTAAATGAAGCAAAATGTTGAAATTGAGTTTATTAGGTTATTAGTGACAAGTAGACGAGGCTAATGGACCATTACACACTGTTAAAAGACTTAGATTGGTCAAGATTCGACCCACAGGCGATCGAACAGTGGGGCAAGCGACTGGTCGTTCAAATGAACTCCAATCGCACGATTGAACCTTGCGATTGGATCATTCGACCGACTGAACCACCCGAATGAGTCCAGTCGGCAGATTGAACTCAATCGCATGTCTCAGTCGGCAGATTGAACTCAATCGCATGCCTCAATCAGCCGATTGAACTCAATCACATGTCTCAAACACCCGATTGAACTCAATCGCATGTCTCAAACAGGCGACTGACTTCAGTCGCATGATTCATTCGCACGAATGAATCAAAATGACTGTCAACTTTACACTTAGAACAGAAGTCTTCATGTCTTATGTATTAATAGTTCTATGTCTTGTGTGTTACAGATAAATGGCAGAAAAGTGGACCATAAATCCAAAGCACAACATCTGTGCCCATTTGGATCACACCACCAGGAACGGGGCTGAGTTTACTGACATAATAGCATTTCTGAGACGGTCCCGGATCTATAAGGATCTCCACTCCTTGCACGCCTTATAGATCACTCCATCAGGCATTCTGGGAGAATGCCTCGGTGGACCGCTCTCGTGAGCCTTACTGTATCAGGAGCTCCATACTGGGCCATAATATTGAGATCTCTGCTGCCGATATTCAGAGGGTCCTAGAGTTCGGGGAGGACGCTGATCATCCTACAAAACTACATCCATTGACAGTGCGAGGATGCTTCCTAAGGCTAAAGTACGCTGGGGATATCAACTCAGGTGTGCTCAACAAGAGCAACCTGAGCCCCCAGTACAAGTACTTAGCACACGTGATCCTCAAGTGTGTAGCATCGAGGATGGGTGGGTTTGACGACCTCTCAGACCAGATTCAAAATGCCTACGTGGCACTGGTTCTGAACCACCCCTTCAGTTTTTCCAGCATGATATTCTCCTACTTGGTGGAGAATTTGGAGGTAAAGGGAAAAGAGGGGTTCTGTATGTACCCCAGATTCTTACAGCTCGTCTTCAACGAGAAGCTGCCACAGTTACCCAACGAGAGTCATGACGCAGTGGCCTTAGAGATAATGGATGAAACTACTCTGGGCAGGATGAGAGTTTACAGGGGAAAGCAGATTAAGCCCCAAGTGAAAAGAATGATTGGCCACTTAGCAGATGAAAGCTATGTGGCACGGGGAGACGCCAATGGCGTCACGAGGACAGTGACTCTGACGTGGAGCCAATTGTCTCCCTACTGATGATTCAGAGGAGGATGATAGTGGGGATGATGCTGTTCCATCCAGAGGCACTGTGTCTGACTCTGTTCCCTCGGTGTCTGTCTCACCTGCTGAGGTAACTGAGTCAGCAGGATTTCATCAAGATTTTGTTTTGAACGAGGAGGATGAGGATGAATCTGATGAGGAACCATTGACCGGACTGTGGGAAGGAAAGTGGTTCCCACAGAACACGGGTTGAGGGTTGTTGGTGAACAACCGAGAGGCTCCGGAGATACAAAAACTGATCCATCATATGCTCCGGGGTCCTCAGGCGGGATTGAAGGGGGAGCATCCACCTCAAAGGGAACGAGGAGAAAACGGATGGCTCAACCCCATGGCCAGAAAAAGAAAAAACGTAAGGTAACCTTCACACCACATCCCCCACACCTTCCACCACTACCACCTCTGCAGACACACCTTCCACCACCATACCTCTCCCCACAGCAACCACAGACACCACCATACCGACCACCACAAGCCAGACCCCTGCCACCACTACATCATTCACCCCACACTCACCACCACTATCATCCAGACCTGACCCTATATTCACCACCTCCACCACCACCACTAGCCACCAAACCGAGCCCTCAGCCTACCCCTCACACACTACAGATCTCCTCTACCTCCAATCGGGGTAGAGGAACAACTGTCAGCCTTAAATAGAATGGTGTTACGATTGCTGGCGGCTGATGAGGAAAAGACCTCTCAGATCCGCCAGCTCACCAACCTGACTGTTGCACAATCGCAGAAAATTGCAGAGCAGGATCGAGTTATTGAGGAGCAGGCCCAGTAATTGGCTGCTCAGAACACTCAGTTGGACCAACTCCGAGCGCAAAGTGTCACAACAGGTAAGCAGATAGAGGAGTTGGAAAAAGCTAAGAGGTCCATTTTGCTAAAATTGAAAGGATCAAAGGAGGAACCTCTAAAGATAAAGGATGGAGACAGAGATAATAAGGATGATGATGATGATGATGATGAAAGTGATTCTGATGAAGAGAAAACAGAAGAGTGGTGTGCAGATGAAGAGACTGAAGAAGGAGAAGCAGCTGAATCTGTCTCAGCTCCCGGTCAAGAGAAGAGAACAAAGAACAGACAAGATCAGTCAGCTTCTGCTTCTGTACCTTCACAAGAAGAGTCTAGCATTCAGGATAAAAGTAAATAGTGGATGTTTTATGTATTTAATTACTTTTGTATTCTGTATTGAAAAACCATGTACTAAATGTTTATATTAAGTTAATGCATTTTGTTTGATATATTACTAATGATTTGAGTGTGAAATGTGTAAATCAAACAGATCCAAAGTACCACAGAGATGAGTTTGATATTGCTCCCCTTCAACAGATCAAGTCTCAACTCACAATGATTCTTGATCTGCAAGGGATTGTCAGAAGGTCAGTGAGTTATACCCCTGAAGAAGGTGAAATAATTCACGACCTATCTAACGAGCAACTGGCAGAGATATTCAGACTCAATCCTGATGACATTGTCAAGGATGCTCCAACAGTTGATTCAACCAGTGACGACGAACTACACGACGTTGATGAAGTTGAGGTTGAAGATATTGCTGCTGAAGAGTACCCTCAGTACGCTGACAACGAGGGTAATGTGGTCCCCAATCTGGGTGAGTCCCTAGTCAGTGATATGTTTGAGGTACTAGACAAGATGGAGTAGGAAGCAGGAAAGACCGAAGGAACAACCCAAGCCTCAAACGATGACGTATACATTCGAAAGGCTGAGTGGGCTGAATGTTTTAAAGAAGTCAGAGCCCACGTGATGCACCGAAGAGGGATGCCTACACCAAGTTCTACAGCGTCAAGAAACATCTTACGGTGTCAGGCAGGATTATAGCATGGGCATATTTTGATGATCTTAACGTGTATGCCGTTAAGAGGGAAAAGGGCATAGAGTACTTTAGATTTCCACATGATCTAAAGACTCTACCTGGATTTGAGCTCAACCAGCTGGCCAAATTGAAGCTGTTGTATGCTGACCCGAGAAAAATGTCAGGCTAGTTTGAGGCTGCCCTAAAGAAAGAGTACCATACCAGGTGGATTAACTTCAGACCTCAACAACCTACAAGGTATATTAGAAGGTCTGAGATGGATGCCATTACTGGGAAACCTAAGATTGTGTTGAAGTGGAGTCCTCCTCGCACTATGTCGAGAATCCCTCTCAGGGAAATGCCACAGGACTTCACTCCACACTTCAAATGGTGGTACTATGATTGGAGAACTGCTGAAGCTGTCATAGTTCTGAACAAAGGGGATCAAATGGATACTGTCAGGGTATTCGACCCAATGTGGCTAACTAACTTGTCTGCTAATGATGTCTATACATTATACAAGTGGCCACTGTTCTATGACACACAAGACATTGTACAAGCCCTCCAGTTCCAAAATGTTATACGACTTTGCTTCGCGTTTGATATTCATGCGGGAGTCACACAAGAGGAAAAGTATAAGAAATATGAGAAGGTAATGAAGAAAACAAGACATTAGAGAGATCTAGGTCCAAGGGGGAGTTTGTTGATACATGTATGTCCCTAGATCGTGATATGTGATGTAATAGATCTTGTTTGGTATGATTAATGAACTGATATTGATAGTCTGTTGGTTATAATGTTTAATAGTTCATTAATGAGTCGTAAATGAATTGATTGGGTTTATGATTACTTGAATGATTACATATAATATTATATTAATTAACTAAAACATTCAAACTTAACTTAATGAAGTTCCCATGCGAATGGATCATGCGAATGAACCATACACATGAAGAACTTCACACGATTGACTCAGTCGCACGACTGGACCAGGAGGCTGGATCAGTCGTACGACTGTAATATAAGATTGGCTTAGTCGTACGACTGAACACTCAGTCGCACGAATGAACCAACCGCATGGTTCAATCGCACGACTGAACCAAACTAATGGTTCAGTCGCACGATTGAAGAGTGCCAACCTATAAATACAACTCAATTCGTGAAAAACATGGAGATTCGATCAAGTACGATTCAAGTCGAACCCTAGCCGTCCAGAAACCTTCCAAATCGTTCTCCAAGTTCATAGAACACATTAGATCGATTCCTTATTGATTTCTAACGTTCGTTTCAATCCTTGATTGATTCTTCGTGTGTTCTCACTGATTGGATCGCCAATCAAATAGGATTCCGCACTATTTGATCCGGTATACACGTGATCTCTAGGTATTTCAGTCGAATACCAGGTCCTAACAAGTTGAAGCTTCGGAAGACTTTGTCTCTGAGGCTTCGAAAGACTTCATATTTGGCTTCGGAAGATTTTACACTTAGAGTATTTTCTATTGCATGTGTAAAACTTCCTAAGCATTCTTCTTCAATGCACTTGTGCAGCATGCAGGAAGGACATTGGATGTTTAGGTTGCATCAGCCTCTTCATTAATCTCCACAAACTCCCCCTAGGCTGATGCTGCCAAAACACTTAGTAGACTTTAGATGTCAACAATCCTCATTAGGATGATCACCAATCCTTTCTTCATAAGGTGATCAGGATCCTTCAGACTATCAAAGTGTCTTCTTATATCAAAGAGGTCATGTAGAGACAACTAAAACCTATCTTGCCATGTGTAAATGTCTTTAGTGCCTTGATCGCTAATGACATGCCATCTTTTTGGATTTGTGGTGTATGTCCAGGATAAGATGGGTCTTCCTGATACTAGAGGAGCTGTTTGAATTGGAGTTGATGTAGCATCCTCTAGCTGCATAACCTCAAGATGTTTTTACTTATCCTGGGGTATAGAAGAGGGTGCAGTCTTCTTCTTCTTTGGCTTTGGTTTAGATGCCATCCTCTTTTTTCTTTTAACAGGTTTTAAACTGAGAAGACTGGCCTGCAACACCAAATTGATCTTTACTATCTTTCTCAGTTGGGACTTCCTTTCTCTCAGGCTCAGAAGGAGAGGGAGGTTGACCCTGTTGTGGATCAAAAGATAAAGCTTGCTGAGTTTCACCAGGAGGTCCAGGTTGTGTTGTCTCTGGTTGTTCAATCTTAACCTCCACTTCAGGTGGGGCTTGACTTGGAGTGGAGTGTAAGTCAATGACCTCTCCACTTTTGATCTTCTGCTTGATCACCCTAATATGCTCATCCATAGTGGATAGAGACATGGGGCCAAGTCTCCTTTCGGAGAATACATATAGCTTCAAGAAGTCATCATCCTCTGCCTATCAGCAGACTTTTTCATGCTCTTTTGGATGATAGCTCTTGATTTTGCAGCTTCTTCCTTAGTTTCTTCTTAGTTGTCTTTCTGTCCTTGATTATCTCGAGTTCAAGCTGTTTTAAGTACTCAAACTCAACATAGTCATAGGACAAGGGAAGGAGTGCATCTGCCTGATAGAAGCCTGTGGCACTCAGGTAGTTGATCATCTTGATCCTTTCTTCTTCTTTGTCTACCTGAGGTTCTTGTTGAACCACATCTTCTAGTGCATGACTTTCCTGAACTGGGGAGAGGGTAGGCATATCCTTGTATAGTTTTTTTCTTCTTCTCTCTTCTTTGACTTGTACTAGAAGCTCTGCATCTTCTGCCTCCTTCTTCTCCTTTGACCTTTCCAGATCAACCAGTTCTTCAGCTCTTCTAAGGGGAGAGAGATGACACTGTCTATGTCATAGTTCCTTGTCTGCAGGTAATTTATCCTGACTGCCCTTAACTCATCATTCTGAGTATCTGATTTGGGGGCAGCCCTGATAGCAGACTCCATGAGTCTTGAAGACTCAGCAGAGGAACTTTCTCCTTCAGCCTCCTTTTCCTCTCTCTCTCCTCCTCCTTAATCTCCTCAAATGCCATCTTTCTTTTCCCTTGTCACTCACAGACCTTTGTGACTCAAGGTGGAGAGAGCTTTGGCCTTCATTGCTTGTTGCAGCATCTAAGCTCTGGCCAAAGAGAGGTTGAGAAGCACCTTCACCAGCAGGTGTCTTAATAGGAGTGTGGATCTCTGCAGCAGTTGATGATGATGAGACAGGGGTCTCAGGTTCTGCCACTGGACCTTCAATCAAGGTTTCCCCTATGAAACTAATCTTAGGGTCTGCCTTAACATCCAGTTGATCGATGACATTGCCTGATTGCCTAAGTCTCCTTCTCAAGCTGAACTCTGTAGTGATCTTGTCTTGGATTCTTTG
The DNA here is from genome assembly GCA_025506515.1 of Flaveria trinervia. Taxonomy (NCBI): domain Eukaryota; kingdom Viridiplantae; phylum Streptophyta; class Magnoliopsida; order Asterales; family Asteraceae; genus Flaveria; species Flaveria trinervia. The sequence continues at coordinate 33,121,929 of CM046442.1, forward strand.
AGCCAGTCTATCAGCTTGTCTTGATTTGCTTGGGTTGACAAGTGGCATGTTGACTAACTCCAGACCTTCATAGTAGTTCAAAGTCTGAAAATTAAAGACTTCTTACTGTCCTTGAATTCTTATGATGATTAGGGCTTTCCTGATGTTATCATACCTCCATCCAATGATGTGATTGGAAGATGGTGAAGATGACATAGCCCTTGGTATCCCATCCTCAAACAGACTCTGTATGAAGGAGTCTGTGTAGTCCACATCAATGTGATCTTAAGGAGGTTGCTGAGAATGCATAATTGCAAGTGAGGACGGTGGGTCCTCAATGTCCACTCTCTCTGAAGAACTCCCAGGTTCTGTGGCTGTAATAACTTTCTCCCCCTTTTTCGTAGCATCACCCACTTGCATAGGTGAGCTGGAAGATATGTCAATCACATCCATAGGTTCTTGTGTTCCTGGTTGAGCACTTCTTAAAGGTCTCCTAGCTACTTTTTCCTTAAGATATGAAATCTCAAGTTGCTGATCATTGATCCTGTTGTGTAAGGTAGTCACCTGAGATTCAAGATGACTGACCTTTGAAACTAAATAGGTGCATGTTTTAGTCAGTTTGTGCACCTTTATTTTCAGATTCCCCTCATCTTTATCAGAAGACTCATTGGGGGATGAGATGATTGGACCAAAGTCCTCTCTTTCACCACCAGCTTTAGGTTCATGGCTGCTGGTTTTCCTCTGCTCACTAGCAATCTCAGTTGAGATGTCAGTGGGCTGAGTTGCCATGGTTGAGGTCTTAATGATGTAATCACTTTCATAAGTGAGAGCCTCTTCCATATGGACATCCTGAACAGGTTCAGAAGTGTCCACCTCAGTTGTAGGTGACTGATCTGGGATAGATGTAGGAGACTCAGGAGCATTCATCTCTCTTTGAGTAGGGGTAAAGAAGAGAGACTCATTATACTCACTGAAACCTAGATCTTCATCAGTATAGAAGTCAAGGTGGGGAATTGGTTGGTTGAGATCTATAGGCTAGGGATGGTAACTGTCCCCTGAAGGTTGATCACTTGAGTGTTGAGACTCAGAGTGATGGCTTAAGGAATTTGGGCTAATGAGCTTATCAGGCTGAGCATGAGGGACCTCAGCACTGATTCTTGAAGAAATGGGAGTGGTCTGTTCCTCAGGAGAAGTGGGAGCTCTAGTGTCCACTTCTTCCTGTATGGGTGAGTATATGGGGGCCTCCACAGACTGAATAGCCTGAACAGGGGTTCGTTTGGATTTTCTTTGGTAAGTGATGGTGATTTGAGGCTGTGTGGGTGGTTGGGAGGTAGCAAGTGTGGGCTCAACACTAGCTTGTGCTGCTAGGTTGTCACCTTGGGCAATGAGCTCTAACATTTTTGGGACAAGGGTTGTTTCTACCCCAGAGAAGCCAACAGTGGGCTTTTTCAGTATTTTAAAGATGCCAGGCTTCATCTGTCCTATTTTAAGAATGTTACCTATTTCTCTCAACTGTGAGCCTAGTTCATAGCTAAGAATGTACTGGACATATCTAGAAAACATGTAATATTCTAAGGAGTCTAAATTAGCAAGTAAATTTGTATAAAAAACTGAGAATACTTGAATTTGACCCCCTAAACCATTCCATGGACTATGAAGGAGAGATCTTCATGAATTTGGTCCCATCCACCATGCTTGTTTGATAAGCTGTGGATGACCACATGGAGCAGGAATCTCCATTAGGATGAGACATTCCCTTTCCTAAAGGTCTTTATAGAGAAATCTCCCTCATATCCCATCTGCTCAAAGGAATGATTGACAGCTTCCTTTGGGAAGAACACCTCACCTTCTTCATCTTCCAGCTGAAGATGCATGTTGATGATGGCCGGAGTGATGAAGACTGTTCTCCCCTGCACTGTGGCAGACAGTGCCTTCTCCTTATCCATAACAACCTCTTGGTAGGTTTTCCAGAATTCTAGCAAATGATCCTCATAGAGTGGAGGATCAATGGTTAGGGAGGTGAAGTAGTTAGACAGAGCTAAGAAACAACAAACCTATGAGAAATGAGGATCTTTCTCAGAGATTATGTTGTCTGTGTAGCTGCATGGTAAAGTTGGGATTATTTCTGTGAGCAAGGTTGGCCATTTTGAGGTAGCTTAGAGATGAAGAAAGGAGGAAGAAAGAAATTTCAGAGAGAAATTTTGGGTTTTTAGGTTTGGAGGAAGAACAGATGATAGAAAGAGGGGGAAACCGTTGGGTTTATATATGAGAGGGATTTCAGATAAAGTTTAATGAAAGAGGATAAACTTTGAAATTCGGATGTCGGTCCCACCTCTGAAAAAGTAGTTTACTTTTGCTTAAAAAGTAGTTTTCTTGGAAGTCAAAAAGCTTCCGAAAGTTAATTATCTGCGGAAGTTTTAATTAAAAAGCTTCCGAAGCTAAAATGACTTCGGAAGAATTTCCTGAGAGTTTTGAGAATTTTGCTTCGGAAGAGAAATTAAAACTTGAGTGCTTTGTATATAAACCAACAAAGCTTCTGAGAGTTAATTTTGCTTCAGAAGTAAATGGTCCTTGAAAATAAGTAACTGTCTGAGACAAGTATTTAAGCTTCAGAAGATAAATCTGAAAGCTCTTCCGAAGGTAAATTTCTTAGAGAGTTATTTATTTTAAAGGCATGATTTGCCTTCGAAGTTAAAAGCATAACTTCTGAAGTATCAACAATTTTCAAAAATCTAAGGAAAGTCTTCAAAAAGAAATTTTCATCCAAAGAAAACATGAGCTTATGAAAGTGATGAACTAGACAACTTAGGACACACATATTTTAAGAAATAATAACTATTAGTTTTAAGAAAAGCTTACTCAAAGTTTATCATCCCAATAGCTTATATTAGTTATTTAAATCTCTGTTCATTAAAAGCCTTTGTAAACAGATCAGCATATTGTTCATCTGTGTGAACTTTGACTAGTTTAATTAATCCCTTTTCATAGTTATCTCTTATTAAATGATACCTGATATTAATGTGCTTTGTCCTTGAGTGCTGCACAGGATTCTCTGTGATTGAGATAGCACTGTTGTTGTCTATGTAAATGGGAGTCTCCTTGAAGTTTAACCCATAGTCCAGCATCTGATTTTGAATCCAAAGTACTTGAGCACAGCAGCTTACAGCAGAAATGTATTCATCTTCATCAGTTGATACAGAGACACAGGATTGTTTCTTGCATTGCCATGAGAAAACCCTTCCACCAAGGAATTGACATCCCCCAGATGTAGACTTTGCAGTCATGTTGCAGCCACCATAATCACTATCTTTGAGGTATCTTAGAATCCTTTTGACAGTAATGAGGTGAGACATCTTAGGGTTGGCTTGATATCTTGCACAGATGCATGTAGCAAACATAATATCAGGCCTGCTAGTAATAAGATACATAAGAGACCCAATCATAGCCCTGTATAAGTGCTCATCTACACACTCTCCCTCCAGATCAGGTCTAAGGGAGTGGTTTCTAGCTATGGGTGTCTTAGCAATCTTATAGTCAGTCATGTTGAACCTCTAAAGTATGTCCTAAATATACTTTGACTGACTTATGAAGATGCCATCTTCAACTTGGTTCACTTGAATTTCTAGAAAGAAATTGAGTTCCCCCATGGCACTCATTTCAAATCTGTCTTTCATCAGCTTCTCAAAGTCTTTGCAGAGCTTTGGATTAGTTGAACCAAAGATGATGTCATCCACATACACTTGAACTAGAAGTATGTCATTTCCCTATCCTTTGATGAAGAGAGTTCCATCTATAGTACCTCTCCTGTATCCATGTTTACAAAGATACTCAGATAGTGTCTCATACCATTTCTTGGGTGCCTAGTGCAGCCCATAGAGAGCTTTGTCAAGCTTGCAGACATAATCAGGATGATCAGGGTCTACAAAACCAGGTGGCTGTTTGACATATACCTCTTCATCTATCACTCCATATAAAAAGGCACACTTCACATCAAGCTGAAAAACCTTGAAGTTCTTGGATGCAACAAATGTCAGGAATATCCTAACAACTTCTAATCTTGCCACTGGAGAAAAGACATCAGTGTAGTCAATCCCTTCTTCTTGTGTGTATCCTTGAACAACCAGTCTAGCTTTGTTCTTGATAATGATGCCTCTATCATCTTTCTTATTCCTAAACACCCATTTGGTTCCAATGGTAGTCTTCCCAGAAGGAAGAGGACAAAGGTTCCAAACTTTCTGTCTTTTGAATTAAAGCAGCTCTTGTTGCATAGCTTCAACCCAACTTCCATCCTTTAGAGCTTCATCAACCTTCTTTGGCTCTATCTGGGATAAGAAACAAGAGTGAAGACAAACATTTGCTTCATGGGTTTGTCTTCTTTTCCTTACCCCTGTGACAACATCTCTAATGATGTTTGTGGTGGGGTGAGACTTGTGGATCCTAAGCTGAGGAATCACAGCAAGTTGCTGAGAGAGATCTAAATTAGAGAAATTTAGATCTGGCATAGATGTTTCTCCCACCACATCAGCACACTTTTCAAGAGAGACTTGATCCAAGCAGTGTGTGACATCATTGATGTTTGTCATCTATGGTGTGGTTAGTGGCATCAAGAAATTCTTGGTCACTGTCACCACCACCATTGTTGTCTTCCACAATTGAGGTGTTCTTATCTAGTTGTCGAGCCTCTGAGCTAGAATTTGAAGGCACCCCAGATATATCAGCTGAGTTTGTCATTGTAGTGCTGATAGAAACCTCATTAGCAGAAGTAGTTCCAACTGGAGCTAAAGATGTATGACTTGAAGGTCTTCTTAGCTCAAATCTTGGATCAGGATCACCTGTATTTAAATTTTATGCAGATCCTGAAACATTCTCACAAGATTTGTTAAAATAGTTGGTAACCAAATCAAGATCAAATAACCAATCCGGACCAGAACCAACAACACAGGGTGTGTGTTCCTTGAGAGTCACATTGGCTGACTCCTCAACAATTCTAGTTTTGAGATTGTATACTCTGTAAGCCTTAGCTTGAGAAGAGTATCCAATAAAGTGTCCATCATCTGATTTCTTAGCAAACTTGGCAATTTATCTTTGGTATTCAAGATGGTGCTAGGACAACCAAATGACCTGAGAAAACCAATGAAAGGTTTCCTCTTGTGCCAAAGTTCATAAGGAGTCTTGCCATGAGTCTTAACTACTAAAACTCTATTCTACACATAGCAGGCAGTGTTGACTGCCTCTACCCAGAAGGTGATGGGCAGCTTAGAGTCAGACAGCATGGTTCTTGCAGCTTCAATCAGTGTCCTATTTCTCCTCTCAGCAACACCATTTTGCTGAGGAGTCCTGGGAGCACTGTATTGTCTTGTAATGCCCTTTTCATCATAGAATGTATCAAGGAGTTGGTTCTTAAATTCAGTTCCTTGATTACATCTTATGATCTTGACCTTATGATCAGATTGATTCTCAACCTTTAAGATGAAATTCTTTAGAATCTCAGGAGTCTCATCCTTAGTTCTAAGGAAGAAAACCCAGGTGAATCTTGTAAAGTCATCTGTGATCACTAAACAGTAAGAGGTCCTTCTTAAACTCATTAACTGGTGGGGCCAAAGAGATCCATATGTAACAAGTGTAAGGGTGTAGTGATGGAGTTTCTTTCCTTAGGCTTGTGAGAAACCTTATCTTGCTTCCCTTTTAGGCATGCAACACAGTGGTCATCACTTGTAAACTCTTTCTTTGGCATTCTAGTTACCAATCATGCTTAATTAGTTTATCATGTTCTTAAAGTTTACATGGCACATTATTTTATGCCATAGAACTCATCACTATAGCTTTAGACAGAAAGCATAAAACTTCTCTCAGAGGGAGATGTTTCTTGCAAATCCATCTTGTACATGTTCCCTTTCCTGGGGGCTCTAAGCAGAATATGCTCATGAGGAATGACCACACCAGGCTTAAGAACAATGCACTCATGCTTAGTAAAGAGCATGTTATGACTTTGATCAAAAATTGAGATACACTCAGAAGATTGTATCCAAGCTCCTTGACAAAGTTTACCTTTCAATGCTGAGCTTACCATTTGTGACCTTGTCCCTTCCAGAAATGTAACCACCTTCATCTCCTCCAAAAGCAACTGGTCCTCCATCAATCCTTTCAAAGTTCTGGAGTAGTGACCTATTGCCTGTCATGTGACTGGAACAACCACTATCAATGATCCAGACATTTTTGTTTGTCTTCAGTTGTCCCTACACAAAGAAAATGATTAGTTACATTTGGAACCCAAGCCTTGCTCTCTGGGCTCATTAACAGAAGGTAATTCAACAGTAATAGATCCTATGGTTGTACTAAGAGATCTTGAGCTGTTTTGATGGAGAATTCTTAGTCACTTGGTCTTTCTTAGACTTCCACACCACCTTTGGAGTCTTGGACTTGACCTTGAAAAATTCGGAAGCTTTTGGAACTTCGGAAGTTTTGATGACTGATCCTTCGGAAGATTCTGCAGACACTGCAACAGACTTTAGTGCTTCGGAAGAACTCCTTTTATCCAAGACCAACTTCTCTTCCGAATGTAATTTTCCACTTGCCTTCTTCTTAGATTCGAAGCTTTCGAGGGAAACAAATTTTCCTTCTAAAGCTTGAATCTTCTTGAGACCCTTTGAAGTCTTTGTTTTGGTCATATGGACAGTACCTTTAGGATTGTATGGACAATCCTAGCAATGTGAGTGGTGCTGTCACACATGACACAGTTCATCTTCTTCTTCACAGAGCCTTTTCCTGAGAACAAGACTATCTTTGGTCACATCCCTTCTCCACCTTCATCTTTGCACATGCTGAGATAGTCCTCTTGGGCTGAGAACTGTGCTTCGAGTTTGATGGTCCAGGCTATGCAGTAGTGGTACACAGCAGATCAGTATTCTTCTTGTTACTGAGATGAGTTGAACAAGAACCAGAACTCTTAGCAGAAGAGTTTTGTTGATGTCTTCAGTCCCTACCACTTTAAACCCTGCAGAGATGAAAACTTGTTTCTGCTTAGATCAAAAGTAGCCTTGATCTCTTGAGCCTTCCTGTCTTTCTTTTGCTCTTTCTAATCAAGTTCTTTCTCATGGACTTGGTCATCACAGTCTTTTTTTCTCCTCAGAAAGATAGTGACCCTTCTTGGAATCCTCCTCTCACTCTTCTCTAAGGAATTCTTCACTATCTCTTCTTCATCCTCTTCACTCATAGGATCTATGAGAGGAAGCTCATCTTCACAAGTTCCACACCTAGGAGATCTTACTGACAAGATTGTGTGTGGAGGAGCTATCTCATTTGATCCATGTCCCTGCCTATTTTGATAGCACACTTTGTTGTGCAGGGATGATGATATCATGTTCTTGAAGGTCTCTTCTTCAAGAACAATCTTTTCTGCCCTGGCTTTGCTGATCATAAGCTCAGCCTGGCACTCAGTTAACTTGGTTATGAGATCTTTGATTTGAGTCCTAAAATATGTGTGTTCATGTTTTAGAACTGAAATGGTTTTCTCTAGGTCCTCTATCTTCAGTTTATAATCATTTTCAGACTTTCTAAAATCAGATTTTAAAATGTTTAAGGACTCAAGGTCAGATCTCATCTCCAGGTTATAGGGACTTGTATCTATTAACTTTGGCAATGCATTCAGGAGTACAAAGATGTTCCAATACCTTGGCTTCATCATGATCTGCCATCAATGCTTGGTTAGGAGAAGCATCTTCCACCTAAAAGCTCCAGTCAAAGCCTCCTTCTTCAATAGCAACAGTAGCCTGCTGCTTTGACTTCTCATTCTGGAGAGCTTTGTTAGTGTAGTTTGGTCTGGACTGTGTTTGGCCACCATTTGCTCTAGGTGCCTTACACTCTTTGGCAAAGTGGCCCATCAAGTTACAGTTGTAACACTTGACTTTGCCTTTGTCCAGGCCAAACTTTTCACTGGTTGCATTGCTTGGGAACTTCCTTCCAGTCCTCATGTAGAACTTCTTGGCTCTGTGAGTGAGAAGAGCCATCTGCTGGACTATTTCCATGTATTCCAGATCATCTGGGTGAATACAGTCCAGATCTTCAAGAGTGAAAAGAGAGTTTCCATAGCTTTCATTAGAAAACACAAAAGCTTGAGAAGAGCTTGTCTCTTGGAATGGGCTTCCTTGAGTGTAGTTCTCTCTTGGGAAGGTGATGAAAGGACCCTTTGGTGAGTTGTTAGGGTAGCATATGAGATGATGTTTGGGTTCTATGCTATCCCTTTTAACCACATGTAGGGCTGAACCCATTTGATTGTTGGAGTTGCCAGATGAACCTTGCATGTTCATTTCCATCTGGTATCCACTGAGAATCCCATATAACTCTGTCAGAGTAAGAGTTTTGAGATTTTCAGTTTTCTTGATCACCACACAAAGTGTGTCCATTGCCTAGGAAGTGAGGACATGAACTTCCTTACAATGTCTCTGTTTTCAAGAGAAACTCCTCCATCCACTAGGGTATCCACAATCTCAACATACCTGAAAACTGCTGAGTCATGGTTTCACCTATTTTAAAGGTGAAGTTTTCAAACTGCTACTTCAGGAGATCCTTCTTGTTCTCTTTGGCTTCAGAGGAACCCTCATACATCAGTTTCAGTGCATCCCACAACTGCTTGGCTGTTTTGCACTTCTTGAAACCTCTGTACGCAGAGTTTGGAAGGGCAGTTTGAAGAGCTGCCATGGCTTTTCTGTCAATCTCTACTCTCTTCCTATCTTCATCAGAGTAGTTAGCCACATCTTTTGGGATCATACCAGCATCAGTAGCAGAAGGGGTGCTAGGTATGAAAGGTCTATTTTCAATAGACTCTCACATTCTTGAATCAAGAGACCTGATAAAACCTTCCATTCTCAAACACCAGGTATCAAACTCATCAAGAGTGATCAGTGGGACTTGTTCATGGTTCCAGTTTCCATATCAGTCTGGAAATGGCTGCCATTTGAAAAGTTTAGTATTTGTGTGTGTGAGGGATCTTAAGATGGTGAGATCTTATATCAAGAGCCTGAAAAGCTCTGATACCAAATGCAGGATCGTTGAAGGGTGTAGAGTTACAACACAACAACACAAAGAGGAGATTAACTAAACTTAATCAAACAGTAAACTGGATTAACCAAGGTCAGACACTAAGAACACAAGTAATGTAAGAGACAGAACACAAATAACACAAGTATATGGTTTTCAAAAATGTAGTATATTTCTTTCTCTATGTTCTATTACAAGTGTTACAAAGCATAATAAAAAGATACAAGAACATGAGATACTTATACTACATCCTACAGCCGGCTATACTTTGAAAGCCAGCTGGATACAATTGACTAGACACAAAACAAAATCAATTGTAGAGTCAAAAGGCAGATTGCCTTTTGACTTGTGACTATGACATGCCATAGCTCACATCCTTATCTATTACAAAAAGGATAAAGTACATTAAGTAGAAAGTTACAGATTCAAGACCTCAATGTACAGTTACCAAAAGCATGGACCTTTTCACCAACTCATGTAAGTTGGTGACCTTATAGAGGTGCAGCAAAAAGATGTCCACTTTATGAAAAAGTACATCTATTAAAGCATGCATTAAAAGTCTTCGGAAGAAATCTGTCTTCATGAGTTAAAGCTTCGGAAGACTTTGTCTCTGAGGCTTCGGAAGGCTTCATATTTGGCTTCGGAAGATATTGGTCTTGGCTTCAGAAGATTTTACACTTAAAGTATTTTCTGTTGTATGTGTAAAACTTCCTAAGCATTCTTCTTCAATGCACTTGTACAACATGCAGGAAGGACATTGGATGTTTAGGTTGCATCAGCCTCTTCATTAATCTCTACATGTTTTTATTCTTCGCCTATGAAAATCCTAAAAACGCAAATAGTTTACGGTATTAGAAATTTAGGGGGAGAATAGGTTAAGTAGTATTAAAAAAAGTGGGAGGACGACAGGCACAGCTGATAGAAATGAGATCGTATCTGAGATATCGATTCAACGACTATGGAAAATGATAGTAAACATGAACAAAGCATTCGGGACCTTACAAGATTTAAATTGAATTAGATGCAAAATTCAAAGAATAGTCTGGGAAGTCTAAGCAAAAATAAAAGGAAAAATGATAGTAAAACTAGCTGCTACTAAGGTAACACGGAGAAAGTAGACCTAGAGGTTGCTAGACCATTAGATGATGTGTTGGTAGATTCAACACCATAGATAAGTAGACCTCGTTGGTGATCTCAAGATCAAACTAAGTTGTTCAACAAGCTGTGGGTTATCATCTTATCCCTGGTTAAGACAATGAACAGAGTTCCAATAAGGGGTGACGAGCAAAATAAACGTCACAAATGTGTGCGGATGACCAAAATATGAGCAAAGCACATGATGAAAAATGCAAAAAACAATCAACTAATAACCTATGTTGTTGGTGCGATATGTGCAAAAAGAATAACATTGCTCAACAAAAAGATAGGTTATGTGTCTCTCTACTGTGTGGTGGCACTGACCTAAGGATAAGCGTAACCAATATATTCTAGAATTCATTGTTGTTTGCCGCCTTTCAACTGTGCGGTAGCACTGACTTGAGGCTTGGCTTCTATTTGAAAGCTCTAAGAATAATGTCTTCTTGTCAAAATACCCGTAGACCGCTAAAAAATCTCCTGAGGAATGTTGATTACCATATAAGCGTGGGATCCACAAATGCTTGTTGAAATAATTTAACCTAATATATCACCAATCCATGTCAAAAGTCTATGTATGGATTTAAGTGGACAAGTATATTGACAATCATCGTGGCTGCAATTCTTGAAAGTCCAAATCAATGTGTGCGTCTTATAGTACTAGTATGATTTCCTAAACTTGCTAATGACTTTTGACGAAAACAAGAATCTAGCATCAAATGATTTTGGTAACACGTCTTGAATGATTGATTACCTGTATGATTCCATAATGAAACGTTCCACTTATCGTCAAAATAACTTGAAGCTGCATGTTTAAGAAATAAATTTGTTAGATTTCTATCTTAGGATTTCCACCTCACACAAAATCACAAAAACATTTTTAGTTTTGTCTATTAATTTTAGTTGTCTAAATTTTTTAGTCAATTAGTTTCTGACGTCGGACTATGCCGTGGAATTCAATCTGGGATTTAATCACTTAAAAGGGTCACGTCTGAGGTGACCAAACGTGTTTTCAAATGTTAAATGGGTCACGTCTAAGGTGACAAAATGTGTTTTGTTTAAAAGGATCACGACTGAGGTGATAAAAAGTTTTCAAAGTTGAAATGATCATGTCTGAGATGATCGAATGCTCAAAATGTTTAATCAAATTTTATAAGGGTTTAAGTGTCAAATGGTCATAAAGTCAAAATCATGAGTATGATCCATTTACACAACTGGACCATGAGTGTGGACCAGTCGTACGATTGGACCATACTTATGCACTAGTCAACTGAATGGAGCATGAGTATGAACCATTCACACAACTGGCTTACAAGATTGAGCCAGTCGCATGAATGGAGTTGTCTGAATGAGTCAGTCGCCCGACTGAATGTGACCGACTGAACCAATTGCACGAATGAGATCCAATCGCCCGATGAAAAGAGCGAATGGATCTAGTCGCCAGATTGAAACCAGATTCAGAATAAATAGGGCTATAGTCGATCGCATATGCTCATCACTCCCCATACACCCTAAAATCACCCGATAGTGTCGTTATACTGCCCGATTGTCAATTGACCTTGTTGAACTACAAATTGCAGTGTGCTGACAATTGCTGGTGTTTATACAGGTACAATGCGGTGTAATCTACCCAAATTGCAGTCGATTTGTGCCCTAAATTACTGAATTCGGCCCTAACATAGAACCAAGACTTAGTTGGATTAATAAACTAATAAAACTAAGTAAAATGTTGAAATCAAGGTTATTAGGTGCTAAGTAGGGTGATTGCAAGTCTAATGACCAAACCACGATGTCTAATATTAAGATTTGCTCAAAATTTGAATTTGAATCGAACAGATAGTCTATCATGCGATTGGTCACCCTGATGACTACAATCGTACGATTGAGCTGGGCGAGTGACTCAGTCGGCCGATTAATGAGGCGTATGAGCTCAGTCGCCCGACTAAACCCAGTCGCAGGCTCAGTCACCCGACTGAACTCAGTCGCTGGCTTAGTCACCCGACTGAACTCGATCGCTGAATCAGTTACCTGATTGAATTCAATCGCATGATAAGTCAACCGAATGAACTTAGTCGTATGGTTCAATCGCATGATTGAACTAGACTGATCTCAAATAGTTTAGAGTGAATTTCTTTCTGTTATGTGCTGATCTAATATGTATGTGTCTTGTGTTACAGATTTATGGTAGATCGGTGGACCATAAACACCAAGCACAATATTTGTGCTCACTTCGACGCCACCACTTGGAACACTACCGATTTTGCTGGCATCATTGCTTTCCTAAAGAGATCAAGGATATACAGAGCGATATCTACACCATGCACCCCCTACAGGTCTATACAGCAGGCCTTCTGGGAGGGTGCATCAGTTGACCGATCTAGTGAGCCCTACTGCATTCGGAGCACCATCTTTGGGCATGAGATAGAGGTGACAGCGGCAGACCTTCGACGTGTACTGGACCTGGGTGATGATGCTGCTCACCCAACCAGGTTACACCCATTGACTGTGGGGGGTGTTTTCTTAGGATGAAGTACTCTGGGGACATCAATACGGGTGTGCTAAACAAAAGCAACATGTGTCCCCAGTTCAAGTACTTAGCACACGTCATTCTCAAGTGCATTGCAGTAAGAAGGGGTGGATTTGATGACTTATCTAACCAAATCCAGAATGCCTACGTGGCAGTGGTACTGAATCACCCCTTCAGCTTCTCCCACATGATATTTGCATACCTGATCAAGAACCTTGAAGCCAAAGGCAAGGAAGGCTTCTGTATGTACCCAAGTTTTTTATAGATGATTATGATGAGAAGCTTCCTTCGTACCCAAGGAGATCCACGATGCAGTATCTCTCGAGATTATGGATGACACCACTCTCGGGAGAATGAAGGTCTACAGGGGAAAGCAAGTTAAACCCCTTGTGAGGAGACTATTCGGGCACCTGGCCCAGGAGGATTACGTGGCGCCGACAAGGCGTAAGTGGCACCATGAGGAGAGTGACACAGATGTTGAGCAGATTGCTCTTCCATCTGATGACTCCGATGATGATGACCGTGGCACTGGTGGAGACTCTGGCCCTACTGCTTCTAGGGCCACCACTGCACATGTTACACCTCCACCACCCAATCATGGAGATGACACCATAGCCAGTTTCCATCAGGATTTCTGCCCTCCTGATGAGGAGGAGGAGAGTGATGAGGAGCCACTGACCAGGACGGTGGGCAGCAGGGTGGTTGCCACCGAACGAGGTATTCGGGAGGTTGGTGGACGCCCTAGTGAGTCTGTGGAGACTGCTGTAGAACCTAGTTACACACCTGATTAGCCCAGCAGCATCCCAGGGGGAGCATCCTCCTCAAAGGGCATGAGGAGAAAAAGGATGGCTCAGCCCCATGTGATGAAGACGAAGAGGAGGAGGATGACATTCATCACTACCACCACCACAACCACCACTACTACCATTCCACCAACCACCACTACCACCATTCCACCCACCACCACTACTACTACTTCACCCACCATCACCACTACAACCACTCTACCACCTATCTACACCACTTCCACCACCACTACAGCATACCCATTGCCACCCACTCATCTACCTCCACCCATTTCACCACAGCCACCACTGCCACCCCCAGCCACCAAGCTGGTCCCTTATCCCATACCCATTCACCACTGGATCACCTCTACCTCCTAGTGGGGTAGAGGAACTTGTCGGCACTAAATCGTATGGTGCTGAAGCTGTTAGCTACCGATGACGAGAAGACTGCACAGCAACGACAGCTGATGGAGCTAACTACGGCACAATCACAGCAGATCTCTCAGTAGGCAGAGGAGATCTCACAACTCAAAGAGCATAAAGCCGAATCAGCAAAGAAGATTGAAGAGTTGGAGTCTTCTAACAAATCTATCATGCTCAAGATTAAGGGATCAAAAGAAGAGCCTCTGAAGATCAGAGGATGATGATGATAGTGATGATTCTGATGATGATAGTGGAGATGATGATATGGGAGAAAATGAAAGTAGAGATGATGAGGAGGGTGATGATGTTGCATTCATTGGCTGCTACTCAGCAATTGAGCTTCGATCCAAGAAAGCACAGGATCAAGCTGCTTCATCCTCAGCCCCACCAGCTGAAGAACACATGATTCAAGATCAAAGTAATGCTTAGATGTTTTTGTACTTTGAACTTTTGTGTAACTGAATCATGTATTAAAACTTATGTAATGAATATTTATGTATATATTTGATTATTTACCTGTCTTGATTATTTACTGATGCATTATGTGTTACATGTTTTAAATCAAGCAGATCCATAATATCAGCGAGATGAATACGCTGTTGCTCCCCTTCAGCAGATCAAGTCTTAACTCACAATGATACTTGATCTGCAAGGGATTGTTAGGAGGTCAGTAAGCTATACTCCTGAAGAAGGAGAAATTATTCACAACCTCATTGATGAGCAACTCGTAGAAATGTTCTGGTTAAACCCGGATGAATTGGTTAAAGAAGCCATGCTGTTGATGTTGCTAGTGATGACGAGCTCAACGATGTTGATGAGATAGAGATTGAAGACATCACAACACAACACTATCCGGAATATACTGATCGAGAGGGAAATGTGGTTCCTGATTTTGGAGATACACTCGATAGTGATATGTATGTTAAATTGGATATGATAGAGAGGGAAACCGAGAAATCAGAAAGCCAAACCCAAGCCTTAGACGTCGATGTTGAAATCAAAAAGGCTGAATGGGCGGCTTATTTTGCAAAGATCCGTGCCCAACGCACAGCGCCAAAGCCGAGTGCCTACGCCAAGCTCTACAAAGTAAAGAAGCATCTAAAGGTATCTGGCAAGATTATAGCGTGGGCTTAGTTTGAGGATCTAAATGTGTATGCAGTGAAGAGGGAGAAGGGAATTGAGTACTTCATTTATACAGGTGGCCATTATTCTATGATCCACAGGATATTGTACAGGCCTTCCAGTTTCAGAACGTGATAAGACTCTGTTTTGCATTCGAGATACATGCTGGAGTCACAGTCGAGGAGACGCATAAGAAGTTCGACGAGCTAATGAAGGATGCCAGACGATGAAGGAACTAGGTCCAAGGGGGAGTTTGTTGATACATATATACCTAGTTTACGATCTTAATTCAATATGTTTGTCATGTCCTAAATGTAATGAAATGAATAAGTTGAATGAAACATAATATGTGGTTGTTGATCTTAATGTTTAATGTTTCAGTGTATGTTTTAATGTTTATTATTTATTAATGCATATTGAACCAACTATATAGGTTTGAGGTGGTTTGAATAGATCTTAGTCAAGTAATGATTGAGAAACATATTCAAACTTAGTCGTATGAAGGTTTCATGCGAATGGGCCATGCTAATGGACCATACGCATGAAGACTTATGCTAATGGACCAGTCGCACGACTGAACTAGGAGACTGGATCAGTAGCACGACTGAGACATATGGATGACTCACTCGCATGACTGAACCTTTAGTCGGGTGATTGACTCAGTCGCATGCTTTAGTTGCACGACTGAACCATGCTAATGGTCCAGTCGTACGATTGACTAACCCTAACCTATAAATACCACTTAATTGTGGAAAAACAAAACACTTTCAATATTTCAACCCTACTCGTACCCTAGCCGTCCAGAACGTCCAAGAAAGCCAGTCCAAGTTCATAGATCGTTCTTGATCGATTCCTATCGTCCTTAACGTTTAGTTTATTTTATATCGACCGGGTTAATGTTCTCACTGATTGGATCACCAATCAAATAGGATTCCGCACTATTTGAGTTGGTATACTCGTAAATCAGTTAGTACTCCGTCCAGTACACGGTCCCTAACAACTTTTTCCATTTTCCCTTCAAGACCGAGCCATTGACTAGCTTGATTCGCTTCCGCTTAATTCCATCACCACATGGGCGGAAATGGCTGAACGATTCCTTTTGAAATACTTTCCACCCGATCGCACTGCCAAACTGAGAAATAGCATCACAAGCTCCCGCCAAGATGATGATGAGTCATTACACGTAGCATGGAAGAGATACAAAAGTCTCCTTTGGAGATGCCCATATCACGGATTTAATTTGTGGTTGCAGTGTCAAACCTTTTACGACGCAATAAGCGGAGCATACAAACAAGCTGTAGAACAAAATGCGAGGAGGAGATTTCGGAAGTGTCACACCAACAGAGGCATACCAAGCTTTAGAAAGAGCATCCAAGAAGAGCTTTGCTTATAATCCCTTAAGAACCAAACTCAGTTCTAAAGGTATTCATTAAGTAGACTCTGAAACCTTAATTGTAGCCCAATTAGAAGTTCTAACCAAATGATTCGAACAATTTCAAGCTGAGCTAAAGAAAACTCCAACACGATGCAATACATGAGGAAATTCACACAAGACAGGCGATGACCACAAAGCATTATGATGGTTGAAGAGGTTGACTATGTAGGAGGCCCAAGTAACTTGTATAACAACAACTCAAATTGGAGAAGCAGCAAGAATTACAGAGATACTGGTAACAACCAATCATCATCAGGATTTAACCGAAGGCAACCTTACCAACAACAGAAACCACCATACCAAGATCCAAGCAGTAGTAATCAAGACCATGGAGCATCATCAATGGAAGACTTATTGTAGCAATTGTTGTTAACCAGACAAGCCACATATGAGTACATCCGGAAGTCTGATCGAAGAAATAAGGAGAGGTTCCAAAGAAACGAGGATGACATAAAAAGCAACAAAGCCACTGCAAACCATAGAACACCAAGTGGGTCAGATAGCACACCAACTATCTAAAAGACCCGAAGGTACTCTGCCTAGCAATATTGTAACAAACCCTGATGCTCAAGTCAAAGCCATCACCACCAGGGGTAGCAAAACCACTCAAGGTGATGCACCTGCTTTGCAACCCATCCTTGAAGAAGTAGAAGCCGAAACTCCAAGTAATGCAAGTGATAAGCAAAAACAACCTGTTGTTGAAGAAGAACCAAGAAATATGTAACCCAACACCTTATGTTCCACCACACCATATCTAGGTCTTTTTAGACAACAACGAATGGAAGAACAATATGGAAAATTCCTAGGGTTGTTCAAACAACTCCATATCAATCTACCCTTGGTGGAAGCCTCAGCCCAAATGCCAAAGTATGCTAAGTTTTTGAAGGGTGTTTTGTCAAACAAAAAAGAAACTGGAAGAGTTGTCACATGTAGTTTTAAACAAGGAATGCTTTGTAGTTCTTCAAAACAAACTATCTCAGAAGATGAATGATCCAAGAAGCTTTACTATACCTTGCCTAATAGGAAATATTTCTGTGAGCAACGTGTTAGCTGATTTAGGTGCTAGCATTAACCTTATGCCGTATGCGGTTTTTGAAAAGCTAAACTTAGGTGAACCTAGACCTACCCGCATGAGCATCCAGTTAGCTGACCGATCTGTCAAATATCCAAGGGGCATCATTGAAAATCTCTTAGTTAAAATCAACAAATTCGTATTTCCCATTGATTTTATGATCCTTGACATGGATGAGGATAAGAATGTTCCTCTTATCCTAGGTCGACCCTTCTTAGCGACCGCTCAAGCCCTCATTGATGTTTGCACCGGCAAACTCACGCTCCGAGTGGACGAGGAGGAAGTAACTTTCGATATAGGACAACCCATGAAACACCCTCAACACCATGATGACTCGCTCTATTACATTGATGTTTGCGATTCAATCATAAGCTGTCATTTAGGGGACCTCTTTGAAATGAAGCATGCAACACTCAATAAATAGAGGTTCAAATCATCAAACCCATCTGTGAGGATCAAATCACTTCAGAATTAGAAGTTGATGAAACATCATCTCATGAAGAAGCATTTGAGATCATTGAACAAGAGCTAGAACCTAAAGCCAAACCTTCCATTGAAGACCCTCCAGTCTTAGAGCTCAAAGAAATTTCGTCTCATCTCGAATACGCGTTCTTGAAAACACATCTCAACTTCTGGTCATAATCTCATCTGTCTTATCAATAGATGAGAAGAACAAGTTGCTCAATGTGCTGAAGGCATATAATCGAGCAATTGCATGGAAAATCATGGACATCAAGGGAATCAATCCATCCTTTTACACTCATAAGATACTGATGGAGGAGAACTTCAAATACGTCATTCAACCTTAAAGATGTCTAAACCCGAGCATGCAAGAGGTGCTGAAGAAAGAAGTAATCAAACTGCTAGATGCCGGTTTGATTTACCCTATTTCTGATTCACGTTGGGTCAGTCCCGTCCAAAATGGTTCTAAAAAAAGGAGGAATGATTGTTGTAACTAACGAGAAGAACGAGCTTATTCCCACTCGTGCAGTTACAGGATGGTGAGTTTGCATCGATTATTGCAAACTAAATGACGGCACAAGGAAAGATCACTTCCCTCTTATTTTCATTGATCAAATGCTTGAGAGATTATCTGGAAAAATGTTTTATTGTTTCCTAGATGGTTTCTCAGGATATTTCAAATTCATGTTGCTCCCGAAGATCAAGAGAAAACGACATCCACCTGTCCAGATGGTATGTTTGCTTATCGGCGAATGCCCTTTGGATTGTTTAATGCTCCCGCTACATTTCGAAGATGCATGGTAGCAATCTTTCATGACATGATCAAACACTCAATGGAAGTTTTCATTGTTGACTTCTCTATCTTTGGAAACTGTTTGAACAATGTCTTGAAAATCTAGAAAAGATGCTGGTTAGATGTGAAGATTCTAACCTTGTTTTGAATGGGAAAAATGTCACTTCATAGTTACTGAAGGAATGGTGTTAGGACATAAGATCTCTCGAGCAAGCCTTGAAGTAAATCAGGCCAAAGTCAACACTATTTCCAAACTTCACATCCTACGACCGTGAAAGATATCAGAAGTTTCCTAGGTCATGCAGGATTCTACCATCATTTCATCAATGATTTCTCAAAAATCGCTTGACCGATGACTCAACTTCTTAAGAAGGACTCACAATTCGTTTTTTGACGAATGAATAAATGCATTCAATTTACTCAAGGAGAGATCGGTAACCGCTCTGATCATGGTTTCCCCAGGACACTGCCATTTGAAGTCATGTGCGACACAAGCGATTTCACAATAGGAGCTGTATTAGGACAAAGGAAAGACAAGCAATTCCACCCAATTTACTATGCGAAAAAAACTTGGAATGATGCACAAGAAAATTACACCACCACCGAGAAAGAGCTTCTCGCTGTAGTTTTCGCATTTGACAATTTTTGCTCATATCTAATCCTTTAAAAAACAATCGTTTACACTGACCATGCAGCCATTCGTTATCTGTTCAACAACAAAATACAAAGCCGAGATTGATTCGTTGGATACTTCTACTTCAAGAATTGACATAAAAATTCAAGACAAGAAAGGAGCAGAAAATTTAGTGGCCGATCATCTCTCGCGTCTTAAAGATTCAAGTCATTCATGGATAGAGGAGTCATAATAAAAGATAAATTTCCTCACGAATTCCTTATGCATATCCAATCCTCAATCGATGAACACCCTTGGTTTGCCGATTTTGCAAATTACTTGGCAAGAGGAATCCTTCTCAAGGGAATGACCTATTATCAAAAGAAGAAAATCTTTATTGATATAAAGTATTACTAGGGGAGGACCCGTATCTGTTCAGAATCGATGCAGATCAACTCATTCAAAGATGCGTATACGGAAGTGAAGCAGAACAGATTCTAAGGCACTGTCATGAAGGACCCACAGGAGGACATCATGGAGCAACCCTGATAGCTAAGAAAGAATTTGACTCTGGATTTTATTAGCCTACGATCTTCAAAGATGCTCATAACATGGTACACACTTGTGATACATGTCAAAGATCAGCCAATATCTCAACACGGGATGAGATGTGATAGGTTCTAATGGATCGATCTGTGTTTGTTATCGAGCAATTGATAATTATATGAACAATGTAATCAACACAAACAAATATCAGAAAAATCCATAGAGTTTTAATTGATATTAGTATGGATTACATTGTGCAAAAGAGAGAACTAACAAATCGTCTAATTTCAAGTCTACCTGCACAAAAACATGTAATCCTATTTATACTAATAACAAGAAACCACACGAATATATATTTACATAATAAGTCCCTACACTATGAAAAAAACCAATCGAAAGACTAAAATGCTAATCTTTATAGGGCTCTAACAATACTCCCCCTAAGATTTGTATTTGTCTTCAGATCAAGAAATCTTCTAGTTCTTCTTTTATCTTGAACATGGGCTTCTCCTTGTATAGCTCCATTTCTCGAAGAGCTTTCTTGATTGAGGATTTGAACTTTTAAGTCAATATCCCTTGCTCGGCTTGGACTCATTTGTCTTTATATCCATTGCTTCCATAATCAACAAAGTGTCTTTAGACAAACCTGCTATATCTACATTAGCATACATCTCTATTGGTTTTGAATTCTCTTTAGTGTATATCTCTAACACTTCTTTGCTAGAAATTCTCATAAATTCTATCTCTAACACTTCTTTGCTAGAAATTCTCATAAATTCTATGTCTTTGATATCTTTCTTCATAATGTTTGCATATGCCATCGCTTTTCTTAGAGAAATCCTCTCCATACTAGCACTCATTACCTTTATGATTGTCATAAAGTATCTTATGTCGTGTTCTGCTTCTATTGGGGATACTGTCTCAAATTTTTTATTAGATAAAAAAGAAATATAACTTGGATGGAGAAGTTTAAGCTCAAACACTCCAAACAAGCTTATCATATCATTGTCCCAATCATTCAAGTTCCTCACAAGCTTCAGATGAAAAGTATTCGAATCCTAAAACCATCTCAAAAGGTTTTGATGATTGAGTACCATCAGTAACTTTCAGCCCAAGATTTGTTACTTTGTCAAAGAATTTTTCTCCATAAGACTCCAAATATCCTTCATCATCAGATTCATCTATATTCCTATTTTTAGATTTCCTCTTCGACGTATCAAAATACACTTTATCTTCTTGATCACATTGAGTTTGTAAGAACGTTGGCATTTTAGAAATTTCTCTATCTAGTAATTTCATAAAGTTCTCTCCCCTTGCAGACTTCGTAGGGTTAATGAGAGGTAACTTATGTAACTCTTTTAGATCTTGAACAGGTAATGATATGATGCTTGAGTAAAAATGATAAACTTCACAAATAGCATTCACTCGTTTTATCAAAAATACATCAAATACCTCATCATATTTCCATGCTACAATTTTCACCTCTTTTGTTTTATCTGGCACAATCATAGCATGTAATAACTCTGAGATCGATTGCCCAGTCTGTAACACATTTCTTACTAAATCACTAGCCGATCTTGCTTTGTTCCAAAGCTGTTTCTGATTAATTGACACTTTATAACCTTGCCTTCCAGTATCAGAAAACATTTTTATAAGCTCTTTTATGATTTCATGACTTCTCCTTACTAACTCCATTGATTTGATCTCTTAAGGCTTTAGTATTCTAGTTCTCTTGGTATTTCCAAATATTGTGGATTATCCATTTCAAGTACAATCATCTTATTATACGTCCTTTCAGTTTCTTGAAAACTTCTTACCAATCTCCTTAAAGATTCACCTTGTAGTCTATTTAACCTCTTCCTTGGGTAATTCCTAGATTGCAACCACATCCTAAGAGCACGAATGCTCATGTTATCTGGATCAGGATGGTGCAATTTCTTTACAGGAATATCATTTACATTTACACTTTCACTCATTGGAGCCCACTCACCATGTTCAATGTTTATTTCATTTGGATTCACAATAATACATTTTCATACTCTTCATTTATTTGAGTAAATTTCAGCCCATCCAAATATACTCTATTGTACTTTTTCCTAATCAGATAGTTATATCCGTCCTTAAAGTCTATAGGAATATCATCTTGAACATTTTTAACTGGTGAGTCAACGACATCACACACATCTTCATCTTCTAACACCTCATCATACCATTTATCTGGTAAATCAGACTCAATATCATCATGAGCTTATATTCTCTGTTGCATCTTATTTCTTCTACATTCTCAACTATATCAACAATCTTTTGAACTTTAGAAGGAACTGAAGATGATTCAACTTCATCCATCTTTCTTTTACCTTTCTCAGATTTAGTAAACCTTCCGGTCATAATCTCTTGAGACTCTTATACAGTTTCTTTCTAAGTAACTAACACTTCACTTTCTTTTTCTTAATCCTTTAGACTCTCTTTAAACTTTTCTATCTCTTCCAACATCTTTTTATTTTTTCTTCATGTTCATTCATCATGATGTTCTTCTTTTTATCATTTGCTTTTAACAACTCATTTTCTTCTTTTAATCTCTTAATTTCTTCATATTGATCTGCAATCTGTGACTTCAGTTTATCACATATTTTGAATGAGTAAGTTCTATAATATTCAACTTGTTAAAAACATGCTTTAGTGCACATTTTTTTTCTCTCACTTCTATTGGAAATTCAGGGTATGAACTTGAAGAATCAGTGTCAGATGTTGAGTTTACAATCTTGGTTGTTCTGACTTTACCATGAGTGCAACCTCTTCTGATTCCTCCTTTGGATCAGCTTTGTCACTCCAGTCATAATCTGCCTTATTTTATGAATCATCTATTTTCAGATCATTGTTTTCAGACCTTCTTCGTTCATCTCTGAAATCAGTGCTAAACAAGAAGTAAGATCAGCTATAAATTGTTCAGCATATGCACTCCAATCATAATCATCCTTTATGCTTACAACTAGTGTTTTCTTTGGTTCTTCAGTGGTCTTTTGTTCATCTTTTAATTCTGGCATTGGTAGACTCTGATATGGCTTTTGGAATGTCTTCTGAGTTTGTTATTGATATCTTAGACTATTAGAACTACTTTGCCTATTTCCACTTGTGTTCTAGGAGCTTTACATTCTCTAGAAAAATGGCCATAGCTATTGCAGTTAAAATTCCTTAACTTTGACTTATCAAAGCCAACTGTTTTATTGGCACTATTTTTGTAGTTTCCATTGACATATGAATGCTTTTGTGTTCTGTAAGCAATCTTCACCATTTGCCAATTGAGGTCCATTTCTTCTACATCATCAGGATCCATCTCAAATAAATCCTGCAAAATTAAATCAACTTGAGTTAGATGGCTACCCTGATAAGCTTGAAAGCTTGCCATAAAGGTTGTAAATGCAGTTTTAGACTTTTCATCCTGTAAAAGGATGTTTATAACATCTTTAACTTTGATAGGATTATCATAGTTAGAAGATGGAGTCTAATTTTGAGTTTTAGGCACTGAAGGTTTTGGGGAAGATTGTGGTTGTGGTTGAGTTGAGTATGCAGGAGTACTAGTGAAGAATCCTGCTTCCACAAACAGATCACCCTCATCTTCAGGAGTAGCATTATCTTTGGCAAGAAAAGCATTCTCTATAGTATTTGCTGTAGAGAAGCAACATACTTTTATTGAGAATTTGAAGCAGCTTTATCATCATTTCTTGAACTTTCATCAATTCTACTGACTCAATATTTTCTATGTGAAAATCAAGATCCATGGGAAACTTTTCAGTGTGCTTTAACAAGGTCACAGTTGTTTCCAAGATGATGGAAGTTCATTCAGAAGTCTGTCATTTAGATCTTTAAGATCATTTTTGATTCCTAAAGTTGACATTTCAGTTATGAGTTGCACATATCTATTCATCATCTGATTTATAGTTTGTCCTGAAATATGCTCAAAAAGTTCAAGTTGTCTCTTTAACTTTTGTCTTTGAGATCTTGTATTTCTTTTCCTCCTTCACAATTCATTTTCAAAGATCTTTACATGGTGTAACCAGTTTGATAGTTATCAAGCCTTGATAGTACTTCCAAAGGTAGTTGTAAGGATTAAATGTAACGGTTGATGCAACCCAAACACCCAAAGTCTCTCTTGCATGCATGCACAAGTGTACTGAAGTAGAATACTTCAAAATTTTCACACTAGCATAAGAAAATACACTAAGTGTGAAATCTTCCGAAGCCAAGACCAATTCATCCGAAGCCAAAGATGAAGTCTTCCGAAGCTTCAAAGAAAAAGTTTTCCAAAGCCAACACTTAAGACAGATTTCTTCTGAAGACTTTTGAACACATGCTTTATCTTATGTATCATTTACATAAAATTGGACCCCTTTCCGCTGCAACTCTATAAAGTAATCAACTTTTATAAGTTGGTGAAAAGGTCCATGCTTTTGGTAACCATACATTGAGGTCTTGAGTCTATAACTTTTTACTTTATGTACTTTATCCTTTTTGATATATTAGGATGTGAGCTACGACATGTCATAGTCACTAGCCAAAAGGCAATCTGCCTTTTGACTCTACATTTGATTTTGTTTGTTGTCTAGTCAATTGTATCCAGTTAGCCTTTAAAGTATGGCTGGCTGTAGGATGTAGTATATGTATCTCAAGTACTTGAAACTTTCTAATATGCTTTGTAACATTTGTAATAGAACTTGAGAAGGAAATATATTGCAATCTTGAAAACCAAATACTTGTGTGTTTTGCTATCTTGTTCTATCTCATATTTACTTGTGTTCTTAGCATCTTTACAAAAGGTTAACCAGTTCCCTATTTGATCTGCTAAGTGTTCTTAGCAACCCTCCTCACTGGGTTGTTGTGTTGTAAGTGCATACCCTTCACCGGTCCTGCAATTGGTATCAGAGCATTCTAGGCTCTTGATAAAAGATCTCACCATCTTAAGATCCATCGCACACACAGACAAAATACTTAGCATCTCAAATGGCAGCTATTTCTAAATCTATCATGGAAACTGGAACCATGACAGTCCCCACTAATCACTCTTGGTGACTTTGACACTTGGTGCCAAAGAATGGAAGGCTTTATCAAGTCTCTAGACTCAAGAATATAGGAGTATATTGTCAATGGACCTTACATACCAAGCACCTCTTCTGCTTCTGGAGGTGGTATGATCCTCAAGGCTGTGACCGACTACTTAGATGAAAATAGAAAAAGAGTAGAGATTGACCAAAAGGCCATGACAACCCTTCAGACTACTCTTCAAACTTTGTGTACAGAGGTTTCAAGAAATGCAAAACAGCTAAATAGCTGTGGGATGCATTGAAAGTAATGTATGAGGGTTCCTCTAAAGACAAGGAGAACAAAAAGGATCTCCTGAAGCATCAGTTTGAAAATTTCACCTTTAAACCATGTGAGACCATGACTCAACAATTCTTCAGGTATGTTGAGATTATGGATACCCTAGTGGATGGTGGAGTAACTCTTGAAAAGAAATATATTGTAAGGAAGTTCATGTCCTCTCTTCCTAAGCAATGGACACACTACTATGTTGTTATCAAAAGAACTGAGAACCAGAAAACTCTCATCTTGATAGAGTTGTATGGGATTCTCAGTGGCTACTAGATGGAGATGAACATGCAAGGTTCATCTGGCAACTCCAACAATCAAATGGGTTCAACCCTTCATGTGGTTGAAAGGACAACATAGAATCCTAACATCATCTCATATGCTACCCTGACAACTCACAAAAGGGTCCTTTCATTACCTTCCCCGAGACACCAAGGGAGAACTATACTCAAGGAAGTCCATTCAAGAGACAAGTTCTTCTCAAGCCTTTGTGTCTTCTAATGAAAGTTGTGGCAGCTTTATATTCAGAGAAGGATCTGGACTGTATCCATCCAAATGATCTAGAGTATATGGAGATAGTCTAACAAATGGTTCTTCTCACTCATAGAGCCAAGAAGATCTACAAGCAGACAGGAAGGAAGTTTCCTAGCAATACAGCCAGTGGAAAGTTTGGACTGTACAAAAGCAAAGTCAAATGTTACAACTATAACTTGATGGGCCACTTTGCCAGGAAATGCAAGGCACCAAGAACAAATAGTGGCCAAGCACAGTCCAGACCAAACTACATTGATAACGTCACCCAGAATAAGAAGCCAAAGCAGCAAGCTGCAGTTGCTGTTGAAGAAGGAGGCTTTGACTAGAGCTTTCAGGTGGAAGATGCATCTCCAAACCAAGCATTGATGGTTGACCATGATGAAGCAAAGGTATTGGAACATCTCTGTACTCCTAAATGTATTACTAAAGTCAACAGATATAGGTCCTATAATTTAGAAATGAGATCTGATCTTGACTCTTTAAATATCTTAAAAGCTAATTTTAGAAAGGCTGAATATGACTATAAGCTAAGATAGAGGACTTAGAGAAAACCATTTTAGTTCTAAAACATGAGCACACTAATTATAAGACTCAGATCAAGGATCTCATGACTAAGTTGACTGAATGCCAGGTTGAGCTTGTGATCAGCAAAGCCAGGGTAGAAAAATATGTTCTTGAAGAAGAGACCTTCAAGAACATGATATCCTCATCCTTGCATGCCAATGTATGTGACAGGATCAGCGATCACAAGTTTGATTTATTAGGATTCAAAGCAGCGGAATACAAACAGGAATTAGACAAATTGTAGCAAGTAGTCGATACTTGTATGCATTAAGAGCACATACGGTTATAGTGAGAGAATATATATTTCTGTTTCAAGGAATGTTTATAGATGTAGAATATTTCTAATCAAATCATTCATATCATTCCCGTCATTCCCTACTATTACAATAGGTTGTCACTCCTTATATAGAGTGCAACAATCACTGCTGTTATCACGGAAAGTGACAACTGGCAGATCTAATACAAAAATAACTAATTCTTAACAAACTACTGAAATGTTCACAACTACTGAGAACATATCAGAGTGTTAAGTACAAAATATAAAACTACTGAAACTACAACGACTGAAGAACAAGCTCTTCAGTCGTTTTACAAAACTACTGAAACATAAAACTACTGAAACATAAAACTAATGAAACTAGAAATATAAAACTACTGATATCACAACTACTGAAGAAGTACTCTTCAGCAGTTGTGACAAACTACTGACGCTTCAGTACTTGATCTTCAAACTTTGACCTTCAGATGTTTCATCAGCTGATGACTTCAGTAGATATCATCAGCTGATGTCTTCAGTCTTTGTCTTCAGACTTTGTACATCAGTTGTTGATCTTCAGCACTTGTAAACTCTTCAGCTGTTGTACTTCAGTATTTTGGTCTTTCAGCTTCAGCACTTGTGTTCTTCAGCTGTTGTACTTCAGCACTTTAGTTCTTCAGCTGTTGAGGTCTTCAGCACTTGATCTTCAGCTGTTAAAGTCTTCAGCACTTGTCAAACTGCTGATGAGGCTTTCAGCAGTTGTTGTGATACCATGTGGGACTTAGAGGTTTTCTGATCTTGGCTCACTGGTTCTTTTGGTCCAACAAACTCCCCCTGAACCAATGCAGCCAAAACCTCTAAATTATTTATTGTACCACTTATTGTTGGCAAAGTGTTGGTCTTTTTCCTTCTTGATCAGTAGAGAAGATGACCCAAGTAAGCTCCGGCCTGGGAAGAAATCTCAAATATTTGTTTGGCAGAATATGAATGGGAACTCTGTTTTGGGGAACTGGACACAGAGTTGTTATCCCATTCATGAGATTTACTTCCCCATAATGAGTCTGTATGACTCTCGAACATAGGCCTCAAGGAGAACAACTTGTTCCTCCTGAGAGAGTTCTTCTGCTCCTCCTTCGAAGAAGAACTCTGGGCCATAGTACTCTGATAAGTACTTCATGGTCCTGCCATTTTTCAGCTCCACCGTAGTTACCTCCCTATATACAAATTCATCAGGATGGTTGCCTTCAAGGAGTAACTGGAGTTCATTCTTCTGGATGTCTTCAAGCTTCTTATATAGCAACCCCTTCTTTATCATCTTGTTTTCTAGTAAAGCTTGAGGGGTCTTCTTTGCCTGGTGAGCTTTCTTGAATTCATCAATGATTTCCCAAGGTGAGACTACAACGGCCAACATGATGGTAGAATCTATTGTTTTTCGTACCTGGCCATTGTATCTGTGTGGAATAGTTCTTTTATGGATTCTAGAACTCACCCTGGGGTCTGGCCATACTCTCACTCTCTCCTTTTGATACTGAAAGGTATGCCTGAGAGTGTACAGCCTTTGAGCATGCCCTTTCATGGCTTGAATGGATGATGACTGAGGAAATTCCTTGTCAACCATCTTCAACAGTTGCTCATCGTGCTGTTTCTGCTGTTCTTCTTCTTCTATCTTGACTCTGACCATTTCCCTTTGAGAGTCAGGTGTGATCATGGTTGACTTCGGGGTTTTGGTAGCTTCAGAACAGCAGAGAGTGGCAGACTATCATCTTCATCCTCCTCTTCTTCTTCTTCTTCCATCCTCAGCACCCTTCTCCTCCTTCTGGTACATCACTGGATGATGGTTGGGTTGGTGAAGGAATTGGTTTTGAAGAATGAGGATGTTTGGATTTTGGCTTAGAGATTGGTTGGGAGATTTGAGGGATAGGATCTGTTTGAGTGGGTGGAAGGGAAGGTTGATCCAGCATCTTTGTAGTTAGTTTCGCCTTTGTGAGTTTAGCCATCTCTAACCTTTTACCAGCCCCAGCCTCATCAAGGGCTTCCACAATAATCCTTTGTTGAATTGCTCAGACAGACAGATTCTGGTGGCTATAGCCAGAATGCTGTCCCTGGTCCATGCGCGGATCTCCATTAATGATCTTCCCAAGTATTTTGCAATAAGCGGATCATTATTTCCAACCTCTCTTTTTCCAGAGCATCATACCCTGCCCATCGGGTTTGTATCTCTTGCACTTCCAACCTCTGATCTCACTATCCAGTGTGGCTGTGTCAAACCCCTGCCTGAAGAGTTGTTCAATTATTTTATCCATGGAGCGGCTGTGTGTAGTGTCAGCTTCTTTTACCAGCTCCTCCAAGGATTTGTCTTCAGCAGTATGATCCATCAGCACTTTTCTTTCGCTTGTAAGTGAGCAGAGGTTGCTTTTCTTTCTCCTCCTCTAGGGCTTGCTTCTCTTCCTTCTTCTCCTCTGTTCTTTTCCTCTTCTTTTCTTTCACTGCAGTACTCTCCCCCTTTTTGGTTGCATTGGAGGAAGGGGTTTGTACCGCAGAAGAGTCTTTTGTACAGCAGCATCAACCAGGGCTGTAAAGTTGAGGAAAGCCTCTCATCAATGGCTTAGTCACAATATCAGTGATTATGGGTGTGATGAGAGGGAGGGAATTTTGAAGTACAGCACCTATTTGCTCAGGAGGGTTCTGTTCCTGAGAAGTAGGGCCTGAAGCAGAGGCAGGTGGTTGAGTTTGGAGTGGCTCAGTGTTTGGGAACCTTCAAGTGAAGGTGCCATCTGTGGGTGGGTAGAGGCAGATGGTCTTTCTCCTTGTGAGAGTGGTCAAGTAGGTTTTGCAGCCTACTGACTTTCTCTTCAAGGATTGTGTTCTGGGCAAGAACATCATAGAAAAAGCCCAGGTCATCATCAGCCGAAACTGAATCATCTGACCTTCTGCTTAGAGCAGGATTTACATGCACTGGGTGTAGACCAGTTGATGCATGTGCCCCTTGTGCTTGGTACTGGGGACTTCCAGCCTCAGGACAGTGTCCATCATCAGTTGTTGCCTCTAGTGAGGTCTTAGCATATTACCAGCCTCATTCTGATCATGTGCTGAGTCAGAGGAGGTGGCAGCCTCACTAGATATTCTAAGCTCCTTGTCTACACCAGGAGATAGAAGTGGTAAACCCCTGTGCTGTGGGTTCTCAAGTGCACTGTGTTCCTCCCCCTCAATTGTAGAGGTTTCCCAGTAGTAAGTAGTTTCTGGGGAGGAGGTGAGGAGTGCAGTTGAGTCAGCACTTGTGCAACTAGTAAAGTTGGGCTGTGAGGGGCGGTTGTTTGGGGTGAAGGGATAGAAGCAGTGTGCACCTGGGGAGGTTGGTGCTCTTCAATGGCAATCTCCTCAAGTGAGGAAGATCCCAGATATGTAGGTACCCCTGTGTGGTTGCTGCAGGCTCCTGTTGAGAGGAAGCCTGAGCGGCTATGGCTGGAAGAGTCATTGTATCCACTAGGGGGTTTGGACTAGTGGATATATCCTGCGTTTGTGTTGGGGGGCATCCTCAGGGGACTCAATTCCTGAGTAGCCGTTTTGGGTTTCTTTTTGTGGGTTTGGTGGGGACTTTGGATTTGGAGGTGGTGGCTGTGGGTTCCAGCTGCGTGGGTTTTCGCAGCTTGGCAGCCATTTTGAGTGTCTGGTCAGAGTTGTGCCGGGAGTATACTTCCGGCAGAACAGCCGTAGCAGGGACTCCCAAGCCAACAAGTCCCTCAGCATTAAGCTTTTTGTAATGATGGCCATTATGAACCGTGGATATAGTATCCAACGGTTGGCAGTTAGTTTTTGAGCCATATCCTTGAGCTCTAAAAATATTATTTCTGAAAAATTTAGTGGTTGTTGCTCAAGAATAGAATACATTACCTGCTACCATTTTTCGACATTTGATCCCAAGACGACGTCTTCGGGGCCAAACATACATTCACCATGTGAAAAATCAGGCGCTCAGCGTCATTAAAGTGTTTCTTCATGATAGTGAGGCACTGAGATCGCCTTGATATCCATGTTGAGCAAAGGATAGATCTATGGTGCCCTTCGGATATCCAGCAGGAGAACTAGCATCATTCAGTTGAAGAATTTGGCGGATTATTGCAGGAGTGATGACTACTTCTTTGTTGTTTACGACCGACTGGAGGGATGGTGTGTTGTTCTCCCCAGTGGTACAGTAACGTTCATCCCAAATTGGTGCAAGGATTCGGCATGTAGTATGGGATTCAGAAGGAATGCCGTTTTGTATGGGACTGAACCATAAGATCGATAGCAGTATCGAACTTAGTCCAGATGGGCGATTTAGTGAGGTAGGCAACACAGTTGTGTCGCGGTTTAATTTGCATGGACGCCATGGAGAAGAGGGAAGTTTTGGAGAGGAACGTTAGGTTTGAAGAAGATGAAGCATTGAGAGCTTAGGTTAGGGATATTTATAGGGTACGGTAAGAAACGACTGAAGGATGTGGTGTTAGTCATCAGTAGTTTTAAACGACCGTTGACATGGTATTATCCTTTCAGACGTTGAAACAGCTGAAGTCGTGGTGTTAGGCATCAGTAGTTTAGAAAACTACTGAAGACCGTGGTTTTGACTTCAGATGATTGAAACAACTGAGGACTTTGTTTATCATCAGTAGTTATGAAACTACTGAAGACAGTGGTTTTGTCATCAGCTGTTGTAAACAACTGAAGACTTGGTATTAGTCATCAGTAGTTATAAAAACTACTGAAGACGTGGTTTTGCTTCAGTTGTTTAGAATGAAACAGCAGTTGTACAAACGACTGAAGAGAAAGTTCTCTTCAGCTGTTTTCGTCAATTCTTAGCTTTTCAGCTGTTTCATACTGTCCTCAACACATTCATCAGTCTTTTTAGCTGATTTCAGTTGTTTCATAGGACATCAGTACTTATCTGTTTTTACTGATTGCAGTAGTTGTAACTGCATCAGTAGTTGTAACTACATCAGTAGTTTAGAACAGATGAAGTACTTCAGTACTTGTGAGACATTTAGCCTTCAGTAGTTATAAAAACTACTGAGGGTAAAAGAGCTCATCAGTACTTATATGTGACATAGGTACTAATGATCATCAGTACTTAGTACTAAGATCATCAGTAGTTGTCACTTATTCTAGCTGCAGCATACCAAGCC
Organism: Flaveria trinervia; assembly: GCA_025506515.1. NCBI lineage: Eukaryota > Viridiplantae > Streptophyta > Magnoliopsida > Asterales > Asteraceae > Flaveria > Flaveria trinervia. Next base: position 33,153,736 of record CM046442.1, read on the forward strand.
TTAACACCAGGTTTTGGAAAGTTGAACTATCCAAAGGCTTAGTAAAATGTCTGCAAGCTCATCAGCACTAGCACAAACTTAGGATCAATCAGACCTTTTTCAAAACAATCCCTTATAAAATGATGTCTGATCTCTATATGTTTGGTCCTAGAGTGCTGGACTGGATTTTTGACAATGTAAAGAGCTGAAGCACTATCCATTAACAATGGAGTCTTAGTCTGAAATGCCATAATCCAAAAGTTGGTTTTGAAGCCATAGTACCTGAGATGTACAACTTGCAGCCGCAATGTACTCTGCTTCAGCAGTTGATGTAGCAACTGAGGTCTGTTTTTTGCTCTGCCAAGAAATCAAGCAGTTGCCTAGGAATTGACATCCACCAGATTGATTTCCTGGTCAACTTACACCCTGCATAGTCACTGTCAGAAAAGCAACTAATTTGCCAGAATGTCCAGTAGAATACCATAAACCTAGAGATGGAGTGCCTTGCAGATATTAAAGATCCTCTTGACTGCAATCAGATGAGACTCTTTAGGTGCAGCCTGAAATCTAGCACAAACACATGTAGCAAACATAATATCTGGTCTAGAAGCTGTTAAATACATCAAGGACCCAATCATACATCTGTAAAGTGTTTCATCAACCACTTTACCTTTCTGATCTGTATCCAGTTGTGTGGTGCTGCACATGGGAGTAGAACAAGGCTTACAGTTTTGTAAATCAAACTTTTGCAAAAGATCTTTTGTATATTTGGACTGATGAATGAAAATTCCATCAGCCTTTTGTTTGATTTGCAACCCCAGAAAGAATTGTAACTCTCCCATGGCACTCATTTCAAACTTCTGTTGCATCAACTTTGTAAAGGCATCACACAACTTTGGATCAAAGGATGCAAAAATGATGTCATCTACATAATTTGAACAAGTAGATTATGCTGCCCAGCTTTCTAATGAATAAAGTCTTATCTATGGAGCCTAGTGAAATTATTTTCTAGAAGAAGTTTGATAATGTCTCATACCAGGCTCTAGGAGCTTGTTTTAACACAAAAGAGCCTTATCAAGCTTATACACCCAATTAGGATGTTTATTGTCCTCAAAGCCCGGAGGTTGACATACATAAACTTCTTCTTTAATTTTTCCATACAAAAATGCACTTTTGACATCCATTTGAAAAACTTTAAGATTATGATAAGCAGCATAAGCTAAAAACAATCGAATTGCTTCCAGTCTGGCTACAGGGGCAAAGGTTTCATCATAATCGATACCTTCTTCTTGTGCAAACCCCTGAACAACCAGTCTGGCCTTGTTCTTAACAATAAGCCCATTTTCATTTTTGTTCCTAACACCCCATTTAGTGCCTATTGCACACTTACCTGGAGGTAGAGGAACCAGTTCCCACACTTGCTGTTTCTTGAACTGAAGAAGCTCAAGCTGAATGGCATCAACCCATCCATTGTCCTTTAAAGCAATGTGATAATTCTTTGGCTCTTGCTGACTGATGAAGAGAGCATAGAAGCAGAAATTTGACAATTGACTTCTTGTTGATACTCCAACAGTGATATCACCAATGATTTGAGACATAGGGTGATTCTTCAGATCTTGATACACAATGAGATCTGTGCAAGTGTTTGTAGCAGGCTCAGCAGTAACAGATGGTGATGGTGAATCATTTCCTTGAAACCAATCAGTGGATGGTAATTCAAAGGAAGTTGAATTCGAAGTGATCTCATCAGCATTTGTTGTGGATGGTGCTACTGGAGCTACAGGAACATCAGGTCTAGCTGAATCAGGCAGCTGATCACTAAACCTGAAGAGGTGAGTACTGCAATCATCATCATCATCAGCAGTACCACCAGGTGGTGAACTGTTGACAGGAGCAACAGCAGAGTTTGATAAGAACATATTGCAGTATGTCCAAATCAAATAACTCCACAGGGATTTGTGGAATCTTGTCCTTTGGAGATTCATTGAACTTAACATGTAGAGTTTCTTCAACCATCTTTGTTCTGCAGTTGAAGACTCTGTATGCCTTGCAAGTAGATGAATAACCAACAAAGTACCCTGCATCCACCTTAGGATCAAATTTATGGAGTTGATCCTTTGTGTTGAGAATAAAACAGGGACACCCAAATGCTTTGAAAAATGAAATCAGAGGAGCCAAATGATGGAGAACTTCATATGGAGTCTTCATCAACCTCTGATTTACTAAAACTCTATTTTGCACATAGCAAGTTGTGTGACATGCAGCTTCAGCCCAAAAGGTCAGTGGCAAACCTGAGTCAGCCAGCATGGACCTTGCAGCTTCAATGAGGGTCCTGTTCTTTCTCTCCACTACTCCATTTTGTTCGAAGTCCTTGGAATGCTGAACTGCCTTTTGATTCCCTTTGAAAGATAGAAGTCATCAAGTGTATGATTTCTAAACTCAATTCCATTGTCACTCCTAATACACTTGACTGGAAGGGAATACTGCTTCTCAATATACAGCATAAAGTGAATAATCTTCTGAGCAGCCTCATCCTTTGAATGTAGAAAGAAAGTCCATACAAATCTGGAGTAATCATCCACAATTACCAGACAGTATTTCTTCTTTGCCATGCTCATTACTCTCACAGGACCAAATAGATCCATATGCAGTAATTGCAAGCAGCAGTGGACTTAGGCACTTCAATAGGAGGGAATGAGACTTTGTGCTGTTTTCCTTTTAAACACGCAGTGCAGGTTTCATCACAGTGGAACTCCTTTATTGGTAAGCCTCTGACTAAACTATTGTGGGTAAGCTGATTCATGTTTTTGAGGTTAACATGACCAAGCCTCCTGTGCCACAGTTTAGATTCTTGAGAGAGGCTTTGGAAAATAGGCAAGGATTGCCTTTGAGATCTATCTTCTTAGAAAGATCTAAGCATACACTCTTCCTGTCCTGTTGGCTTTCAGGAGAGTGTGATCATCCAACACCTTGTCAATCAGTGCAAAACTTTGGATGACAGAATCCTACAGTTTTGACTGGTGAAAAGGCAACATGGCCTTTATCACACATTTGACTGACACTCAAGAGATTGTACTTGAGATTTTCCACATGATTAACATCATCAAATTTGATTTCTCCATTGAAGACAAAGCCCTTACCGATGATGTAACCCCTAGCATCATTGCCAAAAGAGACAAATCCCTTCTTTCCTTGAGAGTAGTCATGAAAAGAGAGCTGTTCCCAGTCATGTGCATAGATCCCCCACTGTCTACATACCAGATGCTACTTTGGCATGTTGAAGAACCCTGCAATAATAAACAATCAATTAGTTTTAGAGACCCAAACCTTTTTGGTTTTGGGCCTGGTCTCATCAATAGATGGTAAACTAACAGGTTTATTTGAAACAATAGCCTGAGAGGAAGAAGATGGTGTAGAAGAGGAGTCCTTTGGCTTGGACCTCCTTTTCTTGGGTTTCAACATAGGAGCATCTAGTTGGTTAACTCTACCCAACAGATGTTGAACCATCATAACCAGCTGTGTCTGATTTTGTGATAAAGCTTTCAGCTCATCAGACACATTGCTAGTGGAGTTTGATAAGTTCCTATGTTGCACCTTCTTCTTCTGAGCACCCTCAGCTGTCCCTGTTTAACCCCTTCCTTTTTGGATTTCTTTGAGGACTTAAGGGTTACAGGATTTGATGTTGCTGATACAAATGTGGTCTCAAACTCGGTTTTCATTTTTACCATTTTCTCATTAATTTCTTCTTTTAGTTTGAGTTTGGAACCTCTTTTGTACCAACAATCATCTGTAAGATGATTGAACAAACCACATACTTCACATGGTTTCTTCTTCATCTTAGGTTGATCATCAACTAAAGAGGTGAAGCAACTGAAGACTTGTTCTTCAATGCTTTGGAAGCATTGTTTGCTTTCTTGACAGCCTCTTTAGTAGTCTTCAAACTCTTTCTACTGCCTGTTTTCTTCTCTTCAGTACTGACAGCAGTTGAAGTTTGAACTTCAGGTGTTAAATCCTGCTCTCTAGTCCTTTCAGGACCTTTAGAATTAACTCCTGAGTTGATCAACTCATTAATCATGTGAATGTCAGCATTTGAATCATCAACATCAGCTGATAGGTTCAAAGAGGGCTTGATGCTGACTGCTACTTCTGATTGTGTTGTATCAGAAGGTAGATCACATGATGTGATGGATTGGTTATCACTCTCACCATCAGATTCTACCTCTGCTCTTGGGGTAAAATCTGTAGGTGGAGCAGTGTGATTGTAACCAATTCCAAACTTCACATTTGAAGCAGATTCTTACTAAGAAGCATTTCAAAACCTTTGCATGATTGTACCCATCTATCACACTCGACCTGGGTAACTGCAAGGGTTTCTTTGAGATCTTTGTACTTCTCTAGAAGTACTTCTTCTCTAGCCTTATCATCAATAATTTGGCAATTCAGTTTATAAATCTCATCATTTTTATCTTTAAGCACAAACTCAAACTCAGCTTTGTTTTTGGAAATTATTTGTCTAGCTCAATGTTCTTATTAATTAGAGCTACATTTGCTTCTCTAATGGAAGCAAATGCTGCTATGCATGGTTCAGAATATAATTTGGCTTTTGCCTCAGAGGATACCTGTGATACCTGTGGTGTAGAGGCATTAGAAAATGAAGTATCAGCAGACTCCAAAGCCATAAGAGCTAGATTCCCAAAAGGACTGTCACCACCATGTTGACCAGCACCTGAGAACAGTTGATCATGACCATACATGTCATCTGGTAAACTGCTCCAGTCAACAACTCTTGGGGTGAAGAAGCTGTGTTGTTGAGGTTGAGATTGTTGATGAGATTGGGATGGCTGAGGTTCTGGTAGTGCATGAGGTTGTGGTGCCATAGGAACTTGAACTTGATTTGACTGTGGCATGTAATAACAAGGGTACGGATATGGCATTTGATCCTGAGGAACAAAATATGCCGGAGATTGTTGTTGAGGATGATGACTAGAGGTGACAGGATGTTTCCCTCTGTGTTGTTGACTATTGCCAGGAAAAGTCACAAAGGGTGTAGTGGAGTTAGATCCAGTTGATCTACACTCTCTTGCAAAGTGTCCAAGCCTTTGGCATTTGTGACACCTCAACTTGCTCTTGTCAAAACCAACTTTGGTTTTGCCAGAGAGTCCTGGGAATTTTCTTCCAGTTCTTTTATAGAACTTCTGAGATCTGATATTTATCAGGGCCATTTGGCTCAAAATATCCATCTCTTCTAAGTCATCATCAGCAATCCCCTTGAGATCATCCATAATGAAGCATAAATTTTCATTATTACACCCAGTAAACTGACCATCAATACTCACAAATGCAGAATCAGAAGTGCTTGAAGAGAAATTAATATGCTCATCATACTGGCATTCAGATGAAGCATATTCTGACTCATGACCCACCAAGGCAGTGTTGCCTGGTACAAAGTCTTCAATGAGCTTTCCAGATGAAGACAGCTTCTCTTCTGTTCTATCTCTCTCTCAAAAGTGAGCAGTTTCCCATGGAGTTGGGTGAGAGATAGTTTGTCCAAACTTGCACTGGAGCGTAGGACAATAGTATATGTGTCCCATCTCTCAGGCAGTGATCTGAGAAATCTGTTATTCATCTGAATATTGGAGTATTCAAGTTTGACCATTTTTAGTTCAGAGATCAAACAAGAGAACCGCTCATATTGTTGAGTCAGTGTCTCACCCTTTCTATGAGAGAATGTCTCATATTGTTGGGCAAGAATTTCTCTATTATTTGCCAAGACCTCATCTGTTCCTCCAAATTGTTCTTTCAAGGCATTCCAGAGGTCATGGGCAGTTTCATGATGTATTAGCCCAGAATAGATTCATTTGGCAGTGCCATGGCCAGAATTCCATGGGCTTTTGCATCAATTTCAAGCAACTTCTTATCCTCATCTGAGTATTGCTCCCTCCTCTTCGGAACCATTTGATTGGTTTCCGGGTTATTCACCATAGGCTTGTGTGGACCATGTACCACTGATGTCCAACACCCTGCGCTGTTAACAGACAGGTGATGGAGCATACGTCTTTGCCATATGTTATACTCATTCCTAACCAGCATTGGTGGCTTGGTTGAGGAACCAGTATTGTGAGGATCATTGGAGGGAGTGGTCATTTTCAGTTCAAAAACAATTTAATTCAAGCTTTTAAAAGTTTTAAACAGACCACAACAAACTCAATGAAAACCAAGAGAAGATCTCAGGATGAATGACCAGAAATACAGAAAATTCAATCTCTATAACCGTTTCTTGCAAAAACAAAAGCTAATTCAATCAAACTTAGATCTTGAATAGCAGTTTCAATGATCAAGTATTAGATCGATAAATGATTAACCTGCTCTGATACCATTTGACAGGATCAGCGATCACAAGTTTGATGTATTAGGATTCAAAGCAGCGGAATACAAACAGGAATTAGACAAATTGTAGCAAGTAGTCGATACTTGTATGCATTAAGAGCACATACGGTTATAGTGAGAGAATATATATTTCTGTTTCAAGGAATGTTTATAGATGTAGAATATTTCTAATCAAATCATTCATATCATTCCCGTCATTCCCTACTATTACAATAGGTTGTCACTCCTTATATAGAGTGCAACAATCACTGCTGTTATCACGGAAAGTGACAACTGGCAGATCTAAGACAAAAATAACTAATTCTTAACAAACTACTGAAATGTTCACAACTACTGAGAACATATCAGAGTGTTAAGTACAAAATATAAAACTACTGAAACTACAACGACTGAAGAACAAGCTCTTCAGTCGTTTTACAAAACTACTGAAACATAAAACTACTGAAACATAAAACTACTAAAACTAGAAATATAAAACTACTGATATCATAACTACTGAAGAAGTACTCTTCAGCAGTTGTGACAAACTACTGACGCTTCAGTACTTGATCTTCAGACTTTGACCTTCAGATGTTTCATCAGCTGATGACTTCAGTAGATATCATCAGCTGATGTCTTCAGTCTTTGTCTTCAGACTTTGTACATCAGTTGTTGATCTTCAGCACTTGTAAACTCTTCAGCTGTTGTACTTCAGTATTTTGGTCTTTCAGCTTCAGCACTTGTGTTCTTCAGCTGTTGTACTTCAGCACTTTAGTTCTTCAGCTGTTGAGGTCTTCAGCACTTGATCTTCAGCTGTTGAAGTCTTCAGCACTTGTCAAACTGCTGATGAGGCTTTCAGCAGTTGTTGTGATACCATGTGGGACTTAGAGGTTTTCTGATCTTGGCTCATTGGTTCTTTTGGTCCAACAGTATGTTATCAAAATAAGAAGTGGCTGGGATCTAGTGAGATAGCTCCTCCATACACAATCCTGTCTGTAAGATCACCTAGGTGTGGAACTTGTGAAGATAAGCTCCTCTCATAGACCTTTTGAGTGAAGAGGATAAAAAAGTGATAGTAAAGAATTCCTTTGAGAAGAGTGAAGAAGAGGATTCTAAGAAGGGTCACTATCCTTCTAAGGAGAAAAGGAAGACCGTGATGACCAAGTCTATGAGGAAGAACTTGATCAGAAATAGCAAGAGAAAGGCTAGAAGGCTCAAGAGATCAAGGCCACTTTTGATTCTAGGTAGAAACAAGTTTTTATCTCTGCAAGGTTTGAAGTGGTTAAGACTGAAGACATCAACCTAAACTCTTCTACCAAGAGTTCTGGTTCATGTTCAAATCATCTCAGCACCAAGAAGAAGGCCGATCTATTGTGAATCACTGCTACACAGCCTGGATCATCCAACTTCAAGAACTGTTCTCAGCCTAAAAGAACTGTCCTAGCATTTGCAAAGATGAAGGTGGAGAAAGGATGTGATTAAAGTTAGCCTTGTTCTCAGAAGAAGGCTCTTTGGTAGAAAAAGGTGGAATGTGTTATGTGTGAAAGTACCTCTCATCTTGCTAAGGATTGTCCATACAATCCAAGAGGTACTCTCCACATGACCAAGAAAGAGACTGCCAAGAGCTCCAAGAAGATTTCAGCTTCGGAAGGAAATTTTGTTTCCTTCGGAAGCTCCAAAATAAAGAAGAAGGCAAGTGGAAAATTTCCTTCGGAAGAAACTTTGGTCTCGAAAGGAAGGAATACTTCCGAAGCACTAAAGTATGCTGCAGTGTTTGCAGAATCTTCCAAAGGTCCAGTCATCAAAACTTCCAAAGTCTCAAAAGCTTTCGAAGTGTTGAAGGTCAAGTCCAAACTTCCAAAGGTGGTGTGGAAGTCAAAGAAAGACCAAATGACTGAATGTTCTCTATCAACAACAACACAAGATCCTCAAAGCACAACTATAGGATCTATTAGTGTTACATTACCTTCTACTTCTTTTGATGAGCCCAAGACCAATAAGGCTTAGGTTTCCAAATGTAACTAATCATTTTCTTTGTGTAGGAATAGCTCATGACAAACAAGAATGTCTGAATCATTGATAGTGGTTGTTCCAGGCACATGACAGGCAATAGGTCACTACTCTAGAACTTTGAAAGAATTGATAGAGGGCCAGTTGCTTTTGGAGGAGATGAAGGTGATTACATTTCTGGAAGGGGCAAGGTCATAAATGGTAAGCTCAGCATTGAAAAGGTAAACTTTGTCAAGGAGCTTGGGTACAATCTTCTAAGTGTATCCTAATTGTGTGATTAGAGTCATAACATGCTCTTTACTAAGCATGAGTTCATTGTTCTCAAGCCCGGGGTGGTCATTCCTCATGAGCATATCTTGCTCAAAGCCCCAGGAAAGGGAACATGTAAAAGATGGATTTGCAAGAGACATCTCCCTCTGGATAAGTTTCATGCTTTCTATCTAAAGCTAATAGTGATAAGTCTTTCCTATGGCATAAAAAATGTGCCACGTAAACTTTAAAAACATGAATAAACTTATTAAGAATGATTTGGTAACTAGAATGCCAAAGAAAGAGTTTACAAGTGATGATCATTGTGTTGCATGCCTGAAAGGGAAGCAACATAAGGTATCTCATAAGCCTAAGGAAAGAAACTCCATCACCACACCCCTACACTTGTTACATATGGATCTCTTTTGCCCCACCAGTGTAATGAGTCTAGGAAGAACCTCTTATTGTTTAGTGATCATAGATGACTTTACAAGATTCACTTGGGTCTTTTTCCTTAGATCTAAGGATGAGACTCCTGAGATTCTAAAGAATTTCATCTTAAAGATTGAGAATCAATATGATCATAATGTCAAAACCATAAGATGTGATCAGGGAACTGAATTTAAGAATCCTTGATACATTTTGTGAGGAAAAGGGTATTACATGACAATATAGTGCTCCCATGACTCCTCAGCAAAATGGTGTTGCTGAGAGGAGAAACAGGACACTACTTGAAGTTGCAAGAACCATGCTTTCAGACTCTAAGCTATCCATCACCTTCTGGGCAGAGGCAGTCAACACTACCTGCTATATGCAAAATAGAGTTTTGGTGGTTAAGACTCATAGAAAGACTCCTTATGAACTTTGGCATAAGAGGAAATATTTCATTGGATTTCTCAGGTCATTTGGATGTCCTTGCACCATCTTGAATACCAAAGATCAAATTACCAAATTTGCTAAGAAATCAGATGATGGACACTTTATTGGATACTCTTCTCAAACTAAGGCTTATAGAGTATACAATCTTAGAACTAGAATTGTTGAGGAGTCAGCCAATGTGACTTTCAATGAACACCACCCTGTGTGGTTGGTTCTGGTCCTGATTGGCTATTTGATCTTGATTTAGTTACCAACTGTTTTAACAAATCTTGTGAGAATGTTTCAGGTTCTACAAAGATCTTACCTACAGGTCTTGACCCAAGATTTGAGCTAAGAAGACCTTTAAGTTACACATCTTCAGCTTTAGTTGCAACTACTTCTGCAAATGAGATTTCTATTAGTACTACAATGACAACTTCAGCTAATACATTTGAGATGCCTTCAAATTCCAACTTAGAGGCTCAACAACCAGATAAAGACACTTCAAATGTAGAAGAAAATAATAGTGGTGGTGAAAGTGATAAGGAATTTCTTGATGTTGATAACCACTCCATAGATGACAACATCAATGATGCCACACACTCATTGGATCAAGTTTCTCTTGATAAATGTGCTGATGTTGTGGGAGAAGCAACAATGCGAGATCTAAATTTTTCAAATTTAGATCTCTCTCAGCAACTTGTTGTGATCCCTCAGCTAAGGATCCATAAGTCTCACCCCACAACAAACATCATTGGAGATGTTGACACAGGGGTAAGAATAAGAGGACAAACCCATGAAGCAAATGTTTGTCTTCACTCTTGTTTCTTATCCAAGATAGAGCCAAAGAAAATTGATGAGGCTCTAAAGGATGGAAGTTGGGATGAAGCCATGCAAGAGGAGCTGCTTCAATTCAAAAGGTAAAAAGTTTGGAACCTTTGTCCTCTTTCTCATGGGAAGACTACTATAGGAATTAAATGGGTGTTTAGGAATAAGAAAGATAATAGAGGCATTTTTATCAAAAACAAATCTAGACTAGTTGTTCAAGGGTACACACAAGAAGAAGGAATTGACTACACTGATGTCTTTGCTCCTGTAGCAAGACTAGAATCTATTAGGATATTCTTGGCATTTGTTGCATCCAAGAACTTCAAGGTCTATCAACTTGATATCAAGTGTGTTTTTCTATATGGGGTGATTGATGAGGAGGTGTATGTCAAACAACCACCTGATTCTGCAGGTCCTGATCATCCTGATTATGTCTACAAGCTTGATAAAGCACTTTATGGGATGCATCAGGCACCAAGGAAATAGTATGAGAGTTCAGGACCGTAGAAGGGTGGTCAAATACAACATAACAACACAAAGAGGAGAGTAACTAAACTTAATCATATAGTGAACTGGATTAACCACAAGTAAAGACACTAAGAACACAAGTAATTAAGAGACAAAACACAAGAGCAAGATACACAAGGAGATGGTTTTCAAGGTTGCAGTATATTGCTTTCTCAATGTTCTATTACAAGTGTTACAAAGCATATGAGTAAAGTTACAAGAACATGAGATACTTATACCACATCCTATAGCCGCCATACTATGAAAGCCAGCTGGATACAATTGACTAGACACAAAACAAAATCAATTGTAGAGTCAAAAAGGTAGATTGCCTTTTTGACTTTGTGACTATGATATGCCATAGCTCACATCCTTATCTATTACAAAAAGGATAAAGTACATGAAGTAGAAAGTTTACAAACTCAAGACCTCAATGTATAGTTACCAAAAGCATGGACCTTTTCACCAACTCATGTAAGTTGGTGACATTATATAGTTGCAGTGGAAAGGGGTCCAGCTTTAGGGAATAGTACATCAGATAAAGCATGTTGTTAAAAGTCTTCAGAAGAAATTTGTCTTCAAGTGTTGAGCTTCGGAAGACTTTGTCTTTGAAGCTTCAGAAGACTTCATCTTTGGCTTCGGAAGATTTTGGTCTTGGCTTCGGAAGATTTCACACTTAGAATATTTTTGTTGCGTGTGTAAAACTTCCAAAGCATTCTTCTTCAGTACTTGTGCAGCATGCATGCAAAAAGACTTTGGTTGCTTTAGCCTCTTCAAATATTCTCTACAGAGACTTTATCTCGGTATCTCTGCAAACATGGGTACAGAAGGGGTACTATAGATGGAAATTTCTTCATCAAAGGACATGGAAATTACTTAATGCTATTTCAAGTGTATATAGATGACATCATCTTTGGTTCAACTAATCCAATGCTCTACAAAGACTTTGAGAAGCTGATGAAGAACAGATTTCAAATGAGTGACATGGGGGAACTCAATTTCTTTTTGGGAATTCAAGTGAAGCAAGTTGAAGATGGCATCTTCATTAGTCAGTCAAGGTATGTTCAAGACATACTCAAAAGATTTAACATGACTGATTGTAAGATTGCTAAGACACCCATACCAAGAAACCACTCCCTTGGGCCTGATCCTAAGGGGGAGTGTGTAGATGAACACCTTTACAGGGCTATCATTGGGTCTCTTATGTATCTCACAGCTAGCAGGCTTGATATCATGTTTGCCACATGTATTTGTGTAAGATATCAAGTTAAACCCAAGATGTCTCACCTCATCACTGTCAAAAGGATTCTAAGATACCTCAAAGGTGCCTCAACACTTGGTCTTTGGTATCTTAAGAATTCTGACTTCAATCTATATGCTTATACAGATAGTGATTATGGTGGTTGCAACATGACTGCAAAGTCTACATCTGGGGGATGTCAGTTTCTTGGTGGAAGGGTTTTCTCATGGCAATGCAAGAAACAATCCTGTGTCTTTGCATCAACTGCTGAAGCTGAATACATTAGTGCTGCAAGCTGCTGTGCTCAAGTGCTTTGGATTCAGAATTAGATGCTTGACTATGAATTAAACTTCAAGGAGACTCCCATTCATATAGACAACAACAGTGCTATCTCTATCACAAAGAATCCTGTGCAGCACTCAAGGACAAATACATCAATATCAGGTATCATTTAATTAGAGATAACTTGAAAATGGATTAATGAAACTAGTCAAAGTTAACACAAATGAACAATATGTTGACCTGTTTACAAAATCCTTTGATGAACAGAGATTTAAATATCTTATATAAGCTATTGGGATGATTAACTTTGAATAGGTTTTACTTAAAACTAATTCATATTATTTCTTAAAATCTGTGTGTCCTAAGTTGTTTAGTTTATCACCTTCATATGCTTTTATTTTCTCTGGATGAAAACCTTTTGAAGACTTTCCTTGGAATTCTAAAAAAAATTTGATCCTTCGGAAGATATGTTTTTACCTTCAGAAGAAACTTATGCCTTCAAAACAAATAACTGCCTAAGTCATTTTCCTTCAGAAGAAATTTCTAAAATATCTTCCAAAGCTTAAAACCTTTCTTAGGCACTTATATGTTTTCAAGAACAATTTCCTTCCGAAGCAAATTAACTCTCGGAAGCTTTGTTCCTTTGAACAAAACATCCAAGTCTTGATTCTCTTCCGAAGCAAAATTTTTCAAAACTCTTAGGAAACTCTTCCAAAGTCATATTGGCTTCGAAAGCTTTTTCATTAAAACTTCCAAAGACAATTTACCTTCAGAAGCTTTTTGACTCCCAAGAAAACTACTTTTTGAGAAAAAAACAAATTACTTTTTCAGAGGTGGGACCGATATTCGGATTTTAAAGTTTGACCTCTTTCATTAACTTCGTCTTAAATCATTTTCACATATAAACCTAACGGTTCCCCCTCTTTCTATCATCTTCATCTTTCCTCCAAACCTAAATTCCTAAATTTCTCTCAGAAATCGCCTTCGTTCATATTTCCTTCATCCTTAAGCCTTCTCACAATGGCCAACCTTAACCAACGAAATGAACCAGATTTCTCCATGTAGTTACACAGGCAACACAACCAAGTTCCTCTGTTACACTCTAAGAAAGATCCATATTTCTCAGAGGTTTGCCATTTATTGGCTTTATCAAACTACTTCACCTCCCTTACCATTGATCCTACTCTGTATGAGGATCATCTGCTTGAATTTTGAAAGACTTGTCAATAGGTCGTTATGGATGGGGAGAAGGCATTGTCTGCCACAGTGTAGGTTAGAACAATCTCCATCACTCCGACCATCATCAACCATCATCTTCAGCTGGATGATGAAGAAGGTGAGGTGTTCTTCCCTAAAGAAGTTGTTAACCATTCCTTTGAGCAGATGGGCTATGAGGGAGATTTTCTCTGTAAAGACCTTCAAATTGAGAAGGTCTCATCCTAGTGGAAATACCTGCTACATGTGGTTATCCACAGCTTGTCCAACAAGCATGGAGGGTGGGACTAGATTCCTGAAGATCTCTCCTTCATAGTGCATGGGATGGTTCAGGGAGTCAAGTTCAGGTACTCTCAAATTGTTTATTGCTTGCTAACTTGGACTCCGTAGAATACTACATGTTTCCTAGATATGTTTAATACATCCTTAACTGTAAACTGGGATCACAGTTAAGGGAAATAGGTAATATTCTTAAATTGGGACAGATGAAGCCCGACATCTTTAATATCTTGAGGAAGCCAATTGTTGGCTTCTGAGGGGTAGAAATAGCCCTTGTCCCAAAAATATTAGAGCTCATTGCTCAAGGTGACAACCTAGCAGCACCAGCTATTGTTGAACCCACACCTTCTACATCTCAACCACCTCTACAACCACAAATCACCCTCACCTACCAAAGAAAACTCAAACGAACCCCTACTCAGACTATTCAGTCTTTGCAGGCCCCCATATACTCACTCATATAGGAGGAAGTGGATATCGGAGCTCCCACTTCTCCTAAGGAGCAAACCACTCCTATTATTTCAATGATCAGTGTTGAGGTTCCTCATGCTCAGCCTGATGAGCCCATAAGGCTAAATGCCTTAAGCCTTCACTCTGACTCTCAACATTTAAGTGAACAACCTTTAGGGGACAGTTACCATCCCTAGCCTCTGGACTTACACCAACCCATTCCTAACCTTGACTTCTATACTTATGAAGACTTATGTAACATCTTGAATTTTTTCGTTAATATTAATGTTAGCATCGTTAATTTCTTGTAAGGGCTATTGTTGGCATATACGAAACTTAAGGGTTACTTATGGATTTGTCGTAATTTCCTCTAAATTGGAATTTAATAGTGATAATTATATCATATTAAATAAATAACTATAATAATAATAATAATAATAATAACATTAACAACTTATAAAAAATATAAAACTTAAAAAGATTTGAAACTTAAAAGTTATGGGGTTAGTTTTGTCAATTTATAAACTTAAAAAGAAAGTTTAATGCATAAAATAATAAACCTTCAAAAGTTGAGTGGCTAATTGTGTAATTATTTAAAAACCAACCCAAACCCCTTTTAACCCCGTTTTTCCGGCCGATCATCGGCCACCGTCGGCCGCGATTCCGGCCACCCCTAAAACCGTCAAAACTTGATGTTTTCTTGATCAAAAACCGTCCCCTAACCGTCGTGAACTTGTTTCGAACACCATTATGAATCTTATTTGCATTTAAACATCGGTTACTAAACCCAATCGAGTGGGTAACCGAAGCTTTTAATCATAGAGACGTTCGAGCCTTAAACATCAATAATTATGCAATTAACTTCACTTGGTCGAACGTTTATCTAACTCTAACCTGTACAACTCTCAATTCTTACCTGAAACAAACACAAAACACCCCATTGATTCTCTCTAAGCCGCAACCTGCGACACTATCGACTTGCACCGTCCGACACACCTAAGCTGCAATTGATAAAGGGCTTTTGGTCTGGTTTATCATACGAAGCTACCCACGAAGTTAATTTGATTATCTTACCGTTTGCTCACCCAACGACTCAACTCCAGTCGCGACAAACATTCGTCTTGTTCATCTTCAATCCTTTATCAAAACGGGTAATTAGACACATCATATTGTTCGTATTTACAAGGGGAATCAAAGCCCCATGGTTGTATCCATTAACACAATCGATTTGGCTTTCAATTTGTGGTCCAATCGATTTAGGGTTCTTGGGTTTTGGGGGAAACCTACTAGATTGTGTTTAAAAGAATTTAAAACCAAGATAAACCGCGGCCACGGCCTTGGTTCACTGGTTCCCCACTCGCCTGCTAACCTAGAGGTCCCGGGTTCGAACCCGGGCACCCTCAGCATAATTTTTTTAGCTTTTTCAGCCTAAAAAAATATATAAAATTTTCTGAAAATTATAAAAAAATGTTTTGTAAACCTTGGTTATTTTTAAAGCCATCTTATTATTTTCTATAAATTTATTTCCATAATCACCTTAACAATTTTCTTATAAAATAATATTAACAAATTTTATGCTTAGATTATTATTATAGAAATAGACTTTTTATAACATTTTAAATCATCTATTTATTATTTGGACACTAAAGATTTTATAATTATGAAATAATCATGGTTGTTATAGAATTTATACATTTTATAATCCAATTTCACAAATTGCTATAAAAGATTTAATTCCTTTTAAGTTCATATATGAATTTTTTTCTTTTTCTTCTTAGACTAAAATATATATTATATATATATAAAGATCTCACTATCTAGCGTTAACTAAATCTTAAAACCCCAAATTTTCATCGAAACCCTAAATCATGTTAAACCATTAATCTGAATCTTGTAAATACATTCACTTAGGTACCTTGTGAAGAACTTCGTTGGAATTATTGCTTATTATTCATATAATCTTCACTTATATACATTTGATCATGTGAGTATTTCCATACCCCTTTTTGTTTATTTTCACACTTTGGGGTGAACATGTTATCTTATTATCATTGCACTTGTAAACATCTTTGAGACTTGTAAACTTTATGGCAATTCATCATGCAAAGTTGTGGTTAGTTGAACTTTTTGTGGTTACCATGTTATGGCGTTATATGTACAATCATTAACTATTGCTAGCCCAGCGAAGTCATAGATCTATGGGCAAGACAAGCCTGCTTTGGTTGATCCAAGTACACTTAGTTGATCGTATAATCTTGTAAACGTTTGAGACTTGTAAAACTTTGTCGAGGTTTGATTGTTGCATTGTTCATAACATCCCTAATCACTTTATTCACTAATTTATTACTTGAATTGCCATCTTTTATATAATCTATGTACTTAAAACTATGGAATGCTCACTAACATTATTGTTGACCCTTTATTTTTAACATGTTTCAGGAAACGCCCAAGTTTGATTCCTACACATTGAAGCTTACACATCTAGGAATGGACCTAGATAAATAAGTGAATTAAAAAGACTTGTTATCTTTTATGTTATGGTTTTATTTCTTTGGGTCGTATGTTTGTAATGATACAATTGAATTTTATGATAAAATTATATTTGGGTTAATAATAGCGTTATGTGGCTGTGAACGATCTTAACTCTCACTCCTCGACGTTTCCGCCGTCAAGGTTGGGGTGTGACACTTAGGTTTCAGTGAGTACCATGACGCTATCTTCTTTTCCACTTCTCAAAAAGAGATGAGTGCTCCTGAGTCTCCTATGTCTAGCCCATATAAGTCACCCATCATTGAGGTGGATACTTCTAAACCTGTTTAGGATGTCCATATGGAAGTGGCTCTCACTTTTGCAAGTGACTACATCAATCAGACCTCAACCATGGCAACTCAGCCCATTGACACCTCATTTGAGGCTGTGAGTGAGCAGAGGAAATCCAACAGCCAAGAACTTGAAGCTGGTGGTGAGAGAGAGAACTTTGATCCAATCATCTCATCCCCCAATGATTCTTCTGATGAAGATGAGGGGAATTTGAGGCTAAAGGTGCAAAAACTATCATAAACATGCACCTATTTAGTCTCTAAGGTCAGTCATCTTCAATCTCAGGTGACTACCTTGCAAAACAAGGTCAATGATCAGCAACTTGAGATTTCTTATCTCAGGGAACAACTAGATGGGAGACCTTTAAGAAGAGCTCAACCAGGAACACAAGAACCTGTGAGTGTGATTGACCTAACTTCTAGCTCACCTATGCAAGAGGGTGATGCTACCAAAAAGGGGGAAAAGTCATTACAGTTACAGAACTTGGGAGTTCTTCAGGGAGTATGGACATTGAGGACTCACCATCCTCACATGTAATTGTGCATACTCAGCAACTTCCTCAAGTTCACATTGATGTGGACTCCATAAACTCCTACATTCAGAGTCTTTTTGAGGAAGGAATACCAAGGGCAATGTCATCTTCGCCAACTTCAAATCACATTATTGGGTGGATGTATGGCGAAAACAGAAGAGCCCTTATCATTCAAAGAGTTCAAGGGCAACAAGAAGTCTTCAATTTTCAGACCTTGAACTTCTATGAAAGTCTTGATCTTGTCAACATGCCACTTGTCAACCAAAGCCAATCAAGACAAGCTGACAAGCTGGCTTAAAGAATTCAAGATAGAATCACTGCAGAGTTCAGCTATAGAAGGAGACTAAGGCAATCAAGCAATATCATTGGTCAACTAGATGTTGAGGCAGACCCTAAGATTGGCTTCATAGGGGAAACCTTGACTGAAGGGCTAGTGGTAGAACCTGAGAGCTCTATCTCACCATCAACTACTGCAGAGGTTCATTCCGTTTATGAGACACCTGCTAGTGAAGGTGCATTTTAACCTCTCTCTGGCCAAAGCTTGGAAGCTAAATCAAGAAATGAAGGCTAAAGCTCTCTCCACCCTGAGTCACAAAGGTCTGTGAGTGACAAAAGAAAAAGAAAAATGACTTCTAAGAAGATTGAGGAGGAGGAGAGAGAAAGGAAAAGGAAGCTAAAGGGAGAAAGTTCCTTTACTAAGTTTGTAAGACTTATGAAATCAAAATTGAGAGTTATAATAAGAATGTTTTATAAATGACATTTCTTAAAGCATTTGTTTTGAAACAATTTCATTTTATTTATCACAAGAAAAATTCCAATAATATCTTATCTTAAAATATCATTTATAATTAATATTTTTTATAATATACAAGTTTATTAAACCTAGTAATAATGTGAATAGTTTCAATCAATTATGATTTCATTATATCTGATTTAGATAAATGAAAACAATTTGATTATGTTCTAGTTTGCTTTTTCTTTCTTTTGCCACTGAAACTTTCATGATACTATTTTCTTCGTAGACTTTTGATTTTTGTTGATTTCATATCATCTAATCATCAAAGATGTTGTTCTAAATTTTGATATTTGGTTGCAGTAAATTCGATTCATTCTTGCTGTCAATTACAATTTCGATTTCACTATGATGAATACCTGTGAACGTGACACAAGGTCCGTGACTTTTGTTTCTTTTTCTATATAGTATCTAATTTGATGTTCTCAAACTTTTGGTTTCTGCTTATGGTTGTCTTAACATGATTCGATCACAAGTTTGGGCAAAATTGATAGATGAAAATTGATTTTGTTCTTGATCATAAAAAGTGGATGAGAAGCTTCAATCAAGATTCGTTTTCCTATTCACAAGATCTTTTTCTTCCCAAGAGCGTAACGCTCTAATACCAATTGATGGATAATTAGACTTGCAAACACAGATTTCAATTGATCAACCTTGCGATAAATTGAATCATTAAAATCAACCCCTTGAGATATGTGTTTAATGAAATTTAAGAGATCTTTATATGGTCTCAAACAATCTAGTCATATGTGGTACAATCGACTAAATGAATATCTCAAAAAGAAGGGTTACATGTCTGATTATGTAATTAGCCCATTGTCTTTATAAAAAGATCAATCTCAAAATTCACCATAGTAGTAGTTTATGTTGATGACATCAACATTATCGGATCTCATGAAAAGATTGAAAAGACCGCTAAACTGTTAAAGATGAAATTTGAAATGAAAGACCTTGGCACAACAAAATTATGTCTCGGTCTGCAATTCGAATATTTATGTAATGGTACATTCATCTATCAATCAAATTACACTAAAAAGATGTTAGTTCATTTCAATATGGATAAAGCTCATCCGTTCACCATAACCCCATGATTGTTTGATCGCAGGATACAAATAAAGATCTTTACCACCTCAAGAAAAGGGTAAAGAAGTACTTGGTCCAGAAGTACCATACCTAAGTGCAATTGGTGCACTCATGTATCTCGCAAATAATACAAGGCCTGATATTACATTCTCGATACATGTATTAGCAAGATACAATTCATACCCAACACATAGACATTATGCAGGATCGTTTAAGGGCTTGAACACAATTAAAACAAACAACACAATGAGAAGATTAACTAAACTTTAATCAAACAGTGAACTAGGTAACCAAAGGTGATACAAAGAACACAAGTAAAGCAAGAGACAGAACAAGAGAGTATAGTTTTCAAGGAAGCAGTATATGCTTTCTCAAGTTCTTTTACAAGTGTTACAAAGCATAAAGAAAGATACAAGAACTTGGAATACTTATACTACAACCTATAGCCGGCTATACTTGAAAGCCAGCTGGATACAATTGACTAGACACTAACAAAAATCAATTGTAGGATCAAAAGGCATATCTGCCTTTTGACCTTGTGACTATGACATGCCATAGCTCACATCCTTATACATTATAAAAAGGATAAAGTACATAAAGTGGAAAGTTTCAGACTCAAGACCTCAATGTACAGTTACCAAAAGCATGGACCTTTTCACCAACTCTTGTAAGTTGGTGACTTATCAGAGACGCAGCGGAAAAGGTGCTTTATGGAATAGTACATCAGATAAGCATGTGTACTAAAAGTCTTCGGAAGAAATCTGTCTCATAGAGTGAAGCTTCGGAAGACTTTGTCTCTTGAAGCTTCGGAAGACTTCATGTTTGGCTTCGGAAGATATGGTCTTGGCTTCGGAAGATATTACACTTAGAGTATTTTAATGCTTGTGTAATTCTTCCGAAGCATTCTTCACTTCAGTACTTAGTGCATGTTGCTGAAACACTTAGGCAGTTTTGGGTTGCATCAGACTTCAGGAATCCTTACAAACTCCCCCTAGGCTGATGCTACCAAAACACTTAGAAGATCTTTAAATGTTTGTAGTCTTCAGTACAATCAAGACCATTCCTTTCTTCATTTGATGGTCAGGATCATCAAGACTCTCATAGTATCTTCTCATTTCAAAGAGATCATGCAGAGGTAAGTTGATTATGTCTTGCCATGAGTAGACATTTTCAACACCTTGATCTCTGATAACATTCCATCTTTCTGGATTGGTAGAGTAAGTCCAGGATAAGATGGGTATCTCAGTTGCTAGAGGAGCCACTTGCATAGGAGTTGATTGGGCTGCCTCATCATGCACTTCCTCAGGTTGATCTGATTCAGCCTGGGGTGTAGAGGTAGATGACATTCGCTTCTTCTTTATCTTTGGTTTAGAAGCCATTTTCTTCTTCCTCTTGGATGTCTTTAACTGAGAACACTGGTCTGCAGCACCATGTTGATCATCAGTGTCTTTTTCAGTTGGGTGTTCCTCCCTCACAGGTTCAGAAGGAGAGGGAGTTTGACCCTGCCTAGGATCAGAAGATGAAGCTTGCTGAGGCTCAGCTGGAGGTGCTGGTTGAGGTGTCTCTAGTTGTTCAAACTTGACCTCCACTTCAGGTGGGACTTGACTTGGAAGAGAGTGCAAGTCAATGAGTTCTCCACTTTTAATCTTCTGCTTGATCACCCTAATATGTTCATCCATAGTGGATAGAGACATGGGGCCAAGTCTCCTTCCGGAGAATCCATACAGCTTCAAGAAGCTCACCATTCTTTGTCTGTCAGCAGACTTCTTTGCATTCTTTTGAATGATGACTCTTGACTTTGCAGCTTCTTCCCTTAGCTTCCTTTTGGTTGTTTTTCTTTCTTTGACTTGCTCAAGTTCAAGTTGCTTAAGTATTCGAACTCAATGAAGTCATAGGACAAGGGAAGAAGTACATTTTCCTGATAGAAGCCTGTGGCACTCAGGTAGTTTATCATTTTGATTCTATCTTCTTCTTTATCTACCTGAGGTTCTTGTGGAGCCACATCTTCCTGTGCAGGATTTTCTTGAACTGGAGAGAGAGTGGGAGTATGCTTGTGAAGTCTTTTCTGTCTCCTCTCCTCTTTGAATTGAAGAAGTAACCTTGCATCCTCTTTCTCCTTTATCTCTCTTGACACTTCCATGTCAGCCAGTTCATTCAACTATTCTAAGGGGAGGGAGATGATTTCATCAACATCATAGTTCCTGGTCTGTAAATAAGTAATCCTGACTGCCCTTTGTTCATCATTTGAGTATTTGGTCTGGGGGCAGCCCTGATTGCAGCTTGCATGAATTTAGATGACCCAGAAGAACTCTCTCCCCTTAGCCTCCTTTTCCTCTCTCTCTCTTCCTCCTCAATTTCCTCAGGAGTCATATCCTTTTCCCTTTGTCACCAACAGACCTTTGTGACTCAAGGTGGATTGAGGCTTGGCCTTCATTGCTTGGTGTAGCTTCCATGCTCTGGCCAGAGAGAGGCTGAGAAACACTTCACCAGCAGTTGTCTCAGATGGAGTTTGGATCTCTGCAGCAGTTGTTGATGGTGAGACAAGGGTCTCAGGTTCTGCCACTGGGCCTTCAGCCAAGGTTTCCCCTATGAAACTAATCTTAGGGTCCACCTCAACATCCAGTGACCGATGACATTGCCTGATTGACTAAGTCTCCTTCTTAGAGAGAACTCTGCAAGGATCCTGTCTTGGATTCTTTGAGCCAGCCTGTCAGCTTGTCTTGATTTGCTTGGATTGACAAGTGGCATGTTGACTAAATCCAGTCCTTCATAGAAGCTCAGGCTTTGGAACTGAAAAATTTCTTGTTGGCCTTGAACTCTGTGAAGTATGAGGGCTTTTCTGTCATCATCATACCTCCATCTGATGATGTAGTTGCCAGTTCCTTGTGGTGGAGATGAGACAGCCCTTGGTATACCTTCCTCAAAGAGACTCCTGATGAAAGAGTCTATAGAGTCCACATTAATGTGAACTTGAGGAAGTTGCTGAGAATGCACAACAGCAAGTGAGGATGGTGAGTCCTCTATGTCCATTCTTTCTGAAGAACTCCCAGGTTCTGTGGTTGTGATAACATTCTCCCCCTTTTTGGTAGCATCACCCACTTGCATAGGTGAGCTGGAGGATAAATCAATCACTTCCACAGGTTCTTGTGTTCCTGGTTGAGCTCTCCTTAAAGGTCTCCCAGCTAGTTTTTCCTGCAGATATGAAATCTGGAGTTGCTGATCATTGACCCTGTTTTGCAGTGTAGACACCTGAGATTCCAAGTGACTAACCTTAGAGACTAGATAGGTGCATGTTTGTGACAATTTTTGTACCTTTAGTCTCAACTTCCCCTCATCTTCATCAGAAGAATCACTGGGGGATGAGAGGATTGGACCAAAGTCCTCTCTCTCACCACCAGATTGAGTTTCTTGGCTGCTGGTTTTCCTCTGCTCACTGGCAACCTCAATTAAGATGCCAATGGGCTGAGTTGCCATGGTTGAGGTCTTAATGATGTAATCACTTTCAAAAGTGAGAGCCTCTTCCATATGGACATCCTGAACAGGTTCAGATGTGTCCACCTCAGTAATAGGTGACTGATGAGGGATAGACTGAGGAGAGTCAGAGGTACTCATCTCTCTTTGAGTAGGGGAGGAGAAGAGAGACTCATGGTACTCACTGAATCCTAAGTCTTCATCAGTGTAAAAGGATAGGTTGGGAATTGGTTGGTTTAGATCCAAAGGCTGGGGATGGTAGCTGTCCCCTGAAGGTGTTCACTTGAGTGTTGAGACTCAGTGAGTGAAAGCTTACGGTTGTTGGGCTAATGATCTCATCAGGTTGAGCTTGAGGCACCTCAGCCCTGATAGGTAAAGTAATGGGAGTGGTTTGCTCTCAGGAGAAGTGGGAGCTCTGGAGTCCACTTCTTCCTGTAAGGTGAGTATTTGGGGGCCTGCACAGACTCAATAGCCTGAGCAGGGGTTCGCTGGGATTTTCTTTTGTAGGTGATGAATATTGAGGTTGTGAAGAGGGTAGGAGAGGAGAGTAGGTGTGGGTTCAACACTAGCTTGGACTGCTATTTTGTCACCTTGAGCAATGAGCTCTAACATTTTTGGGACTAGGGCTGTTTCTACCCCTGAGAAGCCTACAGTTGGCTTCTTCATAATTTTAAAGATGCCGGGATTCATCTGTCCCAGTTTAAGAATATTGCCTGTTTCCCTCAACTGTGAGCCCAGTTCACAGTTGAGAATGTGTTGAACATATCTAGGAAACATGTAATACTCTAAGGAGTCTAAGTTTGCAAGTAAATTAGTATAAACAAATTGTGAATACCTGAACTTGACCCCTGAACCATCCCATGAACTATAAAGGAGAGATCCTCAGGAATCTGGTCCCATCCACCATGCTTGTTTGATAAGCTGTGGATAACACATGGAGCAGGTATTTCCACTGGGATGAGACCTTCCCTTTCCTGAAGGTCTTTACAGAGAAATCTCCTTCATAGCCCATCTGCTCGAAGGAATGATTAACCACTTCTTTTGGGAAGAACACTTCACCTGCTTCATCATCCAGCTGAAGATGTCGGTTGATGATGGCCGGAGTGATGAAAATTGTTCTCCCCTGCACTGTGGCAGACAGTGCCTTCTCTCCATCCATAATGACCTCTTGGCAGGTCTTCCAGAATTCAAGCAAATGATCCTCATATAGAGGAGGATCAATGGTTAGGGAGGTAAAGTAGTGAGACAAAGACAAGAAACGGCAAACCTCTGAGAAATGAGGATCTTTGTCAGAGCATAACAGAGCAACCTGATTGTGTTGTCTGTGTAGCTGCATGGCAAAGTTAGGATCATTTCTGTGAGTAAGGTCAGCCATTGTGAGGTAGCTCAGAGATGAAGAGAAAAATGGGAAAGAAATTTCAGAGAGAAAGCTTTGGGTTTTAGGTTTGGAAGAAAAGCAGATGAAGAAGAGGGGGAAACCGTTGGGTTATATGAGAGAAGGATTTCAGATAAAGTTTAATAAAAGAGATAAACTTTGAAATCCCATGTCGGTCCCACCTCTGAAAAAGTAGTTTACCTTTTTGCTCAAAAGTAGTTTTCTTTGAATTCGAAAAGCTTCCGAAGGTATTTGTCTTCGGAAGTTTTGATTGAAAAAGCTTCCGAAGCTAAAATGGCTTCGGAAGAATTTTCCCAGAGTCTTGAAGATTTATGCTTCGGAAGAGAAATAAACTCTTGGATGCTTTGTATAAGAATGAACAAAGCTTCCGAAAGTAATTTTTGCTTCGCGAAGAAAAAGTCCTTAAAAATGAATGAGTGTTTGAGTTAAGAATTTTAAGCCTCGGAAGATAAATTTTGACTTCTTCCGAAGGTAAAATCTCTTAGACAGTCATTTATTTTGAAGACATATTTTTCTTCCGAAGGTAAAACGTTATCTTCCGAAGTATCAGAAAATTTTCAAGAATCTAAGGAAAGTCTTCAAAAAGAGTTTTTCATTCAAAGAAAACATGAGCTTATGAAAGTGATGAACTACACTTAGGACACACATATTTTAAGAAGAAATATTAGAATTAGTTTTTAAAAAAAGTCTACTCAAAGTTATCATCCCAATAGCTGATATCAGATACTTAAATCTCTGTTCATCAAAAGCTTTTGTGAACAGATCAACATATTGTTCATCTGTGAACTTTGACTAGTTTAATTAACCCCTTTTCATAGTTATCTCTATTAAATGATACCTGATGTTGATGTTTTGTGGCCTTGAGTGCTGCACAGGTTCTCAGTGATAGAGATAGCACTATTGTTGTCTATGTGGATAGGAGTCTCTTTGAAGTTAAATCCGTAGTCTAGCATCTGATTTTGAATCCAAAGCACTTGAGCACAGCAGCTTGCAGCAGCAATGTATTCAGCCTCAGCAGTTGATGCAGACACACAGGTTTGTTTCTTGCTTGCCATGAGACAACCCTTCCACCAAGGAATTGACATCCCCCAGATGTAGACTTTGCAGTCATGTTGCAACACCATAATCACTGTCTGTATAGGCATACAGATTGAAATTAGAATTCTTTGGATACCTAAACCAAGTGTTGAAGCACCTTTGAGGTATCTTAAAATCCTTTTCACAGTGATTAAGTGAGACATCTTAGGATTGGCTTGATATCTTGCACAAATACATGTAGCAAACATGATATCAGGCTGCTAGCTGTAAGATACATAAGAGACCCAATCATAGCCCTGTATAAGTGCTCATCTACACACTCCCCCTCAAGATCTGGACCAAGGGAGTGGTTTCTGGCTATGGTGTCTTAGCAGTCTTACAATCAGTCATGTTGAACCTCTTGAGTATATCTTGAACATACTTTGACTGACTTATGAAAATGCCATCTTCAACCTGCTTCACTTGAATTCCCAGAAAGAAATTAAGTTCTCCCATTGAACTCATTTCAAATCTATCTTTCATCAGCTTTTCAAAGTCTTTGCAGAGCCTTGAATTGGTTGACCCAAGATGATGTCATCCTCATATACTTGAACTAGCAGAATGTCGTTTCCTTGTCCTTGATGAAGAGAGTTCCATCTATAGTACCTCTCCTGTAACCATGTTTACAGAGATACTCAGACAGTGTCTCATACCACTTCCTGGGTGCCTGATGCAGCCCATAGAGAGCTTTGTCAAGCTTGCAGACATAATCAGGATGATCAGATCTACAAAACCAGGTGGTTGTTTGACATAAACCTCCTCATCAATCACTCCATATAGAAAGCACACTTTACATCAAGTTGGTAGACCTTGAAGTTCTTGGATGCAGCAAATGCCAGGAAAATCCTAACAGCTTCTAGTCTAGCTATAGAGCAAAGACATCAGTGTAGTCAATCCCTTCTTCTTGTGTGTATCCTTGAACAACTAGTCTGCCTTGTTCTTGATGATGATTCCTCTATCATCCTTTTTATTCCTAAACCCCATTTGGTTCCAATGGTAGTCTTCCCATGAGGAAGAGGACAAAGGTTCCAAACTTTCTGCTTTTGAATTTGAAGCAGCTCTTGTTGCATAGCTTCAACCTAACTTCCATCCTTTAGAGCCTCCTCAACTTTCTTTGGCTCTAACTGGGATAGAAAACAAGAGTGAAGACAAACATTTGCTTCATGGGTTTGCCCTCTTGTCTTTACCCCGGAGATAACACTCCAATGATGTTTGTGGTAGGATGAGACTTGTGGATCCTTAGCTGAGGGATCACAGCAAGTTGCTGAGATAGATCCAAATTTGAGAAATTTAGATCTGGTCTTGAAGATTGATCCTCCACATTATCACACCTATCAAGATTAACTTGATCCAATGAGTGTGTGACATCATTGATGTTGTCATCTATGGTATGGTTATTAGCATCAAGAAATTCTTGATCACTATCACCATCACCATTGTTGTCTTCTGCAATTGAGATGTCTTTATCTGGTTGAGAAGCCTCTGAGCTGGAATTTGAAGGCAGCCAGATGTATCAGCTGATTTGTCATTGTTGTGCTGATAGAAACTTCATTTGCTGAAGTAGTTCAACTGGAGCTGAAGTGTGTGAGTTGAAGGTCTTCCTAGCTCAAATCTTGGATCAGGATCACCTGTATTTAAATTTTCTGCAGATCCTGAAACATGCTCACAAGATTTGTTAAAACAGTTGGTAACTAAATCAAGATCAAATAGCCAATCCGGACCAGAACCAGCCACACTGGTGTGTGCTCATTGAAAGTCACATTGGCTGACTCCTCATAATTCTAGTTCTGAGATTGTATACTCTATAGCTTTAGCTTGGGAAGAGTATCCAATGAAGTGTCCATCGTCTGATTTCTCAGCAACTTGGCAACTTGATCTTTGGTATTCAAGATGGTGCAGGGACATCCAAATGACCTGAGAAAATCAATGAAAGGTTTCCTCTTGTGCCAAAGTTCATAAGGAGTCTTACCATATGTCTTAACTACTAAACTCTGTTTTGCACATAGCAAGCAGTATTAACTGCTTCTGCCCAGAAGGTGATAGGCAATTTAGAGTCAGACAACATAGTTCTTGCAGCTTCAATAAGTGTCCTGTTTCTCCTCTCGGCAACTCCGTTTTGCTGAGAGTCCTGGGAGCATGTATTGTCTTGTAATACCTTTTCATCACAAAATGTATCAAGGATTTGGTTCTTGAATTCGTTCCTTGATCACATCTTATGGTTTTGACCTTGTGATCACATTGATTCTCAATCTTTAAGATGAAATTCTTTAGAATCTCAGGAGTCTCATCTTTAGTTCTAAGAAAGAAAACCCAAGTGAATCTTGTAAAATCATCTGTGATCACTAGACAGTATAAGGTCCTTCCTAACTCATTACACTGGTGGGGCCAAAGAGATCCATGTAATAAGTGTAGGGTAGTAGTGATGGAGTTCTTTTCCTTAGGCTTGTGAGATACCTTGTGTTGCTTCCCTTTCAGGCATGCAACACAATGATCATCACTTGTAAACTCTTTCTTTGGCATTCCAGTTACCAGATCATGTTTAATTAATTTATTCATATTCTTAAAGTTTACATGGCACATTCTTTTATGCCATAGGAAGACTCATCACTATTTGCTTTAGATAAAAAGCATGAAACTTCTCCAGAGGGGATGTTTCTTGCAAATCCATCTTGTACATGTTCCCTTTCCTGGGGGCTCTGAGCAGGATATGCTCATGAGGAATGA
Source organism: Flaveria trinervia (assembly GCA_025506515.1). Taxonomy (NCBI): domain Eukaryota; kingdom Viridiplantae; phylum Streptophyta; class Magnoliopsida; order Asterales; family Asteraceae; genus Flaveria; species Flaveria trinervia. The sequence goes on from CM046442.1 coordinate 33,181,895, forward strand.
CCACTCCAGGCTTGAGAACAATGCACTCATGCTCAGTGAAGAGCATGTTATGACTCTGATCACAAAATTGGGATACACTCAGAAGATTGTACCAAGCTCCTTAACAAAGTTTACCTTCTCATGCTGAGCTTACCATTTGTGACCTTGCCCCTTCCATAAATGTAACCACCTTCATCTCCTCCAAAAGCAACTGGTCCTCCATCAATTCTCTCAAAATTATGAAGTAAAGACCTATTGCCTGTCATGTGCCTGGAACAGCCACTGTCAATTATCCAGACATCTTGTTTGTCTTGAGCTGTTCCTGCACAAAGAAAATGATTAGTTACATTTGGAAACCCAAGCCTTACTTGTCTTGGGCTCATTAAGTGTAATAGAAGGTAATGCAACAGTAATAGATCCTATGGTTGTACGAGGGGATCTTCAGCTGTTGTTGATGGAGAAACCTCAGTCATTTGGTCTTTCTTAGACTTCCACACCACCTTTGGAGTCTTGGACTTGACCTTCAAAACCTTAGAAGCTTTTGGAGCTTCACAAGTTTTAATGACTGATACTTCGGAAGAATCTACAGTCACTGCAGCAGACTTTAGTGCTTCGGAAGAACTCCTTTCTTCCGAGACCAACTTTGCTTCCGAAGTAATTTTCCATTTACCTTTTTCACTTGGGAGCTTCCGAAGGAAACAGACTTTCCTTCCGAAGCTTGAGACTTCTTGAGACTCTTTGGAGTCTTTGTTTTGGTCAGGCAGTACTTTTAGGATTGTATGGACAATCCTTGGCAATATGAGAAGTACTTTCACACATACACCACAACATTTTCTTCTTCAAAGAAATCTCCTTTTGAAAGCAAGACTGGCTTTGGTCACATCCCTTTTCACCTTCATCTTGGTAGATGCAGATACAATTCCCTTGGGATGTGAACTGTTCTTGGAATTTGATGGTCCAGGCTGTGCAACAGTGGTACACAGCAGCTCAGTCTTCTTCTTTGTACTGAGATGATTTGAACATGAACCAGAACTCTTGCTAAGAAGCTTTGGTGGATGTCTTCAGTCCTTACTGCTTTGAAACCTGCAGAGATAAACACTTGTTTTCTGCTTAGCATCAAAAGTAGCCTTGATTTCTTGAGCCTTCTTTGCTTTCCTTTTGCTCTTCCTGATCAAGTTCTTTCTCTTGGACCTGGTCATCACAGTTAATTTCTTCTCCTCAGAAGGATAGTGGCCCTTGGAGGAATCCTCTTCTTCACTCTTCTCAGAGGGATTCCTCACTATCACTTCTTCATCATCCTCACTTATTGATCTATGAGAGGAAGCTCATCTTCACAAGTTCCACACCTAGGAGATCTTACAGACAAGATTGTGTGTGGAGGAGCTATCTCATTTGATCCCAGTCCCTGTCTATTTTGATAACAAACCTTATGTGTAGGATATGAATATCATGTTCTTGAAGGTCTCTCTTCAAGAACCCTTTTCCTCTGCCATGGCTTTGCTGATCACAAGCTCAGCCTGGCACTCAGTCAACTTAGTGATGAGATCTGGATCTGAGTTCTGAAATCTGTATGTTCATGTTTTAGTACTGAAATGGTTTTCTCCAAGTCTTCTATCTTTAACTTGTAATCATTTTCAGACTTCTAAAATCAGATTTTAATATGTTTAATGACTCAAGATCAGATCTCATCTCTAGGTTGTAGGACCTGTATCTATTTACTTTAGCAATGCATTCAGGGGAGCAAAGATGTTCTAATACCTTGGCTTCATCATGGTCAGCCATCAATGCTTGGTTTGGAGAAGCATCCTCCACCTGAAAGCTCCAGTCAAATCCTCCCTCTTCAACAGCACACCGCAGCATGTTGCTTGTCTTCTCAGCCTGAGGGGTATTGTTAGTGTAGTTTGGTCTGAGTTGTGTTTGACCCTATTTGCTCTAGGTGCCTTACACTCCCTAGCAAAGTGACCCATAAGGTTACAATTGTAACACTTAACTTTGCTTTTATCCAGCCCAAACTTACCACTGGTAGCATTGCTTGGAAATCTTCTTCCTGTCCTCTTGTAGAACTTCTTGGCTCTATGAGTGAGAGAGCCATCTGCTGAACTATCTCCATGTATTCCGGGTCATCTCGATGGATACAGTCTAGGTCTTCAAGAGTGAAGAGATAATTCCCACAGCTTTCATCTGCAGACACAAGGCTTGAGAAGAACTTGTCTCTTGGAATGGGCTTCCTTGAGTAAAGTTCTCCCTTGGTGTCTCCGGAAGGTGATGAAAGGACCCTTTTGTGAGTTGTCAGGGTAGCATAGGAGATGATGTTGGGGTTCTATGCTGTCCCTTTCACCACATGAAGGGCTGAACCCATTTAATGTTAGAGTTGCCAGATGAACCTTGTATGTTCATCTCCATCTGGTATCCACTGAGAATCCCATATAACTCTGTCAGAGTAAGAGTTTTAAGGTTCTCGGTCCTCTTGATTACCACACAATAGTGTGTCCATTGCCTAGGAAGTGAGGACATGAACTTCCTTACATGTCTCTGTTCTCAAGAGGAACTCCTCCATCCACAAGGGTATCCACAATCTCAACATACCTGAAGTATTGTTGGGTCATGGTTTCACCTGCTTTAAAGGTGAAATTTTCAAACTACCTGCTTCAGAAGATCTTTCTTGTTCTCCTTGGCTTCAGAGGAGCCTTCATACATCACTTCAGTGCATCCCACAGCTGTTTAGCTGTCTTGCACTTCTTAAAACCTCTGTACACAGAGTTTGGGATAGCAGTCTGAAGAGCAGTCATGGCCTTCCTGTCAATCTCTACTCTTTTCCTATCTTCATCTGAGTAGTTGGCCACATCTTTAGGAATCATACCACACCAGTAGCAGAGGGGGTGCTGGGTATGAAAGGTCCATATTCAACAGATTCCCACATTCTTGAGTCAGAGACCTGATGAAGCCTTCCATCCTCATGCACCAGGTGTCAAGTCATCAAGTGATCAGTGGGGATTTGTTCATGGTTCCAGTCTCCATATTAGTCTTGAGATGGAAGCCATTTGAAGAGTTTAGTTTTTTGTGTGTGTGAGGGATCTTAAGATGGTTAGATCTTATATCACGAGCCTGAGAGCTCTGATACCAATTGCAGGATCGTTTAAGGGCTTGAACACAATTACAACACAACAACACAATGAGAAGATTAACTAAACTTTAATCAAACAGTGAACTAGGTAACCAAAGGTGATACAAAGAACACAAGTAAAGCAAGAGACAGAACAAGAGAGTATAGTTTTCAAGGAAGCAGTATATTGCTTTCTCAAGTTCTTTTACAAGTGTTACAAAGCATAAAGAAAGATACAAGAACTTGGAATACTTATACTACAACCTACAGCCGGCTATACTTTGAAAGCCAGCTGGATACAATTGACTAGACACTAACAAAAATCAATTGTAGGATCAAAAGGCATATCTGCCTTTTGACCTTGTGACTATGACATGCCATAGCTCCATCCTTATACATTATAAAAAGGATAAAGTACATAAAGTGAAAGTTTCAGACTCAAGACCTCAATGTACAGTTACCAAAAGCATGGACCTTTTCACCAACTCTTGTAAGTTGGTGACTTATCAGAGACGCAGCGGAAAAGGTGCTTTATGGAATAGTACATCAGATAAAGCATGTGTACTAAAATCTTCGGAAGAAATCTGTCTTCATAGAGTGAAGCTTCGGAAGACTTTGTCTCTTGAAGCTTCGGAAGACTTCATGTTTGGCTTCGGAAGATATTGGTCTTGGCTTCGGAAGATATTACACTTAGAGTATTTTCTAATGCTTTGTGTAATTCTTCCGAAGCATTCTTCACTTCAGTACTTAGTGCATGTTGCTGAAACACTTAGGCAGTTTTGGTTGAATCAGACTTCAGGAATCCTTACACATTAGAACAGAATAAAGCATATATTTCAATATTTTTGTAGGACACGAGACTTAGGTCTTTTTTACCAGAAAGATAAATTGTCCCAACTTGTTGTATATGCTGATGTTGGATATCTATCAAATCCCCATATAGCACGATCTCAAACATGTTATGTATTCATATATGGTGGCATAGAAATTTCTTAGAGATCAACAAAGCAAACATTTGCAATAACACCATCAATCATGCCGAGTTGACAACATTATATGATGTTGGATGAGAATGCTTATGGCTGAGATCAATGATTAATCACATACAAGGAGCATGTGGTTTGAAAGAAATCAAGAAGGACTCAGCGATTATTTATGAAAACAATGCTGCTTGTATAGCTCAAATAAGATAAGGTTATATCAAGGGTGAAAAAACAAATCACATCTTACCAAAGTTCTTCTCAACGTACGGCCTACAGAAACAAGGGGATATTGATGTTTGTTAGATTAAATCGAGTGAAAATCTAACTGACATGTTTACCAACTCTACCTAGAAGCACTTTTGAGCAATTATCATGAAATATCGGGCTCGTACATTAAAAGGTTATCTAAATTAAAGGGAAACATTATACCGTTGTACTCTTTTTCGCTTAACTAAGTTGTGTCTTACTTACTTAGCTTTCTTAGTAAGGTTTTTAATAAGTCAATATAACTGATCCAGATGTATCAGTTTAATTTAAAGCATCGATTTAATATTATATTAAAGCATAATGTTAATCGTGTATAATGAATAATAATATGTTTGAGGGGGAGTGTTGTAAGTGCACCCATTATTATCACATTCACCCCTTTTTCAAATCATTTGACTAAATTATTAGCATAATTATGTTATGACTTTTAATTTTAAAGTGATGAGACTATATAATGTAAAGAAAACTATGAGTTTATGCAAACTTAAGAAAATTCATAATGGATTTTTTATTTTTATTTATATAATTACACTAAAAGTCATTATATTTTTTCTATCATTTTCAATTAAATAATACTTTTTATACCATAATCATTACTTTTTTCTCAATCTTCACTTATAAGTAAACATGTATAATGAGACTATACACAATTAAAAAGATTATATCAGGTTATTGATATACACAATTAATTTTATACTCTTCATATATTTTTATACATAGACAGAGATAATAAGAGATAACCAGGAGTCTTGATAAGATAAACGAAATCGTTTTGGTTATTATCCTTCAGTCAACGGCGGTCTCCTCTCCCGGTCAAAGACGGTGGTTGTTGAAGGAATAATATTCAACCCCCCGTCTCTCTATTTCTCCTCCGATCTCACACCACCGACGGAAACCCCACCTCCGCCACCACCTCCGCCGCGGCAACCCTCTTCTCCGGCCACCAATGGAGACTTCAACCCAAGAATCCCACCTCCGATCCGACACCACCTCCATCACCCACGACTCCCCCTACACCCTCTACTCCATGGCCATCTCCTCCGCCGCCCCCTCCACCCACCGGCGACTCGCCGTCGGCAGCTTCATCGAAGAGTACGCCAATCGCGTCGACATCCTCACCTTCGACGACGAAACCCTCTCCCTCACCCCCACCCCCAACCTCTCCTTCGACACCCCCTACCCCCCCACCAAACTCATGTTCCACCTAACCCTAAACTTTCCTCCGGCGACATCCTAGCCTCCTCCGGCGACTTCCTCCGCCTCTACGCCCTCCGCCACTCCTCCACCGAACCCATCTCCGTCCTCAACAACAGCAAAACCAGCGAGTTTTGCGCCCCTTGACCTCCTTTGACTGGAACGAGCTCGAGCCCAGGAGAATCGGTACTTGTTCGATTGACACCACGTGTACCATTTGGGATGTGGAGAAGGGGTTGTGGAGACCCAATTGATCGCTCATGACAAAGAGGTTCATGATATTGCCTGGGGGGAGGCTGGTGTGTTTGCTTCGGTTTCCGCTGATGGCTCCGTTAGGGTGTTTGATCTTCGCGATAAGGAGCACTCCACGATCATATACGAGAGCCCTCAGCCCGATACCCCGTTGTTGAGATTGGCCTGGAACAAGCAGGATTTGAGGTATATGGCTACTATCTTGATGGACAGTAACAAGATTGTGATTCTTGATATTCGTTCGCCTACATTGCCTGTGGCGGAGTTGGAGAGGCATAAGGGGAGTGTGAATGCGATTGCTTGGGCTCCCGTGAGTTCCCAGCATATCTGTTCCGGTGGTGATGATTCGCAGGCGTTGATTTGGGAGTTGCCTACTGTGGCTGGGCCGAATGGGATTGATCCTATGTCCATGTATACGGCTGGAGCTGAGATTAACCAGGTGCAGTGGTCAGCTGCGATGCCTGATTGGATTGGGATAGCGTTTGGTAACAAGATGCAGCTTTTGAAAGTTTGAGGTTTATCATCTGTTCTATGCATATACTTTATGTTTTTGTTCAATCTGTTATATAGCATAGTGTCGTTTTTGTTCAATGCTACTTAAGTTTATGGAATTTCTATGAAACAATATATGTATAGCTTGTGTTTATCAAATGAGTTCAGATGATTCATACTGGTTGTTTGTTAGTATCTTAAAGGTTAATCCGAATGATGGATATCTAAGGGACTGCTAAAAAGATTATCTTTAGGGAGTTCAGCAGTTAAAGGCATTTCCACTAGTCTTCAAATAGTTCAACCATGTACGCTCTTGATCAACCTGATTGTAAGATCATGTAAAAGACCCAATATTTTGATGCCTAGAGTAATAGTGTGACGTTGATCCTGCGCAGTGGCGGTCACTATAGGTTCTTAAGTTGGTTTCCTATTAATAGGACACGAGTCATTTAAGGTTTCTTGTTGGTGACATGGTGTGCTTAAACATTGCTTTGTCAGTGCTTGACATAGATTCTTCTTGTCGCATTTGTTCAAATTCCTAAAAGTTGCAAAAAAACGGATTGAGCAATGGGAGTTGAAGGAAGCTCATAGAGAGCAACAAAGTGTAATTTAGGTACTGTAGAAGAAATATGCCTATCTGACCAATGACCATTGGCCGTAGTTATCATAGGATTAGTGGATGGATCAGCATAATTCTTTGAGACTACTGATTTTTGGTCTGTATGGTTCCATCTTTGTTCAGGATGGCTAGCCTCTTTGGTTCGACTTTGTGTGAGTGGTCTTGCAGTTCCTTGCTTCGTAGCAGCGGATGGTTAAATTGTATAGATATTGTAAACTGTGTTTTGTTCAAATGGATTTTTGGAGTTGACAACATTGTCTATGGTTTCGTGGGGAACTGCATGAACTTCAATGGTTGATTGTGGTGCTCATTTGAACCGAGTATGCATAGTTGCCAAAAGCAAAGTTGTTAAGAACCTGATGTCTAATGATGTTTTCTTATGATTATACCAGCGAATTTGTTGATCCTTCTGTACACATAGGCTTCGAAAATGAGTGTAGGACTGTTAGATCTTGAGCTGATCCAATATGCTTGCTTGAATTATGATTAAATGTTAAACGTTAATTTTGCTTTTAGAAATTAAACTAGTATTGAACTCATACGCCTTGTGACGCGTAAAACCATGAGAAAAATCTATGCTTGGAAACCATATTATAAACTCATATGTTATAGCGAGTGAATTGACAACTCTTGAAAACGTATACATAAAAAAACAAAAAGGTATTGGCTTTTAGTAACCTCATCTTTCATTTATTGGGTGATTAATCTATTACAAACATACTCAACTTTAAGATTATTTTTCTGCAACAATCGCTTACTAATTGAGCGTTAAACCCTATTTTTTTAGATGGTCTAGGGCCAACTTTCAGTAATATTTCAACTCCGTCATCGCAAGGGGTGTGTAAAAAACCATAATAACCGAACGGTGACCGAAATAATCAATGAAACTGAACTGAAAACCCAAAACCAATAAGAAACACAGTTTGGTTTCATGGTTTTTTAAAATCTATTTTTTGATTTGGTTTCAGTTTTGTTTGTAACAAAAACTGAAAAACTGAATCGAAACCATACAAACCGAACTTCTAAATGTAGAGGTGTATCCATATATTTATAAACATGATTAGCCTATTACTTACTTATTTAACTTATATTATCCAATTTTTTTAATATTAGATTTCAAAAATAATCTTTAAATTTTTTTTGTTTAAATTAATAGATTAAAACATATTGTTAAATTTTTTGTTATTGTATTTTATGAATTGTAATTCATTTTAATGTCGTAATATATAGACTATGTTGATTATATTTAAGAGAAAGGTTTAAATACAAAATTTTTTAAAACTAAAAATTATAGTAAGTAGTCTCAACCATGCATTTTTTTAATCAATGATTGAGATTGAATTATAAGAAAAAGTTTGTTAGATGGGTATTTTAGTAATAGCTACTTTCGTTAGCATTTTGCAAGTTCTCCCATTTTTTTAAACGTTCGTAACTTTTATATACGATATTATATTTTATAAAAACTACACCACAAAAACGAGCGTTTTTTTTTGTTTAAAATGATAAAAGTAGAAAAGTAGAAAGTTTGACAAAAGTTTGCATGTACAGTTTGACAAAAGTATGGATTTTTCACCAACTCATAAGTTGATGAGTCATTAGAGATGACAATGAAAAGTGATTCAGTTTTTGTCAAAAGGTGGTTCAAAGAAAGCATGTTTTTTTGTATTCGGAATAAAGTAGTCATTGGCTTTGGAAGACTTTGTCTTTGAAAGACTTTGTCTTTGAAGCTTTAGGAGACTTCATCTTTGGCTTCGAAAGATATAGTCTTTTGTCTTCAAAAAATTTGATACTTAGCATAATTCACTGAGTTGTATCATATCTTCTTAAATAACTTCCTTGTACTTCACATATGCATATTGAGAGCTCTTTGGTTGTATCAGTCTCTAAGTGTAATTCTTACAAAATCCCTCTAGGCTAATGCTACCAAAACTAAAGAGATCTTTGAGTCTTGATCTTCATCTGTTGACAGTCCTCATTAGTATCAAGACTATTCCCTTTGTTATCATTTGGTCAAGATCCCTTAGACTATCAAAGTATCTACTCATGTCATAAAGATCGTACAGAGGAAGGCCAAGAATGATTTTCTAGAAGTAAATGTGTTAACCTTCTTGATCTCTAGTGACATACCATCTATCTGGATTAGTAACAAACATCCAAGAAAATATGGGTCTCTCAACAGTAAGAGGCTCAACATTACGTACACCTTGTTGAACAGCCTCTTATTGAGCAACCTTAGGATGTTCTTATCCATTCTGAGGTGTAGATGCGAATGCCTTAGACTTCTTTTTCTTCTTCTTGTCCCTTCTTATGGCCATCCTTTTCCTCATTTTGTACGTTAACCGAAGAGACTGACCTGCAACACTAGATTGTTCTTGTTTGTCTTACTCAGTTGGGTCATTTTCCTTCACAAGTTTAGAAGGAGAAGGATCAGGACCCTGATGTAACCAGAAGATGAAGTTGGTTATGGTCCAACACTAGGTCTAGGTTGTGTTGTCTCTTGTAGTTTAACCTTAACCTCAACTTCATATGCAGCCTAACTTGGTAAAGAATGCAACTCAACAAGCTCAGCTATTTTGATCTTCTGCTTGATCACTCTAATGTGCTCATCTATGGTGGATAGAGACATTGGACCAAGTCTCATTCAGAGAATCCATACAGCTTCAAGAAGCTCACCATCTTTTGCTATCAATAGACTTTTTCAGATTTGCTGTGATGGCGGCTCTTAACTTTGCAGCCTCTTCCCTTATTTTCATGTTAGCAATTTTTTTCTCTTTCAGCACTTGTTACTTAAATTGCTTGAGGTATTCAAACTCAAAGTACTCATAGGACAAATGAAGAATTGTTGCGGCATGATAAAGTCCTATAACACCCAGGTAGGTAATCATGTTCTGTCTATCTTGTTCCCTGCCTACCTGATGTAACATCTGGTATTTTTGTTAAATTAGGCGTTAACCTTGTTAAGTTCTTGTAATGACCATTTATGTCATTTATGAAAACTTTGAGGCTTGTTGAGTTACATTGGGAGTTAATAAATTATTTTGCTTAACATTGATAATAATGATAATAATATCGTTACCATAATAATAATAATAATAATAATAATAATAATAATAATAATAATAATGATATTAATAATGATAATAATCTTATAAAATCTTGGAAACTAACAAATTTGTTAAACTAAGTTCGGGGGTATTTATGTTATTTTGGAAAACTTGAATTTAAAGTTCTAACATAAAATAACAAACTTAAAATCACAGGGGCCACTTATGTAATTTAATGAAAGATCCCAAACCACCCGCCCCTTACCCCGTTTTCCCGGCCAAGGATCCGGCCTATCGCCGGCGCGGCTCCGGCGAGCCTCTAAAACTCTTTAAAACGTCGATTAATGAACCAAAAACTAAATCAAGCCGTTTCGTTTGTGTGAATCGAACGTTAGGGCACTGATTAATCAAAGATTAAACTCGGTTGTCACTCAATCGAGAGCATAACCGTAGCATCTTAAAGTCCAAAACCGTTTGGGCATTAAACCTCTGTAATAATTCAATTAAATGAACCTAAACGACTATCTAACTACGACTAATTGTTCACACCTCAAGTTTCACCAGAAAAACCACACAATCATCATATTCGATTCACCCCGAAACGCGACCTGCACCTCCATCGAAATCAACCTTCGAGCAAATTAAACTGAATTAATGAGAGGGCTTTGCATCAAGATGATTTTTCGAAGCTACCCACAAAGTTAATTTGAGATTCATAAACATTTGCACACGAATTTCATTCGAGCTCTGTCGCGGCTTGTTCTCACTGTTCTTAACCTTATTCAATACAAATCGGGTAAGATTGATGCACCTTCACATTCGTTTTAACATGAGGATCAAAAGCCCTATGAATGATTTTGTTAACAATATCATCTAGAGGGTCAATTGGATCAAAATTGAATTAGGGTTCATGATGATTTGGGTGAAATCTTATTTGTTATGTTTTATAATTTAAAAAGGGTTACTAAGCGCGGCTGAGTGCCTTTGGTTCACTGGTAAGTCACATGTCCTCTAAACAAGAGGTCCCCGGTTCGAATCCGGGGAACCTCAATGTATTTTTTAGGCCTTTTTGGCCTTCAAATTAAATGTTAAAAATTTCTGAAAATTATGAAAAATCATTTTTATAAACTTTGTTTCTTTTAAAACTATTTAATCATTTTTCTGTAATTTATTTATAAAAATACCTTTATAATTTTATTTAATATCCTAAAGTTAATAATATAGCTAGCATATTTTTTTTATGAAATTTAGACTTTAAATAGTAGTTTAATTTACACGAACTATTATTTCAAACATTGCCTTTAAATTATTGTTTAATTTGTGTTCATTTTTAATTAATTATAAAATTATCTAAACTTTATAAACATTACAAAATTATTATAAAAGATATTCTTATCCATATATATTTATATAAATTATAAAATCGTTCCCACGAAAATATAATTGAGTTCTTATTTAACAATAATAATTAACAAAACCCCAAACATCAAGTTGATTTTCTTAGTCCTTGTTAAATTATTGTAAAGCTTTAATCTTGTAAATATATATATTTAGGTGTCTTGTGACGATACAACTTGGAGCGACGCTTGTTATTATTCTTATTAATCGCCATTATATATTTATTGTCAAGTGAGTTTTCTTGCCCTTTTTATATTTTTACACTAACTTGGGGTGAAACATGATAGCGTATACATGATACACTTATACACATTTGAGACTTGTAAACCACGTGCAATTCAACTTATTATTTTGTCATGGTTATTTGTTTATTGTAAGTGTTTATATGAGATACATAGTTTGTTTACAATCATTAACTATTGCTAGCCTGGCGACGTCTTAGATCTTTGGGCCTGACAAGCCTATTTGGTGCTAAAGTCGATGTATTGCCGACTCCTAGGAGCCGTATGCTTGTGCACTAGGGAACCAAATAAACTTAGCCAATCTTTTATACTTGTAATCAAGTTGAGGTTTGGTTGTAACGATATGTGTTCTATAACCTTACTAGCTTATAACCTATGACATGAATTGCTACTTGTAACTTTCTTTTTCATATTATGTATGAAAACCTTGGAAACTCACCAACTATTTTTTAGTTGACTCTTATTTTATTCATGTTTCAGGTCAACCTCAAGCTTAATATGATCTTTTGAAGCATGCTATAACCTAGGATTTGGACCTAGTAAATAGAATAAAAAAGTTTACCTTATGTTTTGTTGCATTTGAACTTATTTCTTGTATTAGACTTATGATTGTAATTTCCATTTCAAGACTTATGATAATAATATTTACAATTTAATATAGCGTTATGCGGCTGTGAACAATCTTAACCCTCACATCTCGACGTTTCCGCCGTTAAGGTTGGGGTGTGACACCTGAGGTTGTTGTTCAGTTGTCACAACCTATTTCTCAGGGATTTTTTAAACTAGGGAGAGAGTAGAAGCTTTGTAGAGTCTCTTTGTTCTCCGTTCTTATTTGATTTTAAGAAGCAATTTTACATCCTCATTTTCCTTTCTCTTATTTGACAACTTAGTTTCAGTAGTTCATTCAATTCTTTTATTGGAAGATAGATGAGTTCATCTATATTGTAATTTCTTGTCCCCAAATAGTTTAATCGGGTTGCCTTTGACTCATTATCTTGAGTGTTTGGCCTGTGGGCAGCCCTAATTGCAGCTTCCATGAAGTCTGGGTTCTCACTTGAACTCTTTCCCCTTAGCTTCCTCTTCCTCTCTCTTTCTTCCTTCTTAATCTTCTCAAGAGTCAACTTATTTTTCCTTTTGTCACTCACAAGCTTAGGTAACTCAGGGTGGAGAGAGCTTTGGTCTTTATTGTTTGGTGCAACACTTGAGCTCTACCTGGAGAGAGGTTGTAAGAATCCTTCACCAGCTGGTGGCTCATTGAAGGTAATGGGTATTGAAGCAATTCCTGTATCAAGGTTCATAGGCTTTACTATTGGGCCTTCAGCCAACGTTTCTGCAGGATCGGTGAAGGGTATGCACTTATAACACAACAACACAATGAGGAGAGTTGCAAAGAATACTTAATAGATCAAATAGTGAAACTAGATAACCTTTTGTAAATGACACTAAGAACACAAGTAAATATGAGACAAAAACAAGATAGCAAGGTACATAAGGAGATGGTTTTCAAGATTGCAGTATATTGCCTTCTCAAGTTTTATTACAAGTGTTACAAAGCATAAAGGAAAGTTACAAGTACTTGAGATACATATACTACATCCCACAACCGGCCATACTATAAAAGCCAGATAGATACAATTGACTAGACACAAAGAAAATCAATTGTAGAGTCAAACGGCAGATTGCCTTTTGACATGTGACTATGACATGCCATAACTCACATCCTAATATATTACAAAAAGGATAAAGTACATGAAGTAGAAAGTTACAGACTCAAGACCTCAATGTACAGTTACTAAAAGCATGGACCTTTCAACAACTCATGTAAGTTGGTGACTTTACAGAGTTGCAGCGGAAAGGGGTCCAGCTTTATGTAAAGTACATCAGATAAAGCATGTATACTAAAAGTCTTCGGAAGAAATCTGTCTTCAACTGTTAGCTTCGGAAGACTTCATCTTTGGCTTTGGAAGATATTGGTCCTGGCTTCGGAAGATTTCACACTTAGAATATTTTTGTTGCTTATATGAAACTTGTGAAGCATTCTTCTTCAATGCACTTGCTCATGCATGCAGGAGACTTTGAGTGTTTGAGTTGCATCAGCCTTAACATATAATCCTTACAAACTCCCCCTAGGCTGATGCTACCAAAACACTTTGAATACTTGAGATATCAACAGTCCTCATTATGATGATGACCTTTCCTTTCTTCATGAGATGATGATGATCACTCAGACTCTCAAAATGTCTTCTCATATCAAAGAGATCATGCAGAGGCAGATTGAACATATCTTGCCATGTGTAGACATCCTCAATGCCTTGATCTCTAATGACATGCCACCTTTCTGGATTTGTGGTGTATGTCCAGGACAAGATGGGTCTTTCTGATGCTAGAGGAGCTGTTTGAATAGGAGATGATGGAGCATCCTCTGGTTGCACATCCTCTAGATGTTCTGACTCATCCTGAGGTTCTGAAAAGGATGTTTCTTTCTTATTCTTTAGCTTTGGCTTTGAAGTAATCCTTTTCTTTCTTTTTGTTCCTTTTAACTAAGAAGACTGGCCTCCGGCACCTGATTGATCTTCTTTGTCTTTCTCAGTTGGGTCTTCTTCTCTCACAAGTTTAGAAGGAGAGGGAGTCTGACCTTGCTGTGGATCAGAAGATGAAGCTTGGTGAGTCTTAGCAGGAGCTTCAGGTTGTGTTGTCTCAGGTTGTTCAACCTTAACCTCTACTTCAGGTGGAGCTTGACTTGGAGAGGAGTGTAAGTCTATCAGCTCTCCACTTTTGATCTTCTGCTTGATTACCCTGATATGCTCATCCATAGTGGACAGAGACATAGGGCCAAGTCTCCTTCCGAAGAATCCATACAGCTTCAAGAAGCTCATCATCCTCTGTCTGTCTGCAGATTTCTTCATACTCTTCTGGATGATGGCTCTTGATTTTGTATCCTCTTCCCTTAGCTTCCTTTTGGTAATCTTTCTTTCCTTGACTATCTCAAGTTCAAGTTGTTTGAGGTACTAAAACTCAATATAGTCATAGGATAAGGGAATAAGTGCAACTGCCTGATAGAGGCCTGTGGCACTCAGGTAGTTGATCATTTTGATCCTATCTTCTTCTTTGTCTACCTGAGGTTCTTGTTAAACCATATCCTCATGTGCAGGACTTTCTTGAACTGGGGAGAGAGTAGGCACATGCTTCAGAAGTATTCCTTCCTTCCGAGACAAAATTTTCTTCCGAAGGCAATTTTCCACTTGCCTTCTTCATAGTTTTGGAGCTTTCGAAGGAAACAGATTTTCCTTCCGAAGCTTGAATCTTTTTGGAACTCTTGGAAGTCCTTGTCTTGGTCATGTGAAGAGTACCTTTAGGATTGTTTGGACAATGCTTAGCAAGATGAGCAGTACTTTCACACATGACACATTCTATTTTCTTCTTCCCAAGAGCCTTCTGCTAAGAACAAGACTGACTTTAATCATATCCCTTCTCCACCTTCATCTTTGCAGATGTTGAGATAGTCCTTTTGGGCTGAGGACTGTTCTTGGAGTTGGATGGTCCAGACTGTGTAGAAGTGGTACACAACAGATCAGCCTTCTTCTTGGTGCTGAGATGATTTAAACATGAACTAGAACTCTTGACAGTAGAGTTTAGGTTGATTTCAGTCTTCACTACTTCAAACCCTGCATAGATAAAAACTTGTTTCTGCTTAGAGTCAAAAGTAGCCTTGATCTCTTGAGCATTTCTAGCTTTTCTTTGCTCTTTCTGATCAAGTTCTTTCTCACTGACTTGGTCATCACAGCCTTCTTCTTCTCCTCAGAAGGATAATGGCCCTTCTTAGATCCTCTTCACTCTTCTCAGAGGAATTCTTTAATATCACTTCTTCATCCTCTTCACTTAAAGGGTCTATGAGAGGAAGCTCATCTTCACAAGTTCCACACCTAGGTGATCTTACAAACAAGATTGTGTGTGAAGGAGCTATCTCATAAGATCCCAGTCCCTGCTTGTTTTGATACTACACTTTCTTGTGTAGGGATGAGGATATCATGTTCTTGAAGGTCTCTTCTTCAAGAACACACTTTTCTGCCCTGGCTTTGCTGATCACAAGCTCAACCTAGCACTCAGTCAGCTTAGTTATGAGATCCTTGATCTGAGTCTTATAATTTGTATGCTCATGTTTTAGAACTGAAATGGTTTTCTCTAAGTCCTCTATCTTTAGTTATAATCACTTTCAGACTTTTTAAAATCAGCTTTTAAGATGCTTAAGGACTCAAGATCAGATCTCATTTCTATGTTCTAGGACCTGTATCTGTTGACTAGCAATGCATTCAAGGGTACAGAGATGTTCCAATACCTTGGATTCATCATGATCTGCCATTAGTGCTTGGTTTGGAGAAGCATCTTCCACCTGAAAGCTCCAGTCAAAGCCTCCTTCTTCAACAACAACTGCAGGTTGCTGCTTTGGCTTCTCATTCTGGGTGGCTTTGTTATTGTAGTTTGGTCTGGATTGTGCTTGGCCACCATTTGTTCTTGGTGCCTTACACTCCCTTGCAAAATGGTCCATAAAGTTACAGTTGTAACACTTGACCTTGATTTTGTCCAATCCAAACGTTCCACTGGCTGCATTGTTGGGGAACTTCCTTCCAGTCCGCTTGTAGAACTTCTTGGCTCTGTGAGTGAGAAAAGCCATCCGCTGGACTATTTACATGTACTACAGATCATCTAGATGGATACAGTCCAGGTCTTCAAGGGTGAAAAGAAAGCTGCCACAACTTTCATCAGAAGACACAAAGGCTTGAGAAGAACTTGTCTCTTGAAATGGGCTTCCTTGAGTGTAGTTCTCCCTAGGTGTCTCTGGGAAGGTGATGAAAGGACCCTTTGATGAGTTGTCAGGATAGCATATGAGATGATGTTAGGGTTCTATGCTATCCCTTTCAACCACATGAAGGGCTGAACCTATTTGATTGTTGGAGTTGCCAGATGAACCTTGCATATTCATCCCCATCTGCTAGCCACTGAGAATCCCATATAACTCTGTCAGAGTGAGAGTTTTAAGGTTCTTAGTCCTCTTGATCGCCACACAGTAGTGTGTCCACTGCCTAGGAAGTGAGGACATGAACTTCCTTACAATGTCTCTATTCTCAAGAGCAACTCCTCCATCCATAAGGGTATCCACTATCTCAACATACCTGAAGTATTACTGAGTCATGGTTTCACCTGCTTTAAAGGTGAAGTTTTCAAACTACTGCTTCAGGAGATCCTTCTTGTTCTCCTTGGCTTCAGAGGAACCCTCATACATCAGTTTCAATGCATCCCATAGCTGCTTAGCTGTTTTGCATTTCTTGAAACCTCTGTATACAGAGTTTGGAAGAGCAATCTGAAGGGCTATCATGGTTTTTCTATCAATCTCTACTCTCTTCCTGTCTTCATCAGAGTAGTTTGCCAGGGTAGCATATGAGATGATGTTAGGAATAGTTCTCCCTTGGTGTCTTAGGAAAGGTGATGAAAGGACCTTTTGTGAGTTGTCAGGGTAGCATATGAGATGATGTTAGGGTTCTATGCTATCCCTTTCAACCACATGAAGGGCTGGCCCCATTTGATTGTTGGAGTTTCCAGATGAACCTTGCATGTTCATCTCTGTTGGACCAAAAGAACCAATGAGCCTGATCAGAAAAACCTCCAAGTCCCACAGACATTACAACTGCTGAAGAAGATCACAACAACTGATTACAAGGTCTGAAGACAAGATCTGAAGATTTCTACTGAAGACAAAGTCTGAAGCTATCAGCTGAAGACAACGTCTGAAATAAAAGTCCGAAGAACAAAGACTGAAGACAAAGACTGAAGACCAGAGTGATCAGTAGTTGTCACAACAGCTGAAGTTATTAATTTCAGTAGTTGTGATGGTTTTCCTTTTCAGTACTTGTAATATACCTTTCAGTAGTTTATAGTTTCAGTAGTTTTAGTTCAGTAGTTTTATGTTCTTGTACTCAGCATTCTCTGAGATGTGATCAGCTGTTGAGAACATTCTCAGTAGTTTGCATAGTTTCAGTTGTTTGTATAATTCTGTTAGATGTCACTATCAAGTGACATCAGCAGACGTCACATTCCTTATATAAGGAATGTTGACCTAATTGTAACGTGTGACTTTAAGCCACCACGAAAGCATTTGAATGAAATATTCCTTTTGCGGAATTCTCTCTCTCTCTATAACCGTGTACTATTCCATTGAATATCAATTGAGTTCTTGCTAAATTGTCTAATTCATTATTCGAATTCCGCTGCAATCTCTCTAATTAATCAAACTTAAATCACTGATCCTAACAAATGGTATCAGAGCAGGTTAATCATTGATCGATCTAACAATTGATCATTGAAACTGCTATTTCGATATCTAAGTTTGATCGAATTAGCATATTTGCAAGAATTGGTTATAGAGATTGAATTTCTGCTGCTTTCGGTTATTTGCTTTGAGATTCCTCTTGGTTCGTATTGAGTTTGTTGTGTTGTGTGCTAAATCGGTTAAAACTTAATTGGATTTGATTGAATCTTAGAATGACTACACCTTCTAATGACCCTCATAATACTGGCTCCTCAACCAAGCCTCCGATGTTGGTTAGGACTGAGTATAACATATGGCAACGAAGAATGCTCCATCACCTGTTTGTTAACAGTTCAGGTTGTTGGACATCTGTGGTACATGGTCCACACAAGCCTATGGTGAACAATCCGGAAACCAACCAAATGGTTCCGAAGAAGAAGGAACAATACTCAGATGAGGATCGAAAACTATTTGAGATTGATGCTAAAGCCCATGGAATTCTAGCCATGGCACTACCGAATGAAATCTATTCTGGGCTTATGCATCATGAAACTGCTCATGACCTCTGGAATGCATTGAAAGGACAATTTGGTGGAACAGATGAGGTCTTAGCAAACAACAAGAGAAATCCTTGCCCAACAATATGAGACATTCTCTCATAGGAAGGGTGAGACACTGACTCAACAGTTTGAGCGTTTTTCCTATTGATCTTGAGCTGAAAATGGTCAAACATGAATACACTAATAGCCAGATGAACAACAGATTCCTCAGATCACTGCCTGAGAGATGGGACACATATACCATTGTCCTACGCTCCAGTGCAAATCTGGATAGCCTATCTCTCACCCAACTCCATGGGAAACTGCTTACATTTGAAACAGAGATAGAGCAGAAAAGGAAACTGGCATCATCAGAAAAGCTCACTGATGACTTTGTACCAGGGAACACTGCCTTGGTTGGTCATGAGTCAGAATATGCTGCATCAGAAAGCCATTATGATGAGCGTATAGATTTCTCTTCAAACAGTTCTGATCATGCATTTGTTAGTGTTGATAGTCAGTCAGCCTGTAATAGTGACAATTTGTGCTTCATTATGGATGATTTGAAAGGTATTGCTGATGATGACTTAGAAGAGATGGATATTTTGAGCCAAATGGCCATGATTAATATCAGATCTCAAAAGTTCTACAAGAAACTGGTAGGAAATTTCCAGGACTCTGGCAAAACCAAAGTTGGTTTTGACAAGAGTAAGTTGAGGTGTCACAATGCCACAGGTTGGGCACTTTGCAAGAGAGTGTAGATCAACTGGATCTAACTCCTCTGCACCCTTGTGACTTTTTCAAGCAATAGTTCACAAAACAGAGGGCAACATCCTGCTAGTTCTGGTCATCTCTTACAACCTCTATCTCCTGCATATTTGTCCGTCAGGGTCCAATGCCATATCCATATCCCTACTATTACATGCCACAGCCAAATCAAGTTCAAGTTCCTATTGCACAACAACCTCAAGCCTTACCTGAGCCTCAACATCTAATCACAACCTCATCATAGCTTCTTCACCCCTGGTGCTGTTGACTGGAGCAGTTTACCAGATGATCTTTCTGGTAATGAGCAATTATTTGCTAGTGATGGTCAACATGGTGGTGAACATCCTTTTGGGAATCTTGCTCTCATGGCCCTGGAGTCTATTGAGGGTTCATGCTCTAATGCATCTTCATCACAGGTAACCCAGGTATCCTTTGAGGCTAGGCCAAGCATGTTCTGAATTTTTCATAGCTGCATTTATCTCTATTAGAGAGGCAAATGTAGCTTTAATAAAAATAAAAATCTTGAGCTTGAGCAAACCCTTTCCAAAAGAAAAGCTGAGTATCAGTCTGTCCTTAAAGATAAAGTGATGAGATTTATAAGCAATGCCAATTAAATGATGAAAAGGCTAAGGTTGAGGTCATTCTTGAGAACCATAGAGATCTCAAAGAAACACTTGCAGCTACCCAAGTTGAGTGTGACCGCTGGGTATCATCCTGCAAGGGATTTGAAATGCTTCTCAGCAAGCAAACACTTCAAATGTGAAGTTTGGAATAGGTTACAATCACATTGCACCACCTACAAATTTTACTCCAAATCAATAGTAAAACCTAAAGGTGAAAGTTTCCAAACCACATCATCATGTGTATCATCCTCAAGAGATCACCCAAAATCAGAAGATGAAATCAGTGTTGATACCTCAGCAAATCAATTGCCTGATGGGTTAACTACTGATAAGCACATGAAGCTGAGTACTTCAGATGTTGTCCCTCAAAGTACCTCAGTACTGAGGGCAAGTCACAACATCTGAAAAGCATTTCAAATCAACTGAAATAAAAGGATTAACAACTGCTGAGGAATCTATCATACGGTCTTTCAGGACGGATAGAGAACAGCTGAAGAACAAGTCTTCAGTTGTTACAGATCCTTTTGTACTTAACACAAGTACTGAAAGGAGGGAAGTACTAAAGATCACACCTTCAGTAGTTTCCACTTCAGCAGTTGATCAATCCAAGATGAAGAATAAGCCATGTGACATATGTGGTAAATTCAATCATCTTTTTGATGAATGTTGGTACAAAAAGGGTTCCAAACTCAACAATATAAGCTCATTAAAAGCGATATGATGATAGAATGAAAAATGAGTTGAGACAAGAGTCAACCATTACCACAGTCATCCCAAATTGAAAACCCAAGGCTTCACCCAAATCCAAAAGGAAGGATAGGGTTTATCATAAACAGGGAAGTGTTCTCATGATAAAAATCAGACTAAGTCTGTGAATTTCAAGGAGGAAATGGTAGGCCACAAGAACTCATCAAAAACAAGTACTGATGTGTCACAAGAGCTAAAAGCTTTAGCACAAATCAGACACAAATTGTTATGATGGTTCAGCATTGTTGGGGAGAGTTAACAAACTAGATGCACATGTGATCAAAGCACTGAAAAGGAATTCCAAGCCCAAATCCAAGGAATCCATTTCAGCACCATCTCCACCTTCATCAGCTGTTAATCATGAGAAACAAGTTATGGTTAAATAGTTGATGAAAACAGACCCAAAACCAAAAAGGTTTGGGTCTCAAAACCTAACTAGTTCCTTGTGATGAATGCAGGGTTCTTCAGCATGCCAAAGAAGCATCTGGTATGTAGACAGTGGAGGATCTATGCATATGACAGGGAACAGTTCTCTTCTTAATGACTACTCTCAAGGAAAGAAGGGATTTGTTTCATTTGGAAATGATGCTAAGGGTTACATCATCGGGAAAGGATATGTGTCTAATGGAGAGAAATCAGATTTGATGATGTTAACCATGTGGAGAATCTCAAGTATAATCTACTAAGTGTCAGTCAGATGTGTGATAAAGGGCATGTTGCACTTTTCACAAGCTAGAACTACAGGATTCTGTCTTCCACAGTTCTGAGGCTGATTGACAAGGTATTGGATGAACATACTCTCCTGAAGGCCAACAGGATTGGAAGAGTATATGCCCTGGATTTGTCAAAGAAGATTGATTTGAAGGGTCATCCTTGCCTGTTCTCCAAGCCTCTCTCAGGAATCTAAACTGTGGCACAGAAGGCTGGGTCATGTAAATCTCAAAAACATGAATCAGCTGATCCACAATAGTTTAGTGAGAGGTTTACCAATAAAGGAGTTCCACTGTGATGAAACCTGCACTGCTTGTTTGAAAGGAAAACAACACAAAGTCTTATTCCCTCCTATTGAAGAACCTAAGTCCACTGCCTGCTTGCAGTTACTGCACATGGATCTATTTGGTCCTGTGAGAGTGATGAGCGTGGCAAAGAAGAAATACTGTCTGGTAATTGTGGATGATTACTCCAGATTTGTATGGACTTTCTTCTTGCATTCAAAGGATGAGGTTGCTCAGACGATTATAAACTTTGTGTTGTATGTTGAGAAGCAGTATTCCCTATCAGTCAAGTGTATAAGGAGTGATAATGGAACAAAATTCAGAAACCATACACTTGATGATTTTTATCTCTCAAAGGGAATCAAGAGACAGTTTAGCATCCAAGGACTCCAGAACAAAAGGGTAGTAGTGGAGAAAAGAACAGGACCCTAATTGAAGCTGCAAGGTCCATGTTGGCTGACTCTGGTTTGCCATTGACCTTTTGGGCTGAAGCTGTCAACACAGCTTGCTATGTGCAGAATAGAGTTTTAGTAAATCAGAGGTTGATGAAGACTCCATATGAAGTTCTACATCATTTGGCTCCTCTAATTCATTCTTCAAAGCCTTTGGGTGCCTTGTTTCATTCTCAACACAAAGGATCAACTCCACAAATTTGATCCTAAGGTGGATGCAGGGTATTTTGTAGGATATTCATCCACATGCAAGGCTTACAGAGTCTTGAACTGCAGAACAAGATAGTTGAAGAAACCTTGCATGTGAAGTTCAATGGATCTCCTAAGGATAAAATTCCACAAAACCTTGTGGAGTTGTTTGATCTGGATATACTGCAATATGTTCCTTATCAACCTCCAGCTGTTGCAGATCATGTGAATAAATCATCTTCTGCAGCAAGTCTTCACCTGATGGTACTGAAGATGATGATGATATCAGTACTCACCTTTTCAAGTTTAGTGATCAACTGCCTGAGTCCACTAAACTTGATGTTCTTGTAGCTTCAGCAGCTCCATCCACAACAAATGCTGATGAGATTTCTGACTCCTCTACATCATTTGTATTGCCATCTCATACTTGGTTTCAAGAGTCTGGATCAACATCTGTGCTGCTGAACCTGCTACAAACACTTGCACTGATCTTATAGTGTACCAAGAGCTGAAGAATCACCCCATGTCTCAAATCATTGGTGATATCAATGCTGGTGTCTCAACCAGAAGTCAATTGTCCAACTTTTGCTTCTATGCTCTCTTCATCAGTCAGCTAGAACCAAAGAACTATCATGTTGCTTTAAGAGACAATGGATGGGTTGAAGCCATGCAACTTGAGCTACTTCAGTTCAAAAAGCAGCAAGTGTGGGAACTGGTTCCTCTACCCCAGGTAAGTGTGCAATAGGCACTAAGTGGGTGTTTAGGAATAAACTGATGTATATGGGCTTATTGTCAAGAACAAGGCTAGACTGGTTGTACAGGGGTTTTCACAAGAAAATGTATTGATTATGATGAAACCTTTGCCCCTGTAGCCAGACTGGAGGCAATTAGATTGTTCTTAGCCTATGCTGCATTCCACAATCTAAAGTTTTTCAAATGGATGTCAAAAGTGCTTTTTTATATGGAAAAATAAAATAAGAGGTTTATGTGTGTCAACCACCAGGTTTTGAGGACAATAAACATCCTGATTGGGTGTATAAACTTGATAAGGCTCTTTATGGGTTGAAGCAAGCTCCTAGAGCCTGGTATGAAACACTTTCAAATTTTCTTCTTCAAATAATTTCACTAGAAGCTCCATAGATAAAACTTTGTTTATTAAGAAAGTGGATCAGCATAAGCTACTTGTTCAAATTTATGTTGATGATATATTTTTGCATCCTTTGATCCCCAGTTGTGTGATGATTTTACAAGTTTAATGAAACAAAAGTTTGAAATGAGTGCAATGGGAGAATTACAGTTCTTTCTAGGCTTGCAAATCAAACAAAAGGCTGATGGAACCTTCATTCATCAGTCAAAATATACAAAAAATCTTTTGAATAAGTTTGATTTACAAACTGTAAGCCCTGTTCTACTCCAATGTGCAACACCACACCTGGATGTAGATCAGAAAGGTAAAGCTGTTGATGAAACACTTTACAGATGTATGATTGGGTCCTTGATGTACTTAACAGCTTCTAGACCAGATTAGGTTTGCAACTTGTGTTTGTGCTAGATTTCAGGCTGCTCCTAAAGAGTCTCATTTGATTGCAGTCAAGAGGATCTTTAGATATCTGCAAGTACACAATCTCTAGGTCTTTGGTATTCCACTGGACACTCTTGCAAATTAGTTGCTTTTTCTGATAGTGACTATGTAGGGTGTAAGTTAACCAGAAAGTCAACTTCTGGTGGATGTCAATTCCTAGGCAACTGTTTGATTTCTTGGCAGAGTAAAAACAAACATCTGTTGCTACATCCACTGCTGAAGCAGAGTACATTGCTGCTGCAAGTTGTACATCTCAGTCTCTGGCTTCAGAACCAATTATTGGATTATGGCATTACAGAGACTAAGACTCCATTGTTAATGGATAGTGCTTCAGCTCTGTGTATTGTCAAGAATCCAGTCCAGCATTCTAGGATCAAACATATAGAGATCAGACACCATTTTATTAGGGATTGTTTTGAAAAAGGTCTGATTGATCCAAAGTTTGTGACAAGTGCTGATGAGCTTGCAGATATATTTACTAAGCCTTTGGACAGGTCAACTTTCCAAAACTTGTGCTAAGGCTTGGTATGCTGCAGCTAGAATAAGTGACAACTACTGATGATCTCAGTAAACAAGTACTGATGACCATTAGTAAAACTGTCACAAATAAGTACTGATAAGTTTTATTCTCAGTTGATTTCATAACTACTGAAGACTAAATTACTTAAAAAGTACTGTACTTTCTGTTAAAAGAAACTGATGCAGTTACAACTACTGATGTAGGTTAACTACTGATGTTAGTAAAAACAGATAAGTACTGATGTCCTATAAAACAACTGAAAACAGCTAAAAAGTCTGATGAGTAAGTGTTGAGGACAGTATGAAACAGCTGAAAAGCTAAGATTGACGAAAACTACTGATGAGAATTTTCTCTTCAATCGTTTCCACAAACTGCTGTTTCACCTTAAACAACTGATGACAAAACCATGTCTTCAGTAGTTTCATAACTACTGATGACTAACACCAAGTCCTCATTTGTTTCCTACACCTGAAGCCAAAACCAAGGTTTTCAGTAGTTTCAGAACTACTGATGACCAAAACCAAGTCTTTAGTTGTTTCAAATGTTTGATAGTTAAAACCAAGTCTTCAGTTGTTTTCATACAACTGATGACAACACCAACACTTTCAGTCGTTTTCTTTTCAGCATTTTCTTAACCTATAAATACCTGCACTTATAGCCGAACGTTCATTAGCCGTTTTCTATCCTTTTCTCTCTCAACAATGGCGACCATGAAACTCAAACCCAGACACAAATGTGTTGCCTACCTCTCGAAATCGGCCTTTTGGAACAAATTTGATAATGCCATCGATCTTATGGTGGATTCCCAATACAGAACCGCCTTTCTTTTGAATCCTATCATATACCCCGATTCCTTAAACCAATTCTGGACCAACGTCTCTGTAACAACTAGTGAAAATGATAGCCAAATCACTCTCCAGTCGTTGGTCAACCAGAAACAGGTGGTAATCACCCCTGACATCATTCGCAAAACCCTAAATTTGCATGATGCCACCTGTATTATAGAATACCCGAAAGGCACCATTGATATGTCTTTCATCAACAACGGGTATGAAGGAGACTTAAGTGCTACAACCATTCTCAAAAAACACTTCCATGATGCTGAAAGACTTATCTTCCATATGGTGAATGTCTACCTTGCTTCAAAGACATCTTCATGGGATCAGATGTCCTCAAGATGGCAACAGGTATTGTACTCTATCTTTGAACGACAAACTCTAAATTTTTCTGAGATAGTGTTTATGGAACTTAAGGATCTGGCTCAAAAACCTGTGACAAACAGATGGCTACTATATCCCAGGTTTCTGATAGCCATAATTTTAAATCAATTAAAATCTGAAGGCCTTGTTGGTCTTGGAGTCCCTGCTCCAGCTGTCTTAGCTGAGGTATACTCCAGGCATAACTCTGACCCTACTCTCAAAAGGGCTGCCCGACTGCTCAAACCCAAGCAGAGGGAACCCACAGCCTCCACCTCCAGATCCAAAGTCCCCACCAAACCCAAACCCCAAAAGCCCAAAAAGACTACTCAGGGAGATGAGTCCCCTGAGGATGCCCCTGTACCACCAATACAGGAAACACATACGGGTTCTAACCCCCCAGTCATGTCAGAGACTCAACCAGCTGAAACCGCACAGGTATCCTCTCCACAGGATTCTGTTGCAACCAAATTTGGGGATACCACATTACTGGAACCTATCTCAGTTGAGAAAGTTACCATTGAAGAACATCTCTCACCCCGGGTGCAATCTGCTTCTGACCAATCTCCAATTGCAACCGCCCCTCAAAGCCCAACCCTTATAGTTGCTAAAGTGTTGAGTCAGCTGCATTCCTCACCCCCTCCCCAGAAACCAATCAACACTAGGAATACCTCAACGATTGAGGGGGAGGACCAAAATGCTGCTGATAACCCACAGCACAGGGGTTATAATGTTCAATCTCCAAGTGTAGAAGAGGAGGTTAGAACATCTGGTCAGGCTGCCACTTCTACTGATTCAGCAAATGAACAGGATGAAGTTGGTAACATATATAAGACCTCATCAGAGGCAACTGCCAATGAAGGACAAAGTCCAGAGGCAGGAAGTCCCCAGAACCAAGAACAAGGGGCACATGCATATACTGATCTACACTCAGGGCATGTACATCCTGATTTAATCAGGAGGTCAGATGATTCAGCAAAGACTGATGATGACCTGGGCTTTTTCTTTGATGTCTTAGCCCATAACACAATCCTAGAAACTGAGGTGAGCAGACTCAAAGAACTGCTAGCCAAAATGTCTCAGGATAAAAGTCCATCTGCCCCAATAAACCACAGATGGCACCTTCATTTGAAGGTTCACCACACACACAGCCAATACACTTAACTAAGCCACCAGCCATTGCTTTGGCACCACCTCTCAGGGACAGAACCCCTCTGAGCAGATGGTTGCAACCTTTCAAAGCTCCTTACCTCTCATCACTTCCATCATCACTGAGATAGTATATAAAGCCATTGATGAGAGGATCTCCTCAAATCTCCAAACACTCCTTGATGATGCTGTTCACAAGTCACTTTCTGCCTTTCAAGCCCCTGATCCCAATGCACCCAAAAAGGGGAGACTACTAAGTCTAAGGCAGTGAAAAAGGAAAAGGAAGATAGTAGAAGATGAGAAAGAACCAGAAAAAGAAAAGGAGTTGGAGAAAGAACAAGAACTGATCTCAGAGAAACAGCTGATCATAGTGCAAGAGCTGAGCACAGACAAAGAGCAGAAAGATCAGCTGATCACTTACAAAAGGAAGAGAAGTGCTAAGTCAAAGTCTGATGGAGAAAAGTCCTTAGAAGATCTAGTCAACGAAGCTGATGAAGCTCATAGCAGATCTATGGACAAAATAATAGATCAGCTCTTTAGACAGGGTCATGACACAACCACCTTAGATGTTGAGATCAGAAGGCTGGAGATAAATGAAATTCAAGCAAGATGGGATAGTTATAGTGTGATGGATAGGGAAAGGTTGGAGATTATGATCAGGTTTATTTCCAAATATCTAGGAAGATCATTGATAGAGATGAAGTCTTGGTCCAAAGACAGTATCTTGGAGATAACCAAGAAAATCTGTTCTGCTGGAAGCTACAACAAAGGGTTGATCATCGAAGCACTGGATGAAGCAGGTGCTGGGAAGATAACTGAGATGGCAAAGCTCTTAAAAGCCAAACTCACCACTAAATTGCTAGATCAGCCTTCTCATACTCCCACTCAAAAACAACCCTCAAAGCAATCATCTCTAAAATCTGCCATTATCCCTACACCAAAACCACCCACAACTCAACGCACAAAACCAATTCCATTACCCCAAAAACCATCTCAAACCACACCCAGTGATACACCCAAAAGGAGGAGAAGGGTGTTGAGGGTAGAAGAAGAAGAAGAAGAGGATGAGAATGAAGACAGTCTGCCAATCTCTGCTGTTCTCAAACTTAAAACACCTGAGCCCAAAAGTCAACAGATGATCACACCTGACTTGCAAATGCAAATGGTGAAAGTGAAGATTGAAGAAGTAGAACAACAGAAGCAACATGATGAGCAATTTCTCAAAATGGTTGACAAGGACTTCCCTCAATCCTCATCCATTCAAGCAATGAAGAAACAAGCTCTGAGGCTGTACACTCTTAGGCATACATTCCAACATCAAAGAGAAAGAGTGAGGATTTGGCCAGACCCCAGGGTAAGTTCCAGAATACATAAGAAGAACAACCAAGTAGATATCATGGCCAAGTGAAAAAGACTTTGAATGCTGCAATTATGTTGGCTATGGTAGTCTCACCCTGGGAGATTATAGAAGAATTCAAGAGAGCACACAACTCAAAGACAACCCCTCAATCTCTACTTGAGAACAAAATGATCAAGAAGGGGTTGTTATACAAGAGACTTGAAGATCTTCAAAAGAGTGAACTCCAGTTGTTGCTAGAAGGCTCTTATCCAGATGAATTCGCATACAGAGAGATCACAACTGTTGAGTTGAAGAATGGAAGACAGTAAGGTATATGTCTGAATATTTTGACCCTGAGTTCTTCTTTGAGGGAGAAGCAGAAGAACTCACCAAGGAGGAACAAGTTGTTCTCCTTGTGGCCTATGCAAGAGATTCTTACAGACACATCAATGGGAATTAGGTTTCATGGTTGGGACAAGACTCTGTGTCCAGTTTCCCCAAGACAGAGTTCCCTTCCACACTTAGCAAATCAAAAGATCAGAAACATTTTCCCGTTTGTGCTTACATGATTACCTCTGAAGCTGATCAAGAGGGTGTTTCTGCCAAAGAATAAGTGGGATCATCAATAAACTTAGAGGTTTTGGCTGCATTGGTTCAGGGGGAGTTTGTTGGACCAAAAGAACCAATGAGCCTGATCAGAAAAACCTCCAAGTCCCACAGACATTACAACTGCTGAAGAAGATCACAAAGCTGAAGACATCAGCTGATTACAGGTCTGAAGACAAAGTCTGAAGACAAGATCTGAAGATTTCTACTGAAGACAAGTCTGAAGACAAGAGCTGAAGATTCTACTGAAGACAAAGTCTGAAGCTATCAGCTGAAGACAACGTCTGAAATAAAAGTCTGAAGAACAAGACTGAAGACAAAGACTGAAAACCAGAGTGATCAGTAGTTGTCACAAAGCTGAAGTTATTAACTTCAGTAGTTGTGATGGTTTTCCTTTTCAGTACTTGTAATTTACCTTTCAGTAGTTTATAGTTTCAGTAGTTTAGTTTGTAGTTTTATGTTCTTGTACTTAGCATTCTCTGAGATGTGATCAGTTGTTGAGAACATTCTCAGTAGTTTGCATAGTTTCAGTTGTTTGTATAATTCTGTTAGATGTCACTATCAAGTGACATCAGCAGACGTCACATTCCTTATATAAGGAATGTTGACCTAATTGTAACGTGTGACTTTCAGCCACCACGAAAGCATTTGAATGAAATTCCTTTTGCAGAATTCTCTCTCTCTATAACCGTGTACTATTCCATTGAATATCAATTGAGTTCTTGCTAAATGTAATTCATTGTTTGAATTCCGCTGCAATCTCTCTAATAATCAAACTTAAATCACTGATCCTAACAATCTCCTTTGGTATCCATTGAGAATCCCATTAAACTCTTATCAGAGGAGGTTTTTAGGTTCTCGTTATCTGAGAACCACACAAGTGTGTCCATGGCCTAGTAATGAGGACATGAAACTTCTTAAAATGTGTTGATACATGTATGCCTAGATCATGATATGTGATGTAATAGATCTGTGGTATGATTAATGAAATGATATTGATAGTTGTTAGTTATAATGTTTAATAGTCATTAATGAGTCGTGACTGAATGATTGGGTTTATGATTATTTGAATGGTTGCACATTATGTTATATTAATTAAACATTCAAACTTAACTTAATGAAGTTCTCATGCGAATGGCTCATGCGAATGAATCATACGCATTAATACTTCACACGATTGACTCAGTCGCACGACTGAACCAGGAGACTGGATCAGTCGCACGATTGTAATATAAGATTGGCTCAGTCGCACGACTGAACACTGTCGTACGAATGAATCGACCGCATGGTTCAATCGCACGACTGAACCAGACTAATGGTTCAGTCGCATGATTGAATAATACCAACCTATAAATACAACTCAATTCGTGAAAAATAAGGAACTCGATCAATTACGATTCCAGACGAACCCTAGCCGTCCAGAAACCTTCCAAGTCGTTCTCCAAGTTCATAGAACACATTAGATCGATTCCCAATCGATTTCTAACGTTAGTTTCAATCCTTGATTGATTCTTCGTGTGTTCTCACTGATTGGATCGCCAATCAAATAGGATTCCGCACTATTTGATCTGGTTTACACGTTAATCTCTAGGTATTTCGGTCAAATACCAGGTCCTAACAAGTGGTATCAGAGCTATTGGCTCTTGATTACGTGTTGATTCAATCAAGATTGCATAAAAGTTTGTGTTTTTGCACGAAAAAACGCAATCTTTGGCATCAAAAGTGATCTTGGAAGTTCCCTGCTCATCGAAGTTGGTTTCTACGGACTTAGGCGATTAGAACTTGTGAAATTTCGAATCTTTACGGCTGAAACCCGTCAAACCTAGAAATTTTCGCAAAACAGCAGCTTCAGTCGCACGAGTGACTCATTCGCACGACTGGACTCCATTCGCATTGCTCATACGCACGATTGGACATAGTCGCACCCTCATTCGGCCGACTGAACCGTTCGTTCGCATAGCTCATACGCACCAGATTCATTCGCACGACTGAACCAATCGCCCAGTTCAGCCGCACGATTGAACCAATCGCAGAGCTTATACGCACGATTAGCTCATTCGCATCCTTCAGTCGCATCAGTGAAAGTTTGTTTGATTAGATTATAAGTTTATTAGTCATGGAAGATCAGATGTCAGCCTTTACTGCTGGGAAGGACTCAAGGATACAGAACCTGCTGTTGCTTGAGAGTGAGGTGGGGAATCACAATAAACCACCAAAGCTTTTGACTTTAGATGAGTTTCCCCACTGGAAACAACGTTTTGAGATCTACCTTAATGGAGTAGATGATCCTGGGAATCTGTTGAAGCCATTGAGATTGTTATAGTACACCGGTGGGAGCTGATGGAGTTAAGCTAACATTAAGCGGGATGACAGACGCACAGAAAGTAAAGTACAATGCAGAGAAAAGAGTTTATGCATTGATCACTCAGTCTATCCCCAAAGACATATTCCACCAGTATTCAGAGAACAAGCAGTCCAAGAAAATGTGGGATGAGCTAGAGAGGAGATATGATGGGAATGCATCATTGAAGGCAATCAAGGCAAAGGAGTTAAAGAAGGAATTCGATAACTTCTCATCAATTGGTAATGAAAGTTTAGACGAAGTCATAGACAGATTCTACCACTTGATGAGCGAATTGCATACACATGGAGTGGCTACTTCCATGGAAGAGAAAGTAAGCAACTTCGCAGACGGATTGCCTGATAAGTGGGCTACATTCGTGTCTAACCTGAGACAGAATGGAATACTTGTAAAGCTGGATATAAATGACTTCATTCTTAAGTTGCGAGAAGAAGCACTAAGGATGAAGTATAGAGCTCAGAAGTCTTCGTATACACAAAATCCAGCTTTATACAACGCCACGCCTCAAGCTAAGACATCTGGAGCACCACTCCAGACTGCTTTTGTGTCTAGCTCGTCAGGTCCTTCACATGCTTCTCTTCTGGATCAGACACGTCTGGGTCATCATGTACCCATATATTGGATCAGAAGCAAGCGCTACCAAACTGAAGATCGAGAACCTCGGTAATGTGACCGTGGAAGTAGCTCGAGAGCATATGGATCTTTTAGCAGCAGTGGTTCATTCATATGATGGACTTGTTGCCGGGAAGATTGGAAACTGCCATCTGGCAGATGAGGACTACGAGCAGGTGGATGAGATGGAGCTTGAGAGAATGGATATAATGTGGGCCTTAGCAAGTGTTGTCCGGAGGGCGAAGAAGTTTGTGAAAAAGACTGGACAGAACTTGGTTGCTACTAAGGATACCACCTTTGGCTTCGACAAGAGTAAAGTGACCTGCTTTAACTGTGGTGAGAAGGGGCACTTCAAAAGAGAATGTGTCAAGCCAAAGAAGACGGGGAATGGGAACCCGTTCTCATCCTTTACTCGCCAAGACAAGCAAGCCTCTAGTTCTACTTCATCAAACAAGGATCCAAAAGCCTTAACTGCTCATGATGATGAAGGACAGGATTGGAGTTTTAGGTTTGTCTCACCAGGAGAATCTAACATTGCCAGTGTTGAGGATATTGATGATGATTCTGCAAGTGAAGGTGATATAGCAGTTGAGATAGCAATGTCACATAGTGAAGAAGAAACAACTGCAGCGAGGTCAGTTACAAACCAATGAGGAAGTTTCCACGTCAGAGACAGAAAAGTCAGAATCACCAGAACAGAAACATCTGATGCTGCACTGATGGCTAACTCTTCTGAACCAACTCAGGTAAGTACCACTGACCAAATTTTTAATAATCATGCTTGTTCTGATTGTGACACTTTTAGGAATAGCATAGATGAAAAATTCGCTAGGTTATTAGATCATAATGATAACCTAGTAAAAGATTTACGTCTGTGCACTGAGGCTAATAGAGTACTAAAACAAAATGAGCATAGTTATAAAGAAAAATAGAACTATTGACTAAACAACTTAGGGAAACCGAAGTAGTGGCTTTTAACCAAGCAAATGACATTAGGTACTATCTAAACTCCCTAGAAGACACTAAGAAACAAAAGGCAGTTCTAGAAGTAGAAGTCAATTCACTAAAACAGAAACTGCATAGTTGGACTAGTTCGTCACATATAGTCCAACACTTAGTAAAAGAAAGGAAAACGGGGAGGGATTAGGCTACAAAGTGGTTCCACCACCACCTGAGACCTTGATGAACACTAAGTCTAGACCAGTAAATAATAACCCCATCAAGGATCATGTGGTGACTACTCCTCTTGTTACTGATCCAGACACCTCATGTTCATCTACTGAATCTGGTCAGAAACAAAAGGAGGCCACTTCAAAGGCAAAGGGTAAATTGCCTTGTGTTAACCTGGAAAATGAATTTGAAAAGTTAACTTAAAGTCAGGGTCAAACAGAGTCAAATCAGAACCTAAAAGGACTTCAAATGCTACTTTTTCACATGCTTCAAGTCAAAAACCAGTTAACCAAAAAGTGAAACAGGTTAAAACAGTAAATTTTGTTAAATCAGAGAAAACATCAAACATACAAGAGTCAAAAACTAAAGTGATTGATGTACTAGAGTGTCACGCACTTCTCCACAAAGAAAGTCTACTCATAAGTTGATAGCAGGTCATGCTACAACTGTGGAGAATGTGGACACATTGCTTCCTATTGTCATTTCTATCAGACACCTAGGAAGAAGATTGATCTTCAGGACTCTAGACCTAGGTCTTCTAAGCGGAGTTCTCTAACTCCACCTAGAAGAGCTAGTGAACCTAAAGTCCAACCTGTAAGCCAGACGACTGTTTATCATAAACAGGCATTGCACAAATCTGGCTTATGGAAAGAAAAGTCCACCTATGTGTCTAATACTGATGACAAGAAGGAACCTGAGCTACCCTCACCCTCTAAGGGTCAATGGGTGGAGTTTATGATGTGTGATGCCTCTGGGAAACCCAAGACAGTCAAAGCTTGGGTTCCTAACCTAAACTAATTCATTTACTTTGTATGTGCAGGGTGTTCGATACAGTGCTGAGACTAACACGTGGATTATAGACAGCGGAGCATCCAGGCACATGACAGGAAATAGAGCCCTTTTATCTAACGTCAAACAAATAAAAGGAGGGCATGTTCCTTTGCAGGAAACAAAGGAGGCTATATCACAGCTCAGGGAGAAGTGGGAAATCAGAAAGTTAAGTTTGATAAGGTGAACTACGTTCAACAACTTCAGAACAACTTACTTTCTGTTTCCCAA
Source organism: Flaveria trinervia (assembly GCA_025506515.1). Classification (NCBI taxonomy): domain Eukaryota; kingdom Viridiplantae; phylum Streptophyta; class Magnoliopsida; order Asterales; family Asteraceae; genus Flaveria; species Flaveria trinervia. The sequence continues at coordinate 33,215,680 of CM046442.1, forward strand.
ATCTGTGATAAAGGATTTAAAGTCATCTTCGATAACCAGAAGTGTTACGTGCTGAAGAAAGAATATATGATCCCAGAGAACCAAGTTCTGATGACTGCTTCAAGATATAAAGACCTTTATGTCTTGGATCTGTCAACAGCTGCTACAACGGATCATGAGGTTCAGTGTTTCTTATCTAAAGCTACTGAGAAGGATTCAATCTCCTGGCATCGGAGAATGGGACACATTAGTCAAAGGAAGATGAATCATTTGATTCAGAAGGATTTAGTGAGAGGAGTGAATGTCAAGAACTTCCAACTTCCTGACTTTTGTGTAGCTTGCAAGAAAGGCAAACAGACAAAGAAGTCTCATAAGGAAAAGAAAGTTCATTCAATAGAACTTCCTCTTGAGCTTCTTCACATGGATCTGTTTGGTCCAGTTAGTACAAGGAGCATTGCAGGCGACGTGTACTGTTTTGTGGTCACTGATGACTACTCAAGGTTCACTTGGGTAATGTTTCTGAAATCCAAATCAGAAACTTTGGAGACATTCAAGGAATTAGTAACCACACTGGAATCCTCTACAAGCTAAAAGTTCGACAAATACGCTCAGACAACGGGACAGAATTCAAGAATCAAGGGATGGAGGCATACTGCAAGGAAAAGGGAATTGTGCATCAATTCACTTCTGCTTACACACCTCAGGAATGGCGTTGCTGAGAGAAAGAACAGGAGTTTGATAGAGACAGCACGGACTATGCTGGCAGACTCGAAACTGCCTATCCAATTCTGGAATGAGGCAGTGGCAAATGCGTGTTATACACTGAATCGAGTCCTAATAGTCAAGCGCCACGGAAAGACATGTTATGAGCTACTACAAAGACGCAAACCGAATTTGGAGTATCTTGAACCTTTTGGCGCACGTGTACACTTCTGAAGAAGACACAAGAAGGAAAATTCAGCGAGAAGGCAGTTGAAGGAATTTTTCTAGGATACAACATACCGAACAAGCGAGTTTACAATAACTCAACGGTCTTGTAGAAGTGTGGTGTAATGTCGACGTTCAGAGATATACCACACCACCTACAGGCAAAGGACCTGCATACTTCTTCGATTATGATGGATTCTTCAAGTCCTTCAACATCCCTCTCTCTCCCTCGGATGATGAGTTAGCTACTAGGATGATGTATGATATTCTAAATACACCATCTAGCACACAGGGAGAATCATCTACTCAGTCAGAAGGGGTAGTCGATGACAGTGACTCCTCCTCTGAAGATGAAACTGAAGCAGATGACCAGAACAGTCAGGAGGAACAGGTTCCAGTTCCTGAAAGTCCACAAGCATCCATAAGTGATGCACCCTCGACTTCGGAACCTCAAACTCCACCTTCCTCAGATGCAGAACAAAATGTTCACAATCTTGGTTCGGAGGTGACTGTGCCGACTACTCCAGGATCACGACTAAACGTCTATCACCCTTGACAATGTTATTGGAGATGTCCGATCAGGAGTACAAACCCGAAATCAGCTATACTCAGCTGATTACGCCTCAGTTATGGAGAAGGTTACATTACATTCATGATGGTGCTTATCGATGTTTTGTTTCGCAGGTTGAGCCAAAATATGTCAGTGAAGCACTAAATGATGAGGCGTGGGTGAGTGCCATGCAAGAAGAACTTCTGCAGTTTAAGAAGTTAGGTGTATGGACTCTGGTTGATAGACCTAAAGGTGCTAAAGTCATTGGCACCAAATGGGTACTAAAATGCAAGAAGGATGACCAAGGAGTCATTATCAGGAACAAAGCTCGACTGGTGGTTCAAGGTTTTCGCCAAGTCGAGGGGATTGACTATAATGAGGTGTTTGCACCCGTGGCAAGGATGGAAGCTATTCGTATCTTCCTTGCCTATGCATCGTACATGAAGATTAAAGTCTACCAATTAGATGTGAAGAGTGCATTCCTTCATGGGGAAATCAGGGAAACAGTCTATGTAAGTCAACCGAGGGATTTGAAGACCCTTATCATCGGGATAGAGTTTACAAGCTCGACAAAGCTTTATATGGGCTTCATCAAGCTCCTCGAGCTTGGTATGAGAAACTCTCGACTCATCTTGTGAAACACGGCTTTCGCAGGGGAGTCATTGACTGTACACTGTTTATTAAAGAAAAGGATGGCGACCTACTGCTTGTACAGATATATGTTGATGACATAATCTTCGGGTCAAAGAACGAAGAGTTATGCAAAGAGTTTGAAGCAGTGATGAAGAAAGAGTTTGAGATGAGTGCTATGGGGGAGATGAAGTTCTTTCTCGGGTTACAGGTGGATCAAACACCTAATGGGATCTTTCTACATCAGACCAAGTATGTAGGAGACATTCTCAGTCGCTTTGACATGGAGAATGCTTCTGCTGCTGGGACTCCACTTGCTACGAATCATGATATAGCACCTGATGAGAATGGAGATCTTGTAGATGCCACTATGTACCGAGGAATGATTGGATCCCTCATGTATCTCACTGCCTCAAGACCTGATATCATGTATGCTACATGTTTATGTTCCAGATATCAGGCTAAACCTAAGGTCAATCATCTGATCGGGGTCAAAAGGATTTTTCGCTATCTAAAGGGTACACCCACACTGGGGTTGTGGTATCCTCATGATGATGATTTTGAGCTCACGCGTATAGTGACTCGGACTATGGAGGCTGCAAAATGAACTACAAGTCTACATCAGCGGGGTGTCAATTCTTTGAGAAGATTAGTTACATGGCAGTGTAAGAAGCAGACATCGGTTGCATTGTCAACCTGTGAAGCCGAATATGTTGCTGCTGCAAGTTGCTGTTCACAAATCATTTGGATTCAACAGCAAATGCGGGATTACGGTTTAAAATTCTCATCTACTCCTATTTTTGTTGATAACTCTGCTGCAATTAGTAACCAAAATCCGGTTCAACATCCTAAGACCAAACACATCGGTATTAAATACCACTTCATAAGAGACTGTTTTGAAAAGAACTTAATTGATGTGGTTTAAATTAATACTGATTTTCAACGTGCTGACCTCTATACTAAAGCCTTTGATAAACCACGTTTTCAATATTTGCTAGAGGTCAACGGCGTTAAAAAAAAAGTGAGGTAATTCCTGATGAGAATAATGTGTAGTCCGCTGTAGTTTCGTTAACGTTTATTTTATTTTATGTTATCTGTTTTTTTTTCTTTTTGTCTGTTATATTTAAACTCATGTTATTTTGCTGTTTATTAAAATCCAAAAATAATTAAATCCGAAATGATTTTAGTATTTTAGGGGGAGAATATGTCAGCAAGTAACATTAAAATAAAAATAAAAAAAAGAGGGAGAAGGGGAACTAGCTGAAATGAGGTAGATTGTGTCTGTGATACCGATTCAATACCTTTGGAAAATGATAGTACACAGGAACAAATCAAGAGGGATTTTAAAAATTTAAGTTTTGAAAAGATGCAAAAGTTCAAAGTATAAGTCTGTGTAGTCTAAGCAATATAAAAAGGGAAGATGATAGAAAACTGGCAACTCCTAAGGTGACACAAAGAAAGTAGACTTAGAGGCTGCTAGACCACAAATGATATGTTGGTAGATTCAACACGATAGACAATTAGACCTGATTGGTGATCTCAAGATCAAACTAAGTTGTTCAACTGACTGTGGGCTTCCATCTTATCACTGGTTAACACAATCAAATATATTCCAATAAGGGGTAATGAGCATTTAAATGCCACAAAGCAAGAAAAAAATGAAAGACAAATGCAATAAAGCTAATGACTTATGTTGTTGGTGTATATTGTGTCAAATAAAATAAGCTTCTCTAACAAGGAGATAGGTTGTGTGCCTCTCTGCTGTGCGATGGCACTGACCTGAGGATAAGCATAACCTAGATATTCTAGAATTCATTGTTGTTTGCCGCCTCTCTGCTGTGCGATGGCACTGACCTGAGGACAGGCTTCTCTTTGAAAGCTCTAAGAATAGTCTCTTCTTGTAATAATACCCGTAGACCGCTCAAAAACCTCTGAGGAATGTTGATTACCATATAAGTGTGGGATCCACAAATGTTAGCTGAAATAATTAAACCTAAGACAGTCACCAGTCTGCGTCAAAAGTCTGTGTATGGATTTAAGTGGACGAACATACTGACAATCTTAGTGGCTACATTCTCAAGAGTTCAAATCAATGTGAAAATCTAAGAGTTTCAGTATGATTTCCTTAAGTTGCTAACGACTCTGGATGAACACCGAGAATTTAAGCATCAAAAAGTTTAATAACAAGTCCCAAATGATTTGATGTTCCTGTATGATTCCAAATTGAATTGGTCCAGATATGATCAATCTAAGTTGAAGCTGTCTACTCCCAAACCAAATCCCTTAGATTTCCATCTTAGGGTTTTATCTCTCACAAAAAGTCCAAAAATAAACTTTATTTTTGTAGTTAGTTTAAGTTTTTATGTTAGTCTTTTATTTGTGTTCTGTCGGACTACATCAGGGAAATCAGAAGGGAATTAACTTACCTAAAAGGGTCATGTCTGAGATGGCCACATGGTTTCAAAATTTAAAGGTCACATCTGAAGTGACTGAATTTGTTAAGAGCTATAATGTCTATTTCAAAAGGTTAAAATGTTCAAAAATGGCAGAGAATCTACCAAGTGTGACCCATTCACACGATTGGACCATGAATATGGACCAACCATGCGAATGGATCCATTCGCACGACTGGACATGAAATGAGGTCATTCAACGAATGGCGTTTAAGAATGATCCTTCGACCGAATGACAGGGTGCGAATGAGTCAGTCAACCGACTGAGACTTAGTTGGTTAATTGAGATGCGAATAAAGGAGACCGACTGAGACTCAGTCGGCCGACTGAAAGCGACCGACTGACCAATCGCACGACTGAACCTCAGTCGCCCGAATGAACTGAGCGAATGAGGCCAGTCGGCCGATTGAAATTAGGGTCAGTATTTAAAGGGCCTCAGTCGATCGCATCTCACTCATCACTCCCAATCGCACCCCAAATCGCTCTCTTACCGTTACTCTGCCAAAATCTCTAGAGATAGTTGTTCACATTGCCTTCATCTTCTGACTTTCGATTGACAAGAATAAAGGTACATTGCAGTTCAATCTTGTAGAAATCAGAAGATTTTGAGTCCAATTTGGGTTATTCGAATGAAACTTTGATCGGATTGAAAAATGCCCTAATAACCTACATAAACTAAGCTAAATGTTAAAATTAAGTTTAATCGGTCATTAGTGACGAGATGGCGAGTCCAATGAACTAGATATAGAGGTGTAAAACAAAAGATTGGTGAAACTGAAAATGTGAATCGCACAGTTGGTCTTCATGCGAATGGACAGCAAGATGAACTTCAGTCGCACGACTGAAGGGCTCAAACTGCCCATACGCATGGCTGAACCATGCGTATGAAGTTCAGTCGCATGACTGAGGTAACAGCATGAAGGTATATGCGTAGGAGCCAAATCGCACACTCTGAGATACGTATGGGGTCAATCGCACGACTGAACCCCATTCGTTCCGTTCAATCGTACGACTGAACTCCTTTCGCACGGTTCAATCGCACTGTTGAACTCAGTCGCACAATTTCAATTGCATGACAGAAAGATGTTCTTCAAGCTTAATGAGTTCATGACTTTCTTAGTAAATGGTACAAATGTTTACTATCTTTGTCTAACAGATGGCGAGTAGATGGACTATGAGCACAAAGCATAATATATGTGCCCATCTGGACTTAACATCCAGAAATGTTGCAGAATTCTCTGGCATTATCACGTTTCTATTGAGATCACAGATTGCGCATGCCATCTCTACCCCTTGCACCCCATATCGATCCATTCAACAAGCCTTCTGGGAAGGTGCTACAGTTGATAGATCATCGGAACCTCACTGCATAAGAAGTTCCATATTTGGCGAGGATATTACAGTTTCTGAGGAAGATCTAAGGATTATACTTCAATTGGGGGATGACGGTGACTGCCCAACCCGTTTACACCCCCTCACTGTCAGAGGATGTTTTCTTAGAGCCAAATACTCTGGGGACATCAATTCAGGGGTACTCAACAAGAGTACCTCTGTCCCCAGTTTAAATACCTTGCACACGTTCTGCTCAAGTGCATGGCTTCAAGAAAAGGTGGGTTTGATGAGCTATCGGATCAGATGCAAAACGCATATGTTGCGTTGGTGCTGAACCATCCGTTCAGCTTCTCTAGATGATCTTCACCTATCTGGTGGAGAACATCGAGGGGAAAGGAAAGGAAGCCTTCTGTATGTACCCACGGTTTATGCAAATGATAATAGATCAGAAGCTTCCTTCCCTGCCAAAAGAACAGGAGGATTCGGTGGTCTTGGAGGTAATGGATGACACCACCCTGGGAAGGATGAAAGTATACCGGGAAAGCAAGTGAAGCCTCCGGTCAGGAGGTTGTTCGGTCATCTTGCCATAGAAGACTATGTAGTGCCAGAAAGGAGAAAGTGGCGTCACGAGGACAGTGACTCTGAGGTGGAACAGATAGCCCTACCCACTCTGACTCAGATGAGGATGACAGTGGGGATGATGCTATTCCACCCAGAGGCACTGTGTCTGATTTTGTACCTCCTGTGTCTGTCTCATCTGCTGAAGTAACTGAGTCAGCGGGATTTCATCACGATTGTGTTCTTAACGAGGAGGATGAGGCTGAATCGGATGAGGAGCCACTTACCCGAACTGTGGGAAGGAAAGTTGTTCCCACAGAACATGGGTTAAGGGTTGTTGGTGAACAACCGAGAGGCTCTGGAGATACAGAAACTGACCCAACTTATGCTCTGGGGTCCTCAGGCGGGATTGGAGGGGGAGCATCCACCTCGAAGGGAACGAGGAGAAAACGGATGGCTCAACCCCATGGGCAGAAACCTAAGAAGAAGCGGCGGTTGACATTCATCACTACTACCTCAGCCACTACCACCACTACCACCTCTTCAGACACACCATCCACCACCATATCCACCACAGCCCCCACAGCAACGCAGACACCACCAGACCGACCACCACAAGACAGATCCCAGCCACCACTACATCATTCACCCCATACTCACCACCGCTATCATCCCGACCTGACCCGATATTACCACCACCACCACCACTAGCCACCAAACCCTCAGCCTATCCCTCACACACCTATAGATCTCCTCTACCTCCAATCGGGGTAGAGGAACAGCTGTCGGCGTTAAATAGAATGGTGTTGCGATTGCTGGCGGCTGATGAGGAAAAGACAACTCAGATCCGCCAGCTTACGGACCTAACTGCTGCACAATCGCATAAAATTGCAGAGCAGGATCGAGTAATTGAGGAGCAGGCCCAACAATTGGCTGCTCAGAGCACTCAGATGGACCAACTCCGAGCTCAAAGTGTCGCAGCAAGTAAGCAAATAGAGGAGTTGGAAAAGGCTAAGAGGACCATTTTGCTAAAATTGAAAGGATCAAAGCAGGAACCTTTAAAGATAAGGGATGGGGACGGAAATGATGATGATAATGAAGATGATGAAGACGATGATGATAATGAGAGTGATACTGATGAAGAGAAAACCGAAGAATGGTGTGAAGATGAAGACACTGAAGGAGGAGAAGCAGCTGAATCTGTCTCAGCTCCAGGGCAAGAGAAGAGAACAAAGAACAGACAAGATCAGTCAGCTTCTGCTTCTGTACCGTCACGTGAAGAGTCGAGTATTCAGGATAAAAGTAAATAGTAGATGTTTATGTATTTATTTACTTTTGTATTCTGTATTGAAAAACCATGTACTAAATGTTTATATTAAGTTAATGCATTTTGTTTGATAAATTACTAATGATTTGAGTGTGAAATGTGTAAATCAAACAGATCCAAAGTACAACAGAGATGAGTTTGATATTGCTCCCCTTCAACAGGTCAAGTCTCAACTCACAATGATTCTTGATCTGCAAGGGATTGTCAGAAGGTCAGTGCGTTATACCCCTGAAGAAGGTGAAATAATTCACGACCTATCTAACGAGCAACTGGCAGAGATGTTCAGACTCAATCCTGATGAAATTGTCAAGGATGCTCCAACAGTTGATTCAACCAGTGACGACGAACTAAATGATGTTGATGAAGTTGAGGTTGAAGATATTGGTGCAGAAGAGTACCCGCAGTACGCTGACAACGAGGGTAATGTGGTCCCCAATCTGGGTGAGTCCCTAGTCAGTGATATGTTTGAGGTACTAGACAAGATGGAGCAGGAAACAGGAAAGACCGAAGGAACCGCCCAAGCCTCAAATGATGACGTAGACATTCGAAAGGCTGAGTGGGCTGAATGTTTTAAAGAAGTCAGAGCCCAATGTGCTACACTGAAGAGGGATGCCTACACCAAGTTCTACAGCGTCAAGAAACATCTTATGGTGTCAGGCAGGATTATAGCATGGGCATATTTTGATGATCTTAACGTTTATGTCGTTAAGAGGGAGAAGGGCATAGAGTACTTTAGATTTCCACATGATCTAAAGACTCTACCAGGTTTTGAGCTCAACCAACTGGCCAAATTGAAGCTATTGTATGCTGACCCGAGAAAGATGTCAGGCTGGTTTGAGGCTGCCCTAAAGAAAGAGTACCACACCAGGTGGATTAACTTCAGACCTCAACAACCTACAAGGTATATTAGAAGGTCTGAGATGGATGCCATTACTGGAAAACCAAAGATTGTGTTGAAGTGGAATCCTCCGCGCACAATGTCAAGAATCCCACTTCGGGAAATGACAAAGGATTTCACACCACACTTTAAGTGGTGGTACTATGATTGGAGAACTGCTAAAGCTGTCATAGTTCTGAACAAAGGGGGCCAAATGGATACCATCAGGGTATTCGACCCAATGTGGCTAACCAACTTGTCTGCTAATGATGTCTATACATTATACAAGTGGCCACTGTTCTATGACACACAAGACATTGTACAAGCCCTCCAGTTCCAAAACGTTATACGACTTTGCTTCGCGTTTGATATTCACGCAGGAGTCACACAAGAGGACAAGTACAAGAAATATGAGGAGGTAATGAAGAAAACAAGACATTAGAGAGATCTAGGTCCAAGGGGGAGTTTGTTGATACATGTATGTCCCTAGATCATGATATGTGATGTAATAGATCTTGTTTGGTATGATTAATGAAATGATATTGATAGTCTGTTAGTTATAATGTTTAATAGTTCATTAATGAGTCGTGACTGAATTGATTGGGTTTATGATTATTTGAATGGTTGCACATTATGTTATATTAATTTAAATATTCAAACTTAACTTAATGAAGTTCTCATGCGAATAGCTCATGCGAATGAATCATACGCATGAATAACTTCACACGATTGACTCAGTCGCACGATTGTAATATAAGATTGGCTCAGTCGCACGACTGAACACTCAGTCGTACGAATGAATCAACCGTATGGTTCAATCGCACGACTGAACCAGACTAATGGTTCAGTCGCACGATTGAATAATACCAACCTATAAATACAACTCAAGTCGTGAAAAATAAGGACACTCGATCAATTACGATTCCAGACGAACCCTAGCCGTCCAGAAACCTTCCAAGTCGTTCTCCAAGTTCATAGAACACATTGGATCGATTCCCAATCGATTTCTAACATTAGTTTCAATCCTTGATTGATTCTTCGTGTGTTCTCACTGATTGGATCGCCAATCAAATAGGATTCCACACTATTTGATCTGGTTTACATGTTAATCTCTAGGTATTTCGGTCAAATACCAGGTCCTAACACAATGTCTCTGTTTTCAAGAGCAACTCGTCCATACACTAGGGTATCCACAATCTCAACATACCTGAAATATTGTTAAGTCATGGTTTCATCTGTTTTGAAGGTGAAATTTTCAAACTACTGCTTCAGGAGGTCCTTCTTGTTCTCCTTTCAATGTATCCCACAGCTGCTTAGCTATTTTGCATTTCTTGAAACCTCTGTACACAGAGTTTGGAAGAGCAGTTTGAAGGGTTGTCATGGCTTTCTGGTCAATCTCTACTCTTTTTCTATCTTCATCTGAGTAGTTAGCCACAGCCTTGGAGATCATACCACCACCAGTAGCATAGGGGGTGCTTGGTATGTAAGGTCCATTTTCAACAGACTCCCACATTCTTGAGTCTAGAGACCTGATGAAACCTTCCATTCTTTGGCACCAGGTGTCAAAGTCATCAAGAGTGATCAATGGGGACTTGTTCATGATTTCAGTTTCCATATCAGTTTTGGAAATGGCTGCCATTTGATAAATTAAGTATTTTGTGTGTGAGAGGGATCTAAAGATGGTGAAATCTTTTATCAAGAGCTTAGAATGCTCTGATACCAAATCCAAGACCGGTGAAGGGTATGCACTTACAACACAACAACACCATGAAGAGAGTTGCAAAGAATACTTAACACATCAAATAGTGAAATTGGATAAAGTTTTGTAATGACACTAAGAACACAAATAAATATGAGACAGAAACAAGATAGCAAGATACACAAGGAGATGGTTTTCAAGATTGTATATTGCCTTCTCAAGTTCTATTACAAGTGTTACAAAGTATAAATGAAAGTTACAAGTACTTGAGATACATATACTACATCCTACAACCGGCCATACTATAAAACCCAACTGGATACAATTGACTAGACACAAACAAAATCAATTGTAGAGTCAAAAGGCAGATTGCCTTTTGACTTGTGACTATGACATGTCATAGCTCACATCCTAATATATTACAAAAATGATAAAGTACATGAAGTCGAAAGTTACAAACTCAAGACCTCAATGTACAGTTACTAAAAGCATGGACCTTTTCACCAACTCATGTAAGTTGGTGACTTTATAGAGTTGCAACGAAAAGGGGTCCAGCTTTATGTAAACTACATCAGATAAAGCATGTATACTAAAAGTATTCGGAATAAATCTGTCTTCAAGTTTTGGCTTTGGAAGACTTTGTCTCTAAAGCTTCGGAAGACTTCATCTTTGGCTTCGGAAGATATTGGTCTTGGCTTCGGAAGATTTCACACTTGGAATATTTATGTTGCTTATGTGAAACTTTCGAAGCATTCTTCTTCAATGCACTTGTGCATGCATACAGGAGACTTTGAGTGTTTGAGTTGCATTAGCCTTAACATATAATCCTTACAGTTTCCCCTTCAAAGCTAATCTTAGGTCCATCTTAACATCCTATTGACCAATAACATTGCTTGCTGGACTCTATCTATGTAGGAAAGTTGTTAATCTGAATTATTCAATCACCCTGTCTTGAATCCTCTAAGCTAGTCTATTAGCTTGCCTGTTTTGAATTGGGTTGACAAGTGGCATGTGAACTAGAGAAAGACTCTCATAGTACTTCAGGTTTGAAAATTAAAGACTTTTTGCTGTCCTTGAACTCTAAGAAGTATCAGGGCTCTTCTATCAGTTACATACATCCATCCTATTATCTAATTTTCAACAAGATGACCTCTTGACAGGTACCTAGAACTGTAAAAGCTGGTCTTCATACAATGGAGGGTCTATAGTGAGGATGGTGAGGTAGTTAGATAGAGCCAATAAACGACAAACATCTTAGAAAACTGGATCTTTCTTAGAGTTAACAGAGCAACCTGATTATGTTGTCTGTGTAACTGCATAGAGAAATTGGATTGGTTTCATGGATTAGGGTTGACCATTTTTAAGTGGCTTTGTGATAAAGAAAATAAGAACAAGGGCCGTTTGTGGGTGAATTTAGGTTATGAACTTTTACAAATGAAGAAGAAAGTGAAAGCGGAGGAATCATTAAAGGTATATTTATATGAACTGGATTTGAGACAAAGTTAATGCAAAAGAATAAACTTTGAAATACGAATGTTGGTCCCACCTTTGAAAAAATGCCTAAAAATGTAGTTTTTTTGAAAGTAGAAAATCATTCGAAGGTGAGATGTATCTTGGAATGAGCTTCCTTGAATGTAGCTCTCCCTTGATGTTTCCGCAAAGGTAATGAAAGGGCCCTTTATCAGTTTTTAGGGTAGAAGATGAGATGATGTTGTGGTTCTCTACAGTCCCTTTCAATCACATGAAGAGCTGAACTCTCTTGATTGTTGGAAGAGTTGCCAAATGGATTTTGTATGTTCATCTCCATCTGGTATCCATTGAGAATACCATACAACTTTATTAGGGTAAGGATTTTAAGGTTTTCAATTCTCTTAATAACCATACAATAATGTGTCCATTGTCTAGGAAGAGATGATATAAACTTACTCATAATGTACCTATTCTCAAGATATACTCCAACATCCATTAGAGTATGCACAATCTCAACATATCTAAAATTTTGTTGACTCATAGTTTCACCTGTTTTGTTGGTGAAATTCTCAAACTGCTGCTTTAAGAGGTCTTTTTTGTTTTCTTTTGCTTCATTTGACCCCTTATGCATAAGCTTCAATGCATCTCAAAGTTGCTTTGAAGTCTTGTATAGTTCACGTCTTCAAAAAACTAACAGGACTAACTCTTAGTTAACCCAGGATTGTTGTAGGAAAATAGTTAAAAGTTAGGAGTGTACATAAATAATTCTTGAGTGAGGATTTATATCGACTAATAAATGAACATTATGATTATTAAAATCCAATAAACTAAAACTAAATTAGTTAAAAAAGTTCGTTAAAATTATAACACCGCAACAATAGAGACGTTGATAACATTAGAGCTTTATATAAAAAACAAAAACATTAAAATAATTGTGACATGGGAGTTAAACTATAAAAAATCATTAATTCTAATAGAAATCAAAAGAATGTATTTATTAAGTAAAATCAAAAGATTTATTTTTTCTAAAACAATTAAAATAAGTTTATTTAGTTAGAAACCAGTTAAAAAATATACACACACTATATTTATATAGATATTGAAATGACAATATAGTAATTTCACAAACACTCTTAAAATTTAAGAACTTTAAAAGTTAAAAACACATTTTACTACTATTGAAACAAATGAGCATAAATTGACCGAACAAAATCTGAATCCCGCTCCTTCCAAAGAGGAAGTATTCCTTCTTTACTTTCTTCCACTCTAAATCCACAGTCCTCTCCTTCCAACCACGCACACAAAAGAACTAGGATTTGGCTTCTTTTTTCGATCAAGAAAAGTTTTAAATTGTTGGGTCATGTTGAGATCGTTACTAACGATAATGACGTCGTCAATGTAGATCAAAGCGACAATGAACACATTAATTTTTTTGAAGAGAAACAGTGAAGGGTCGACTCCAGTTTTCTTAAAACCAATTTCAAGCAAATAATTAGTAAATTTTTTGTGCTAATTTCTTGATACTTGTTTAAATCCATAAAGAGATTTCTTGAGCTTGCAAACCCTATTGTCTTCATGCTTCCCAAATCCTTGAGGAATTTTCATGTAAACATCCTCGTGTAGGTCTCCATGCAAGAAGACATTATTAACGTCAACTTGGTGAATATGCCATCCTTTATCACAACAACGACCAACAAACTTTATACAGGGACTAGTTTTTCACCGGTGTAAAGGTTTCATGGCAATCTATTTCTTCTATTTGTGTGCACCTTTTGCTACCAAGGAACTTTGTCTCTTAATATCACCGTTTGGTTCGTATTTTACCTTATTCACCCACTTTCAATCAATAGTTCATTTCCCTTTTGGTAAATACTCAAGAGTTCAAGTCCCATTTTCTCCAAGTGCTTGGATTTCTTTCCTTATAGCGTCTCTCCACTTGGATTTTGTACAGCCTGATAAAGATATTTTGGCTCATAATTGGAAGTTATGGCCGCTAGAAAAGCTTTATGGTTATTAGTAAACTTGTCATAAGAAATAAGATGTGTTAAAGGATGTACCGTTAAGGACTCTTAATTGGAGGTTGATTGCTCATGGTCTATAGATGAGGTTTATTAGACTTCATAATCAGGAGATGTTTGGGACAAGACCTGTTTCTTCTTTCTTTTGTTGGCTCGAGGTTCTCTATTCAAGACTCAGTGAGTTCGCAAACAAGTTCTGGCTTGGATGGTATTTATGAAGTGTTTAAGGTTGCGCTAGGAACATGATCACAAACCCTTGGGCCAGTACTTGAGCTTATGAGCCTAGTTGGTTGGGTAATAAAATTGTTGGTGTTGTTTGGGTTTTAGTTGGTGGAATCAGGTTGTTTAGTTGAAAGCCCATCTTGCCCATCGAAGCTAAAACCTTTTGTTTGAGTTGTTGCATTTGGTTCATCATTGTGTTTGTTGTAACATCCTGAAGTTTTGTTAACTGAGAATTAACTTTGCTTATTCTTGTAAGAACCATTATTGTCATTTATGAAACTTGTGGTTTATTTATGCTTGATTCTTTGTTTTCATTAATTAGTTCTTTTATTTATACATAATAACATTACTAATAGATTATAAAATAAATAATAATCATAATAACTATAATAATAATAATAATAATAATGAATAATAATAATAACTATAAGGTTAATAATATTAATATTAATAATAATAATAATTATTATTATTATAAAAGCTTAGAAATTAATAAATTAGTTAAAATCTAAACATTAATTAAGTTTGGGGGTTAGTATTACAAATTGTTAAACCTTAAAAGAAACTTTTAGCATAAAATAACAAAAGTATAAACAACAGGGAACATTTGTGTAAATTGTTAAAACCCAACTCCCTTCCCTTTCCAACCCTCGCAAAACCGGCAGTTGGTCCGGTCACCTCCGGTCGGACTCCGACAAGGCTTTTTCGCGTGATTTAAATGCAAAATTGATCCCCAATCGTTGCCAATCGATGTGTGAACACGAATCGAACACTTTTAAGCACCGTAATTGCATTTTAAGACGGTTATGAATACAAATTATTCTAGTAACCGGTCACCTTAATTCTCGAACCGTTCACCCATTAAAACACAATAATAATCCAATTAAATGCTATCTGATCGATGGATTAATCAATACTACACTACTACCAAACGAAATTTCTACCCAAAACACAATTGATCATCACCAAAGAATCGCACAAACATCGCGACCTGCAAGTTACTTGAATACCAACCTCTGCACATCAAATGTTGAAATTAATAAGGGGCTTTGGGTCTAGTCAGTCATACGAGGCTACCCACGAAGTTAATTTGATTATCTTCACCGGTTGCCCATCCAACGACTCAACCCCAGCCGCGACTAACGATCGTCTTGTTCCATCCTTATTCGTCTGCAATTCGGGTAATTTAACATATCAAAACAATTGTTTTCACTTGCGGATTAAAAGCCTTAAGTTTAATTTGGCTAAGAACATTGAATTGATGTTCAATTGATTCAAATTAACTCTAGGGTTCTTGAGTTTTCAAGGAAACTTTTTAAGTTGAGTTTAAAAGATTTTAAAACCAAAATAAACCAAGGTCGCGGCCCGGATTCACCGGTTAAGTCACTGTCCTCCTAACATGAGGTCCCGGGTTTGAACCCGAGCACCCTCATGTTTTATTTTTAAAGGCTTTTTAGCCTAAAACAAATTTCAAAAAATTTTTAATATATATCAATTATCTTTATAAATTTCAAATATTTTCAAAAGCCTCCAAATATTTTTGTAATTTTTCTAAGTTTAAATAAAAAAAATATTTTTATTAATAAAATATTTAGCAAAACTTGTTTGAATAATTTTTAATAAAATGGATTGAAAATAATAATTAGTAAATTATTTTTAGTCCAAATATCCCTTTTAAATTAATTTTTTTTAAATAGTAATATTTTTTTGTTATAAAATATTATTTAAACTTTATATATAACCTTTTAAATTATTATAATTATTTCTTTTCACATCTTTAAATAAAATATAAATATGTATTTTTTCAAGAAAATGTAAATTTATTCCATTTTGTTAAACATAATTATTTGACAAGCCCTAAATACCAAATTCCACTTAAAACTCTAGTTCTCGTTAAAACGTTAAACTTATAATTAAACTTTAAACTTATAATTAAACTTTAACATTGTAAATATATATATTCTTAGGTGCATTGTGAAGGATTTTGTGTTGCAACGTTATTTATTATCTTCTTATTAATCATCTTTTCCTATACTTATTTTGCCGAGTGAATATTTCTATATCCCCTTTCATATTTTCACACTTTGGGGTGAAACATGTTACTTTATAATCATTGCACTTGTAAACGTTTGATTCTTGTAAGCTTATGGCAATTTACTTTTATGTTGTGGTTAGTTGAACTTTGTAGCTACCATGTAATGTCGAATATATGTACAATCATTAACTATTGCTAGCCTGACGACGTCATAGATCTATGGGCCTGACAAGCCTGCTTGGTTGATCCAAGTACACTTAGCTAATCGTATATACTTGTAAACGTTTGAGACTTGTAAAAATGTGTTAAGGTTTGATTGTGCATTCTATCTTATATTCCTAGTTACTTTGCTCTCTAACTTACAACATGAATTTCTTTTTTTTATATACTTGTGTATTGAAAACTATGGAAATCTCACCAGCATTATTGTTGACCTTTTATTTTTAACATGTTTCAGGAAATGCTCAAGTATGATTACTACTCTTGAAAGCTTATCACATCTAAAATTGGACCTAGAGAAATAAATGGATGAACTTGTCACATTTAACTTTTATACATGATATTATCTTTGTTTGAAATTTATACTTGTAACGTTGCAATTGAAACTTATGATTAATATATTTGGATTTAATAATAGTGTTATGTGACTGTGAACGATCTTAATTCTCACACCTCGACGTTTCTGCCGTCAAGGTTGGGTGTGACATTTGTTTCACTTGTTTCTTATTGTATTTCTTCATTCCATAATATGGGACAAATAAAAGTTTATCCATCCTCAAATTTTCATTTTTAAAAGAGTTATTTATATTTTATATTAGTTTGACAATCCTATAGATGATGATTTTATTGTGTTTAGCATTGAATATTTTATACCCCTTTGTTCCATGCGAGTAGCCCACAAAAATTCCTGGTTTACCTCTTTCTTCAAATTTATCAGCTATTATTTTCATGTTTTTTAAAATAATCGAGACAAGAAAAACACACACGTGCTCATACTCCGATGTTTGGTTGCATAAAAATACCATAAATGGTTTTGTTTATATTATATAAGTGGCGGTCGATATGTATTCACCCCAAAACCTTGTCGATAGATTAGCTTCAAAATGCAAGGCTCGAGAAATTTCCAAAAGGTGTCGATATTTTCTCTCCACTACATCCTTTTGTTGGGGTGTATGTGGACACATGGTTTCTAAAACAATTCTTTTTTGAAATAAAATTAAAAGCATGTAATTAGATTTGAACACCTCACCATTATAACATCGGACCCCTTTTATATTTTTTTCCTCAAAATGGACTTGTATCATTTTATGAAAAGCAACAAGGCAAGTACCATCCTCGTGTTTGTGTTTTAGGAGAAAAACCCAGACAACTCTACTAAAATCGTCGATTATTATTAAAAAAATCTTGCTCGAGAAAACAAAGGTGTGTGATATTTACCGCACACATCACAATATAATAAGTAAAAACAATTAATCATTCTAGTAGTTCTAATAGGAAAAGGTAAGCAACTAGACTTGGCCTTAACACAAGAATCACAAAAATCCTTTTGGTTTAAACAAATGTTTTTAAGAAAATCAACATAAGCAAGTTTAAAATTTAAAGCATGACCCAATCTATTATGCCATGTGTATATTGTTTTCATCATCACCTTTTTGTGTCCCTCGTCATCCTCATTTTTTTTACAATCACCCAATCCAATCAATGTACTCGAAGTCAAGTCTTGCATGACACAGAAAATAGAGGAAAAAACGTGACAATATATTGGAGATCTTGTGTCAGTTTACAAACAATTAAGAGATTGCATTTGCATTTAAGAACATGAATGACACCCTTTATGGTCATTCCATTGGGTAAGAACATTTGAGTCACCATTTGGAATGACAACAGGTGGTTCATAGTATTTTTTTATATTTTATTTTGGAGGCAAAAATCATTAAAAATTATGATAACCCACTTACTTTCTTAACCAAAACCACATGCCATGTTAACAACCGGTTTTCTTCATTAGTTGTATTAATCTTGTTGCCAAAATTCTTCACAAACTGTTGGTATTACTTGTTTGTCAAACCCGGAATTTTGCTTGCGTCCCCTTTAAAACATGCGGCTCTTGGTTTTCCTTTTCTTGGATTTGCGTTACCCGACCATCATCTGAATGCCCAATGCGCTTAAAACAACCATCTTTATTATGACCATCTTTAGAAGAGAACTTATTTTGTGATGATATTTGGTATTTCTTCTTTGGCACAAAGGCCTGAAACCAACATGGAGTGAGAGGTGTTTGTGGGTTAGGTTTTAGGGCGAATCCTCCGCCATAGTATCTACTCAATTCTAAGAAAAAAAAAACTGTATGATTTGAACTCATATAAGATGTGAACTAGAGATAATATTTTCAAAGCAGAGATCGAGTATTAACCACTCCCATCATGACGAACAAACATCAACTAATAGTTTTTAGAACATAAGTATTACATAGACAACAATCAATGGCTTCACTTAGCCACTTATATGGATGTTTAAGGTATAGTAAATGGGCAAAATAATAGCGCAAACATTTGGCATCAACAATTCTACCTTTAAGTAGCTATGCATCTTAGCTAGTTTCTTTAAATAAACCGGTTCGGGTATAAACCAGGTCGATTAAAGTCAAAGTGATTAAAAAGCTTTTGCAATAACTAGTTTGGGTAGTAACTGGTTTCTGTAGGTGGAAACCCAAACCTATATAACTGATTCAAGTATTAAATGAAGTAGTTCTATTGGAAGTTAAATAATAACAATAAATGTTTTTTATTTATAACTTTTATTTAGAAAATTAATTAAAAACTTAAAAAGTAAATTTAACACTATAAAGTACTTTTTATATTAAAATTAGACATTTTAAAAATTAGAAAACATTGGTTCAGTAAAACGAATGAAGAGAAGTGTGAAGTTTCAGTGCCAGTAGATGATTACGTAAACAAAAAAGACGATGAAAAAACGTAAGCGGAATTAAATAATTGTTGATCATAGAACCCATACTATTGAACTATTGTTCAATTCGGATACCAATCAATAATTATAGAGGGACATTCTTCATATCAGATCTAATCTGATTCAATTTGACAGGGAGGGTGTTAACACCGCTTAATCTTGATCAAAGCACCAAAGAGTCGAAGTTAAAATTGAAATTGAAAGTCAAATTAAAGAAGGAACAAGAAGACCGTAGCATTTGATGATCAAGAAGAGAGAGGACAAGATTTAGATTAGGGGAGTGAATGTTGGAAGTAATGTAATAAAAAATCTTAGTGAATGGAGTTTAACTAGATGTAACAAACTGTGCTATCCAGAAAGTCAAAATTGAATGTATTTATAAAATGACGTGTTAGTTGTGCAATTTAGATTAGTTAACGGTTAAATAACCATTCATGTAAGTATCCATAGTTGCACCGACACTTAGTGTGGAATTCATTGTGGTTTTGTATATTTTGAAGTTTTCCACCCTCTGTTCTTCGATAGTCACCACACTTCACGTGCATACTCATAATATTAATTCATTCATCCATAATTGATCATCCTAAACATCGACCGAAAGGGGCCTCATGAGTTTCGTAGACAAGTGTAAAAATATTGTTTTGTTTTAGTTGCAAAAATGGGGATCTTCATTTTTTTAATTCAAAGAATTAACTATTTGATCTAGGAGTGTTCAAAAAGTTCGGAAAATTACCAAAACCAAATCCAAATCCAAATCAGATCAATTAACGAAGAAACCTCATCAAATTTTGAACTTGGTTTTCGGTTCAATTCTTAACCATACCCAAATCGTGAATTTCAACTTTTAGTTTGATTATCGGTATATAGAAAATATCGATAATATTGTTTATATACTAAGTAATTGACTTTATTGTACAACAAACAAATAATACAAACATGTCAGACCTTGTTCCACCAAGTATTTATGTACTATACGTGTAGTATACACCAAATACCATCCAATATTTGGATAAAAATTTATAAGTGGATTATCATCTAATTATTTCGAAACCCATGTCATATTAAATTTTCTACAAAAACCTAACTTCTTATCAACCTCATCCATCACTCCTATCAAATTAGCCTTCATTACCTTCTATAGACAACATGACCATCCTAACCATGATCGAGTTATATAATTAATTATTTATTAGTTTGTGTTCTATCATGTACCTTCAAATTCTAGCTCAGAGGCTCTACAACCAGATAAGAACACCTCAATTATGGAAGACAACAATGGTGGTGGTGACAGTGACCAAGAATTTCTTGATGCCACTAACCACAACATTGATGAGAACATCAATGATGTCACACACTACTTGGATCAAGTTTCACTTGAAAAGTGTGCTGATGTGGTGGGAGAAACTTTCATGCCAGATCTAAATTTCTCTAATTTAGATCTTTCTCAACAACTTGCTGTGATCCCTCAGCTTAGGATCCACAAGTCTCATCCTACCACAAACATCATTAGAGATGTTGTCTCAGGGGTAAAGACAAGAGGACAAACTCATGAAGCAAATGTTTGTCTTCACTCTTGTTTTCTATCCCAGATAGAGCCAAAGAAAGTTGATGAAGCTCTAAAGGATGGAAGTTGGGTTGAAGCTATGCAACAAGAGTTGCTTCAATTCAAAAGGCAGAAAGTTTGGAACCTTTGTCCTCTTCCTTCCGACAAGACTACCATTGGAACCAAATGGGTGTTTAGGAACAAGAAAGATGATAGAGGCATCATCATCAAGAACAAAGCTAGACTGGTTGTTCAAGGATACACACAAGAAGAAAGGATTGACTACACTGATGTCTTTGCTCCAGTGGCAAGATTAGAAGCTGTTAGGATATTCTTGGCATTTGCTGCATCCAAGAACTTCAAGGTCTTTCAACTTGATATGAAGTGTGCCTTTTTGTATGGTGTGATAGATGAAGAGATTTATGTCAAACAGCCACCTGGTTTTGTAGATCCTGATCATCTTGATTATGTCTGCAAGCTTGACAAAGCTCTCTATGGGCTGCATCAGGCACCCAGGAAGTGGTATGAGACACTGTCTGAGTATCTCTGTAAACATGGATACAGGAGGGGTACTATTGATGGAACTCTCTTCATCAAAGGACAAGGAAAAGACATATTTCTAGTTCAAGTATATGTGGATGACATCATCTTTGGTTCAACTAATCCAAAGCTCTGCAAAGACTTTGAGAAGCTGATGAAAGACAGATTTGAAATGAGTGCCATGGGGGAACTCAATTTCTTTCTGGGAATTCAAGTGAAGCAAGTTGAAGATGGCATCTTCATAAGTCAGTCAAAGTATGTTCAGGACATACTCAAGAGGTTCAATATGACTGACTGTAAGATTGTTAAGACACCCATAGCTAGAAACCACTCTCTTGGTCCTGATCTTGAGGGGGAGTGTGTAGATGATCATTTATATAGGGCTATGATTGGGTCTCTTATGTATCTTACTGCTAGCAGGCCTGATATCATGTTTGCTATATGTATTTGTGCAAGATATCAAGCCAACCCTAAGATGTCTCACCTTATCACTGTCAAGAGGATTCTAAGATATCTCAAAGGTGCCTGAACACTTGGACTATGGTCTCCTAAGAATTCTGACTTCAATCTGTATGCCTATACAGATAGTGATTATGGTGGTTGCAACATGACAGCAAAGTCTACATCTAGGGGATGTCAATTTCTTGGTGGAAGGGTTGTCTCATGGCAATGCAAGAAACAATCCTGTGTCTCTGCATCAACTGTTGAAGCTGAATACATTGCTGCTGCAAGCTGCTGTGATCAAGTACTTTGAATTAAAAATCAGATACTGGACTATGGCTTAAACTTCAAGGAGACTCCCATTCACATAGACAACAACAGTGCTATCACAATCACAGAAAACCCTGTGCAGCACTCAAGGACAATGCATATCAATATCAGGTATCATTTAATAAGAGATAACCATGAAAAGGGATTAATTAAGCTAGTCAAGGTTCACACAGATGAACAATATGCTGATCTGTTTACAAAGGCTTTTGATGAACAGAGATTTAAATATCTTATATCAGCTATTGGGATGATAAACCTTGAGTAGATCTTTGTTAAAACTAATTCTTATTATTTCTTAAAAAAAAATATGTGTGTCCTAAGTTGTCTAGTTCATCACTTTCATTAAGCTCATGTTTTCTTTGGATGAAATTTTTTTTTGAAGACTTTCCTTAGATTTTTGAAAATTTCTGATACTTCGGAAGTTATGCTTTTAACTTTGAAAGTAAATCATGCCTTCAAAATAAATAACTGTCTGAAAAATTTACCTACGGAAGATTTTTCAAATTTATCTTCCGAAGCTTAAATACTTGTCTCAGACATTTACTTATTTTCAAGGACCATTTACTTTTGAAGCAAAATTAACTCTCGGAAGCTTTGTTTGTTTATACACAAAGCACTCAAGTTTTAATTTATCTTCCGAAGCAAAATTCTCAAACCTCTCAGGAAATTCTTCCGAAGTCATTTTAGCTTTGGAAGCTTTTTAATTAAAACTTCCGAAGATAATTAACCTTCGGAAGCTTTTTGACTTCCAAGAAAACTACTTTTTGAGTAAAAGTAATCTACTTTTTTTAGAGGTGGGACTGATATCCGGATTTCAAAGTTTATCCTCTTTCATTAAACTTTATCTGAAATCCTTCTCACATATAAACCCAACGGTTTCCCCCCTCTTTCTATTATCTGTTCTTCCTCCAAACCTAAAACCCTAAATTTCTCTCTGAAATTTCTTTCTTTCTTCTTTCTTCATCCTTAAGCTACTTCAAAATGGCTAACCTTGCTCACAGAAATAATCCCAACTTTACCATGCAGCTACACAAACAACATAATCAGGTTGCTCTGTTAAGCTCTGAGAAAGATCCTCATTTCTCAGAGGTTTGCCGTTTCCTAACTCTATCAAACTACTTCACTTCCCTAACCATTGATCCTCCACTCTATGAGGATCAGTTTCTTGAATTTTGGAAGACCTGCTAAAAGGTCATTATGGATGGGGAGAAGGCATTGTCTGCCACAGTGCAAGGGAGAACAATCTTCATCACTCCGGCCATCATCAACCGACATCTTCAGCTGGATGATGAAGAAGGTGAGGTGTTTTTCCAAAAGGAAGTTGTCAATCATTCCTTTAAGCAGATGGGGTGTGAGGGAGATTTCTCTATAAAGACCTTCAGGAAAGGGAAGGTCTCATCTCAATGGAGATTCATGCTCCATGTGGTTATCCACAGCTTATCAAACAAGCATGATGGATGGGACCAGATTCCTGAGGATCTCTCCTTCATAATCTATGGAATGGTTCAAGGGGTCAAATTTAGGTACTCTCAGTTTGTTTATGTTAGACCAAAAGAACCAATGAGCCAGATCAGAAAAACCTTTAAGTCCCACAGACATCAAAACAACTGAAGTAATCTACAAAAGCTGAAGACAAAGTCTGAAGATAACTGCTGAAGACAAATTATGAAGATAAAGTCTGAAGACAACAACTGAAGACAAAGTCTGAAGACAACAACTGAAGACAAAGTCTGAAGACAACTGCTAAAGACAAAGTCTAAAGACAAAGTTCTCAGAAGTTGTCACAACAGCTGAAGTAGTTTTCTTCAGTAGTTATGATGGTTTACATTTCAGTAGTTTGTAATCAGTAGTTTTATATTATGTAAAACGTCTAAAGTTCTTACACTTCAGATGTTTTAACTTCAGTAGTTGTAATGTTAGCTTATACTTAGCTTTTAGTGAAGGTGTCCTCAGTTGTTGTGGACATCTTTAGTAGTGTAGTTTACTTTCAGTTGTTTGTATAAATCAGTTAGATGTCACTATCAAGTGACGTCAGCTGATGTCACATTCCTTATAAAAGGAATGACCTAATTTCCCTGCACGGAAAGCTTGTGCATGAATAAAAACATTCTTTTTGCAGAAAAATCTCTCTCTATAACCGTTACTGTTTGATTGAATATTCTTATTATTCTTGCTAGAATTTCGTCTAATTCGTGTGCTATTTCGCTGCAAATCCTAATCTAATTGATCAAACTAGATCTCGATCCCTTCAGTTTATACAAATTTGCTTGCTAATTTGGACTACTTAGAGTATTACATGTTTCCTAGATATGTCCAGTACATTCTTAAGTGTGAATTGGGCTCACAGTTAAGGGAAACATATAACATTCTTAAATTGGGACAGATGAAGCCTGGCATCTTTAAAATACTGAGAAAGTCCATTGTTGGATTCTCTGGGGTAGAAACAGCCCTAGTCCCAAAAATGTTAGAGCTCATTGCTCAAGGTGACGACCTAGCAGCACAAGCTAGTGTGAACTCACATCTGCTACTTCCCAACCACCTACACAGCCTCA
Organism: Flaveria trinervia; assembly: GCA_025506515.1. NCBI lineage: Eukaryota > Viridiplantae > Streptophyta > Magnoliopsida > Asterales > Asteraceae > Flaveria > Flaveria trinervia. The sequence goes on from CM046442.1 coordinate 33,240,130, forward strand.
AATCTTCATCACCTACCAATGAAAATCCAAATGAACCCCTGCTCAGACTATTTAGTCTGTGGAGGCCCCCATATACTCAACCGTACAGGAAGAAGTGGACACTGGAGCTCCCACTTCTCCTGAGGAGCAGACCACTTCCATCTCTACAAGAATCAGTGCTGAGGTTCCTCATGCTCAGCCTGATGAGCTCATTAGCCCTACTGCCTTAAGCCATCACTCTGAGTCTCAACACTCAAGTGATCAACCTTCAGGGGACAGTTACCATCCCCAGCCTATATATCTCAACCAACCAATTCCCAACCTTGATTTCTATACTGATAAAGATATAGGTTTTAGTGAGTATAATGAATCTCTCTTATTTCCCTCTACTCAAAGAGAGATGAGTACTCCTAAGTCTCCAACATCTATCCCACATCAGTCACCTACAATTGAGGTGGACACTCCTGAACCTGTTCAGGATGTCCATATGGAATAGGCTCTCACTTCTGAAAGTGATTACATCATTAAGACCTCAACCATGGCAACTCAAGCCACTGACATCTCAACTGAGACTGTCAGTGAGTAGAGGAAATCCAGTAGCCAAGAACTTAGAACTGGTCATGAGAGAAAGGACTCTGGTCCAATCTTCTCCACCCCCAGTGATTCTTTTGATGAAGATGAGGGGGATCTGAGACTAAAAGTGTAAAGACTATCCAAAACATGCACCTATTTAGTCTCAAAGGTCAGTCACCTTGAATCTCAGGTGACTACCTTACACAATAGGATCAATGATTAGCAACTTGAGATTTCATATATTAAGGAAAAACTAACTGGGAGACCCTTAAGGAGAGCTCAACCAGGAACACAAGAACCTGTGAATGTGATTAACCTATCTTCCAGCTCACCTATGCAAGTGGGTGATGCTACCAAAAAAGGGGAGAAAATCATTACAGTCACAGAACCTGGGAGTTCTTCAAAGAGAGTGGACATTGAGGACTCACCATCCTCACTTGCAACTGTGCATTCTCAGCAACCTCCTCTAGTTCACATTGATGTGGACTACACAGACTCTTTCATACAGATTCTGTTTGAGGATGGGATACCAAGGGCTATGTCACCTTCACCATCCTTCAATCACATCATTGGGTGGAGGGATGACAACAACAGGAGGCCCTCATCATCATAAGAGTTCAAGGACGGCAAGAAGTCTTCAATTTTCAGACCTTGGACTACTATGAAGGTCTGGATCTAGTCAACATGCCACTTGTCAACCCAAGCTAATCAAGACAAGCTGACAGACTGGCTAAAAGAATCCAAGACAGGATCACTGCAGAGTTCAGCCTAAGAAGGAGACTTAGGCAATCAGGCAATGTCATCGGTCAACTGGATGTTGAGGCAGACCCTAAGATTAGCTTCATAGGGGAAACCTTGACTGAAGGCCTAGTGACAGAACCTGAGAGCCCTGTCTCGTCATCTCAAACTGCTGCAGAGATCCATATTCCTTCTGAGACACCTACTGGTGAAGGTGCTTCTCAACCTCTCTCTGGCCTGAGCTCAGATGCTGCAACAACCAATGAAGGCCAAAGCTCTCTCCACCCTGAGTCACAAAGGTCTGTGAGTGACAAAGGGAAAAGAAAGATGACATCTGAGGAGATTGAGGAGGAGGAGAGAGAGAGGGAAAAGGAGGCTAAGGGGAGAAAGTTCCTTTGCTGAGTCTCCAAGACTCATGGAGTCTGCAATCAGGGCTGCTCCCAGGCCAGATATGCAGAATAATGAGTTAAGGGTAGTCAAGATTAACTATCTATAGACTAGGAACTATGACATAGATAGTGTCATTTCTCTCCACTTGGATGAATTGAATGAACTGGTTGACCTAGAAAGGTCAAGAGCGAAGAAGGAGGCAGAAGATGCAGAACTCCTAGTATAAGTCAAAGAAGAGAGAAGAAGAAAAAGATTGTACAAAGGTATGCCTACCCTCTCACCAGTTCAATAAAGTCCTGAACAAGAGCATTTGGTTCAATAAGAACCTCAGGTAGATAAGGAAGAAGAAAGAATCAAGATGATTAACTACTTGAGTGCCATAGGCCTCTATTAGGCAGATGCACTCCTTCCCTTACCTTATGACTATATTGAGTTTGTACTTAAAACAACTTGAGCTTGAGCTAGTCAAGGAAAGAAAGACAACAAAGAAGAAGCTAAGGGAAGAAGCTGCAAAATCAAGAGCCATCATCCAAAAGAGCATAAAGAAGTCTGTTGATAGGCAGAGCATGATGAGCTTCTTGAAGTTGTATGGATTCTCCGGAAGGAGACTTGGACCCATGTCTCTATCCACTATGGATGAGCATATCAGGGTAATCAACCAGAAGATTAAGAGTGGAGAGCTCACTGACTTACACTCCACTCCAAGTCAGGCTCCACCTGAAGTGGAGGTTAAGGTTGAACAACCAGACACAACATAACCCGGACCTCCTTCTAATGCTTAGCAAGCTTCATCTTCTGATCCATAGCAGGGTCAACCTCCCTCTCCATCTGAACCTGAGAGAGAGGAAGTCCCAACTGAGAGAGACAGTGAAGATCAATCTGGTGCTGCAGGCCAGTCTTCTCAGTTAAAATTTGGAAAGAGAAAGAAGAGGATGGCTTCTAGACCAAAGTCTAAGAAGAAGAAGAAGCCTGCATCCCCTTCTAAACCTCAAGATGAATCAAAACAGCTGAGGATGTGCAGCCAAAGGATGCTCAATCAACTCCAACTTCAATAGCTGCTCTAGCAACAGGAAGACCCATCTTGTCTTGGACATACACCACAAATCCAGAAAGATGGCATGTTATTAGAGATCAAGGCATTTAAGACATTTATACATGGCAAGATATGTTTCAGTTGCCTCTGCATGACCTCTTTGACATGAGAAGACACTTTGACAGCCTGAAGGATCCTGATCATCTTATGAAGAAAGGAATGGTGATCATCCTAATGAGGACTGTTAATATTTGAAGTTTTCAAAGTGTTTTGGTAGCATCAGCCTTGGGGGAGTTTGTAGAGATTATGAAGAGGCTGATGCAACCTAAACATCCTTAGTCTTTCCTGCATGCTGCACAAGTGCATTAAAGAAGAATGCTTCGGAAGTTTCACATATGCAACAGAAGTACTCTAAGTATGAAATCTTCCTAAGCCAAGACCAATATCTTCTAAAGCCAAACATGAAGTCTTTCGAAGCCTCAGAGACAAAGTCTTCTGAAGCTTTAAGTTCATGTAGACAGATTTCTTCCGAAGAGTTTTAGTAACATGCTTTATCTAATGTACTATTCCATAAAGCTGGACACGTTTCCGCTACAACTCTGCAAGTCACCAACTTACATGGTTTGGTGAAAAGGTCCATGCTTTTGGTAATTGTACATTAAGGTCTTGAGTCTGTAACTCTCTACTTTATGTACTTTATCCTTTTTGTAATAGATAAGGATGTGAGCTATGGCATGTCATAGTCACAAGTCAAAAGGCAATTTGCCTTTTGACTCTACAATTGATTTTGTTTGTGTCTAGTCAATTGTATCCAGCTGGCTTTCAAAGTATAGCCAGCTGTAGGACGTAGTATAAGTATCTCATGTTCATGTATCTTTCGAATATGCTTTGTAACACTTGTAATAGAATATAGAGAAGGCAATATACTGCATTCTTGAAAACCAAACACTTGTGCTATTTGTGTTCTTTGTCTCCTGCATTACTTGTGTTTTAGTATCTCAACCTTGGTTAATCCAGTTTATTGTTTGATTAAAGTTTAGTTAATCTCCTCTTTGTGTTGTTGTGTTGTAACTAACCCTTCAACGATCTTGCAATATACCATCAAGATACTAAAGGATGCGGGAATGAATGAATGTAACCCCATGAAATTCCCTATGGAACCTGGCATGAAGCTTTCAAAAGATGAAAAAGGAAGGCATGTTGATGTAACATAGTATCAAAGGCAAACCTGGATGTCTTCGCTACCTGGTCCATACTTGACTAGGTTTATCTTTTTCTGTAGGAATCTTAAGCAGGTACATGCAATACCCTAAAGAGACTCACATGGTGGCAATGAAACAAGTGTTAAGATATATATAAAGGGAAGCACCACAGGTCACGTATTCTACTATGGTAGGTCACCTATCACTTGGTGCTCACAGAAACAAGACATCAAGCCTGTCCTCAAGCGAGGCTGAATTTATGGCAGCAAGCTCAACTGCGTGCCAGGCCATTTGGTTGCAAGAGGTGTTAACTGAGATCACTAATAAACCACCTAAAGCTGTGAAGTTATAGGTAGATAATGTATCAAAAATATCCTTGGCAAAGAACCATGTATTCCATAAAAGAAGTAAACACATTAGCACCAAGTACAACTTCATTTGAGAACGAATTGAAAAAGGTCAAGCCGAGATCAACCACAAAAGTGGGGATACACAGAAAGTAGACATCCTTACAAAGGCACTTCCACATGTAAAGTTTGAAGAAATAAAAGCGTACTTTACTTGGAGTAGAAGACCTTCCTAATCCCACTCGGGAATTAGGGGGTGATGTTGGAATCAACAAAGTAATTCCTGACTGGATCGAGATAAGGATCAATCGGGTAACCTTGATCAAACAAGATAGGTTTATCAAGAGTTTAAATTTTAAATATGTTATGGTCTTTATCTAGGAGAGTTTGAAAGATTTTATGGTGTTATATTATCTAATTAAGAGTCCCAGTAGAATTAGAATTGCTTGAAAAACAAGATGGGCTGCAAGTATAAATACATGATCAATGCATAGGATCATGTACTAGAAAATCAAGAGAGTTTATTGTAATTTGGTTTTAAGTAAGTTTCCAAATTATAATAAAAAGAATATTCATAATTGTGTGTGTTATTTGGGAATTGGTTTTGAGTTTTTCTGGAACAACCATCAAGAATAAAAAATGATAACTATAAGAAAAGCACATATTATAAAACATCAATATGTTAGTTATAAAAAACATGGATCAAATCAACTGGAAATGACACATTGGCTAGGGAAATTGAGATTAAATAGGAGATCCAAGACACCATTCATATCAAATAGATTGTTAATGAGGTGACAAGATCTAAATTCTGCTAAAAGAAGCACTAGCATGCCCATTAGCAATGTATGTTAAACTTGTTAGAGCATATCTTTTCAGGTAGAACACTTAAGTGCCTGGATTTATGGAATGTAGATGACACCATCCTTTCAAGAGCAATAAACATTATAAGTCTTATGGTTTTTGGATAGTATTTGTTGGATTGTTCGTACTCGTACTTGGTTGTTCCAATTTGGAATGTTTGAATTGTTTATACATGTATGGAATGACCTTTTGATATTGACTACCCTTATCACTTTAAAGGACTCCATGAGTTTAGAATTTTAAAGTGGAATGCGGGATCAATCTGTCACTTGACACTCGGTTTTTCTCTCAAACTCACTTATGTTACACACATATCAGATGAAGCAGAATCTATTTTAAGAGTTGATAGTAATATAATAAGTAACAAAGAACACAAAGATAATTTTCAAGGTACTTGCATATATTGCTTCTCAACTCAAAGTATTACAAGACTCTTACAAACATGATGTTATGAGTTACAATGAGAAACTATATATAATACTACCTACATCCGGATATACTTTGATACCAGCTGGAATCCTTTAACTAAAGCAAATACTACAAAGCTATAGTTTAAGGTATATTAGATAAAGTTTTATCTAAGATATGGTAGTCATATGTCCATGACTTACCTGTTGTCACCAACTAAAGTTGATAACTTGTACTAACATAGAAAGGTGAACAGTGGAATAAAGTATGGTCAACTACATGGCCTTTTGGGAAAACGACATATAGTATCAGAGGTCTACAGTGGAGTGTCGGAGACCATACTTATGTCCACTAGTTCATAGCAGTGTCTCCCGAAGGTTAAATGGCTTCGGAAGAACAAGTACTTCCGAAGCCACTTATACTTCGGAAGAGGCTACTTCTTCGAAGGCTTGATGGACTTCTTTTGTTCTTCATACTTCAGAAGCTCACTTATGATCTTTTCTTTTAAGACATGATCTTCAGAAGTGAACACTTTGTATTCGGATGTAGAGTTTGTCTTGGAAGTAAAACTTTTACATTGTCTTTGGAAGAACTCTATGTCCTTCGGAAGTCCCATACATAGCTTCGGAAGTCCTTTGTAAGTTATACCAAAATTTGTCTAAGTGATTTGGTTTTTGTTGCACCAGCCTTCCTCTTGATCTAACAAACTCCCCCTAGGCTGATGCTACCAAAACTTCATTTATTCCTACTCCTGAAAGCCTTCAGCACCAGGGAAAGTAGATATTTATCTGTTTCTTTGTTGTTCCCTAAAGTAATGCTAAGAAGCTTATACAGATCTTTAGTTAACAGGAACTCCAGTCTGTCACCCTGAATGATATGCACCCTCGGTTGGGTCCCTCTGAAAAAAGAGTTAGTTGATGAGTTGTAGTCATACTCCCATCTAACTATAGGTTCTAATTCAGGGCCTTCCACCATCGGTAGAAAAGCAATGCTTTTGGTGGTTGACCTCCCTTTTCTTCCTTCTCTCTCAGTTTTAAATCTTCTTCAATCCTTGCCTTTATGGTAAGCTCAGCAAGATGAAGGCTGCTAAGATGACATCTGATATGAACAGTAGTTACAATGTCAAATCTATTGGAGTGTAGCAAAGAGGAGGCATTCAGCCTATTTCTTTCTCCATCTCTCTCCCCACAATAAAGTTGTGAGAGGCGTCATCAAACCTCTAGTGGATGATTTTCTTTCTAGGAACAAGAGGCTGACTAGGGATCTTGTCTCCTTTCTTGTGTCCAGTAGAGTCACGAGCCTTCTTCTTACTTTCTTCTCTTCATCGTTTAAGGAGTCAGAGTTGAGACCAACAAGTTTAGCAGCATGATCCAGTGTTCCTCTAGGCAAGTCAAGAAATTGATCTCTTATGAGGGAACATGAAGATCCATCAATGTAAGTTAGTTTGACAAAGTCTTCTTCACAAGAGATGTCACACAGGGTTGTGCAGTTTGAGAGATTTGTCTTGATTGCCTTGAATTCCTCTAGGGAGAGATGTTTAAAAGGCTGAGGGGATGGTTCAGAAGGTTGTTAGGTAGGTTGTGATGTAGTGCATCTGGAAAGTGATTTGGGTTGAAGGATGGGTAATTTGGTGGTTGAGGTGAAGAAGTGAATATGGATAGTGGTGTAGGTTCAGGTGTGTAGGGTTCAATTTTGATGGTGAATGGTGAGAGAGTTGGTTCAGGCTGAGGTTAAGTGGTTGGCTTGAAGATCATCCCATGTACCCTTCTATACATCTCTTCTTTTTGCCCAAACAAATGTCAGCCTTGATTTCACTGACAATTCGCTGGAGTGTCTTTTCAGACATGGGTCCCACCTGCCTGCCAGAGAAGCCATGAGCCCGGAGATAGTCTTTCATCCAGGCTTTCTCACCTATCTTCTTGGTCCCAATGTCCCAAGCTTCTTCTTCCTTCTTCATCATCTCCTTTAACTTCTCTATTGCAGTTTTCTTTCTCATTCTCTAGTAGATCCTGCTCTTTGCTGAAGAGCCATAGGATCGTCTCATCATTGTGTAGAAATAGTTCTTGAAGACAGAAACCTCGGGAGGTTAGGAAAGCCATCATTTCCCTCTGAAGCTGCATGTCAGCTTCGCTCTGTTCTTTTTCTTTTTCTTTCTCTAAGCCCAACCGTGCTGCTTCCTTCTATTGTTCATTCTGCAGCCAGGTTGCCTCTTCCAACTCTATCAACTCCTCTAATGGTGGCAGGAGTATATCTTCATTGACAGCTCCAAGCTTGATGAGCTGATCAATGATCTCTACCCTCTTCTTATTGCTGATTGCCTCCTGGTTGGTTGCATGTTGCTTTGGAACTAGCAGCTAACAGCTTCCCAGTTGGAAGTCTGCCTTTTCTCTTAAGCTTTTCAATCCTCTCCTCTTCCCGAAGCTCTTCCACAGTCATTTTCTTCTTTCCTTTGTCATCTATTGAAGTGCTGGACTTTGGTGGTTCTTGGAGAGAGGATTCAGATTGTGGGAGAGGTAGTGAAGGTGTTTGAGCTAGAAGTTGATTGAGAAAGTCCTCACTTTTCACCTCAGATGCCAGTTCTAGAATTACATATGTGATGATTAGATCCTCGGATAGTGAGAACAATCCTTCCGCAACTTCCATTTCAGCTTCGGAAGACTCAGTTTGTTCTTCCGAGGCTTTGATTTCAGTTTCAAAAGTTTGAGGGAGTGCAGTTTCTGTCCCAACTGTTTCAGTTGCTGGGCCATGAGTTCTTATTTCCCCTTCGAATTGAATCTTAGGTTCCATTTCGACCTTAGGTTGACCAACTTCTTCCAAAGTGGTAGAAGGTGCACATAATCTCTAAAGCTCTTTAGCTCCAAGTACATCATAGCTGTATCAGGGCTAGGTTGATCTAGAGAGGATCTCAACAGAAACTTGGAGAAGAGTCTATAGAGATCTTTGAGCATCCTTGGGTCAATTTGCAGTATGACCTGGGATGGCTCAGAAAAGGTAGTTGCAATGGGAGCCGAATATTTAGAAGTTGAAGTTTGGCTTAGTGGTTCCTCATGTGTTTGTCTCTGGACATTCTCCCCATTTTTGGTAGCATCATCTTCAGAGTTAAATGAGCTAGAGGAAGAGGTCAAGGAGAGACCTGAATGGGTACATGTCTAACAAATCTCTCTCTTGATCCAACAAACTCCCCCTAGGCTGATGCTACCAAAACTTCACTTATTCCTGCTCCTCAAAGCCTTCAGCACCAAGGAAAGTATATATTTATCTGTTTCTTTGTTCTTGCCTGAAGTAGTGCTAAGAAGCTTGTACAGATCATTAGTTGACAGGAACTCCATCAGAGCTATAGTCTTACTCCCATCTAATTATAGGTTCCAATTCAGGGCCTTCCACCATTTGTAGAAAAGCAGTGCTTTTGGTGGTTCACCTTTCATTGTCTTCCTTCTCTCTCAGTTTCAAATATCTTCAATCCTTGCCTTTGTGGTAAGCTTAGTAAGATGAAGGCTGCAAAGATGACTTCTGATATGAGCAACAGTTTCAGAGTTGGAGGGATTGGAGAATGGTTTCTCTACTAACTCGGCAATGCCAAATCTACCAGAGTGTAGCAGAGAGGAGGCATTCAGCCTGTTAATTTCTCCATTCTCTCTCTCCATAACAAAGTTCTGAGAGGCTTCATCCAACCTCTAGTGGATGATTTTCTTTCTAGGAACAAGAGGCTGACTAGGGATCTTGTCTCCTTTCTTTGTGTCCAGTAGAGTCACCAACCTTCTTCTTAGTTTCTTATCTTCATCATTTAAGGAGTCAGAGTTGAGACCAAGAAGTTTAGCAGCATGGTCCAGTGTTCCTCTAGGAAAGTCAAGAAATTGATCTCTTGTGAGGAAACATGAAGATCCATCAACGTAAGTTAGTTTGATAGAGTCTTCTTCACAAGAGATGTCACACAAGGTTGTGTAGTTTGAGAGATTTGTCTTGATTGCCTTGAATTCCTCTAGGGAGAGATGTTTAGAAGCTGAGGGGATAGTTTGGAAGGTGGTTGGGTAGGTTGCGGTGTAGTGGTTCTTGAAAGTTATTTGGGTTGAAGGATGGGTAATTTGGGTGGTTGAGGTGAAGAAGTGGGTATGGATAGTGGTGTAGATTTAGGTGTGTAAGGTTCAGTTTTCATGGTGAATGATGAGAGAGTGGTTCAGGCTGAGGTTGAGTGGTTGGCTTGAATATCATCCCCTGTACCCTTCTATACATCTCCTTCCTTTTGCCGAAACAAATGCCAACCTTGATTTCACTAACAATTTGCTGGATGTGTTTTCAGACACGGGTCACCTGCCTGCCAGAGAAGCCGTGAGCCCATAGATAGTCTTTCATCTAGGCTTTCTCACCTATCTTCTTGGTCGCAATGTCCCAAGCTTCTTCTTCCTTCTTCTTCTTCTCCTTTAACTTCTCTATGTAGTTTTCTTTCTCTCCTTCTCCATTAGATCCTGCTTTTTTTTGAAGAGCCATAGGATCGTCTCATCATTGTGTGGACATAGTTCTTGAATGGAGAAACCTCGAGTGGTTAGGAAAGCCATCATTTCCCTCTGGAGCTGCATGTCAGCTTCCCTCTATTCTCTTTCTTTTTCTTCCTCTAAGGCCAACCGTGCTGCTTCCTTCTGTTGTTCATTCTGCAGCCTAGTTGCCTTTTCCAGCTCTATTAACTCCTCTAATGGTAGTAGGAGTGTGTCTTCATTGACAGCTCCAAGCTTGACGAGCTGATCAATGATCTCTACCCTCTTCTTATTGCTGATTGTCTCTTGGTTTGCTGAGCTGCTTTGGAACTAGCAGCTAACAGCTTCCTAGTTGGAAGTCTACCTTTTCTTTTAAGCTTTTCAATCCTCTCCCTTCTTGAAGCTCTTCCATAGTCATTTTCTTCTTTCATTTGTCATCTTTTGAAGTGCTGGACTTTGGTGGTTCTTGGATAGAGGATTCAGATTGTGAGAGAGGTAGTAAAGGTGTATGAGCTAGAGGTTGATTGTGAAAGTCCTCACTATTCACCTCAGATGCCAGTTCTAGAACTGCATCTGTGATAATTAGATCCTCGGACAGTGAGAACAATCCTTCCGCAGCTTCCATTTCAGCTTCGAAAGACTCAGCTTGTTCTTTCGAGGCTTTGGCTTCAGCTTCAAAAGTTCAAGGGAGTGCAGTTTCTATCCCAACTGTTTCGGTTACTGGGCCATCATTCTTTATTTCCCCTTCGAATTGAATCTTAGGTTCCATTTGGACCTTAGGTTGACCAACTTCTTCCATAGTGGTAGAAGGTGCACATAATCTCTGAAGGTCTTCAGCTCCAAAGTACATCATAATTGCATTAGGGCTAGGCTGATCTAGAGAGGATCTTAATAGAAACTTGGAGAAGAGTCTATAGAGATCTCTGAGCATCCTTGGGTTAATTTGCAGTACGACCTGGGATAGCTTAGAAAAGGTAGTTGCAATGGGAGCCGAATATTTGGAAGTTGAAGTTTGGCTTAGTGGTTCCTCAGGTTTTGCCTCTGGACATTCTCCCCCTTTCTGGTAGCATCATCTTGGGAGCTAGATAAGCTAGAGGAAGAGGTCAAGGAGACCTGAATAGGTACATGCCTAACAGATCTCTCAATCTCTTTCTCAGCTAGTTGAGCCTTGAGATTGTCAATCTCAAGTTGCTGAGTGGCGGACCTATCCTCTAAAGTCATAACCTTGGATTCAAGGTTTGAGACTTTTAGTAAGCAGGTCTTGTATAATGAGTAGCAGTCTTCCCTCATCTTCTTTTGAAGAATTACAAGGAGATAAGGTAACATACCTAGTATGTTCAGCCTCACCACCAGATGTGGTTTCTTGGCACCCTGGTTCCCTAACTTAATGATGTCTCTTTTAGAGTCATCAAAAGGCATGGTTGCAGCAGATTCAGTAACAGAAATGTTACCACTATCCAGAAAGTCCATTAAGGCATCTTCTATAGTGGCAGCTGAATCTGCGTGAGTTCCTTTCACAACAGTGGGACTCACCTCAGTAAGGGTTTGCTGATAGGGGCTAGAGATGAGAGGTCTCTCTAGGCTCTGTTGATCTTTGAGAGGGTGTTGTAGATCAACTTCATTGCCATGAAGAGACGTAATCTCTTCATCAGTTTTGAAAGAAGGTCAATCCAGGATAGAGAAGGTAAACCTACTGACCCAGGACCTTGATTAATGTCTACAGGGATTGAGCCTCTTGTGGGGTTGTCCCTTTATGGTTGCTCAGAGGAGTATAGATACTCACCCTGAAGGCTTTCAGCATGGGTAATGGACTCATGGGTTTGAGACTGAGGAGACTCAAAACCCATATTGAGGTCAATGGTGAAGGATGGTGAGACCTCACACTAAGTGGGAGCCTAATGTTCACTCTAGTCCTTTTGGATTGAACTGGAGGAGCTTGTTCAATCAGAGTAGATTGAACAAGGGTTTTTTTGGGGGTCTTTGGTAAGTGGTGGTGATGGGGTGAGAAGGTGGAGTTGAAAGTATGGGGGAGTTGCTGGTGTGGGTTCATCACCTGTGGGGTAAATAGGGATGTCACTAGGAGCTATTTGCTTAGTCATACCTGGAAGCAAAGAAGTGTACCTTCTAGTGAAGTTGGTGAACACCTTCTTCAAAGTTTTGAAGATGGTTGGCCTCATTTGAGGGGCAGTCAGAGAAGCTGCACAGTCAAGCTGACTCTAGTCCAGCTCACAGTTGATAATATGCTGGAGAAATTTGGGATACATAAAGAATGTTTCCCTCTGGAGATTTCCCATAAGATTGGTCAGCACAAATCTTGAGTAGTTGAATCTGAGGCCTCTCACCATTCCATGAACTAAGCACCCTAGTTCGTATGGAATTTGATCCCATCATCCAGATTTATTTGACAGACAGAGAAGAACAACATGCAGTAGGAACTTCCAGTTGTATGAATAGTTGAACTTGTAGACAGTTGACCTGCTAACGTCTCCACCATATCCCATTTGAATGTAAGTGTTGTCCAAATCTGCATTGGGGAACTCTGTGGGTGCACCCTCATCATGAAGCTCCAGATGCTCCTTGATGAGTTGTTCAGTAATAACCAACTCTTGGCCACAAATGCACGATCTAATTACACGAATCCCATTTAGGGTTTCAATCTGACAGTTATCCCAAAATTCATCCATGTGATTGGAGTACACAGTGGGATTAATAGTTAGAGCAGTGTAATAGGATGACTGGGTAAGAAAGGAGATGATTTTCAGAGAAGTCGGCATATCTTGAGGAATCAAGAAGTGCGACTTGATTGTGTTGAGGATTAAGTGTCATTTGTGAAAGGTGAAGGTGGATGAGTTTGAGCTTGGGTAAATTGGGAAGGAAGAAAGCTTTTTAGGGCAGTAAAAATGAGGTAAGAAGATGAAAGTGAATAGTCAGGATTATTTGAAAGAGGGTGAAGTGGCGGTAATGGGGTTAGGATAAGGTGATGTGATGTTTTAGTGGATGATGTGACAGGGGCGGTAAGGTTTAGTTCAGTTAAATAATCCAACATCATTAACAAGATCTTTACTTTTTATAGTGTGGGGCCCAAAAGAATTCCGTTGCACAGTAAAGTTTCTCTTCCAAGTATAAATCATTTCCGAAGGTAATTGGTCTTCCGAAGGCAATTTTTTTCCGAAGGCAAAGTGATGCTTTCGAGAGTAAAGATTGTTTTCCGAATGGAGAGTTTTATAAGCTTTAGAACTAGATCTGATATATAATCAATCGCTTCTTTCGAGACTAAAACTCTTCCGAGAAGAAAATTATCCTTGGAGGAATTTTGCTTTGGAAGATATAAAAAATATATTCCAAGGGTTAATTTCTCTTTAGAAGAATTTATACTTGGTAAAAAAAATTCAAAGAGAAAGAAACATTTTGTAACAAGGCTTAGATTGAGTTGACAAAAGACATTACATATTAAAAGGTTTGCAAAAGAGGTGAGCTAATCAATGTTTATCATCCCAATAGCTGTAATGAGATACTTAAATCTCTGTTCATCAAAAGCTTTGGTGAACAAGTTAGCATATTGTTCATTGAATCAACTTTGATTAGTTTAATCAAATTCTTCTCATGAATATCTCTAATGAAATGATACCTGATATCAATATGCTTTGTCTTGGAGTACTTCATAGGATTTTCAGTGATAGAGACAGCACTGTTGTTGTCAATGTGGATAGGAGTGCTCATAAAGTTGAATCCATAGTCTAACATCTGGTTCTGAATCCATAGCAGCTAAGCACAGCAACTTGCAGCAGCAATGTATTCAGCCTTAGCAGTTGATGTAGAGACACAGGATTGTTTCTTGCATTGCCATAAGATGATCCTTCTACCAAGAAATTGACATCCTCCTGATGTTGATTTCTTGTCAATGTTGCAGCTACCATAGTCACTGTCAAAGTATCCATAGAGATTAAAGTCACTATTCATGGATATCATAGACCTAGTTTAGGTGCTCCTTTGAGGCATCTGAGGATTCTCTTGGCAGCAGCTAGGTGAGACACCTTTAGAGTAGCCTGATATCTTGCACAAATGCAAGTTGCAAACATGGTATCAGGTCTACTAGCTGTGAGGTAGATCAAAGAACCAATAATAGCCCTAAGCTAATGTTGATCAGTATCCTCCCCCTCAAGGTCAGGACATAGATTATGGTTTCTGGGTATGGGTGTCTTGGCTGGCTTACAATCTTTCATTTCAAATCTTTCTAAGATGTCATTGACATACTTGGATTGATTGAGGAAAAAGCCTTCCTTTTATTGCTTCACCTGAATTCCAAGGAAAAAGTCCATTTTCCATGGAACTCATCTCAAACTTCTTCTTCAAAATGCTTTCAAAGTCTTTGCACATTTGGTCGTTGAGGAACCAAAGATGATTTCATCAACATAGACTTGAACAAGCAAACATCCTTTCCAGACTTCCTTATGAAGGGAGTCTTATCAATGGTACCTCTGGTGTAACCATTCTTTAGAAGAAACTGAGACAAAGTCTTATACCATAGCCTAGGTGCTTGGTGCGCCCATATAGAGCTTTATCTAATTGGAACACATAGTTGGGGTGCTGTGGGTCTTCAAATCCTAGAGGCTAGCACACATAAACTTCCTATCTATATCCCCATATAGAAAGGCACACTTGGCATCAAGTTGGTAGACCGTGAAATTCTTGGATGCAGCATAAGCAAGGAAGAACCTAACTGCCTCAAGTCTTGCAACAGGTGCAAAGATATCAGTATAATCAATTCCCTCCTCTTGAGTGTATCCTTGAACCACCAGTGTTGCCTTGTTCTTGATAATCAAGCCTCTGTCATCTCTCTTGTTTCTAAAAATCCATTTTGTGCCTATAGGTACTTAACTAGATGGTAGCGAACATAGGTTCCAAACCTTTTGTCTCGTGAATTGAAGCAGCTCCTCTTGCATCGATTCAACCCAGCTACTATCTTTCAAGGCATCTTCTACCTTCTTGGGTTCCATGTGAGACAGGAAGCACGAGTACAGGCAAACATTCCCATGCTGAGTCTATCCTCTTGTTCTCACACCTTCAGAGACATCCCTTATGATGTTCTCAGCTGGATGAGTGTTATGAATCCTTAGATGATGGATCACTTACAGTTGCAAAGATAGATCTAGATTGGACATATTT
The DNA here is from genome assembly GCA_025506515.1 of Flaveria trinervia. Taxonomy (NCBI): domain Eukaryota; kingdom Viridiplantae; phylum Streptophyta; class Magnoliopsida; order Asterales; family Asteraceae; genus Flaveria; species Flaveria trinervia. The sequence goes on from CM046442.1 coordinate 33,255,299, forward strand.
TTCTTAGGAGCTTGAACCCTTTGTCCAGCTGTTGTTTCAAACTCATTCAATGAGGACTGACTGAATGAATGAGAAACATCATCAATAGTTGGCTGTGAAGTAGCATTAACAGTTGCTTGTTCCTTCACGATGATATTTCCATTAGCTTGATGTTGTGCAGGATCGCCTGATGAAACTTGTGGATCAACAAGGGATTCACTAGTTGAAGCTTCACTATCCCTTGATATAGTCAGACTATCAGAGATGCCAATAGTGGAAGCTTGATTTGTGACAGCTCTTGGAGAACTTGGAAGAGGTCTAGGTAGCTCAAACAGTTGATCAACATCGGAATTATTTTGAGCACCTGTTCCAACTGAATATTCTTACAAGATGATTTAGAATAGTTTGGAAATAATTCTAAATCAAAGATATGATCAGGTCCATTCCCCCTAATACAAGGAGTGTGCTCATTAACAACAATATTAGATGATTCCTCAAATTGTTGATTCTTGATGTTCTAAACTCTATAAGCTTTGGAGCTAGAAGAGTATCCAACAAAGATAGCATCATCTGACTTTTCAGCAAATTTTGCTAAATTATCCTTTGTGTTAAGTATGGTACACCTGCTGCCAAAGGACCTTAGAAAGCCAATGAACGATGGCGTCTTGTTCCATAACTCATAACAGTTTTTCCATGTGGCTTAACTACAAGAACCTTGTTCTGCACATAGCATGCAGTGCTAAATGCCTCTGTCCAGAATGTTAGAGGTAGTTGGAATCAACTACCATAGTTCTAGCAGCCTTAATAAGTGTTATGTTCCTCCTCTCAGCAACACCATTTTGTTGAGGAGTTGTGGGAGCATTGTATTGTCTTGCAATCCCTTTTGAGTTACAGAATGAGCGAGAATGAAGTTCTTAAACTCAGTCCCTTGATCACTTCTGATTTTAACCTTGTGATCAATTTGATTTTCTATCTTAAGAATAAAAGATTTTAATGTTTCAGTAGTTTTGTCTTTAGTTCTTAAAAAGAATACCCATGTAAATCTTGTAAAATCATCAACAATCACAAGGCAATATGATTTCCTTCCAATGCTCATTATACTTGTGGGACCAAATAGATCCATGTGCAATAAGTGTAATGGGGTGGTGATGGAGTTAACACTTTTGGATTTGTGAGATGCCCTGTGTTGCTTCCTTTCAGGCATGCAACATAGTTATCTTTGTAGAAAAATTCCTTTCTAGGCAAACCATGTACCAAGTTATTTTTAGCCAATTTATTCATTGCCTTAAAATTACATGAAACATACGTTTATGCCAAAGTGTTGACTTATCACTATCAGCTTTGGAAAGAAAGCAAGATACTTCACCCACTGGGAAGCATTGTTCATATCTAGCTTGTACATATCCCTTTTCTAAGAGATCGAAAAGCACCAATTCTAGAGGAATTGACAGGATCAGTGATCGCAAGTTTGATGTTTATCAGAATGTAAAGCAGCGGAATACACAAACGAATTAGACAAATTGTAGCAAGCAAACAATATATGTAAGCGTTAAGATCGCATACGGTATAGGGAGAGAATATGAATTTCTGATTTCTAGGAATGTTTATAGATGGAGAATATTTCTAATCAAATCAATCAAACATTCCATTCAATTGCTCATATCGCTCAATGATTACAATGGGTTGTCACTCCTTATATAGAGTGCAACAGTCACTGCTGTTATCACGGAAAGTGACAACTGGCAGATCCAATACAGAAATAACTAAATCTTAACAAACTACTGAAATGTTCACAACTACTGAGAACATATCAGCAGGTTAAGTACAAAATATAAAACTACTGAAACTACAACGACTGAAGAACAAGCTCTTCAGTCGTTTTACAAAACTACTGAAACATAAAACATAAAACTACTGATATCACAACTACTGAAGAAGTACTCTTCAGCAGTTGTGACAAACTACTGAGGCTTCAGTACTTGGTCTTCAGACTTTGACCTTCAGGCGTTCATCATCACTGATGACTTCAGTAGATATCATCAGCTGATGTCTTCAGTCTTTGTCTTCAGACTTTGTACATCAGTTGTTGATCTTCAGTAGTTGTGAACTCTTCAGCTGTTGTACTTCAGTACTTTGGTCTTTCAGCTTCAGCACTTGTGTTCTTCAGCTGTTGTACTTCAGCACTTTGGTTCTTCAGCTGTTAAGGTCTTCAGCACTTGATCTTCAGCTGTTGAAGTCTTCAGTACTTGTCAAACTACTGATGAGGCTTTCAGCAGTTGTTGTGATACCGTGTGGGACTTAGAGATTTTCTGATCTTGGCTCATTGGTTCTTTTGGTCCAACAAACTCCCCCTGAACCAATGCAGCCAAAACCTCTAACTTATTTAAACTCCCACTTATTGATGGCAAAAATGTTGGTCTTTTTCCTTCTTGATCAGTAGAGAAGATGACCCATGTATGCTCCGGCCTGGGAAGAACCTCAAATATTTGTTTGGCAGAGTATGAATGGGAACTCTGTTTTGGGGAACTGGACACAGAGTTGTTATCCCATTCATGAGATTCACTTCCCCATAATGAGTCTGTATGACTCACGGACATAGGCCTCAAGGAGAACAATTTGTTCCTCTTGAGAGAGTTCTTCAGCTCCTCCTTCGAAGAAGAACTCTGGACCATAGTACTCTGATAAGTACTTCATGGTCCTGCCATTCTTCAGCTCCACCGTAGTACCTCCCTGTATACAAATTCATCCGGATGGTTGCCTTCAAGGAGTAACTGGAGCTCATTCTTTTGGATGTCTTCAGCTTTTTGTATAACAACCCCTTCTTAATCATCTTGTTTTCTAGTAAGGCTTGAGGTGTCTTCTTTGCTTGGTGAGCTTTCTTGAATTCATCAATGATTTCCCAGGGTGAGACTACAACGGCCAACATGATGGTAGATTCTATTGTTTTTCGTACTTGGCCGTTGTATCTGTGTGGGATAGTTCTTTTATGGATTCTAGAACTCACCCTGGGGTGGCCATACTCTCACTCTCTCCCTCTGATACTGAAAGGTGGTCTGAGAGTGTACAGCCTTTGAGCATGCCCTTTCATGGCTTGAATAGATGATGACTGAGGAAATTCCTTGTCAACCATCTTCAACAGTTGCTCATCGTGCTGTTTCTGCTGTTCTTCTTCTTCTATTTTGACTCTGACCATTTCCCTTTGAGAGTCGGGTGTGATCATGGATTGACTCTGGGGCTTTGGTAGCTTCAGAACAGCAGAGAGTGGCAGACTATCATCTTCATCCTCTTCTTCTACTTCTTCTAGCCTCAACACCCTTCTCTTCTTCTTCTTGGGTGCATCATCGGCTGTTGGTTTAGAGGGTGAGGGAATTGGTTTTGTGGGTTGTGGTTTTGGTAGTTTTGATGTGGGAATGTTGACAGGCTGTTCTAGCATTTTGGATGTGAGTTTGGCTTTTGACTGTTTGGCTAGTTCAGTCCTGCTCCCAGCACCAGCTTCATTAAAACTTCAACAATTAAACCTTTTGTATATTCTTCAGACGAACAGATCTTGGTGGTTATTGCCAAGATACTGTCCCTGGACCAAGCTTTGATCTCGATCAATGATCTTCCAAGATGTTTTGCTATAAATCTGATCATGATCTCCAGCCTTTCTCTTTCTGACACATCATAACTTGACCATCTTGATTGGATTTCTTCAATCTCTAGTCTTCTGATCTCAGAATCAAGTTTTTCAGTGTCATGGCCTTGCCTAAACAACTGATCAATGATGTTATCCATTGATCTGCTGTGTTCGGCATCAGCCTCTTTCACCATCAGCTCCAAGGCTTTCTCTTTTTCATCCTTCTTCTTTTTCTTGTATGTGACATGAAAGTCTTTTGAACTTTCAGTCACTTTCTCCATGGTAGCCTCCTCCTTCTCTTTTTCCTTCTCTTTCTCAGTCTCCTCAACCAACTCCTCAGTTTCCACTACTGTCTCTTCTGTTTCTTCTCCAGTCTTTCCTCTTTCTTTTACCTTTCACTGCTGAACTCTCCCCCTTTTTGGGTGCATTGGTTGCAGGGAATTGAGTAGCAGAAAGTTGTGTGCTCAGAACATTCTCCACCATGGGTTGTAAGACAGAAGAAAGTCTCTCATCAACAGTTTTGATCACCAATTCAGTTAGCTGTGGGGTGATGAGAGATAGGGGATTTTGAAGGATAGCAGCCAGTTGCTCAGGGGGGTTCTGTCCCTGAGGAATGGTGCCAGAAACAGAGGCAGGTGGCTGAGATTTTGTGAGTGGTTGTGTGTTTAGGAGACCTTCAGAGGAAGGTGCCATCTGTTGGGTTGATGTGGTGGCAGATGGTCTTACTCCTTGAGAGAGTGGGTCAAGTAGGTTTTGCAGTCTACTGACTTCCTCCTCTAGGATCGTGTTCTGGGCAAGAACATCATAGAAGAAGCCCAGGTCATCATCAGCATATGCTGAATCACCTGACCTCCTGCTTGTAGCAGGATATACATGCTCTGGGTGTAGACCAGATGTAGCATGTGCCCCTTTGTCCTGGAACTGGGGACTTCCAGCCTCAGGACGTTGTCCTTCATCGGCTGTTGCCTCTGGTGAGGTCTTAGTTATGTTACCAACCTCAGTCTGATCATTTGCTGATTCAGGAGTTGGCAGCCCCTCACCAGAGTTCTTATCTCCATATCAACACCAGGAGATAGAACAGTTAAACCCCTGTGCTGTGGTTCTCAGGTGCACTGTATTCCTCCCCCTCAATTGTAGAGGTATCCCAGTGGTAAGTGGTTTCTGGGGAGGGGGTGAGGAGTGCAATTGAGTCAGCACTTGTGCAACTATTAAAGTTGGGCTGTGAGGGGCGGTTGGTTGGGGTACAGGGGAAGAAGCAGTGTGCACCTGGGGTGGATGGTGCTCTTCAATGGCAATCTCCTCAAGTGAGGAAGATCCCAGATAAGTAGGTGCCCCTTGGTTGCTGCAGGTTCCTGTTGAGAGGAAGCCTGAGCGGCTGTGGCTGGAGGAGTCATTGTATCCACTAGGGGGTTTGGGCTAGTGGATATATCCTGCGTTGTTGTGAAGGAGCATCCTCAGGGGACTCAATTCCCTGAGTAGCCTTTTGGGTTTCTTTTTGGTGGGTTTGGTGGGGACATTGGATTTGGAGGTGGTGGCTGTGGGTTCCAGCTGCGTGGGTTTTCGCAGCTTGGCAGCCATTTTTAGTGTCCGGTCAGAGTTGTGCCGGGAGTATACTTCTGGCAAAACAGCCGTAGCAGGGACTCCCAAGCCAACAAGTCCCTCAGCATTAAGCTGGTCTATTATAATGGCCATGATGAACCGTGGATAGAGTATCCAACGGTTGGCAGTTAATTTTTGAGCCATATCTTTGAGCTCTGAAAATATTAATTCGGAAAGTTCAGTGGTTGTTGCTCAAGGATAGAATACAATACCTGCTGCCATTTGGTGGACATTTGATCCCAAGACGATGTCTTAGGGGCCAAACATACATTGATCATGTGAAAGATCAGGCGCTCAGCGTCATTAAAGTGTTTCTTCATGATGGTTGTGGCACTGAGATCACCTGATATCCATGCTGAGCAAATGATAGATCGATGGTGCCCTTCGGATATCCAGCAGGAGAGGTAGCATCACTCAGGTGAAGAATTTTTCGGATTGTTGCAGGAGTAATCACTACTTCTTTGTTGTTGACTACAGACCGGAGGGATTGGTGTTGCTCTCCTCAGTTGTAACCGTAATGTTCATCCAAAATTGGTTCAAGGATTCGGCATGTAAAACAGGGTTCAGAAGGAATGCCTTGTTGTATGGGGACTGAACCATAAGATCGATAGCATTATCGAACTTAGTCCAGAACGGCGATTTTGTAAGGTAGGCAACACAGTTGTGTCGCGGTTAATTTGCAAAGACGCCATGGAAATTTGTTGGAGAGGAACGTTAGGTTTGAAGAAGATGAAGTATGGAGAGCTCAGGTTAAGGGTATATATAGGGTACGGGTGAGGAAATGACTGAAGGATGTGGTGTTGGTCATCAGTTGTTTTAACCGACCGTTGACATGGTATTATCCTATCAGACGTTGAAACAGCTGAAGTCATGGTGTTAGGCATCAGTAGTTGAGAAAACTACTGAAGACCGTGGTTTTGACTTCAGGTGATTGAAACAACTGAGGACATGGTGTTTGTCATCAGTAGTTATGAAACTACTGAAGGCAGTGGTTTTGTCATCAGCTGTTGTAAACAGCTGAGACTTGGTATTAGTCATCAGTAGTTATAAAAACTACTGAAGACGTGGTTTTGCTTCAGTTGTTTAAAATGAAACAGCAGTGGTACAAACGACTGAGGAGAAAGTTCTCGTCAGCTGTTTTCGTCAATTCTTAGCTTTTCAGCTGTTTCAGACTGTCCTCAACACATTCATCAGTCTTTATGGCTGATTTCAGTTGTTTCATAGGACATCAGTACTTATCTGTTTTTACTGATTTCAGTAGTTATGACTGCATCAGTAGTTGTAACTACTTCAGTAGTTTAGAACAGATGAAGTACTTCAGTACTTGTGAGAACTTTTAGCCTTCAGTAGTTATAAAAACTACTGAGGTTAAACGAGCTCATCAGTACTTATATGTGACAGGCACTCATGATCATCAATGAATTACTGAGATCATCAGTAGTTGTCACCTATTCTAGCTGCAGCATACCAAGCCTTAACACCAGGTTTTGAAAGTTGAACTATCCAAAGGCTTAGTAAGATGTCTGCAAGCTCATCAGCACTGGGCACAAACTTAGGATCAATCAGACCTTTTTCAAAACAATCTCTTATAAAATTGTCTGATCTCTATATGTTTGGTCCTAGAGTGCTGGACTGGATTTTTGACAATGCAAAGAGCTGAAGCACTATCCATTAACAATGGAGTCTTAGTCTCTGTAATGCCATAATCCAAAAGTTGGTTTTGAAGCCAGAGTACCTGAGATGTACAGCTTGCAGCAGCAATGTACTCAGCTTCCGCATGGATGTAGCAACTGAGGTCTGTTTCTTGCTCTGCCAAGAATTAAGCAGTTGCCTAGAATTGGCATCCACCAGAAGTTGATTTCCTGGTCAACTTACACCCTGCATAGTCACTGTCAGAAAAAGCAACTAATTTACCAGAATGGTTGGTAGAATACCATAAACCTAGAGATGGAGTGCCTTGCAGATATCTAAAGATCCTCTTGACTGCAATCAGATGAGACTCTTTAGGTGCAGCCTGAAATCTAGCACAAACACATGTAGCAAACATAATATCTGGTCTAGAAGCTGTTAAATACATCAAGGACCCAATCATACATCTGTAAAGTGTTTCATCAACCACTTTACCTTTCTGATCTGAATCCAGTTGTGTGGTGCTGCTCATGGGAGTAGAACAGGGCTTACAGTTTTGTAAATCAAACTTTTGCAAAAGTCTTTTGTATATTTGGATTGATGAATAAAAATTCCATCACCTTTTGTTTGATTTGCAACCCCAGAAAGAACTGTAATTCTCCCATGGCACTCATTTCAAACTTCTGTTGCATCAACTTTGTAAAGGCATCACACAACTTTGGATCAGGATGCAAAAATAATATCATCTACATAAATTTGAACAAGTAGATTATGCTGCCCAGCTTTCTTAATAAATAAAGTCTTGTCTATGGAGCCTCTAGTGAAATTGTTTTCCAGAAGAAAGTTTGATAATGTCTCATACCAGGCTCTGGGAGCTTGTTTTAACCCATAAAGAGCTTTATCAAGCTTATACACCCAATTAGGATGTTTATTGTCCTCAAGCCTGGAGGTTGACATACATAAACCTCTTCTTTAACTTTTCCATACAAAAATGCACTTTTGACATCCTTTGAAAGACTTTAAGTTTTTGATAAGCAGCATAAGCTAAAAACAATCGAATTGCTTCCAGTCTGGCTACAGGGGCAAAGGTTTCATCATAATCAATACCTTCTTCTTGTGCAAACCCCTGAACACCAGTCTGGCCTTGTTCTTAACAATAAGCCCATTTTCATCAGTTTTGTTCCTAAACACCCATTTAGTGCCTATTGCACACTTACCTGGAGGTAGAGGAACCAGTTCCCACACTTGCTGTTTCTTGAACTGAAGAAGCTCAAGCTGCATGGCATCAACCCATCCATTGTCCTTTAAAGCAATGTGATAATTCTTTGGCTCTTGCTGACTGATGAAGAGAGCATAGAAGCAGAAATTTGACAATTGACTTCTTGTTGATACACCAGCAGTTATATCACCAATGATTTGAGACATGGGGTGATTCTTCAGATCTTGATATACAATGAGATCTGTGCAAGTGTTTGTAGCCGGTTCAGTAGCAACCGATGGTGATGGTGAATCATTTCCTTGAAACCATCAGTGGATGGTAATTCAAAGGAAGTTGAATTCGAACAAATCTCATCAGCATTTGTTGTGGATGGTGCTACTGGCGCTACAGAACATCAGGTCTAGTTGACTCAGGCAGCTGATCACTAAACCTGAAGAGGTGAGTACTGCAATCATCATCATCATCAGCAGTACCACCAGGTGGTGAACTGTTGACAGGAGCAACAGCAGGAGTTTGATAAGGAACATATTGCAGTATGTCCAGATCAAATAACTCCACAGGACTTTGTGGAATCTTGTCCTTTGGAGATTCATTAAACTTAACATGTAGAGTTTCTTCAACCATCTTTGTTCTGCAGTTGAAGACTCTGTATGCTTTGCAAGTAGATGAATAACCAACAAAGTATCCTGCATCCACCTTAGGATCAAATTTGTGGAGTTGATCCTTTGTGTTGAGAATAAAACAGGGACACCCAATGCTTTGAAAAATGAAATCAGTGGAGCCAAATGATGGAGAACTTCATATGGAGTCTTCATCAACCTCTGATTTACTAACACTCTATTTTGCACATAACAAGCTGTGTTGACAGCTTCAGCCCAAAAGGTCAATGGTAAACCTGAGTCAGCCAGCATGGACCTTGCAGCTTCAATGAGGGTCCTGTTCTTTCTCTCCACTACTCCATTTTGTTCCGGAGTCCTTGGAATGCTGAACTGCCTTTTGATTCCCTTTGAGAGATAGAAGTCATCAAGTGTATGATTTCTGAACTCAGTTCCATTATCACTCCTGATACACTTGACAGGAAGGGAATACTGCTTCTCAATGTACAGCACAAAGTGGATAATCTTCTGAGCAGCCTCATCCTTTGAATGTAGAAAGAAAGTCCATACAAATCTGGAGTAATCATCCACAATTACCAGACAGTATCTCTTCTTTGCCATGCTCATTACTCTCACAGGACCAAATAATCCATATGCAGTAATTGCAAGCAGGCAGTGGACTTGGACACTTCAATAGGAGGAAATGAGACCTTGTGCTGTTTTCCTTTTAAACAAGCAGTGCAAGTTTCATCACAGTGGAACTCCTTTATTGGTAAGCCTCTGACTAAACTATTGTGGCTAAGCTGATTCATGTTTTTGAGATTAACATGACCAAGCCTCCTGTGCCATAGTTTAGATTCTTGAAAAGAGGCTTTGGAAAATAGGCAAGGATTACCTTTGAGATCTATCTTCTTAGAGAGATCTAAGGCATACACTCTTCCTGTCCTGTTGGCTTTCAGGAGAGTGTGATCATCCAACACCTTGTCAATCAAGGGCAAAACTTTGGATGACAGAATCCTACAGTTTTGACTTGTGAAAAGGGCAACATGGCCTTTATCACACATTTGACTGACACTCAAGAGGTTGTACTTGAGATTTTCCACATGATTAACATCATCAAATTTGATTTCTCCATTGGAGACAAAGCCTTACCGATGATGTAACCCCTAGCATCATTGCCAAAAGAGACAAATCCCTTCTTTCCTTGAGAGTAGTCATGAAGAAGAGAGATGTTCCCAGTCATGTGCATGGATCCCCCACTGTCTACATACCAGATGCTATTTTGGCATGTTGAAGAACCCTGCAATAATAAACAATCAGTTAGTTTTTAAGACCCAAACCTTTTTGGTTTTGGGCCTGGTCTCATCAATAGATGGTAAACTAGCATGTTTATTTGTAACAACAGCCTGAGAGGAAGAAGATGGTGCAGAAGAGGAGTCCTTTGGCTTAGACCTCCTTTTCTGTGGTTTCAACATAGGAGAATCTAGTTGGTTAACTCTACCCAACAGATGTTGTACCATCATCACCAGCTGTGTCTGATTTTGTGATAAAGCTTTCAGCTCATCAGACACATTGCTAGTGGGTTAGATAAGGTCCTATGTTGCACCTTCTTCTTTTGAGCACCCTCAGCTGTCACCTGTTTAACACCTTCCTTTTTGAATTGCTTTAAGGACTTAGGGTTACAGGATTTGATGTTGCTGATACAAATGTGGTCTCAAACTCATTTTTCATTTTTACCATTTTCTCATTAATTTCTTCCTTTTGTTTGAGTTTGGAACCTCTTTTGTACCAGCATCATCTGTAAGATGATTGAACAAACCACATACTTCACATGGTTTCTTCTTCATCTTAGGTTGATCATCAACTAAAGATGGTGAAGCAACAGAAGACTTGTTCTTCAATGCTTTGGAAGCATTGGTTGCTTTCTGACAGCATCTTTAGTAGTCTTCAAACTCTTTCTACTGCCAGTTTTCTTCTCTTCAGTACTGACAGCAGTTGAAGTTTGAACTTCAGGAGTTGAATCCTGCTCTCCAGTCCTTTCAGGACCTTCAGGATTGACTCTGAGTTGATCAACTTATTGATCATGTGAATGTCAGCATTTGGACCATCAACATCAGCTGATAGGTTCAAAGAGGACTTGATACTGACTGCTACTTCTGATTGTGCTGTATCAGAAGGTAGATCACATGACTTGATGGATTGGTTATCACTCTCACCATCAGATTCTACCTCTGCTCTTGGGGTAAAATCTGTAGGTGGAGCAGTGTGATTGTAACCAATTCCAAACTTCACATTTGAAGCATTGCTTACTAAGAAGCATTTCAAAACCTTTGCATGATTGTACCCATCTATCACACTCGACCTGGGTAACTGCAAGGTTTTCTTTGAGATCTTTGTACTTCTCTAGAAGTACATCTTCTCTAGCCTTATCATCAATTATTTTGCAATTCAATTTATAAACCTCATCATTTTTATCTTTGAGCACAGACTCAAACTCAGCTTTGTTTTTGGAAATTATTTGTTCTAGCTCAATGTCTTATTAATTAAAGCTACATTTGCTTCTCTAATAGAAGCAATGCTGCTATGCATTGTTCAGAACATAATTTGGCTTTTGCCTCAGAGGATACCTGTGATACCTGAGGTGTAGAGGCATTGGAAGATGAAGTATCAGCAGACTCCAAAGCCATAAGAGCTAGATTCCCAAGGGACTGTCACCACCATGTTGACCAGCACCTGAGAACAGTTGATCATGACCAGACAAGTCATCTGGTAAACTGCTCCAGTCAACAACTCCTGGGGTGAAGAAGCTGTGTTGTTGAGATGAAGGTTGTTGATGAGATGGGGAAGGCTGAGGTTCTGGTAATGCATGAGGTTGTGGTGTCATAGGAACTTGAACTTGACTTGACTGTGGCATGTAATAACAAGGGTACTGATAAGGCATTTGACCCTGAGGAACACAAATATGCCGGAGATTGTTGTTGAGGATGATGGCTAGATGTGACAGGATGTTGCCCTCTGTTTTGTTGACTGTTGCCAGGAAAAGTCACAAAGGGTGCAGTAGAGTTTGATCCAGTTGATCTACACTCTCTTGCAAAGTGTCCAAGCCGTTGGCATTTGTGACACCTCAACTTGCTCTTGTCAAAACCAACTTTGGTTTTGCCAGAGAGTCCTGGGAATTTTCTTCCAGTTCTTTTGTAGAACTTCTGAGATCTGATATTTATCAAGGCCATTTGCTCAAAATATCCATCTCTTCTAAGTCATCATCAGCAATCCCCTTGAGATCATCCATAATGAAGCATAAATTGTCATTATTACCACCAGTAAACTGACCATCAACACTTACAAATGCAGAATTAGAAGTGCTCGAAGAGAAATTAATATGCTCATCATACTGGCATTCAGATGCAGCATATTCTGACTCATGACCCACCAAGGCAGTGTTGCCTTGAATAAAGTCTTCAGTGAGCTTTCCAGATGAAGACAGCTTTCTCTCTCTGTTCTATCTCTCTCTCAAAAGTGAGCAATTTCCCATGGAGTTGGGTGAGAGATAGTTTGTCCAAACTTGCACTGGAGCGTAGGACAATAGTATATGTGTCCCATCTCTCAGGCAGTGATCTGAGAAATCTGTTATTCATTTGAATATTGGAGTATTCAAGTTTGACCATTTTTAGTTCAGAGATCAAACAAGAAAACCGCTCATATTGTTGAGTCAGTGTCTCACCCTTTCTATGAGAGAATGTCTCATATTGTTGGGCAAGAATTTCTCTATTATTTGCCAAGACCTCATCAGTTCCTCCAAATTGTTCTTTCAAAGCAATCCAGAGGTCATGGGCAGTTTCATGATGCATTAGCCCAGAATAGATTTCATTGGGCAAAGCCATGGCCAGAATTCCATGGGCTTTTGCATCAATCTCAAGCAACTTTTTATCCTCATCTGAATATTGCTCCCTCCTCTTCGGAACCATTGATTGGTTTCCGGTTTATTCACCATAGGCTTGTGTGGACCATGTACCACTGATGTCCAACACCCTGCGCTGTTAACAGACAGGTGATGGAGCATACGTCTTTGCCATATGTTATACTCATTCCTAACCAGCATAGGAGGCTTGGTTGAGGAACCAGTATTGTGAGGATCATTGGAGGGAGTGGTCATTTTAGTTCAAAAACAGTTTAGTTCAAGTTTTAAAAAGTTTTAGACAAACCACAACAAACTCAATGAGAACCAAGAATAAGATCTCAGGATGAATGAGCAGAAATACAGAAAATTCAATCTCTATAACCGTTTCTTGCAAAAAAAAAAGCTAATTCGATCAAACTTGGATCTTGAATAGCAGTTTCAATGATCAATTATTAGATCGATCAATGATTAACCTGCTCTGATACCATTTGACAGGATCAGTGATCGCAAGTTTGATGTTTATCAGAATGTAAAGCAGCGGAATACACAAACACGAATTAGACAAATTGTAGCAAGCAACATATATGTAAGCGTTAAGATCGCATACGGTATAGGGAGAGAATATGAATTTCTGATTTCTAGGAATGTTTATAGATGGAGAATATTTCTAATCAAATCAATCAAACATTCCATTCAATTGCTCATATCGCTCAATGATTACAATGGGTTGTCACTCCTTATATAGAGTGCAACAGTCACTGCTGTTATCACGGAAAGTGACAACTGGCAGATCCAATACAGAAATAACTAAATCTTAACAAACTACTGAAATGTTCACAACTACTGAGAACATATCAGCAGGTTAAGTACAAAATATAAAACTACTGAAACTACAACGACTGAAGAACAAGCTCTTCAGTCGTTTTACAAAACTACTGAAACATAACATAAAACTACTGATATCACAACTACTGAAGAAGTACTCTTCAGCAGTTGTGACAAACTACTGAGGCTTCAGTACTTGGTCTTCAGACTTTGACCTTCAGGCGTTTCATCAGCTGATGACTTCAGTAGATATCATCAGCTGATGTCTTCAGTCTTTGTCTTCAGACTTTGTACATCAGTTGTTGATCTTCAGTACTTGTGAACTCTTCAGCTGTTGTACTTCAGTACTTGGTCTTTCAGCTTCAGCACTTGTGTTCTTCAGCTGTTGTACTTCAGCACTTTGGTTCTTCAGCTGTTAAGGTCTTCAGCACTTGATCTTCAGCTGTTGAAGTCTTCAGTACTTGTCAAACTACTGATGAGGCTTTCAGCAGTTGTTGTGATACCGTGTGGGACTTAGAGATTTTCTGATCTTGGCTCATTGGTTCTTTTGGTCCAACAGGAATTTTCATCCTAGGTGTGAGGATCATGCACTCATGTTATGTGAAGAGCATTTGATGCTTGTGATCACAAAACTGAGAAACACTTAACAAATTGTGTTCAAGCTGTTTGACGAAATTAACTTTGTCAACTTTTAATTTCCATTGGATATACTTCCTCTGCCAAATATATCCTCCGGCCTCACACTCCAACCTGGACAAGACCTCCCTCATAATGTTGAAATTGTTGAAGGAGAGATCTATTCCCTGTCATGTGCCTAGAGTATCCACTATCCACAATCTAGACATTGTTATTCTTGTCATATGGATGTCCTTGCACAAAAGATGAGATGATAGTTTTTGATTAGAGACCCAAGCCTTGTTGGTCTTGGGTTCTTCCAATGATAGTGACATAATTGAACAAAGGTTAAGCATGGGGGTTCAATAGATGTCTTTGAAGAAGAGGTTTGGGTTGCGGCATCCTTCGTGATCTTTCAATCCATCTTTTGGTTGATTATTGAGGATGAGCCTTTTGAGGCTTGCACAGCATGGCATTCTTTCGAAGCTTCTTTCTTTTCGGAAGAATCCTTCACCACCTTTTCTTCCGAAGCAGTCTTCTTCTGAGGTGGTTTCAAGGAGTTCTTTTGTTCTTTTCATTTTTACAGCTTTAGTTTTCGAAGCCATTTTCCCTTCGTAAGAAGATTTTCTTCCAAAAGCAACCTTGCTTCAAAACTAGCTTTCCCTTTTTCATTACTTGGACCATTTGATAGGGTCCAAATGAGAAACCTTTCCTGACTCCTTCTTTCTTAACATTATTTGCATAATGTGTGCTAGCAGGATTTTAGTAACAATCTTTAGCCATGTGGTTCTGCAGACCACACATTATGCATGCAATGTTAGTCTTTTGGGAGTTTGAGGATTGCTGTTTCTTTTTCTTTTTCTCTTTATCAGCAACCTTTCCTTTCAACTTTGATCCTTTGGTAGGACAGGAATGTTGGTACTACACTTCTTTCCTAGGTCAGAGTTACCTACCACTTAGAATCCAGCTAAGATGAATACACCTTTTTGTTTTGGGTCAATCATTAGCTTGGACTCAGCCACTTTCTTGGCAGTTCTTCTTGCAGCTTTAGCCCTGCTTCTTCTAGCTTTGGTGGTTAGGATTTGATCTTCACTAGGAGAGGTGGGTTGAATTACTTGTTCCTTCCCTATGGCCTCTATTATTGCATCATTCTTCAAATCAAGTGAAGATGGGTTAGCAGATAGGACCTCATGCTCTTCAGTACCACATCTAGGTTATCTTATGGACTTATAAGAATATGGTGGAGCAATTTCAGTGGGAGGATGATGCAATAATAGCTTGGAAGTACTGCTCAGAAATAGCATACTTCCTAGCTTGAGCCTCTGCAGTGACAAGCTAGGCTTGAGCCTCAGACAATTTGGACATTAAATCCTTTATTTGAGTCTTATAGTTTGTATGTTCATGTTTTAACAAGGACACAGTTTTCCCCAACTCTTCAATTTTTCTTTGATAGCCAGATTCGGCCCTTTTAAAGTTAGATTTTAAAATATTTAGAAACTGAATATTGTATTTAATCTCCATATTGTAGTCCCGATCTAGTTTAACCTTAGCAATACATGCAGGAGTACAGAGATGTTCATATACATTACTAGCATTTGTCCCTGCCGTGAGTGCTTGAGCAGGAATCACATCCTATACCATAAAGCTCCAGTCAACTTCTTGAGCCAATGCAGCTGTCTCTGTCGACTTTCCAGTGGGCTTTGATGTAGAGGGATGTGTGGAGGCCTGTGGGGTTCCTGGATTTGACTTAGGAGCCTTGCATTCCCTTGCAAATGACCAAGCTGGTTACAGTTGTAACATTTGGCCTTGGTTTTGTCAAACCCAAATTTATTGTTGGTTGGGTTCTGGGATTATTGCCTTCCAGTTCTCTTGAAGAACTTCTTTGCTCTATAGGTTAAAAGAGCCATTTGTTGAACAATGTCAACATACTCCACATCATCTGGACTGAAGCACTCTAGATCCTGAAAGCAATACTGAAAATCACTAGAGTGTCCATTTCCTGAGACAAAGGCACAGTTGTCCTGAAAAGAACTATGTTGAGTCTGTCGAGACCTTGGAGTCTCAGGAAATGTGATGTATGGTCCAGATGAGCAGGATGGCTGCTTGGTGTAAGTCAGGTACTGTTGAAGTTGTGTGGGATCTGAGCCTTCAGTAACCATCAAGGTGTTGCTAGCAGGAAGACTCAAGGGTCCGCTTGTCTGATGGCCTTTTTTGCTCTCCATCTCTATACGGTATCCATCAAGGATGTCATAAAGTTCAGTAATGGTGAGGGTGTTCAAATTTTATGTTCTCTTAATAGAGACACAGTAGAATGTCCACTTATTTGGAAGAGCACTCATGAACTTTCATGTGAGGTCTCTAAGTTCAGGAGTAATCTTCACAGACTGAAGGGAGGAAATAATATCTATGTACATGAAATATTGCTAACTGAGAGTCTCTCCAGCAATATAGGTGAAGTTCTCAAACTGCTACTTTAGTGAGTCCTTCTTGGAGTCATTTGAGCTAGAGTACATTTGAGCAAGTGCATCAAATAGTTCTTTAGCTGACTAGCAATGCTCAAACCCCCATGATGGAGTTGGGTATTGCAGTCATAAGAATAGTCATTGCATTGCTGTCAACATCCATCTTTTGCTGGTCCTTATCATAGTAGTCTTCAACAGCCTTCTCTATCATAGCACCGTTTCCACCAAGTGCTGCCACCTTGGGTTTATATGCCCATTGACAATAGAATACCACATCTTGCTGTCTTGATACCTGATGAAGCCTTCCATGTGTCTGCTCCATGATCTGAAGTTTTTAGGAGTGATGATGGGAGCTTTAGTCATAGTTCCCATCTCTACTTCAGACTTCTCGAGGGCCATTTTGAGTGAGCTATAAGGAGGAGTAAAAATAGGTTAATTAGGATGGTAAGATCTCACACTCAAGTGCCTAAAGAGCTCTGATACCAATTGCAAAATCGTTTTTGACACTTGACACTTGGTTTTTCTCTCAAACTCACTTATGTTACACATAGATCAGATGAAGCGAAGTCTATTCTAAGAGTTGATAGTAATATAATAAGTAACAGAGAACACAAAGATAATTTTCAAGGTATTTGAATATATTGCTTCTCAACTCAAAGTATTACAAGACTCTTACAAACATGATGTTTTGAGTTACAATGAGAAACTATATATCATACTACCTACAGCCAGATATACTTTGATACCAGCTGGAATCCTCTAACTAAAGCAAATACTACAAAGCTATAGTTTAAGGTATCCTAGATAAAGTCTTATCTAAGATATGGTAGTCATGACATGTCCATGACTTACCTTTTGTCTCCAACTAAAGTTGGTAACTTGTACTAACATAAAAAGGTGAATAGTGGAATAAAATATGGTCAACTACATGGCCTTCTGGGAAAACACCATGTAGTATCAGAGGTCTGTAGCGGAGTGTCAGAGACTATACTTATGGCCACTGGTTCATAGTAGTGTCTTCCGAAGGTTAAATGGCTTCGGAAGAACAAGTACTTCCGAAGCCACTTATACTTCAGAAGAGGCTACTTCTTCTAATGCTTGATGGACTTCTTCTGTTCTTCATACTTCAGAAGTTCACTTATGATCTTTTCTTGTAAGACTTGATCTTGGAAGTGAGCACTTTGTATTGGGAAGTAGAGTTTGTCTTCAGAAGTAAAACTTTTACATTGTCTTCGGAAGAACTCTATTTCCTTCGGAAGTCCCATACTTAGCTTCGGAAGTCCCATACTTAGCTTCGGAAGTCCTTTGTAAGTGGTACCAAAATTTGTTAAAGTGAATTGGTTTTGGTTGGACCAGCTTTACTCTTGATCCAACATGGAATAATCTGAACGAGTTGGTGATAAGAAATTTACGTCCTTAGCATGAGATAGATCGAGTTGAAAGTGATTCTTAGGATTAAGATTGGGAGTTTGACATATAGGAAATACACATCTCATTTTAGTGAGCCGGGTTGGTGCCTCACCTAGTGACTACTAAAGAAAGAAGGATGAAATGTCATGTGTAGGATTTAACTTCAAAGGTTAGGACATATTTTAATGCTAGTAGGGCGAAGATTTTTGACTCTGTGATGGAATTGAGTAGGATAGTTTATGATTATATGGTTGCTAATGAACCAGTTAAGGATGTAGGGAAGAAGAGATGGTTTGGAGGTGACAAGAAAGAAAGTAATAACATGGCTACTACCAAGGTGAAGAAGATGAAAGTGGAATCGTCTAGTATATGGAAGAAAGCACGTAAGCGAATGCAGGCTTGGTTGAAGTTTATGTTATAGATGTGGAAAGTCTGGGTAGTTCTTCAAGGATTTTCCTAATTTGCTAAAGTTCTAGATTATGGCAGGCTAGAACACTATAGTCGAGAATGTAAAAAGGCTATGGTGGCAAACTCGAGTAAATAAAAGAGATGATGAAAGAGAAGAGAGATAGTGACAACCTAAGGACCAAGGCTAAGCCTTTCACTATGACACGGGAACTGGCTAGAGCTGAACCCAATGTCGTGCCAGGTATGTTTCTTGTCAACAACGTACTTGCTTTTATTTTTTATTAAATAGGGCAAGTAAGATTTTCATAGATGCTTCCATTTGTGATATGATAAAATGGTTCGACTAAAGAGATATAACATATATTTGAAGTAGAACTATTATTAGAAAGACCACTAAAATAACCGAGGCAAAGATAATTGTAACATAGAATTGGAAGCTCATAGATTTCCTGTTATGTTGTTTTTTATGACCCTAGGATGATTCAAATTTATGTTAGGTATGGATTGGTTAGTAGCCTGTGGGGCTAACATAGTTTGTTTCAAGAGAAATATGGTTTGGTTGATAGCGCTAGATGGTAGCAAGTTACGCTTTATGACGATGAAGTTTATGAAATTCCAAAGATGATATCCATGATAAAGGAAGAAAAGTTTACGAGGTGAGAGTGTGAAGCTTTCTTGGCATATACTATAGATGCTAAAGCTAAAACATTAAGGTTGAAAGATGTGCCCTTGGTGTGTACCTTTCTAGATGTGTTCTTTAAAAAACCTATCGAGGATACCACCCGATCAAAAGATAGAGTTTCAAACTGACCTTGTGCTTGTACCTCAGCCCGTTGCTAAAAATCCATAAATTTTGGCTCCGTCAAAGATAATAAATTAATAACCCAACTACAGGACGTTCTCGGTAAAGGTTATATCTAACCGAGAAATTCTTTATGCGGTGCTCTAGTGCTATTGTAAATAAAAAAGATGGTAGCATGCGTATGTTTATTTCCTATAGATATCTAAATAAGCTCACGATAAAGAACAAATACCTTTTGCCTAGGATTGATGATCGACCTCAGATTGGGTTTTCTTCAGCTAAAGGTACATTTTTACATAAGCTTCATTGGAAATAGAGCCGAGTGGAATTTAATATATTTTCTATCTTTATTTTTAAATTCAAAATATACATCATTCACGTGTTATGTTGTATGTATAATTAAACTTCATTCGATATCAACCTAACATTAGGTTCAGTTTCGTACACAACGTTATGACAATTTTTTTCAAAAGAACATGATTTGTTTTTATTAAAACTCTGAATGTATCATTCGTATGTGTATGTTTAAATATGAAGTTTATTTAACACCAAGTTTACACAACGCGTGGGTAAATCTTACTAGTTAGATATATGACTAATCTGATTAGCACTCGTGTATTACTCTAATTAAATAAATTAAATATTAAATAATAATTAATAAAAATTTATTAATTACAAAACGACATATTGAGATAAGATATGATTAAAATTTGTATCACTAAGGACTTTATGTAGTAAAATAATCATATCAAATATTTAAACTTTTGTTTCTAAACTTTTGTTCAAACTTTTTTTAGTATTTTGTATCAAAATAAACCAGTTTAAAAATATAAGTTTTAGAAATTTTCTTATTATAAATCTAAATTTTATAAAATTCTACTCTTTTTGATTAAATAGATTGGTTTTAAAATATTTTGTGTTCTTAAAATGTTTAATGTTTTAGAAAAAAATCTTATTTTATAAACATTCATGTCTTTAGAAATGACATTTATAAAAAATCTCTTTCTTATTTATTATAAAAAAATTTTAATACTAAAAAGATTAAAATTATATCATTAGTATTTAATTTAGTTATTAAATACTATGCTAGATACACGTTTGTTACACGGGTTAAAGTACAAAATTATATAATAAATTATATGTGTATAATCTAATATATGTTATAGATAACATATCAATAAAATTATTATATATAAAAAAATATTTAAGGTATAAATAATAGTATAAAAGGAAAAATATTTTACTATGCACAAATATACATAAACCATTCTATATATCTTCTAAAAATATCAGGACCGTGTGCGTACGGAATACTAACAGATTCTGTGTTTATACCGAATCAAATAGTGCAGAATCCTATTTGATTGGCGATCCAAATAGTAAGATAAAATCCCCGATCGATTTAAGATTGAAACTAAACGTTATGAACGAGTAGAGATCGATCAGGATTGATCTATGAAGTTGGACAAGCTTCCTTGGACGTTCTAGATGGCTAGGGTTCGTGTATTATGAAGTATGCTCTTAATTGTTCTTCAAGTGTTTTTTTTCCACGAATTAGGTGATATTTATAGGTTATGCATTTCCAATCGTACAATTGAACCATTAGCATGGTTCAGTCGTGCGACAAAATCATGCGATTGATCCATACGCATGACTGAAGGTTCAGTCGTGCGACTGAGTCAATCTTATATCTCGATCGTGTGACTGATCCAGTCTCCTGGTTCAGTCGTGCGACTGGTCCATTAGCATGAGGTATTCATGCGTATGGTCCATAAGCATGGTCCATTAGCATGAAGACTCATACGACTACGTTTGAACATATTTCTCAATCATTATTGACTAAGAACTATGCACAACAACCTCAAACCTATATAGTAGGTTCATTATACTTCAATACACAATAATACTATGAAATATTAACATTATAGACATCAACCACATATTATATTTCATCTAACCCATTCATTATATATGTGTAAGACATGAAAGACTTTTATATTAAGCACATAAACTAGGAACATATGAATCAAAAAACTCCCCATTGGACCTAGTTTACTCTATTGTTTGACATCCTTCATATGTTTTTCAAATTTCTTGTACTTCTCCTCTCTTGTAACTCCTGTATGTATTTCAAACGCAAAACAGAGTCATATCATATTTTGGAATTGGAGGACTTGTACAATATCTTGCGTGTCATAGAACAGTGGCCACTTATATAGACTGTAGACATCTTTAGCTGACAAGATGGTAAGCCACATTGGGTCAAATACCCTGATAGTTTCCATTTTGCTCTCTCTGCTTAGAACTATGACCGCTTCGCCCGTCCTCTAGTGATAATGCCACCATTTGAAATGTGGAGTGAAATCCTGAGGAATTTACCATAAGGGAATCTTTGAAATTGTGCATTGAGGACTCCACTTCAGCACTACTTTCGGCTTCCCAGATATAGGGCAAGCTTCAGATCTACAGATGTACCTCTTCGGTTGTTGAGGTCTGAAGTTTACCCACCTGGAGTGGTATTCCTTCTTTAGTGCAGCTCCAAACCAACCTGACATCTTTCTAGGATCAGCATACAACAGATTTAAGCATGCTAGCTAGTTGAGCTCAAACCCTGGGAGAGTCTTCAGATCATGAGGATATCTAAAGTACTCGATCCCCTTCTCTTTTTTTACTGCATAAACATTTAAGTCCTCAAAATAGGTCCACACAATTATTTTTCTAGACACCTTTTGATGTTTCTTGACTTTGTAGAGTTTGGTGGAAGCATTTTGCTTTGGAGTCGTGCGCTGGGCTCTTATTACAGCAAAACAAGCTGCCCATTCAGCCTTCTTGATATCAACATTTGCATCTGAGGCTTAAGCTTGGTTTTCATACTTTTTCTTTTCCTTCTCCATTTCATCCAGCTTCTCAAATGTAGCACTGCCGAAAGTATCACCCAAGTTGGGTATCATATTTCCCTCGCGGTCAGTGTACTCTGGATAGTGTTCTGCTGTAACATCCTCAATCTTAATCTCATCCACATCCTGCAGCTCCTCATCACTTAATACATCAAATTCTAGAGCATCTTTAACAATTTCATCCGGATTGAATCAGAACATCTCAGCTAGCTGCTCGTCAATCAGATCATGTATAATTTCTCCTTCTTTGGGAGTATAGCTCACTAAGCTTCGGATGATCCCTTGCAATTCAAGAATTATAATGAATTGAGACTTGATTTGCTGTAGGGGAGTAACATCCTATTCATCCTGCTGTAGAGATTTATCTGCTTATTAGACATTAAGCATATCACACTCAATTCATTAGATAAAACATGTAAGCATAAATAAATGAACATTAGTTATATTTATGTAATATAGCATTCAAGTACAAAAGTTTTAAATACATAAACATCTAATAATTACTTTTGTCTTGCTCCATTGATTCTACTGTTGGTGGGGCTGAAGAAGATGCTCCTCGATCTTGGCTATGTTTGGTATGCCTCTCTTGAGCTTGAGGAGAGGCTGATGCAGCAGCATCACCTTCCTGATCGTCATCATCTTCTCTCTCTTTTCCACTTGGTCCACCCTCTCTAACCTCCTCCTCAGAGTCATCTTCATCCTCTTCATCATTCTTATCATCATCATCACCATCATCACCATGGCCATCCTTTATCTTCAAAGGCTCATATTTATATCTTTTAAGCCTGAGGAGTATCTTCTTGTTCTTTGTCTCCAGTTCTTCAATCCTCTGAACTGAATGGGCATTCTGCTCACGGAGCTGTGTAATCTGCTCAGCCTGAGCAACATTAAGCTCCATTAGCTGGTTGAGCTATGCAGCTCTTTGCTCATTAGTAGTCAGCAGCTTTAGAACAATATGGTTAAGGTTGGCTAGCTATTCCTCTAACCCAATGTGGGGTAGGGAGTGTCCAGCGGTGAATGGAGTGTGAGTGGACGGGCCGGCTTGGTGAGTGGTGGTGGTAGTAGTGGATGTGGTGAATATGGGAGGTGGAATGTGTATGGGCTATGGTGGAGTGGCTGCGGTAGTGGTGGTGAGATGAGAGAAAATAGTAGTGGTTGGAGTGGTGGTGGTAGTGGTGGTAGGAGGTGTAGTAGTGGGTGGAGTGGTAGTGGTAGTAGTAGCTATAGGGGTGGAGATACGAGGTACGGTTGTGGTGGTAGCTGTGGTAGTGGTGGTGGGAGTAGTAACTAGGGTGATCCTCTGCCTCTTATTCTTCTTCCCATAGGGTTGGGCCATCCTTTTCTTCCGAGCGCTTGGAGACAAAGGCTCCCCCTGAGCCGAGTGGCTGGTCTGGGGTGTAAGTAGGATCAGTATATTCTGTAGCGCCACCCTTTGACCCAGCCTGGCGTCCACCAACCGCCTCTTTACCTCTCTCGGTGGCCACAACCCTACTCCCAACTGTCCTCACGAGAGGCTCCTCATTTGACTCATTAACTTCATTTACCTAAAAATCAAGGTGGATTGGAGCCTGCTAGGATCCACCAGGAGCCTCACTACCTTAACCATCACCATGGTCGTCGTCATCGTCATCTGTATCATCAGTGGGTAGCTCAATCGACTCGATGTCTGAGTCACTCTCATCGTGACGCCACTTCTCGTGAGAAGGCGCCACATAATCAACACTTTCCAAGTGCCTGAATAATCTCCTGACAGGGGGCTTCACCTGCTTCCCCCTGTATACCTTCATCCTACCCAAGGTGGTATCATCCATCACCTCGAGTACCACGGCATCTTCTTTCTCCTTTGGCAATGACGGAAGCTTCTCGTCAATAATAAGCTGTAAGAACCGAGGGTAAATGCAAAATCCCTCCTTACCCTTGGCCTCTAGGTTCTCGACCATGTAAGAGAAGATCATATTAGAGAAGCTAAAAGGATGGTTCAGCACCAATGCCACATATGCATTTTTGATTGGTCAGATAAATCATCAAATCCTCCCCTCCATGATGCTATTCACTTCAGAATGACATGGGCCAGGTACTTGAACTGGGACACAGGTTGCTTTTGTTGAGCACACCTGAGTTGATTTCCCAGTGTACTTCATCCGTAGAAAACAGCCCCTTACTGTCAAAGGATGTAACTTGGTCGGGTGGGCATCATCATCACCCAGATCCAGTACACATCTTAGATCAACTGCAGTAACTTCGATCTCTTGACCAAAAATGGAGCTTCTTATACAGTAAGGCTAACTGGATCTGTCAACTGAAGAACCTTCCCAGAAGGCCTGCTATAGAGACCGGTAGGGTGTGCAAGGAGCAGAGATAGCTAGATCCTCGACCTCCTCAGAAAAGCAATAATCCCAGCAAACTCGGTAGCATTCCGAGTGGTAGTGTCAAGATGAGCATAGATGTTGTGCTTGGTGTTGATAGTCCACCTATCAGCCATGTTTCTGTAACTCAAGACACATATACGTTAGATTTGAGCATAACAGAAGACAGTTGAAATTAAACTGTTTTGCCATTAGTCTAGTTCAATCGTGCGATTGAACCATACGACTGAGTTCAGTCGTGCAATTGAGCATGCGGCTGAGTTCAGTTGTGCGATTAGCTTGCGACTAAACTTAGTCGTGTGTTGGGCCATGAGGTTGAGTCAATTGTGTGACTGAACTCAAACGCCTGGTTCATTCGTGCGATTGAGTCATACGCCCAGCTCAATCGTTCGATTGAAGTTCATCAACAAGTCCATTCGTATAAATCTATGTTCGACACTCTAACCTTGAATCTAGGTCAAAACTTGATGTTAAACATTATGTTTAGACTCATTAGATTCGTGGGGACCCTAACTATCACTTTATGTCCTTCATTTTAATGATTATGCATATTTAAGCGGTTTATTTTGAAGAGTTTATCTAAGTTCTTTTTTTGAACGATTTCGGTCATTAGGGGTTGATTACACGGGACATTGAAGTCGATTTTAGTCACACATTACCTGTATACGCAGAAAGTAAACGTTAGAATCACTATCAAGATGCCAGATCAATCAAACAAAATTTGGGCAGAGTCTTGGTACTTTCGAGCGACTAAGGGCGATTGAGGGGTGTTGAGAACATGCGACCGACTCCCTGCTATTTATACTAAGTTTACCTTCAGTCGTGCGACTGGGTTCAGTTGTGCGACTAGACTCATACGTATGGTTCAATCGTGTGATTGGCTCATACTTGTGATCCAATCATGCGACTGGTCCATACTTATGGTCCATTCCTGTGATTGGCCCATACTATAGTCCAATCATGCGATTGGTCCATACTTATGAGTTTGACCTCTTTCACATTCAAACATACACGTTTAACTATTGATAAAATGTTATGACCAATGATCATCTCAGACATAACCTTTTTAATTGAAAAATTGTTTGATCACCTCAGAAGTGATCCTTTTAATTCAAAAACCCGATTGGTCACCTTAGACGTGACCCCTTTTAGTGAGTGATTCATAGATTGAATCTAGATGTATAGTCCGACTTTTAGCTAACAAATAACTAAAAATTAAATAAAACAACTTGAAATTTGAAACGAAACAAGATATTTTTTGTATTTTTGATTGGAGATGGATTTAAACCTATTAGAGTACTTCTAACCGATTTTACATCCTGGACAACACAGCTTCAAGTCTATTTTATCATTTATGGTATGATTCATTATTGAATCATATAGGTATATCAGAATCATTTGTGACATTTTAATAAACCATTTTGATGCTAGATTCTTGTTTTGACCGAGAGTCAATAGAAATTTTAGGAAATCGTACTAGAGCTATAAGATGCACACAATGATTTTGACTTCCAAGAACTACAGCTCAAGATGATTGTTAGTATACTTGTCCTCTTAAATCCATACACAGATTTTTGTCACATATTGGTGATGAGTTAAGGTTTAATTATTTCAACAAGCATTTGTGGATCCCACGCTTATATGGTAATCAACGTTTCTTAGGAGATTTTTTAGTGGTCTACGTGTATTTGACAAGAAGAAACTATTCTAAGAGCTTTCAAAGAGATGCCAAGCCTCAGGTCAGTGCCATCGCACAGCAGAGAGGCGCAACCAACAATGAATTCTAGAATATTTTGGTTATGCTTATCCTTAGGTCAGTGCCACCGCACAGCAGAGAGGCACACAACCTAACTTCTTGTTAGAGCATTTATTTCTCTTTTGCACATAACGCACCAACAACATAAGTTATTAGCTTGATTTCATTTATCATTTTTTTCATGTGCTTTGCTCATTTTTATGGTCGTCCGCACACATTCGTGATGTTTATTTTGCTTTTCACCCCTTATTGGAACTACGTTGATTGCGTTAACCAGGGATAAGATGGGAACCCACAGCAAGTTGAACAATATAGTTTGAATTTTAAACCACCAATGAGGTCTACTCATCCATTGTGTTGAATCTACTGACACATCATACAATGAACTAGCAACCTCTAGGTCTACTTTCTCTATATTACCTCAATAACATACTAGTTTTACTATCATTTTTCCTTTTATTTTGCTTAGACTTCTCTAACTTATACTTTGAAATTTGCATCTTAATCATTTAAAATCTTTTAAAGTCCCAAACAATCTGTTCTCTGTGTACTCTTATTTTCCATAAATGTTGAATCAGAATCACAAATTTGATTTCATTCATTTTAGCTAAGCTGTCCTCCTCTCTTATTTTTTAACTAATTAAATACTGCACGAATTTAATACTAATGTAACCTATTCTCCCCCTAAAATTCTAAAACCGAAAATAATTTTGCGTTTTTGGATTTTTAATAGACAGAAAAAAAAGTAAAATAAAAGAAAATTAACTATACTAGTCGGACTACGAACTTTCGTCTTCTGGAATCACTTCACATTTATTTTACACGCCATTGACCTCTAACAGATATAAAAACCTCGGTTTATCAAATGCTTTTGTGTAGAGGTCGGCGTGTTGAAAATCTGTATTAATTTTAACCACATCGATTAAGTGTTTTTCAAAACAATCATGTATAAAGTGATATTTAATACCGATGTGTTTAGTTTTAGGATGTTAGACCGGATTTTTTGTTACGCCTATAGCATCAGAATTATCAACAAAAATAGGAGTGTTAGAAAATTGCAAAGCGTAGTCGCACATTTGCTGTTGAATCCAGATGATTTATGAACAACACCTTGCAGCAGCAACGTATTCAGCTTCACATGTTGACAGAGCAACGGATGTCTGCTTCTTACACGGCCAGGTGACTAACCGTCTACTAAAGAACTGACATCCTGTTGATGTTGACTTGTAATTCATTTTGCAACCGCCATAATCCGAGTCACTATACGCTATAAGGTCAAAGTCATCATCATGAGGATACCACAACCCGAGTGTTGGAGTGCCCTTCAGATAACGAAAAATCCTTTTAACGCCAATGAGATGGTTGACTTTTGGTTTTGCCTGATATCTGGAACAAAGACACATTGCATACATGATATCAGGTCGTGAGGCTATGAGGTACATGAGAGATCCAATCATTCCTCTGTACATAATGGCATCAACTAGATCACCATTTTCGTCGAGTGCCACGTCATGATTGGTAGCAAGTGGAGTTCCAGCTACATAAAGCATTCTCCATATCGAACCGACTGAGGATATCGCCTACATACTTGGTCTGATGTAGAAATATTTCCTTTGGTGTCTGATCCACCAGTAACCCAAGAAAGAACTTCATCTCTCCCATGGCACTCATGTCAAATTCTTCTTTCATTACAGATTCAAATTCTTTACATAACTCTTCGTTTTGGAACCGAAGATTATGTCACCAACATAAATCTGTATCAGCAGTAAGTCGCCATCCTTTTCTTTGATGAACAGTGTACAGTCAATAACTCCTCTACGAAAATTGTGTTTCACCAGATGAGTTGAGAGTTTCTCGTACCATGCTCTAGGGCTTGATGGAGCCCGTAGAGAACCTTATCCAGCTTGTAAACTCTATCCCGATGATAAGGATCCTCAAATCCTTCCGGTTGACTGACATACACTGTCTCACGGATTTCACCATGAAGGAACGCACTCTTGACATCTAGTTGATAGACTTTGATCTTCATGTAGGATGCATAAGCTAGAAATATATGTATTGCTTCCATCCTTGCCACTGGTGCAAACACTTCATTGTAATCTATTCCTTCGACTTGTCGAATCCTTGAACTACAAATTAGGCCTTATTCTTGATTATTACCCCTTGGTCATCTTTCTTGCATTTCAGTACCCATTTAGTGCCAATCACCTTGCACCTTTTGGTTTGTCCATAACGGTCCACACTCCTAATTTCTTGAACTATAGGAGTTCTTCTTGCATTGCACTGACCCATGCCTCATCATTTAACGCTTCACTAACGTATTTTGGCTCAAATTGAGACACAAAACATCGATATGCTCCATCGTGAAGGTATCCCTTTTCCATTACGGAGGCATAATCAGCTGTGTATAGTTAATTTCTGGTCTGTACTCCCGATCTAACATCCCCAGTGACATTATCCAAGGGATGATAAACATTTAGCCAAGATCCAAGAGTTGTTGGAACAACCACCTCATTATCCAGATTGTTAAACTCGGGTTCAGGATCTGTAGCCGTTGGAGTATGAGGTTCTGAAATGTCAGAGGCATCAGGATTTAATGCTTGTGTACTTTTAGTAGCAGGAACCTGTTCCTCCTGATCCACCTGTTCAGTCTCCATATCTTCATCATAAGAAGAGGAATCGCTTACATCAAGTGCTCCCCCTAAAGGATTAGAAGATTCACCTTATGCAGTTGATGTTGTCGTGTCGAGTGGCAGTGTGTCTAGGACATCGAATATCATTTTGGGTCGTAACTCATCATCAGGAAGGGAGATAGGTATGTTGAAGGACTTAAAGAATCCAACATAGTCGAAGAAGAATGAAGGTCCCTTTCCAGTAGGGGTGGTGTATCTCTGAACATCAACGTTGCACCACACTACTACCTGACCCGTTGACTTGTTATAAACTCTCTTGTTCTGTATATTGTATCCAAGAATGATCCCTTCTTCAGCCTTCTCACTGAACTTCCCAGACTGAGTTTTCTTTAGTAACATACATGGTGCACCAAATGGTTCTAGATACTCCAGGTTAGGTTTACATCGCTGGAGCAACTCATAACATGTTTTACCATGACATTTGACTACCAAGACTTGATTGAGGGTGTAACTTGCATTGGCCACTGCCTCGTTCCAAACTTGGATAGGCAGTTTCGAGTCCGCTAGCATTGTTCTTGCTGTCTCTATCAAGCTTCGATTCTTTCGCTCAGCAACTCCATTCATCTGTGGGGTGTAGGCAAACATAAATTGATGTACAATCCCTTTTTCTTTACAAGACGTCTCCATCCATTGGTTCTTGAACTCTGTGACGTTGTCTGATCGAATCTGTCTAACTTTCAGCTTGTAGAGTGATTCCAAAGTAGTTACTAGCTGTTTGAATGATTCAAATGTCTCTGATTTGGATTTCAGAAACATCACCCAGGAAATTCTTGAGTAATCATTAGTAACTACATAGCAGTACAAATCACCAGCAATACTTTTAGTGCTAACGAGACCAAACTGATCCATGTGTAGAAGCTCGAGAGATAGGTCAATGGAATTAACTTTCTTTGCCTTGTGAGACTTCTTGGTCTATTTGCCTTTCTTACATGCTATACAAAAATCCAGAAGATGGAAGTTCTTGACATTCACTCTATTCACTAGATCATTCTGTATCAAGTGATTCATCTTCTGTGGATTTATGTGTCCGATTCTCCTATGCTAGGAGATTGAGTCCCTCTCTATTGCCTTTGACAAGAAGCATTGAACTTTCTGATAAGTTGTGGAGGCTTTTGATAGATCCAAGACATATAAATCGTTATATCTTAAAGCTGACATTAAGACTTTGTCCTCCGGGATAATGTAATCCTTTTTGAGCACGTAGCATTTCTTGTTGTCAAACACAACTTTGAAGCCCTTGTCACAAATTTGGGAGACTGAAAGCAAGTTGTTCTGTAGTTGCTGAACGTAGTTGACCTTATCAAACTTGACTTTCTGGTTTCCCATTTCGCCCTGAGCAGTGATATATCCTCCTTTATTCCCAACAAATGATACATGCCCCCCCTCCTTTAATTTGTTTGACATTGAAAAGGAGAGACAAGTTCCAGGTCATGTGCCTAGATGCCCCACTATCAACAATCCAGGTATGTGTGATAGCACTGTAGCGGACACCCTGCAGATTTAAAGGAAATTATCAGTTTAGGTTGGGACCCAAGCCTTAACTGGCTTGGGTGACCCAGAGGAATCACACATCATAAACTTAACCCACTGTCCACTTGAAGATGAGGGCATATCGTTCTTTTTATTTTTCTCATTATCAAAGAATTTACTTGACTTTTCTTTCCATAAGCTAGTTTTGTGTAAGGCCTGTTTGTGATAAATGGACGACTGGCTTAAAGTTTGAACTTTAGGTTCATTAGTTCTTTTCGAAGGAGTAATAGAACTCCTTTTATAAGAACTTTGTTTGGTGTCACAAAGTTCAATTTTCTTTCTGGGAGTTTGATAATAAGGACAATTAGAAGAAATATGTCCTCTCTTTCCACAACTATAACATGATCTCCCTTCTACATGTTGAGGAAACTGTTTATGCGGGGTTGAATGTGATACAGGTGCGACACGAGTCTGGGTGGGTTAGGTCACTTCTCGTTTAGTTGTTTCTGCTTCTTTAACAAATTAATTGTTTGAACATTTTTAACATCTTTAGCCTTTAGTTTATTTGTACTTTGACGTGTAACACGGGTTTGGTTAATTGGTTTAGTCATTTTGGATTCCGAAGAAGACATGTGTGAACCTGACCTTACATTAACCTTTTCAAATTTATCATCCAAATTAACAGTAGGTATTTTTCCTTTTGATTCCACGGTAGACTCCTTCTGTTTAGTGATAGAGTTCACCGGTTTATCCATGGAATGAAGATCACTAACCAAAGGAGTGGACACCACATGATCCTTTACTAGGTTGTTATTTACAAGTCTACATTTTTTATTTAAAAGGGTCTCATATAGTGGTGGAACTACTTTGTAACCCAACCCTTCCCTATTATTTCGTTCTTTCACTAATTGTTGAACTATGTGAGAAGAACTAGTCTAACTGTGTAGTTTTTGTTTTAAGGACTTAACTTCGACTTCTAAAACAACTTTTTCTTTCTTTGTTTCTTCCAAAGAATTTAAATAAAACTTTATATCATTTGCTTGATTGAAAGCAACAACCTCGATTTCCCTTAGTTGTTTACCCAAAAGTTCTATTTTTTCTTTGTAACTGCACTCATTTTGTTTTAAAATATGATTAGCTTCAGTGCACAGTTGTAGATATTTACTAAGTTATCATTGTGGTTTAATAACCTAGAAAATTTCAAATCAATGCTTTCCCTAAATTTATTACATTCATCACAAGCATGTTTTTCAAACAGTTGGTCTTTAGTACTTACCAGTGAGGATTCGGTTGAATCAGCCATCAATGCAGAGTTAGAATCTTCGGATGCTGGAGATTCTGAACTTGTTGCTCTGAGCTCTTCCTTAGCCAAGTGATGTACCACGTTCACAGCTTCTTTAGTATCTAACATTACTTGCTCAACTATGATCTCACCTTCACCTACACATGCAATGCTTTGCTCAACTGGAGACACAAAGCGGAAGGTCCACTTTTGCCCATAACCACTTTGAGCAGTCAAGGCCTTTGTCTCTTTGCTTGAAGAGGTAGTTCCACTCATGGTTTGTCTTGACGGTTGAATGTGGAAAATGGACTTCCATTTCCAGTCTTCTTGGGCTTTACACATTCCCGTTTAAAGTGTCCCTTTTCACCATAATTAAAGCAAGTGACTTTGGTTTTGTCAAAGCCATACATTGTGTCCTTTGTGGCTACTAAATTCTACCCCGTCTTCTTAATGAAATTTTTGGCTCGTCTTATTGCACTTGCAAGAGCCCACATAATATCCATCCTTTCCAGCTCGTTCTCGTCAACTTGCTTGTAGTCTTCATCTACAAGATGACAATTTCCAATCTTCCCAGCAACTAGACCATCATACGATTGTACTACTGCTGCTAGAAGATCCATATGCTCCTTTGCAACCTCCACTATTATATTACTGAGATTCTTGGTCTTCAACTTCATAGTATTGGCTTTAGGCACTATGTATTGAGTCGATGATAACCCAGAAGTTTCTGATCCTGAAGTAGTGGATTGTGAGGTAGCCGCAGAACTGGACACAAATGTTGTTTGCAGTGGTGCTCCTGAACTGGTTGGAGTGAGGAATGAGTTATAAAGTGAAAGATTCTAATCGTAGGATCCTTTCTGTGACCTGTATTTCATTCTCAGTTCCTCTTCTCTTAATTTCAGGATGAAGTCATTTATGTCTAACTTTGCAAGAATATCATTCTGTCTAAGATTAGACATAAACAAATCCCATTTCTCCGTCAAACCGTCTACAAAACTTGACACTTTATCTTCCATAGATGTTGTTACACCATGAGTGTGCAGCTCACTCATCAGATGGTATAACATGTCAAT
Organism: Flaveria trinervia; assembly: GCA_025506515.1. Taxonomy (NCBI): domain Eukaryota; kingdom Viridiplantae; phylum Streptophyta; class Magnoliopsida; order Asterales; family Asteraceae; genus Flaveria; species Flaveria trinervia. Next base: position 33,287,897 of record CM046442.1, read on the forward strand.
GATGTCATCCAAGCTCTCCTTCCCTATCGAAAAGAAGTTATCCAACTCCTTTTTGAGAGCCTTAGCCTTCAGAGCCTTTAACGTTGCATTCCTATCATGTCTCTTTTTCCAATGCTCCCATAACTTTTTCGCCTGCTTGTTCTGAGAGAATCCATGAAAGATATCTTTAGGTATTGACTGAGTCAACAGGGTATACACTTTTTTTCTGCAGTGTACTTATCCTTCTGACTGTCATTCATTCTACCTAGAGTCAGCTTTACTCCATCAACACTAAGTGGCATAATGTAACCTGTCTCAATGGATGCCCAAAGATTGGGATCAACTCCATTTAGATAGATCTCGAACCTCTACTTCCATTATGGATAATCATCTAATGTTATAAGCTTTGGTGGTTTATTATGATTCCCAATTTCATTTTCCAGAAGTAGAAGGTTCTGGATGCGTGAGTCTCTTCCGATAGTAAAGGCAGTGAATTGATCTTCCATTTTTATAAACTTTGAACTTTAGAACAAGACTGGTTCACTCGTGTGATTGGACAAATGCGGATGAGTCAATCATGCGATTGGACAAATGCGGATGAGTTAATCGTGCGATTGGACAAATGCGGATGAGTCAATCGTGCGATTGGACAAATGCGAATGAGTCAATTGTGCGATTGGACAAATGTGGCTGAGTCAATGCGGATGACTCAGTCATGCGAATAGAAAAATGCGGATGACCAATGCGGATGGCTCAATCGTGCGAATGGACAATGTGGATGAGCAATACGGATGGCTCAGTCGTACGAATGGACAAATGCGGATGACCAATGCGGATGACTTAATCGTGCGAATGGACAAATGCGGATGGCTCAATTGTGCGAATGGACAATGCGGATGACTCAATCGTACGAATGAGCTATACGTGCGACTGAAGACTGCTGTGTTTGAAAATTTTCGAATTTTGACACTTTGACACAAATTATGATTTACCCAGAAACCCCAATCTGTGTTATACCAAAAAACTTCAACTTGAATGCCTATAAACGTCGTAAAACACCTGTGGACCTAAAAAGATGACTCTTTTGAGTTAAAACGTGAGGTTTGACACAATTCTAATGAAATCAAACGCAAAATCAAGAGCCAACGCTCTGATACCGCTTGTCAGGACCGTGTGCATATGGAATACTAACAGATTCTGCGTTTATACCGAATCAAATAGTGCGAAATCCTATTTGATTGGCGATCCAATCAGTGAGAACAATTACCCAATCGATTTAATATTGAAACTAAACGTTATGAACGAGTACAGATCGATCAGGATTGATCTATGAAGTTGGACATGCTTCCTTGGACGTTCTAGACGACTAGGGTTCGTGTATTATGAAGTATGCTCTTAATTGTTCTTCAAGTGTTTTTTTTCACGAATTAAGTGGCATTTATAGGTTATGGGTTTCCAAGCGTACGACTAAACCATTAGCATGGTTCAGTCGTGCGACTAAATCATGCGATTGATCCATACGCACGACTGAAGGTTTAGTCGTGCGATTGAGTCAATCTTATATCTCAATCGTGCGAATGATCCAGTCTCCTGGTTCAGTCATGCGACTGGTCCATTAGCATGAGGTATTCATGTGTATGGTCCATAAACATAGTCCATTCGCATGAAGACTCATACGACTAAGTTTGAACACATTTCTCAATCATTATTGACTAAGAACTATGCACAACAACCTCAAACCTATATAGTAAGCTCATTATACTTTAATACACAATAATACTATGAAATAATAAACATTATAAACATCAACTACATATTATATTTTATTTAACCTATTCATTACATATGTATAAGACATAAAAGACTTTTACATTAAACATATAAACTAGGAACATATGTATCAACAAAAAATATTTTAATTTTAACAATGTTTAGCTACAACTAAAACTATATTTTAATAAAATGAAGTTTTATTAAAGTGTTTTTAATAAAACATTATTTATTTCTAGAAAGTAATTATCTTGATTATTATAATATTAAACTAATAAGAGTTATTAAAAAAACTTTTTTAAAATCACAATTTTTACCAAAGTTTGAAATATATAGTTATGGTGATACATAGACAATCGTAGATGGAGTATAGACAAAGATGAACTGGACATGTTTACCATATGACTATAGTAATTTTCTTTTATTAGAGTAAAGATGAGAAATAAAATAAAAAATTAAAATTAAGATGTCTAGAATAGTAATTGTCAAACAAAATCTTTTGGTTTTTTATTATTATAATAGATCAAAGATAGATTAATACGTATTATTTTCTATTTATAGTTACGTTTATATTTTGTATATACTGTTTTTCTTCGTTATTTTCTCTTTTCTATTCAAATGTTTATGAGTTCATTATTTTTTATGAAGCAATGGGTCTTGCAGATATCATTGGGCTGTGATCCAAACTAGTTATACAGGACCTTTTTATTAAATTCGACATTTTTATAAAAGAAGACATGTTTGACCCAACCTTAATTTTTTAGTTCGTGCACTCACGTCTCCATACTAATTGCAAGTCAAAATCGTGAGTACCACAAAGTTATAAATTAATTTACATATGGCTACCTCATATTTGTGTATACCTTATATTTTTATAAGGTAATACATAATTCATAATAAATTATTTTGTATGAGTTTTATAACCTACAATAAAAGAAATAGACAGTACATATTATTTTATATATAAATGTTATATTAGGTAAATAAATAAAGATCTATAAAAAACAATGCTTAAGCTTTTAAACTAAACGCAAGTCGAGCACAAATTCAGTTAAGCTCGTACTCGAATCGACACGTTTCACAATATTTAGAGTATAAAAGGCTTGTGATGTGACAAAATGATGATGGAGGATGGGTGCAAGTTAAAGAAAGGACAATGATAAGGGTATAGAAGTGTAATATGAAACCTTATATATTCTGATGACTCTAATGATTTTGTCATATCTCACTTCACAAAATCCATATGGCTTCACTCTTGTTCATCCTAAGAATCCTATGCTTTCATGCTTCAATCTCACATGCAATCTACTATAATGCCCCAAAACCCGTTACCACCTACATTCCGAAAGCCCCTTCAAAAGCCTCGAACTTGATCGATGCATGTCGTCTTAAGGCCTCAAACTGGGTGTCTAATCGTCGAGCATTAGCTGATTGTGCTATTGGCTTTGGTAAAGGTGCTATAGGAGGAAAGAATGGTGCAATATATGTGGTTACAAACCCTTCTGACGATCCCATCAACCCTAAACCAGGCACACTTCGCTATGGAGTGATCCAGACGAGGCCGTTATGGATTATATTCGCCAAAGATATGGTGATCAAGCTCAAGAATGAACTCATTATGAACAGTTACAAAACCATCGATGGGCGAGGGGCGAAAGCGGAAATTGCGTATGGGCCATGTATAACTATACAAAAAGTAAGCCATGTGATCATCCATGGCATCAGCATTCATGACTGTAAGCCCGGGAAACCAGGCCTCGTACGAAGCACTCCCACGCATGTGGGCCATCGGCTAGGCGCAGACGGGGACGCCATTGAAATATTTGCATCATCGTATGTATGGATTGACCATTGCTACCTAACTCGAGCTTCTGATGGGCTAATTGATGTCATTCATGCTTCAAACTTCGTCACAATATCTAATAACTTCTTTGCTCAACACGATAAGGTGAAAATACTAGCTTCTCATGCACCTTAGAAATGATAATATCGCATTCCTTTCGTGTTGTTGATCCTTATGAAACGATGCAGGTTATGTTATTCGGGCACAAGGACAACAACGTTGAAGATAAAATCATGAAAGTGACGGTTGTTTATAACCATTTTGGCCCGGGACTAGTTCAAAGGATGCCAAGGTATCCAACATAACAATTTAATATTATGTTCATGAAACGAATATGATGAAAACTTTGCAACTTTATCTTACAAACATAAAAATTTCAGGGTGCGGTTAGGTTATGCACATGTGGCTAACAATCGATACGATGCATGGGATATGTATGCGATTGGTGGAAGCGCGAATCCAACTATATTAAGCGAAGGGAACTATTATATCGCGCCTAAAAATCCATTTCACAAAGAGGTATAATATCTTGAACAAGTGTCATTGGCGTGTTAGGGTTTTTTTACTTCTAGTTTACGTGTCTAAAGATATGTTTGTAAAATGATTTGTAGGTGACTAAGAGGGAGGTTAACAAAGGGTGGAAGAGTTGGAAATGGAGGTCTTCTAAAGACGTGTTTGTAGGTGGAGCGTATTTCATTCCATCTGGATGGGGAAGTTGTGCTCCAGGCTACACTCGAGCACAGTCTTTCCCCGTCGCTCATGGGTCACAAGTGCCTCTTCTTACTGCCAATGCCGGACCACTACCTTGTACTTACAAAAAAGCATGTTAAGATGTAGGCGTTTTGATTTTAGTTTTTGTGTTTGTTATTTGATTTTCTAAGATACGTCCATGGTTTCTCGACGTGTTATGTTGGGTCGTAAGTGTTCATGAGGAAGTGTGAACCTAGGCCCATTCATTTGCTTCTAAAAAGGAATGAATTAACATTATTATATTGAAGATTAATTGAGTGTTGCAAGGTTTAATTAAACAAATTCGATGGAAATTCGATGGAAATTCGATGGAAATTCGATGGAAATTCGAATACAATATGCATAATCAAAGGCATGCAGGTCATCGGATACAAGAAAAGCATCATAGATCAATGTATAAAGGATAAAAAAATATTTAAGAATTTTGCATTATTTAAAAAAATATTTAACATTATTATAAGAATTTTGCATAACAGTAAAATCTCACCACTCTGGGAAACTAAAGAGTAGCCTCTTGATAGCATGTATACAACTTCACGGTTGAAATGATATTAAAAAGATAGATTGTGTGGTAGTATTAAAGGCTATGAACAAATGATTAATTATTCATTTCCAAGTCCTAATCGTTGTTGATACTAAATTTCTGACATGAAATTCTAAGACATAATAAAGATTGATTCACGAATATTATTAGTATATATATAACTATGTAATTAGACTCAATATGTTAGGGATGTAAAGTTCGCCGTAAGTGTTGATGTGGCATAGAAATATGACCGTCAAATCACTACAAAGGTGGGAGGTGTTCAAGAAAATCACGCCTGATTTTTTCAAAACTTTAATTTCATATATTTTAGAAGAAAAGATTGTTCAAGTTTATTTCAACTCTAAGATGCTAATCTACAAACTCAAAAGAAGAGATCGAGTATTGCATGTGAAAAATTGAAAATAAGTCAGGAAATTACAAGGAATTTGATAATTGATTAAGGATTTTTCTTTTATAATTTATTTAAGTGTGATATTTCAAGTCAAATTCATTTATTTTGTTTGATATAGAATTTTTCGAAGTGAAATTCAGAATTTAATTCAAGCTTTGAATTCATATGAATATGAACTAATTTTCTTAATAAATAGCTCATAGAAATATATGATTTCGGAAAATTTTAAGAATGAAAGAGCCCTTTTTTAAGGTTTACTTGGGACATTCAAAGCCATTAAACCGGTCCTTCCATGCCAGCCCTTTCATGGACGTGAAACTCCAAACCAGTGGGGAACATACCTTAGGTCGAGGGTAGTCTCCGTTACTCCTGAACTTTTTACAGATAGCGTAAAAAATACGTTTTTATTTAAAAAAATTCCGTTTTACATTACTCCTATGAAAATATCACGTTACCCTTGATTCATTTTATACTCAATACTTTATTGAAAGTTTTAAATTTATAAAAAAACATTACATTTTATAAAAATATTAATAACTAATTAACTCAAAATAACCAATCACAAACCCAAATTTTAGATAAGTCCAATCCCTAATCCATCATACAACTTAAACAAGCCCAAAACATCACACAATTCAAACAAGCCAAAAATACCCACAAAACTTAAAAAATAAACCGGCTCCCCAATCCCAATTCGCTACAATCAACCATCCCACTGTCGCCGGCCGACCACCACCCCTCCGCCGAACTTTTATGGGGATGACGGCCTTGGCACCACCGTCCATCGATATGCGTTGCTTGCTATTGCTCATCTAATCTTTCTACGTTCACAAATCAAGACTTTAAGATAAATTTCTATGCTTTTTTTTACTTTTTTTACATGATAAAATAAGAATTTAAGGTTTATATTGTTTAATTCCTAATATTTAAATGTTATATGTTATAAAAGTTAGTGATTTGAAAGACTTCAAGAGTAAGATATTGGTTAGGGATTTGATATTGAAATTAGAGATATGAAGTATGAATTAGATATTTGATATTGACATTAGGGATTTGATATTGAAATTAGGGATTTGAATTATGTTATTTCTAGTTGCAAATTGTAATTTCATTGTGTTATTGTAATAAAATTAGGGATAAAGATGAAAAAGCAAGTTTTAATTGGCAAATTTTCTAAACAAAATTTCAAGAGCAGGATATTGCTTCTAATAATGATAATAAAATATGAATTAGAGATTTGATAATGAAATTAGAAATTTGAATTGTATTATTTCTAAGTGTAATTTATAATCTTATTGTGTTATTTATTATAAAATTAGATATTCGAAATAGAAAAAAAAGTTTTAATTGACAAGAGTATTAATTGGTTTAAATGATAAAAATAATATGCAACCAACTTATTATAATATTAGCTCATACACATTTCTTATCGTATTTTTTTTATTTTATTTATATAAATATACGTTAAAAAAAATTTAAGTTACCCCAGAACTTTTTTTAGATCTATCATTGCTGCAAATTAACCATATGACAATCAAAACCATTGTTTACGTGAAGAATTTGGATTCTTCAACGTTAAATCCACAATTAAAAGTATTTGAGAATTAAAGTCATTCTTCAACCCGTAAAGTCAATAATATATCCATTCCATCTTTTTTAGTTTAGAAACTAAAAAAACATATGAAAAAAAAATATCAAAATTAAAAAGATTAATATGTATTCTCTAATCTACTTCAAACAACTAAACATCCCTCCAATCGTAAAAATCATTGAAAAGTGTATGAGCGACAAAGAACTCATGCTAATCAGAGCTTGGCTCGAGACATCTGATGTTGTAACTATAGGTAACTTTGGTTTATCCAAAATAATTGGTTTCGGTATTAAGCAAAAATTTAACAGGTTTGAATACTCACATTAATTTTTTTAACAAATTTAAGTACTAACACTAACAGATGTTAAACTTTCTTTTAAATATAAGGGCATTTTAGTTTCCTCCTTAAATCACTTATTATGTAAATTAGAGGGACTAGTAATGTAATTAAATTAAAATAATATTATATAACACACACACACAAACACACACACATGTGTGTGTATTATTTTCACATATGTACAATATTAATTTATTTATCACCACCACCATCAGCCATCACTGGTCACGACCACATCCACCTCACACCACCACATCCATCCGTCAATGATCACCATTGGGCATAAATCCCTTTTTCATTTTCCCCTGTAAAACCAAAAATTCCATTCGACCACCTGCCACCATCACCATGTACCTACTGTCACTATTACCACTATCTAACAACCATATACCACCAAATTCTTTCATTGAGATTTGAATCCAGCAGTCTATCATCGCACCACCTCAAATTTAGGTTAATTAATTTTTTTTATGTTAATAGGGGAATAGGATGGGATTTTGGTGAGATGATGATGATGTGCAACGGTGAAGGTGGGGATGATGATGGCAGTGATGTTGTGATGATGGTGATGATATGGTGGTGGTGATGATGCAGCGTCGATGATGATGTGGCGATGGTGACGATGGTGATGTTGCGATAGGGGTGATTATGCGGTGATTTTGGTGATGGTAGTCATCGCGATGCTCGTGGGTGTTTGGTGGTGGTCAGGAAGGTTGGGTGGTGGGCTTAGTGGCTGGTAGCTAGTGGTCGATAAAGATAGATGGTGGGCAGATGGTGGTGATCATAATATATATAATTACACTAATAGTCCCTAAAAATATATAGTTACAAAAGTAGTCCCTCTATACGTATTTTAGTAAATTTTTATAAATTTAACAGAAAAACTAACGTCTATTGGTCTTGATACCAGAACTCATTACAAAATTTAAAAAACAATCTCCCAACCTATTACAAAACCCTTAGTACCCAAACATGTTATTTTAAATAAACCACATGGACCATTTATGTAATTAACCCTAATATTAAAAAGTGAAAATGTTATAGAATTTTATTGTGTGGTTTTATTAATTAAAATTATTATGATCATCGAATATAAATTAAAAATTGATTGAATAATAATTACATTTAGTTAAAAATCGCTACACTTGATTTAATATTGAGGTGTGGGAAATCATTTTTGCCTGCATGACATCTAGGTGTAGTTACATATAAAAAGATAACTATTACGGATTTAATTGTTAGAAATTGGTCTCAGACTCAGCTACATAATATTAGACATAATATATCAGTTATAAATGTTATGTGTAAGGCAAGTAACTGATTGTTACACCTATAAAGTCTTAAACGTATTGAAGACTAAACTTCAATCACAAATATACATACATAATAAGAGTTTCTAGAGGAAAAATTAATGATAATTAAAATATCAATCCCAAATAAGATACGTAAATGATGTCGAGTAACTAATAATTATCTTTAGTAAATAATGTATATATAGGAGACTGTAATCAGGGATAGAAATTTAGTATGAAATGACTTTTGTATTGAAAAATAATTAATAATTGAATTATAGTATCTTATTTTTTAATATGAATTATATCATTTTAAGAAATGTATTTAACCCTAAAAATCAGTTGTATATATATTGTAATTGTCTTATTTGAAAATGATATTCAGTCTCTAAAGAAGATTGTAAATGTAATAATTGTGGAGATATCTAGTCTAATAAAGAAAATATATTTATTAATTTTTAGAGAATATACTAGAGAATACAAATAAGTTATTGATATTAGTATAGTAAATCATACCAGGGATTAACTTTCAATCTATGTCGACTTTTGCAAACGAAAATAATTAAGGACTGATTTATAATCTCTACTAATCTGATACAACTTATAGTCTTTAATAATATGACACAATTTATATAAGTCTAAAGAAGGTACCGAAGATTGAAATTTAGCTTTAAACATGTTATGAGTGTTCTTTTTAAAACAAATATTTAGTCTCTAAAGAGTTATTATATCTAATAAATAAAAAGAACAAATTTTACTATTTCTAAAGAACAAAGTATAATTACAAATCAGTTATTAAGATTACTAAAGAAATCGAATCAAAAGCTGACTTTTAATTTGGAAAGGCTTTTATGTATAAAATTAATTAATGACTAATTCATAGTCTCCAATAAATTGATTCAGATTATACAATTTTATAAATGGTATAAAAACTGAAAATTAATCTATAAAGTTAACGTGCTTCAAGACAAAAAATGATAACTAACGAAAAACTATTTATGAAACCTTTAAGTTGATATCAATTACCGAAACAAAGAATACGATATTCAACTTTCAAATTAGTAGTTTGTTCAAATGGTATATACATGAATATAAGTAACATAATACATAATATTCTCAAGTCAAAACAAACAAACTAACATAACAATAAGTTTAAAGTTAACAAATAAAAAAAGCATCCGTTAGCATCCAAACCAACTTACAACAACTCCATATTAATAACCTCTTCATGCCCAAGTCACACAAGGATCTATAATAAGTTCTTTTGAAATTCAACCTTATCACATATCTAAAAACATATTATAATCGGGTTAGTTAAATCATTGAATATAATGGTTGAAAGTTTAAATTTTCATCAAAATATAAATAGTTAACTTTCATGCATAGCAAGCCGTGTTGATATCAACTCATAAATTACTTATGAGTGTACTTGTAAAACTAGCAAAACAGGTCAAGCGAGGTGCCACGTTAGGATGGGTTCGGGACATGTTACGTCTTAAGATGCTGCTGGTCTGTTTAAGAGGATGGTCACTTACAACACAACACACAATAAGAAAAGTGTAGTAAAGAACACTTAACATATCAAATAAGGAATTGAAAACAAATATGATATGATATTTAGAACACAAGTAAATATGAGACAGAACAAGGACAAACAACACAAGTATATTGGTTTTAAAAAATATTGTATATTTCTCTCAAGTTCTTTTACAAGTGTCAAAGCCTAAAGAAAGATACAAGGACCTAAGATACTATATACTATATTCTATAGTCGACCCTACTTAGAAAGTCAGCTGGAAACATTTGATCTAGACAACAACAAAATCAAATGTAGAGTCAAAGGGTAGATTGCCTTTTGACTAGTGACTATGACATGCCATAGCTCACATCGTAATATATTACAGTAAGGATAAAAGTACATAAAGTAGAAAGCAACAGACTCAAGACCTCAATGTACAGTTACCAAAAGCATGGACCTTTTCACCAACTTGTGTAAGTTGGTGAGTCTTCAGAGTTGCAGCGGAAAGTGGTCAACTTTATGGAAAAGTACATAAGATAAAGCATGTATCAAAAGTCTTCGGAAGAAATCAACCTTCACTTCTTGGCTTTAGAAGACTTGTCTTTGAAGCTTTGGAATACTTTGTCTTTGAAGCTTCGAAAGATGTTGGTCTTGGCTTTGGAAGATATTACCTAATGCAGGGTGTAAACCTTCTAAAGCATTTCTACTCTTCACTTAAGTGCATGCATGCTGGAAAGACTTAGAATGTTTTAGGTGCATCAACCTTTCATGAAACCCTACAAATTCCCCCTAGATTGATGCTACCAAAACATTTGAAGACATTAGATGTTGGCATTCCTTATCATGATGAGGACCATACCCTTATTCACTAGATGACTAGGATCAATCAGACTTTCAAACCGTCTTCTCATCTCAAAGAGATCATGTAGAGGTAGGTTGAACAAGTCCTGTCATGTGTAGACATTTTCACCACCTTGATCTCTAATTACATGCCATCTTTCTGGATTGGTAGTGAAGGTCCAGGATTGTAGATACATGTGTACCTAGTTTATGTGGTTAAATGTAAAAGTTTTTCATGTATTACATATGTGTAATTTGACGAAGTAATGAAATATGATATATGATTTGATGTTTATTTATATTTGATTCATGTTTATGAACTTATTATACAGGTTTGAGGTTGTTGTATATAATTCTAAGTCAATAATGATTGAGTATTATGTTCAACCTAGTGGATGAGTATTTATGCTAATGGCCCATACTTATGGACCATAAAAATAAATACATCATGCTTATGGACAGTCGCACGACTGAACCGGGAGACTAGATTAGTCGTATGAATGGCATGCGACTGGAGGCGATACTGCCGAAAGGAATGCGACTGAGGTTCATTCGCATGGGAGTCATGCGACTGAGGTCCATACGCCTAGGTGCTCATCCACATTGTGTTCATTCGCCCATAGTGACCATTGTTGGACCAAAAGAACCAATGAGCCAAGATCAGAAAACCTCTAAGTCCCACATGGTATCACAACAACTGCTGAAAGCCTCATCAGTAGTTTGACAAGTGCTGAAGACTTCAACAGCTGAAGATCAAGTGCTGAAGACCTTAACAGCTGAAGAACCAAAGTGCTGAAATACAACAGCTGAAGAACACAAGTGCTGAAGCTGAAAGACCAAAGTACTGAAGTACAACAGCTGAAGAGTTCACAAGTGCTGAAGATCAACAACTGATGTACAAGGTCTGAAGACAAAGACTGAAGACATCAGCTGATGATATCTACTGAAGTCATCAGCTGATGAAACACCTGAAGGTCAAAGTCTGAAGATCAAGTACTGAAGCCTCAGTAGTTTGTCACAACTGCTGAAGAGTACTTCTTCAGTAGTTGTGATATCAGTAGTTTTATTTTCTATGTTTCAGTAGTTTTGTAAAACGACTGAAGAGCTTGTTCTTCAGTCGTTGTAGTAGTTTCAGTAGTTTTATATTTTGTACTTAACATGCTGATATGTTCTCAGTAGTTGTGAACATTTCAGTAGTTTGTTAAGAATTAGTTATTTTTGTATTGGATCTGCCAGTTGTCACTTTCCGTGATAACAGCAGTGATTGTTGCACTCTATATAAGGAGTGACAACCTATTGTAATCGGTGAGGAATGAGTGAATGAATGGAATGAATGATTGATTGATTAGAAATATTCTACATCTATAACATTCCTAGAAATCAGAAATACATATTCTCTCCCTATAACCGTATGCGATCTTAATGCTTACAAGTATCGATTGCTTGCTACAATTTGTCTAATTCTAGTTTGTATTCCGCTGCTTTGTATTCTGATACATCAAACTTGTGATCACTGATCCTGTCAAATGGTATCAGAGCAGGTTAATCATTGATCGATCTAATAATTGATCATTGAAACTGCTATTCAAGATCTAAGTTTGATTGAATTAGCTTTTGTTTTTGCAAGAAACGGTTATAGAGATTGAATTTTCTGTATTTCTGCTCATTCATCCTGAGATCTTTTCTTGGTTCTCATTGAGTTTGTTGTGGTTTGTCTAAAACTTTTAAAAGCTTGAACTAAATTGTTTTTGAACTGAAAATGACTACTCCCTCCAATGATCCTCACAATACTGGTTCCTCAACCAAGCCACCTATGCTGGTTAGGAATGAGTATAACATATGGCAAAGACGTATGCTCCATCACCTGTCTGTTAACAGCGCAGGGTGTTGGACATCAGTGGTACATGGTCCACACAAGCCTATGGTGAATAACCCGGAAACCAATCAAATGGTTCCGAAGAGGAGGGAGCAATACTCAGATGAGGATAAGAAGTTGCTTGAGATTGATGCAAAAGCCCATGGAATTCTGGCCATGGCATTGCCCAATGAAATCTATTCTGGGCTAATGCATCATGAAACTGCCCATGACCTCTGGATTGCTTTGAAAGAACAATTTGGAGGAACAGATGAGGTCTTGGCAAATAATAGAGAAATTCTTGCCCAACAATATGAGACATTCTCTCATAGAAAGGGTGAGACACTGACTCAACAATATGAGCGGTTTTCTTGTTTGATCTCTGAACTAAAAATGGTCAAACTTGAATACACCAATATTCAGATGAATAACAGATTTCTCAGATCACTGCCTGAGAGATGGGACACATATACTATTGTCCTACGCTCCAGTGCAAGTTTGGACAAACTATCTCTCACCCAACTCCATGGGAAATTGCTCACTTTTGAGAGAGAGATAGAACAGAAGAGAAAGCTGTCTTCATCTGGAAAGCTCACTGAAGACTTTATACAAGGCAACACTGCCTTGGTGGGTCATGAGTCAGAATATGCTTCATCTGAATGCCAGTATGATGAGCATATTAATTTCTCTTCAAGCACTTCTGATTCTGCATTTGTAAGTGTTGATGGTCAGTTTACTGGGTGTAATAATGACAATCTATGTTTCATTATGGATGATCTCAAGGGGATTGCTGATGATGACTTAGAAGAGATGGATATTTTGAGCCAAATGGCCTTGATAAATATCAGATCTCAGAAGTTCTACAAAAGAACTGGAAGAAAATTCCCAGGACTCTCTGGCAAAACCAAAGTTGGTTTTGACAAGAGCAAGTTGAGGTGTCACAAATGCCAACGGCTTGGACACTTTGCAAGAGAGTGTAGATCAACTGGATCTAACTCTACTGCACCTTTGTGACTTTTCCTGGCAATAGTCAACAACACAGAGGGCAACATCCTGTCACATCTAGTCATCATCCTCAACAACAATCTCCGGCATATTTTGTTCCTCAGGGTCAAATGCCATATCAGTACCCTTGTTATTACATGCCACAGTCAAATCAAGTTCAAGTTCCTATGACACCACAACCTCATGCATTACCAGAACCTCAGCCTTCCCTATCTCATCAACAACCTCAATCTCAACAACACAGCTTCTTCACCCCAGGAGTTGTTGACTGGAGCAGTTTACCAGATGACTTGTCTGGTCATGATCAACTGTTCTCAGGTGCTGGTCAACATGGTGGTGACAGTCCCTTTGGGAATCTAGCTCTTATGGCTTTGGAGTCTGCTGATACTTCATTTTCCAATGCCTCTACACCTCAGGTATCACAGGTATCCTCTGAGGCAAAAGCCAAATTATGTTCTGAACCATGCATAGCAGCATTTGCTTCCATTAGAGAAGCAAATGTAGCTTTAATTAATAAGAACATTGAGCTAGAACAAATAATTTCCAAAAACAAAGCTGAGTTTGAGTTTGTGCTCAAAGATAAAAATGATGAGTTTATAAACTGAATTGCCAAATAATTGATGATAAGGCTAGAGAAGATGTACTTCTAGAGAAGTACAAAGATCTCAAAGAAACCCTTGCAGTTACCCAGGTCGAGTGTGATAGATGGGTACAATCATGCAAAGGTTTTGAAATGCTTCTTAGTAAGCAATCTGCTTCAAATGTGAAGTTTGGAATTGGCTACAATCACACTGCTCCACCTACAGATTTTACCCCAAGAGCAGAGGTAGAATCTGATGGTGAGAGTGATAACCAATCCATCACATCATGTGATCTACCTTCTGATACAGCACAATCAGAAGTAGCAGTCAGCATCAAGCCCTCTTTGAACCTATCAGCTGATGTTGATGGTCCAAATGCTGACATTCACATGATCAATAGTTGATCAACTCAGGAGTTAATCCTGAAGGTCCTGAAAGGACTGGAGAGCAGGATTTAACACCTGAAGTTCAAACTTCAACTGCTGTCAGTACTGAAGAGAAGAAAACTGGCAGTAGAAAGAGTTTGAAGACTACTAAAGAGGTAGTCAAGAAAGCAACCAATGCTTCCAAAGCATTGAAGAACAAGTCTTCTGTTGCTTCACCATCTTTAGTTGATGATCAACCTAAGATGAAGAAGAAACCATGTGAAGTATGTGGTTTGTTCAATCATCTTACAGATGATTGTTGGTACAAAAGAGGTTCCAAACTCAAACAAAAAGAAGAAATTAATGAGAAAATGGTAAAAATGAAAACTGAGTTTGAGACCACATTTGTATCAGCAACATCAAATCCTGTAACCCTTAAGTCCTTAAAGAAATCCAAAAAGGAAGGAGTTAAACAGGTGACAGCTGAGGGTGCTCAAAAGAAGAAGGTGCAACATAGGACCTTATCTAACTCCACTAGCAATGTGTCTGATGAGCTGAAAGCTTTATCACAAAATCAGACACAGCTGGTGATGATGGTACAACATCTGTTGGGTAGAGTTAACCAACTAGATTCTCCTATGTTGAAACCACAGAAAAGGAGGTCTAAGCCAAAGGACTCCTCTTCTACACCATCTTCTTCTTCTCAGGCTGTTGTTACAAATAAACATGTTAGTTTACCATCTATTGATGAGACCAGGCCCAAAACCAAAAAGGTTTGGGTCTCTAAAACTAACTGATTGTTTATTATTGCAGGGTTCTTCAACATGCCAAAGTAGCATCTGGTATGTAGACAGTGGGGGATCTATGCACATGACTGGGAACATCTCTCTTCTTCATGACTACTCTCAAGGAAAGAAGGGATTTGTCTCTTTTGGCAATGATGCTAGGGGTTACATCATCGGTAAGGGCTTTGTCTCCAATGGAGAAATCAAATTTGATGATGTTAATCATGTGGAAAATCTCAAGTACAACCTCTTGAGTGTCAGTCAAATGTGTGATAAAGGCCATGTTGCCCTTTTCACAAGTCAAAACTGTAGGATTCTGTCATCCAAAGTTTTGCACTTGATTGACAAGGTGTTGGATGATCACACTCTCCTGAAAGCCAACAGGACAGGAAGAGTGTATGCCTTAGATCTCTCTAAGAAGATAGATCTCAAAGGCAATCCTTGCCTATTTTCCAAAGCCTCTTCTCAAGAATCTAAACTGTGGCACAGGAGGCTTGGTCATGTTAATCTCAAAAACATGAATCAGCTTAGCCACAATAGTTTAGTCAGAGGCTTACCAATAAAGGAGTTCCACTGTGATGAAACCTGCACTGCTTGTTTAAAAGGAAAACAGCACAAAGTCTCATTCCCTCCTATTGAAGTGTCCAAGTCCACTGCCTGCTTGCAATTACTGCATATGGATCTATTTGGTCCTGTGAGAGTAATGAGCATGGCAAAGAAGAAATACTGTCTGGTAATTGTGGATGATTACTCCAGATTTGTATGGACTTTCTTTCTACATTCAAAGGATGAGGCTGCTCAGAAGATTATCCACTTTGTGCTGTACATTGAGAAGCAGTATTCCCTTCCAGTCAAGTGTATTAGGAGTGATAATGGAACTGAGTTCAGAAATCATACACTTGATGACTTCTATCTTTCAAAGGGAATCAAAAGGCAGTTCAGCATTCCAAGGACTCCAGAACAAAATGGAGTAGTGGAGAGAAAGAACAGGACCCTCATTGAAGCTGCAAGGTCCATGCTGGCTGACTCAGGTTTGCCATTGACCTTTTGGGCCGAAGCTGTCAACACAGCTTGTTATGTGCAAAATAGAGTTTTAGTAAATCAGAGGTTGATGAAGACTCCATATGAAGTTCTCCATCATTTGGCTCCTCTGATTTCATTTTTCAAAGCATTTGGGTGTCCCTGTTTTATTCTCAACACAAAGGATCAACTCCACAAATTTGATCCTAAGGTGGATGCAGGATACTTTGTTGGTTATTCATCTACTTGCAAGGCATACAGAGTCTTCAACTGCAGAACAAAGATGGTTGAAGAAACTCTACATGTTAAGTTTAATGAATCTCCAAAGGACAAGATTCCACAAAGTCCTGTGGAGTTATTTGATTTGGACATACTGCAATATGTTCCTTATCAAACTCCTGCTGTTGCTCCTGTCAACAGTTCACCACCTGGTGGTACTGCTGATGATGATGATGATTGCAGTACTCACCTCTTCAGGTTTAGTGATCAGCTGCCTGACTCAGCTAGACCTGATGTTCCTGTAGCGCCAGTAGCACCATCCACAACAAATGCTGATGAGATTTCTTCGAATTCAACTTCCTTTGAATTACCATCCACTGATTGGTTTCAAGGAAATGATACACCATCACCATCTGTTGCTGCTGAACCGGCTACAAACACTTGCACAGATCTCATTGTGTATCAAGATCTGAAGAATCACCCTATGTCTCAAATCATTGGTGATATCACTGCTGGAGTATCAACAAGAAGTCAATTGTCAAATTTCTGCTTCTATGCTCTCTTCATCAGTCAGCAAGAGCCAAAGAATTATCACATTGCTTTAAAGGACAATGGATGGGTTGATGCCATGCAGCTTGAGCTTCTTCAGTTCAAGAAACAGCAAGTGTGGGAACTGGTTCCTCTACCTCCAGGTAAGTGTGCAATAGGCACTAAATGGGTGTTTAGGAACAAAACTGATGAAAATGGGCTTATTGTTAAGAACAAGGCCAGACTGGTTGTTCAGGGGTTTGCACAAGAAGAAGGTATTGATTATGATGAAACCTTTGCCCCTGTAGCCAGACTGGAAGCAATTCGATTGTTTTTAGCTTATGCTGCTTATCAAAACCTTAAAGTCTTTCAAATGGATGTCAAAAGTGCATTTTTGTATGGAAAAGTTAAAGAAGAGGTTTATGTATGTCAACCTCCAGGCTTTGAGGACAATAAACATCCTAATTGGGTGTATAAGCTTGATAAAGCTCTTTATGGGTTAAAACAAGCTCCCAGAGCCTGGTATGAGACATTATCAAACTTTCTTCTGGAAAACAATTTCACTAGAGGCTCCATAGACAAGACTTTATTCATTAAGAAAGCTGGGCAGCATAATCTACTTGTTCAAATTTATGTAGATGATATCATTTTTGCATCCTCTGATCCAAAGTTGTGTGATGCCTTTACAAAGTTGATGCAACAGAAGTTTGAAATGAGTGCCATGGGAGAATTACAGTTCTTTCTGGGGTTGCAAATCAAACAAAAGGCTGATGGAATTTTTATTCATCAGTCCAAATATACAAAAGATCTTTTGCAAAAGTTTGATTTACAAAACTGTAAGCCCTGTTCTACTCCCATGAGCAGCACCACACAACTGGACTCAGATCAGAAAGGTAAAGTGGTTGATGAAACACTTTACAGATGTATGATTGGGTCCTTGATGTATTTAACAGCTTCTAGACCAGATATTATGTTTGCTACATGTGTTTGTGCTAGATTTCAGGCTGCACCTAAAGAGTCTCATCTGATTGCAGTCAAGAGGATCTTTAGATATCTGCAAGGCACTCCATCTCTAGGTTTATGGTATTCTACCGGACATTCTGGTAAATTAGTTGCTTTTTCTGACAGTGACTATGCAGGGTGTAAGTTGACCAGGAAATCAACTTCTGGTGGATGTCAATTCCTAGGCAACTGCTTGATTTCTTGGCAGAGCAAGAAACAGACCTCAGTTGCTACATCCACTGCTGAAGCAGAGTACATTGCTGCTGCAAGCTGTACATCTCAGGTACTCTGGCTTCAAAACCAACTTTTGGATTATGGCATTACAGAGACTAAGACTCCATTGTTAATGGATAGTGCTTCAGCTCTTTGCATTGTCAAAAATCCAGTCCAGCACTCTAGGACCAAACATATAGAGATCAGACATCATTTTATAAGGGATTGTTTTGAAAAAGGTCTGATTGATCCTAAGTTTGTGCCTAGTGCTGATGAGCTTGCAGACATTTTTACTAAGCCTTTGGATAGTTCAACTTTCCAAAACCTGGTGTTAAGGCTTGGTATGCTGCAGCTAGAATAAGTGACAACTACTGATGATCTCAGTAATTCATACTGATGATCATGAGTACCTATGTCACATATAAGTACTGATGAGCTCTTTTAACCTCAGTAGTTTTATAACTACTGAAGGCTAAATGTCTCACAAGTACTGAAGTACTTCATCTGTTCTAAACTACTGATGTAGTTACAACTACTGATGCAGTTACAACTACTGCAATCAGTAAAAACAGATAAGTACTGATGTCCTATGAAACAACTGAAATCAGCCAAAAGACTGATGAATGTGTTGAGGACAGTTTGAAACAGCTGAAAAGCTAAGAATTGACGAAAACAGCTGAAGAGAACTTTCTCTTCAGTCGTTTGTACAACTGCTGTTTCATTTAAACAACTGAAGCAAAACCACGTCTTCAGTAGTTTTATAACTACTGATGACTAATACCAAGTCTTCAGTTGTTTACAACAGCTGATGACAAAACCACTGTCTTCAGTAGTTTCATAACTACTGATGACAAACACCAAGTCCTCAGTTGTTTCAATCATCTGAAGTCAAAACCACGGTCTTCAGTAGTTTTCTAAACTACTGATGCCTAACACCACGACTTCAGCTGTTTCAACGTCTGAAAGGATAATACCATGTCAACGGTCGTTTAAAACTACTGATGACTAACACCACATCCTTCAGTCGTTTCCTTACCCGTACCCTATAAATACCCTAACCTGAGCTCTCCATGCTTCATCTTCTTCAAACCTAACGTTCCTCTCCAAACTTCCTCTTCTCCATGGCGTCTATGCAAATTAAACCGCGACACAACTGTGTTGCCTACCTCACTAAATCGCCGATCTGGACTAAGTTCGATACTGCTATCGATCTTATGGTTCAGTCCCAATACAACAAGGCATTCCTTCTGAACCCCGTCTACATGCCGAATCCTTGAACCAATTTTGGATGAACGTTACTGTTACCACTGAGGAGAGCAACACACCATCCCTCCGGTCAGTCGTCAACAACAAAGAAGTAGTCATTACTCCTGCAACAATCCGTAAAATTCTTCAACTGAATGATGCTACTTCTCCTGCTGGATATCCGAAGGGCACCATAGATCTATCCTTTGCTCAGCATGGATATCAAGGCGATCTCAGTGCCACCACCATCATGAAGAAACACTTTAATGACGCTGAGCGCCTGATTTTTCACATGGTAAATGTATGTTTGGCCCCTAAGACGTCGTCTTGGGATCAAATGTCCACCAAATGGCAGCAGGTAATGTATTCTATCCTTGAGCAACAACCACTAAACTTTTCAGAATTAATATTTTCAGAGCTCAAAGATATGGCTCAAAAACTAACTGCCAACCGTTGGATACTCTATCCACGGTTCATAATGGCCATTATTACAGACCAGCTTAATGCTGAGGGACTTGTTGGCTTGGGAGTCCCTGCTACGGCTGTTCTGCCGAAGTATACTCCCGGCACAACTCTGACCGGACACTAAAAATGGCTGCCAAGCTGCGAAAACCCACGCAGCTGGAACCCACAGCCACCACCTCCAAATCCAAAGTCCCCACCAAACCCACCAAAAAGAAACCCAAAATGGCTACTCAGGGAATTGAGTCCCCTGAGGATGCCCCTGCAACACAAACGCAGGATATATCCACTAGTCCAAACCCCCTAGTGGATACAATGACTCCTCCAGCCACAGCCGCTCAGGCTTCCTCTCAACAGGAGCCTGCAGCAACTCCCCAAGGGGCACCTACTTATCTGGGATCTTACTCACTTGAGGAGATTGCCATTGAAGAGCACCATCCTCCCCAGGTGCACACTGCTTCTATCCCCTCACCCCAAACAACCGCCCCTCACAGCCCAACTTTAATAGTTGCACAAGTGCTGACTCAATTGCACTCCTCACCCCCTCCCCAGAAACCACTTACTACTGGGAATACCTCTACAATTGAGGGGGAGGAACACAGTGCACCTGAGAACCCACAGCACAGGGGTTTCCCAATTCTATCTCCTGGTGTAGACAAGGAGCTTAGAATATCTAGTGAGGCTGCCACCTCCTCTGACTCAGCACATGACCAGAGTGAGGCTGGTAACATTGCTAAGACCTCCCTAGAGGCAACAGCTGATGATGGACATTGTCCTGAGGCTGGAAGTCCCCAGTACCAAGCACAAGGGGCACATGCACCAACTGGTCTACACCCAGTGCATGTAAATCCTGCTCTAAGCAGGAGGTCAGGTGATTCAGCTTCGGCTGATGATGACCTGGGCTTCTTCTATGATGTTCTTGCCCAGAACACAATCCTTGAAGAGAAAGTCAGTAGGCTGCAAAACCTACTTGACCAACTCTCACAAGGAGAAAGACCATCTGCCTCTATCACCCACAGATGGCACCTTCCCTTGAAGGTTTCCCAAACACCGAGCCACCCCAAAATCAACCACCTGCCTCTGCTTCAGGCCCTACTTCTCAGGAACAGAACCCTCCTGAGCAAATAGGTGCTGTACTCCAAAATTCCCTCCCTCTCATCACACCCATAATCACTGATATAGTGATCAAAGCCTTGATGAGAGGCTTTCCTTAACATTACAGCCCTTGGTTGATGCTGCTGTCCAAAAGACTCTTTCTGCGGTACAAACCCCTTCCTCCAATGCAACCAAAAAGGGGGAGAGTACTGCAGTGAAAGAAAGGAAGAGGAAAAGATCCGAGGAAAAGGAAGTGATGCAAGCCCAAGAGGAGGAAAAAGAAAAGCAACCTCTGCTCACTTACAAGCGAAAGAGAAGTGCTGATGATCACACTGCTGAAGACAAATCCTTGGAGGAGCTGGTCAAAGAAGCTGACACCACACACAGCCGATCCATGGATAAAATAATTGAACAACTCTTCAGGCAGGGGTTTGACACAGCCACACTGGATAGTGAGATCAGAAGGTTAGAAGTACAAGAGATACAAACCCGATGGGCAGGGTATGATGCTCTTGAGAAAGAGAGGTTGGAAATAATGATCCGCTTTATTGCAAAATACTTGGGAAGATCATTAATGGAGATCCGCGCATGGACCAGGGACAGCATTCTGGCTATAGCCACCAGAATCTGTCTGTCTGAGCAATTCAACAAAGGGATTATTGTGGAAGCCCTTGATGAGGCTGGGGCTGGTAAAAGGTTAGAGATGGCTAAACTCACAAAGGCGAAACTAACTACAAGGATGCTAGATCAACCTTCCCTTCCACCCACTCAAACAGATCTTATCCCTCAAATCTCCCAACCAACCTCTAAGCCAAAATCCAAACATCCTCATTCTTCAAAACCAATTCCTTCACCAACCCAACCATCATCCAGTGATGTACCCAGAAGGAGGAGAAGGGTGCTGAGGATGGAAGAAGAAGAAGAAGAAGAGGATGAAGATGATAGTCTGCCACTCTCTGCTGTTCTGAAGCTACCAAAACCCCGAAGTCAACCCATGATCACACCTGACTCTCAAAGGAAATGGTCAGAGTCAAGATAGAAGAAGAAGAACAGCAGAAACAGCACGATGAGCAACTGTTGAAGATGGTTGACAAGGAATTTCCTCAGTCATCATCTATTCAAGCCATGAAAGGGCATGCTCAAAGGCTGTACACTCTCAGGCACACCTTTCAGTATCAGAAGGAGAGAGTGAGAGTATGGCCAGACCCCAGGGTGAGTTCTAGAATCCATAAAAGAACTATCCCACACAGATACAACGGCCAGGTACGAAAAACAATAGAGTCTACCATCATGTTGGCCGTTGTAGTCTCACCTTGGGAAATCATTGATGAATTCAAGAAAGCTCACCAAGCAAAGAAGACCCCTCAAGCCTTACTAGAAAACAAGATGATTAAGAAGGGGTTGTTATATAAAAAGCTTGAAGACATCCAGAAGAATGAGCTCCAGTTACTCCTTGAAGGCAACCATCCTGATGAATTTGTATATAGGGAGGTAACTACGGTGGAGCTGAAAAATGGCAGGACCATGAAGTACTTATCAGAGTACTATGGTCCAGAGTTCTTCTTCGAAGGAGGAGCAGAAGAACTCTCTCAGGAGGAACAAGTTGTTCTCCTTGAGGCCTATGTTCGTGAGTCATACAGACTCATTATGGGGAAGTAAATCTCATGAATGGGATAACAACTCTGTGTCCAGTTCCCCAAAACAGAGTTCCCATTCATACTCTGCCAAACAAATATTTGAGATTTCTTCCCAGGCCGGAGCTTACATGGGTCATCTTCTCTACTGATCAAGAAGGAAAAAGACCAACATTTTGCCATCAATAAGTGGGAGAATAAATAAGTTAGAGGTTTTGGCTGCATTGGTTCAGGGGGAGTTTGTTGGACCAAAAGAACCAATGAGCCAAGATCAGAAAACCTCTAAGTCCCACATGGTATCACAACAACTGCTGAAAGCCTCATCAGTAGTTTGACAAGTGCTGAAGACTTCAACAGCTGAAGATCAAGTGCTGAAGACCTTAACAGCTGAAGAACCAAAGTGCTGAAGTACAACAGCTGAAGAACACAAGTGCTGAAGCTGAAAGACCAAAGTACTGAAGTACAACAGCTGAAGAGTTCACAAGTGCTGAAGATCAACAACTGATGTACAAGTCTGAAGACAAAGACTGAAGACATCAGCTGATGATATCTACTGAAGTCATCAGCTGATGAAACACCTGAAGGTCAAAGTCTGAAGATCAAGTACTGAAGCCTCAGTAGTTTGTCACAACTGCTGAAGAGTACTTCTTCAGTAGTTGTGATATCAGTAGTTTTATTTTCTATGTTTCAGTAGTTTTGTAAAACGACTGAAGAGCTTGTTCTTCAGTCGTTGTAGTTTCAGTAGTTTTATATTTTGTACTTAACATGCTGATATGTTCTCAGTAGTTGTGAACATTTCAGTAGTTTGTTAAGAATTAGTTATTTTTGTATTGGATCTGCCAGTTGTCACTTTCCGTGATAACAGCAGTGATTGTTGCACTCTATATAAGGAGTGACAACCTATTGTAATCGGTGAGGAATGAGTGAATGAATGGAATGAATGATTGATTGATTAGAAATATTCTACATCTATAAACATTCCTAGAAATCAGAAATACATATTCTCTCCCTATAACCGTATGCGATCTTAATGCTTACAAGTATCGATTGCTTGCTACAATTTGTCTAATTCTAGTTTGTATTCCGCTGCTTTATATTCTGATACATCAAACTTGTGATCACTGATCCTGTCAAATGGTATCAGAGCAGGTTAATCATTGATCGATCTAATAATTGATCATTGAAACTGCTATTCAAGATCTAAGTTTGATTGAATTAGCTTTTGTTTTTGCAAGAAACGGTTATAGAGATTGAATTTTCTGTATTTCTGCTCATTCATCCTGAGATCTTTTCTTGGTTCTCATTGAGTTTGTTGTGGTTTGTCTAAAACTTTTAAAAGCTTGAACTAAATGTTTTTGAACTGAAAATGACTACTCCCTCCAATGATCCTCACAATACTGGTTCCTCAACCAAGCCACCTATGCTGGTTAGGAATGAGTATAACATATGGCAAAGACGTATGCTCCATCACCTGTCTGTTAACAGCGCAGGGTGTTGGACATCAGTGGTACATGGTCCACACAAGCCTATGGTGAATAACCCGGAAACCAATCAAATGGTTCCGAAGAGGAGGGAGCAATACTCAGATGAGGATAAGAAGTTGCTTGAGATTGATGCAAAAGCCCATGGAATTCTGGCCATGGCATTGCCCAATGAAATCTATTCTGGGCTAATGCATCATGAAACTGCCCATGACCTCTGGATTGCTTTGAAAGAACAATTTGGAGGAACAGATGAGGTCTTGGCAAATAATAGAGAAATTCTTGCCCAACAATATGAGACATTCTCTCATAGAAAGGGTGAGACACTGACTCAACAATATGAGCGGTTTTCTTGTTTGATCTCTGAACTAAAAATGGTCAAACTTGAATACACCAATATTCAGATGAATAACAGATTTCTCAGATCACTGCCTGAGAGATGGGACACATATACTATTGTCCTACGCTCCAGTGCAAGTTTGGACAAACTATCTCTCACCCAACTCCATGGGAAATTGCTCACTTTTGAGAGAGAGATAGAACAGAAGAGAAAGCTGTCTTCATCTGGAAAGCTCACTGAAGACTTTATACAAGGCAACACTGCCTTGGTGGGTCATGAGTCAGAATATGCTTCATCTGAATGCCAGTATGATGAGCATATTAATTTCTCTTCAAGCACTTCTGATTCTGCATTTGTAAGTGTTGATGGTCAGTTTACTGGGTGTAATAATGACAATCTATGTTTCATTATGGATGATCTCAAGGGGATTGCTGATGATGACTTAGAAGAGATGGATATTTTGAGCCAAATGGCCTTGATAAATATCAGATCTCAGAAGTTCTACAAAAGAACTGGAAGAAAATTCCCAGGACTCTCTGGCAAAACCAAAGTTGGTTTTGACAAGAGCAAGTTGAGGTGTCACAAATGCCAACGGCTTGGACACTTTGCAAGAGAGTGTAGATCAACTGGATCTAACTCTACTGCACCCTTTGTGACTTTTCCTGGCAATAGTCAACAACACAGAGGGCAACATCCTGTCACATCTAGTCATCATCCTCAACAACAATCTCCGGCATATTTTGTTCCTCAGGGTCAAATGCCATATCAGTACCCTTGTTATTACATGCCACAGTCAAATCAAGTTCAAGTTCCTATGACACCACAACCTCATGCATTACCAGAACCTCAGCCTTCCCTATCTCATCAACAACCTCAATCTCAACAACACAGCTTCTTCACCCCAGGAGTTGTTGACTGGAGCAGTTTACCAGATGACTTGTCTGGTCATGATCAACTGTTCTCAGGTGCTGGTCAACATGGTGGTGACAGTCCCTTTGGGAATCTAGCTCTTATGGCTTTGGAGTCTGCTGATACTTCATTTTCCAATGCCTCTACACCTCAGGTATCACAGGTATCCTCTGAGGCAAAAGCCAAATTATGTTCTGAACCATGCATAGCAGCATTTGCTTCCATTAGAGAAGCAAATGTAGCTTTAATTAATAAGAACATTGAGCTAGAACAAATAATTTCCAAAAACAAAGCTGAGTTTGAGTTTGTGCTCAAAGATAAAAATGATGAGTTTATAAACTGAATTGCCAAATAATTGATGATAAGGCTAGAGAAGATGTACTTCTAGAGAAGTACAAAGATCTCAAAGAAACCCTTGCAGTTACCCAGGTCGAGTGTGATAGATGGGTACAATCATGCAAAGGTTTTGAAATGCTTCTTAGTAAGCAATCTGCTTCAAATGTGAAGTTTGGAATTGGCTACAATCACACTGCTCCACCTACAGATTTTACCCCAAGAGCAGAGGTAGAATCTGATGGTGAGAGTGATAACCAATCCATCACATCATGTGATCTACCTTCTGATACAGCACAATCAGAAGTAGCAGTCAGCATCAAGCCCTCTTTGAACCTATCAGCTGATGTTGATGGTCCAAATGCTGACATTCACATGATCAATAGGTTGATCAACTCAGGAGTTAATCCTGAAGGTCCTGAAAGGACTGGAGAGCAGGATTTAACACCTGAAGTTCAAACTTCAACTGCTGTCAGTACTGAAGAGAAGAAAACTGGCAGTAGAAAGAGTTTGAAGACTACTAAAGAGGTAGTCAAGAAAGCAACCAATGCTTCCAAAGCATTGAAGAACAAGTCTTCTGTTGCTTCACCATCTTTAGTTGATGATCAACCTAAGATGAAGAAGAAACCATGTGAAGTATGTGGTTTGTTCAATCATCTTACAGATGATTGTTGGTACAAAAGAGGTTCCAAACTCAAACAAAAAGAAGAAATTAATGAGAAAATGGTAAAAATGAAAACTGAGTTTGAGACCACATTTGTATCAGCAACATCAAATCCTGTAACCCTTAAGTCCTTAAAGAAATCCAAAAAGGAAGGAGTTAAACAGGTGACAGCTGAGGGTGCTCAAAAGAAGAAGGTGCAACATAGGACCTTATCTAACTCCACTAGCAATGTGTCTGATGAGCTGAAAGCTTTATCACAAAATCAGACACAGCTGGTGATGATGGTACAACATCTGTTGGGTAGAGTTAACCAACTAGATTCTCCTATGTTGAAACCACAGAAAAGGAGGTCTAAGCCAAAGGACTCCTCTTCTACACCATCTTCTTCTTCTCAGGCTGTTGTTACAAATAAACATGTTAGTTTACCATCTATTGATGAGACCAGGCCCAAAACCAAAAAGGTTTGGGTCTCTAAAACTAACTGATTGTTTATTATTGCAGGGTTCTTCAACATGCCAAAGTAGCATCTGGTATGTAGACAGTGGGGGATCTATGCACATGACTGGGAACATCTCTCTTCTTCATGACTACTCTCAAGGAAAGAAGGGATTTGTCTCTTTTGGCAATGATGCTAGGGGTTACATCATCGGTAAGGGCTTTGTCTCCAATGGAGAAATCAAATTTGATGATGTTAATCATGTGGAAAATCTCAAGTACAACCTCTTGAGTGTCAGTCAAATGTGTGATAAAGGCCATGTTGCCCTTTTCACAAGTCAAAACTGTAGGATTCTGTCATCCAAAGTTTTGCACTTGATTGACAAGGTGTTGGATGATCACACTCTCCTGAAAGCCAACAGGACAGGAAGAGTGTATGCCTTAGATCTCTCTAAGAAGATAGATCTCAAAGGCAATCCTTGCCTATTTTCCAAAGCCTCTTCTCAAGAATCTAAACTGTGGCACAGGAGGCTTGGTCATGTTAATCTCAAAAACATGAATCAGCTTAGCCACAATAGTTTAGTCAGAGGCTTACCAATAAAGGAGTTCCACTGTGATGAAACCTGCACTGCTTGTTTAAAAGGAAAACAGCACAAAGTCTCATTCCCTCCTATTGAAGTGTCCAAGTCCACTGCCTGCTTGCAATTACTGCATATGGATCTATTTGGTCCTGTGAGAGTAATGAGCATGGCAAAGAAGAAATACTGTCTGGTAATTGTGGATGATTACTCCAGATTTGTATGGACTTTCTTTCTACATTCAAAGGATGAGGCTGCTCAGAAGATTATCCACTTTGTGCTGTACATTGAGAAGCAGTATTCCCTTCCAGTCAAGTGTATTAGGAGTGATAATGGAACTGAGTTCAGAAATCATACACTTGATGACTTCTATCTTTCAAAGGGAATCAAAAGGCAGTTCAGCATTCCAAGGACTCCAGAACAAAATGGAGTAGTGGAGAGAAAGAACAGGACCCTCATTGAAGCTGCAAGGTCCATGCTGGCTGACTCAGGTTTGCCATTGACCTTTTGGGCCGAAGCTGTCAACACAGCTTGTTATGTGCAAAATAGAGTTTTAGTAAATCAGAGGTTGATGAAGACTCCATATGAAGTTCTCCATCATTTGGCTCCTCTGATTTCATTTTTCAAAGCATTTGGGTGTCCCTGTTTTATTCTCAACACAAAGGATCAACTCCACAAATTTGATCCTAAGGTGGATGCAGGATACTTTGTTGGTTATTCATCTACTTGCAAGGCATACAGAGTCTTCAACTGCAGAACAAAGATGGTTGAAGAAACTCTACATGTTAAGTTTAATGAATCTCCAAAGGACAAGATTCCACAAAGTCCTGTGGAGTTATTTGATTTGGACATACTGCAATATGTTCCTTATCAAACTCCTGCTGTTGCTCCTGTCAACAGTTCACCACCTGGTGGTACTGCTGATGATGATGATGATTGCAGTACTCACCTCTTCAGGTTTAGTGATCAGCTGCCTGACTCAGCTAGACCTGATGTTCCTGTAGCGCCAGTAGCACCATCCACAACAAATGCTGATGAGATTTCTTCGAATTCAACTTCCTTTGAATTACCATCCACTGATTGGTTTCAAGGAAATGATTCACCATCACCATCTGTTGCTGCTGAACCGGCTACAAACACTTGCACAGATCTCATTGTGTATCAAGATCTGAAGAATCACCCTATGTCTCAAATCATTGGTGATATCACTGCTGGAGTATCAACAAGAAGTCAATTGTCAAATTTCTGCTTCTATGCTCTCTTCATCAGTCAGCAAGAGCCAAAGAATTATCACATTGCTTTAAAGGACAATGGATGGGTTGATGCCATGCAGCTTGAGCTTCTTCAGTTCAAGAAACAGCAAGTGTGGGAACTGGTTCCTCTACCTCCAGGTAAGTGTGCAATAGGCACTAAATGGGTGTTTAGGAACAAAACTGATGAAAATGGGCTTATTGTTAAGAACAAGGCCAGACTGGTTGTTCAGGGGTTTGCACAAGAAGAAGGTATTGATTATGATGAAACCTTTGCCCCTGTAGCCAGACTGGAAGCAATTCGATTGTTTTTAGCTTATGCTGCTTATCAAAACCTTAAAGTCTTTCAAATGGATGTCAAAAGTGCATTTTTGTATGGAAAAGTTAAAGAAGAGGTTTATGTATGTCAACCTCCAGGCTTTGAGGACAATAACATCCTAATTGGGTGTATAAGCTTGATAAAGCTCTTTATGGGTTAAAACAAGCTCCCAGAGCCTGGTATGAGACATTATCAAACTTTCTTCTGGAAAACAATTTCACTAGAGGCTCCATAGACAAGACTTTATTCATTAAGAAAGCTGGGCAGCATAATCTACTTGTTCAAATTTATGTAGATGATATCATTTTTGCATCCTCTGATCCAAAGTTGTGTGATGCCTTTACAAAGTTGATGCAACAGAAGTTTGAAATGAGTGCCATGGGAGAATTACAGTTCTTTCTGGGGTTGCAAATCAAACAAAAGGCTGATGGAATTTTTATTCATCAGTCCAAATATACAAAAGATCTTTTGCAAAAGTTTGATTTACAAAACTGTAAGCCCTGTTCTACTCCCATGAGCAGCACCACACAACTGGACTCAGATCAGAAAGGTAAAGTGGTTGATGAAACACTTTACAGATGTATGATTGGGTCCTTGATGTATTTAACAGCTTCTAGACCAGATATTATGTTTGCTACATGTGTTTGTGCTAGATTTCAGGCTGCACCTAAAGAGTCTCATCTGATTGCAGTCAAGAGGATCTTTAGATATCTGCAAGGCACTCCATCTCTAGGTTTATGGTATTCTACCGGACATTCTGGTAAATTAGTTGCTTTTTCTGACAGTGACTATGCAGGGTGTAAGTTGACCAGGAAATCAACTTCTGGTGGATGTCAATTCCTAGGCAACTGCTTGATTTCTTGGCAGAGCAAGAAACAGACCTCAGTTGCTACATCCACTGCTGAAGCAGAGTACATTGCTGCTGCAAGCTGTACATCTCAGGTACTCTGGCTTCAAAACCAACTTTTGGATTATGGCATTACAGAGACTAAGACTCCATTGTTAATGGATAGTGCTTCAGCTCTTTGCATTGTCAAAAATCCAGTCCAGCACTCTAGGACCAAACATATAGAGATCAGACATCATTTTATAAGGGATTGTTTTGAAAAAGGTCTGATTGATCCTAAGTTTGTGCCTAGTGCTGATGAGCTTGCAGACATTTTTACTAAGCCTTTGGATAGTTCAACTTTCCAAAACCTGGTGTTAAGGCTTGGTATGCTGCAACTAGAATAAGTGACAACTACTGATGATCTCAGTAATTCATACTGATGATCATGAGTACCTATGTCACATATAAGTACTGATGAGCTCTTTTAACCTCAGTAGTTTTATAACTACTGAAGGCTAAATGTCTCACAAGTACTGAAGTACTTCATCTGTTCTAAACTACTGATGTAGTTACAACTACTGATGCAGTTACAACTACTGCAATCAGTAAAAACAGATAAGTACTGATGTCCTATGAAACAACTGAAATCAGCCAAAAGGACTGATGAATGTGTGAGGACAGTTTGAAACAGCTGAAAAGCTAAGAATTGACGAAAACAGCTGAAGAGAACTTTCTCTTCAGTCGTTTGTACAACTGCTGTTTCATTCTAAACAACTGAAGCAAAACCACGTCTTCAGTAGTTTTATAACTACTGATGACTAATACCAAGTCTTCAGTTGTTTACAACAGCTGATGACAAAACCACTGTCTTCAGTAGTTTCATAACTACTGATGACAAACACCAAGTCCTCAGTTGTTTCAATCATCTGAAGTCAAAACCACGGTCTTCAGTAGTTTTCTAAACTACTGATGCCTAACACCACGACTTCAGCTGTTTCAACGTCTGAAAGGATAATACCATGTCAACGGTCGTTTAAAACTACTGATGACTAACACCACATCCTTCAGTCGTTTCCTTACCCGTACCCTATAAATACCCTAACCTGAGCTCTCCATGCTTCATCTTCTTCAAACCTAACGTTCCTCTCCAAAACTTCCCTCTTCTCCATGGCGTCTATGCAAATTAAACCGCGACACAACTGTGTTGCCTACCTCACTAAATCGCCGATCTGGACTAAGTTCGATACTGCTATCGATCTTATGGTTCAGTCCCAATACAACAAGGCATTCCTTCTGAACCCCGTCTTACATGCCGAATCCTTGAACCAATTTTGGATGAACGTTACTGTTACCACTGAGGAGAGCAACACACCATCCCTCCGGTCAGTCGTCAACAACAAAGAAGTAGTCATTACTCCTGCAACAATCCGTAAAATTCTTCAACTGAATGATGCTACTTCTCCTGCTGGATATCCGAAGGGCACCATAGATCTATCCTTTGCTCAGCATGGATATCAAGGCGATCTCAGTGCCACCACCATCATGAAGAAACACTTTAATGACGCTGAGCGCCTGATTTTTCACATGGTAAATGTATGTTTGGCCCCTAAGACGTCGTCTTGGGATCAAATGTCCACCAAATGGCAGCAGGTAATGTATTCTATCCTTGAGCAACAACCACTAAACTTTTCAGAATAATATTTTCAGAGCTCAAAGATATGGCTCAAAAACTAACTGCCAACCGTTGGATACTCTATCCACGGTTCATAATGGCCATTATTACAGACCAGCTTAATGCTGAGGGACTTGTTGGCTTGGGAGTCCCTGCTACGGCTGTTCTGCCGGAAGTATACTCCGGCACAACTCTGACCGGACACTAAAAATGGCTGCCAAGCTGCGAAAACCCACGCAGCTGGAACCCACAGCCACCACCTCCAAATCCAAAGTCCCCACCAAACCACCAAAAAGAAACCCAAAATGGCTACTCAGGGAATTGAGTCCCCTGAGGATGCCCCTGCAACACAAACGCAGGATATATCCACTAGTCCAAACCCCCTAGTGGATACAATGACTCCTCCAGCCACAGCCGCTCAGGCTTCCTCTCAACAGGAGCCTGCAGCAACCCCCAAGGGGCACCTACTTATCTGGGATCTTCCTCACTTGAGGAGATTGCCATTGAAGAGCACCATCCTCCCCAGGTGCACACTGCTTCTATCCCCTCACCCCAAACAAACGCCCCTCACAGCCCAACTTTAATAGTTGCACAAGTGCTGACTCAATTGCACTCCTCACCCCCTCCCCAGAAACCACTTACTACTGGGAATACCTCTACAATTGAGGGGGAGGAACACAGTGCACCTGAGAACCCACAGCACAGGGGTTTCCCAATTCTATCTCCTGGTGTAGACAAGGAGCTTAGAATATCTAGTGAGGCTGCCACCTCCTCTGACTCAGCACATGACCAGAGTGAGGCTGGTAACATTGCTAAGACCTCCCTAGAGGCAACAGCTGATGATGGACATTGTCCTGAGGCTGGAAGTCCCCAGTACCAAGCACAAGGGGCACATGCACCAACTGGTCTACACCCAGTGCATGTAAATCCTGCTCTAAGCAGGAGGTCAGCTGATTCAGCTTCGGCTGATGATGACCTGGGCTTCTTCTATGATGTTCTTGCCCAGAACACAATCCTTGAAGAGAAAGTCAGTAGGCTGCAAAACCTACTTGACCAACTCTCACAAGGAGAAAGACCATCTGCCTCTATCCACCCACAGATGGCACCTTCCCTTGAAGGTTTCCCAAACACCGAGCCACCCCAAAATCAACCACCTGCCTCTGCTTCAGGCCCTACTTCTCAGGAACAGAACCCTCCTGAGCAAATAGGTGTTGTACTCCAAAATTCCCTCCCTCTCATCACACCCATAATCACTGATATAGTGATCAAAGCCCTTGATGAGAGGCTTTCCTTAACATTACAGCCCTTGGTTGATGCTGCTGTCCAAAAGACTCTTTCTGCGGTACAAACCCCTTCCTCCAATGCAACCAAAAAGGGGGAGAGTACTGCAGTGAAAGAAAGGAAGAGGAAAAGATCCGAGGAAAAGGAAGAGAAGCAAGCCCAAGAGGAGGAAAAAGAAAAGCAACCTCTGCTCACTTACAAGCGAAAGAGAAGTGCTGATGATCACACTGCTGAAGACAAATCCTTGGAGGAGCTGGTCAAAGAAGCTGACACCACACACAGCCGATCCATGGATAAAATAATTGAACAACTCTTCAGGCAGGGGTTTGACACAGCCACACTGGATAGTGAGATCAGAAGGTTAGAAGTACAAGAGATACAAACCCGATGGGCAGGGTATGATGCTCTTGAGAAAGAGAGGTTGGAAATAATGATCCGCTTTATTGCAAAATACTTGGGAAGATCATTAATGGAGATCCGCGCATGGACCAGGGACAGCATTCTGGCTATAGCCACCAGAATCTGTCTGTCTGAGCAATTCAACAAAGGGATTATTGTGGAAGCCCTTGATGAGGCTGGGGCTGGTAAAAGGTTAGAGATGGCTAAACTCACAAAGGCGAAACTAACTACAAGGATGCTAGATCAACCTTCCCTTCCACCCACTCAAACAGATCTTATCCCTCAAATCTCCCAACCAACCTCTAAGCCAAAATCCAAACATCCTCATTCTTCAAAACCAATTCCTTCACCAACCCAACCATCATCCAGTGATGTACCCAGAAGGAGGAGAGAAGGGTGCTGAGGATGGAAGAAGAAGAAGAAGAAGAGGATGAAGATGATAGTCTGCCACTCTCTGCTGTTCTGAAGCTACCAAAACCCCGAAGTCAACCCATGATCACACCTGACTCTCAAAGGAAATGGTCAGAGTCAAGATAGAAGAAGAAGAACAGCAGAAACAGCACGATGAGCAACTGTTGAAGATGGTTGACAAGGAATTTCCTCAGTCATCATCTATTCAAGCCATGAAAGGGCATGCTCAAAGGCTGTACACTCTCAGGCACACCTTTTAGTATCAGAAGGAGAGAGTGAGAGTATGGCCAGACCCCAGGGTGAGTTCTAGAATCCATAAAAGAACTATCCACACAGATACAACGGCCAGGTACGAAAAACAATAGAGTCTACCATCATGTTGGCTGTTGTAGTCTCACCTTGGGAAATTATTGATGAATTCAAGAAAGCTCACCAAGCAAAGAAGACCCCTCAAGCCTTACTAGAAAACAAGATGATTAAGAAGGGGTTGTTATATAAAAAGCTTGAAGACATCCAGAAGAATGAGCTCCAGTTACTCCTTGAAGGCAACCATCCTGATGAATTTGTATATAGGGAGGTAACTACGGTGGAGCTGAAAAATGGCAGGACCATGAAGTACTTATCAGAGTACTATGGTCCAGAGTTCTTCTTCGAAGGAGGAGCAGAAGAACTCTCTCAGGAGGAACAAGTTGTTCTCCTTGAGGCCTATGTTCGTGAGTCATACAGACTCATTATGGGGAAGTAAATCTCATGAATGGGATAACAACTCTGTGTCCAGTTCCCCAAAACAGAGTTCCCATTCATACTCTGCCAAACAAATATTTGAGATTTCTTCCCAGGCCGGAGCTTACATGGGTCATCTTCTCTACTGATCAAGAAGGAAAAAGACCAACATTTTGCCATCAATAAGTGGGAGAATAAATAAGTTAGAGGTTTTGGCTGCATTGGTTCAGGGGGAGTTTGTTGGACCAAAAGAACCAATGAGCCAAGATCAGAAAACCTCTAAGTCCCACATGGTATCACAACAACTGCTGAAAGCCTCATCAGTAGTTTGACAAGTGCTGAAGACTTCAACAGCTGAAGATCAAGTGCTGAAGACCTTAACAGCTGAAGAACCAAAGTGCTGAAGTACAACAGCTGAAGAACACAAGTGCTGAAGCTGAAAGACCAAAGTACTGAAGTACAACAGCTGAAGAGTTCACAAGTGCTGAAGATCAACAACTGATGTACAAGGTCTG
The DNA here is from genome assembly GCA_025506515.1 of Flaveria trinervia. NCBI lineage: Eukaryota > Viridiplantae > Streptophyta > Magnoliopsida > Asterales > Asteraceae > Flaveria > Flaveria trinervia. The sequence goes on from CM046442.1 coordinate 33,322,907, forward strand.
AAGACAAAGACTGAAGACATCAGCTGATGATATCTACTGAAGTCATCAGCTGATGAAACACCTGAAGGTCAAAGTCTGAAGATCAAGTACTGAAGCCTCAGTAGTTTGTCACAACTGCTGAAGAGTACTTCTTCAGTAGTTGTGATATCAGTAGTTTTATTTTCTATGTTTCAGTAGTTTTGTAAAACGACTGAAGAGCTTGTTCTTCAGTCGTTGTAGTTTCAGTAGTTTTATATTTTGTACTTAACATGCTGATATGTTCTCAGTAGTTGTGAACATTTCAGTAGTTGTTAAGAATTAGTTATTTTTGTATTGGATCTGCCAGTTGTCACTTTCCGTGATAACAGCAGTGATTGTTGCACTCTATATAAGGAGTGACAACCTATTGTAATCGGTGAGGAATGAGTGAATGAATGGAATGAATGATTGATTTGATTAGAAATATTCTACATCTATAAACATTCCTAGAAATCAGAAATACATATTCTCTCCCTATAACCGTATGCGATCTTAATGCTTACAAGTATCGATTGCTTGCTACAATTTGTCTAATTCTAGTTTGTATTCCGCTGCTTTATATTCTGATACATCAAACTTGTGATCACTGATCCTGTCAACCATTCGCATAGGTCCATTCGCATAGGTGCATTCGCATAGGGTCCATCCGCATAGGTCCATTCACATAGGTCCATTCGCATAGGGTCCATCCGCATAGGTCCATTTGCATAGGGTCCATTGGCCTAAATGTTCAGTCGCCTGGGAGGCCATGCGACTAAAGGGTGTCCATACGCCCAAATCGGGCTCGTGTGCCTGAGAAAGCATAGTTTACTTTCTGATTTTCAGGGAGATGCATAGAGGTAGGCTTTGACTTGGGAGGTTCCTGGGGGTTCATATAAGTTTAATTTTGAAGCCATAGGTGTTATGATAGGCATGTATGATTATGTATGATGATGTATGCTATGTATGTATGATTATGCCTCGTATAATGATGTTGTTTGTTTATTATGTTCCTTGCTTTGTATGATTGTCTTCCCGTGGCTTTACCTTGTATGTTAAGGAATGAAATAAAAAGTATGATGCAACGTAAAATGGAAGATAATGAAAAGAGAACGAAATTAAGAATGCATGCATTAACGAATGAACGAACGAAAGAAAGGCTTGCAAGCAAATGCATGGAGGTTTACACTCATTGAGGAGTGTTAGCTCAACTGTGTGCGGGTTAGCTACCCCATGAGGATGCACATTGGGGCTTGATCCATGTGATCAAGCATATGTATGGAGGTTCACACCCAATGAGGGGTTGTCAGCTCAATTGTGTGCGGGTTAAATACAGGAGTTCAATCTTTGTGATTGACTAGATGTATGGGGTCCTTGTCGCTTAACCCTAGATGAATTGCTTGGTGCTCTAGAGGGGGTTAAGCATATGACAGGACCTAGATGAAAACGAAAAGATAATAAGTACGAAATGAACGATGATGAAGATAATAACTATTATCTATGTGTACGTACGATGTGTGCTCACGTTCTAAGACTGTTATGATTTGAAAGAAATGATGATTTTTAAACGAAAGAAAAGTATGTTTTATTATAAAACTTGAACTCACTCAGCAATGCTGACTTTTATGTGTTTCCACTTGGCAGGTAATGTTGTTGAGGATGGCATGGGGCGGCTACTCAGCTCTTTTGGATGGCATCCATTTTTATAATGCTTTTGTGATGTAATGCAATATGTATTTTGTAACTTGATAACGATGTATTGTTTTGGCAAAGCTTTTATAATGAAATGAGATGTTTGTTTTAATGTCTCCGCTGCAATGTTTTCTCTAAATAGATGTAATTATATGTTTTATGTGCAATGATTGACCAGCTGTAGTGTCCCAGGACGGGGTCTTACATTCCATTGGTAAACCGGTGAAATCTGGCACTAAACATAAGGATTCTATTTTGAAATCAAAAGGAAAAATGCCAATTGAGAATTTGGATGATGAAACTAAAAGGGTTAATGTAAGGTCAGGTTCACAAACATCGATTTCAGAACCCAAAATGACTAAATCAGTTAACCAAAAACGTGTTAATCATCAAAGTCCAACGAAAGTGCAAGTTAAAGATGTTCAAAATGTTAAAACAATTAATTTTGTTAATAAGGCTGAAACATCTAAAAGATAAGTGATAAAACCCAACCAGACTCATCTCACACCTTTACTAAACTCAATATCACATAAAAGATTTCTTCAATATGTAGAAGTGAGATCTTGCTACGGTTGTGGAAAATGAGGACATATCTCCTCTAATTGTCCTTATTATTAGACACTAGAAAGAAAATTGAACTTATGATGCAAAAATAAGTTTTTCTGAAATGAGATCTAATACTCCACCTAAGAGTATTAGTGAACCTAAAGTTCAAACCATAAGTCAGTCGTCTGTTTACCACAAACAGGCGTTACACAAAACTGGCCTATGGAAAGAAAAATCAAGTAAAATGTCTGATAGTGATGAGAAGAAGAAGATAGATATGCTTTCATCCTCTAAAGGACAATGGGTTGAGTTTATGATGCGTGATTCCTCTGGGTCACCCAAGCCAGTTAAGGCTTGGGTCCCAAATCTGAACTAATAAGTTTCTTTGAATGTGTAGGGTGTCCACTACAATGCTATCTCTAACACCTAGATTCTTGATAGTGGGGCGTCCAAGCACATGACAGGGAACTCGTCTCTCCTTTTCAACATCAAACAAATTAAAGGGGGACATGTTTCATTTGCTGGAAACAAAGGAGGTTACATTACCGCTCAAGGCAAAGTGGGAAACGAGAAAGTAAAGTTTGACAAGGTCAATTATGTTCAAAAACTATCGAACAACTTACTTTCAGTCTCCCAAATATCTCATAAAGGATTTAAAGTTGTTTTTGACAACAAGAAGTGCTACATGTTGAAGAAGGACTATGTGATTGAGGAGGATAAGGTTCTTATGTCAGCTTCAAGATATAAGGACTTGTATGTCTTGGATCTATCAAAAGCCTCCACAACTGATCACACTATTTAACGCTTCTTGTCAAAGGCAACTAAGAGGGATTTAGTCTCATGGCATAGGAGAATAGGACACATCAATCCTAGGAAGATGAATCATTTAGTTCAAAATGATTTAGTGAATGGTGTAACTGTCAAGAACTTTAAGCTTCCAGACTTCTGCATAGCATGTAAGAAAGGGAAACAGACTAACAAGGCTCACAAGGCAAAGAAAGTGAATTCTATTGATATGCCTCTTGAGCTTCTGCACATGGATCTGTTTGGCCCTTTCAGCACAAAGAGCATTGCTGGAGATCTGTATTGCTTTGTAGTAACTGATGATTACTCAAGATTCTCTTGGGTGATATTTCTGAAATCCAAATCAGAAACTTTTGAATCATTCAAACATCTAGTAACTACATTAGAATCACTCTACAAGCTGAAAGTAGGGCAGATTCGATCAGACAACGTCATAGAGTTTAAGAATCATGGATGGAAGCATGCTGTAGAGAGAGAGGAATTGTGCATCAATTTACCTATGCATACACTCCATAGATGAATGGTGTCACTGAAAGGAAAAATCAGAGCTTGATAGAGACAACTAGAACAATGCTAGCCGACTCAAAACTGGCTATTCAATTCTGGAATGAGGTAGTGGCTAATGCTTGTTACCACTCAATCGAGTCCTAGTGGTCAAACGACATGGGAAAACATGTTATGAACTACTACAGTGACGTAAACCTAACTTGGAGTATCTAGAACTATTTGGCGCACCGTGCACTTTGTTGAAGAAAACTCAGATGGAGAACTTTAGTGAGAAGGCAGAAGAAAGTATCTTTCTCGGATACATCATACCAGACAAGAGAGTTTGTAACAACTCAACGGGTCAGGTAGAAGTGTGGCGCAACATTGACGTTCAAAGATGCACCACCCCCCTGCTGGAAAAGGACCCTCATTCTTCTTCGACTATGATGGATTCTTTAAATCCTTCAATCTTCCGCCTTCTCACACTAATGACGAGCTTTCTGCTAGGATGATGTACGGTGCTCTAAACACTCCTCCACCAGACTCGACAACAATTTCTCTATTAGATGATACTTCTAGCCCTTCAGGGGGAGACCGTGAAGCAAGTGATTCTTCTTCTGATGATGAAGCAGTTGAGACTGCAAATATGGACCAAGAGGACCAGGTTCCCACAAATAAAAGTACACAAGCATCAAATCTTGATGCCTCTGACACTTCGAAACGTCATACTCCAACAACTACAGATATTGAACCTGGATTTCACAATCTGGATACTAAGGTAGCTGTTCCCACAACTCCCGGATCTCGGATTAACGTTTATCATCCCTTGGACAACGTCATTGTGGATGTTCGATCGGGAGTATAGACACGAGATCAACTATACTCACCTGATTATGCCTTAGTCATGGAAAAGGGATATCTTCACGATGGAGCATATCGATATTTTGTGTCTCAATTTGAGCCAAAATATGTGAGTGAAACTTTAAACGATGAGGGATGGGTCAGCGCAATGCAAGAAGAACTTCTATAGTTCAAGAAGTTAGGAGTATGGACCGTTATGGACAAACCAAAAGGTGCTAAGGTGATTGGCACTAAATGGGTGCTGAAGTGCAAGAAAGATGACCAAGGGGTCATAATCAGGAATACGGCTCGACTTGTAGTTCAAGGATTTCAACAAGTCGAATGCATAGATTACAATGAAGTGTTTGCACCGGTGGCAAGGATGGAAGCAATACGTATATTTCTAGCCTATGCATCCTACATGAAGATTAAAGTTTATCAACTAGATGTGAAGAGTGCATTCCTTCATGGTGAAATCCGTGAATCAGTCTATGTCAGTCAACCCGAAGGATTTGAGGATCCGTCTCATCGGGATAGAGTTTACATGCTGGACAAGGCTCTTTACGGGCTCCATCAAGCCCTAGAGCCTGGTATGAGAAACTCTCAACTCATCTTGTGAAACATGGTTTTCGTAGAGGAATTATTGACTGTACATTGTTCATCAAAGAAAAGGATGGAGATTTACTGCTGGTACAAATATATATGGATGATATAACTTTTGGTTCCAAAAACAAAGAATTATGTAAAGAATTCGAATCTATAATGAAAGCAGAGTTTGAGATGAGTGCCATAGGGTAGATGAAGTTCTTTTTCAGTTTACAGGTGGATCAAACACCAAAAGAAATCTTCCTGCATCAGACCAAATATATAGGAGATATCCTCAGTCGATTCGACATGGAGAATGCTTCGGCAGCTGGAACTCCTCTTGCCACGAACCATGATGTGGTACCCGATGAGAATGGTGATCTAGTTGATGCCACCACGTACAGAGGAATTATCGGATCTCTCATGTACCTCATAGCCTCGCGTCCTGATATCATGTACGCCACGTGTCTTTGCTCCAGATATTAGGCGAAACCTAAAGTATATCATCTCATTAGGGTTAGAAGGATTTTTCGTTATTTGAAGGGTACTCCAACACTCGAGTTGTGGTATCCTCATGATGATGACTTTGATCTTACAGCGTATAGTGACTCAGACTATGGTGGTTGCAAGATGAATTACAAGTCCACATTAGCGGGATGCCATTTCTTTGGTAGACGGTTAGTCACCTCGCAATGTAAGAAGCAGACCTCAGTTGCTCTGTCAACATGTGAAGCTGAATATGTTGCTGTTGCAAGTTGCTGTTCTCAAATCATCTGGATTCAATAGCAAATGCAAGACTACGGGTTGTAATTCTCTAACACTGATCCAAGTTGTTGTTCTCAAATCATCTGCAAGTTGCTGAATTATATTTTTGTTTATAATTCTGCTGCAATTGCTGTACCAAAAATCCGATCCAAAACCCTAAAACAAAACACATCGGTATTAAATATCACTTTATAAGTGACTGTTTTGAAAAGCAATTAATCGATGTGGTTAAAATTAATACTGATTTTCAACGCGCCGACCTCTACACAAAAGCATTTGACAAACCTAGGTTTTTATATCTTTAGAGGTTAATGGCGTGAAAAAGAAAAGTGATGTGATTCAAGAAGAAGAGAGTTCTTTGTCCTACAATTAGTGTCTTGGTATATCAGTTATTGTCTTTTATTTTATTTTATTTTATTTTCCTGTCTATTAAAATTTAAAAACACAAAAAAGATTTCGGTTTTAGAATTTTAGGGGGAGAATAGTTTTAGTTTAGTATTTAATTAGTTGTAGTATTTATTTACTTAAAAATGAGGGGGAGGGGAGGTTAGCTGAAAGAAATGAAATCAAATCTATGATCATCAGGTTAGCTGAAAGAAATGAATCAAATCTGTGATCATGATTCAAAGTTTATGGAAAATGATAGTACCCAGGGACCAAATTGTTTGGGACTTTAAAATTAGTTTGTTCTAAATGCTAAATTCAAAGTAAAAGTCTGAGAAGTCTAAGCACAACTAAAGAAAAATGATAGTTAAACTAGTCTGCTATTGAGGTAATGTAGAGAAAGTAGACCTAGAGGTTGCTAGTTCATTATATGATGCGTCGGTAGATTCAACACAATAAATGAGTAGACTTTATTGGTGAACTATAATTCAAACTAACTTGTTCAACTTGCTGTGGGTTCTCATCTTATCCCTGGTTAACACAATCAACGCATTTCCAATAAGGGGTGACGAGCAAAATAAACACCACAAATGTGTGCGGATGACCTTATAAATGAGCAAACCACATGGAAAACTACTAAAAGCAATCAAGCTAATGACTAATGTTGTTGGTGTGTTGTGTGCAAAAGAAACAAATGCTCTAACAAGAAGATAGGTTGTGTGCCTCTCTGTTGTGCGGTGGCACTAACATGAGGGTAAGCATAACCAAAATATTCTAGAATTCATTGTTGTTTGCGCCTCTCTGTTGTGCGATGGCACTAACCTGAGGCTTGACATCTCTTTGAAAGCTCTTAGAATAGTTTGTTCTTGTCCGATACCCATAGACCGCTCAAAAATCTCCTGAGGAATGTTGATTACCATATAAGTGTGAGATCCATAAATGCTTGTTGAAATAATTAAACATAAATTATCACCAATGTGAGTCAAAAATCTGTGTATGGATTTAAGTGGACAAATATACTAACAACCATCGTGGCTGCAATTCTTGATAGTCAAAATCATTGTGTGCATCTTATAGTTCTAGTATGATTTCTCGAAAGTGCTATTGACTCTCAGACACAACTAGAATCTAGCATCAACGTGCATATTAAAAAGGGGTTCCCAAATGATTATGATTTACCTGTATGATTCGATAATGAATCGTTCCAGAAATAATCAAATTAACTTGAAGCTGTTCTGCTCAAACCCAAAACAACAAAAATATGTCTTGTTTTTCTCTTAAATTTCAAAGTTGTTTTCTATTTTCTAGTATTTTGTTGTGTAGATGTCGGACTATTCAACTAGACGAATCTGTGAATCACTCACTAAAATAGGTAACGTCTGAGGTGACCAATCGGTTTTTTAAATTAAAAGGATCATATCTGAGGTGATCAATCGGTTCCAAACTAACATAAAGGTCATAATGTTATATCAAAGGTTAAAATTTCAATTGTTTGAAAGTGTATGAGGTCAAACTCATAAGTATGAGCCAATCGTACGATTGAATCATAAGGATGAGCCAATCGCACGATTGAACCATAAGTATGAGCCAGTCACACGATTGGACCATGAGTATGGGACAACCATGCGATTGGATTGCACGACTAAATCAATCATACAAATGGATGAAGGAGTATGAGCCAGTTGGACGACTGAACCCCAATCGCACGACTAAACCCCAGTCGCACGACTAAACCTCAGTCGCACCACTGAAACATGAGTATGGGCCTAGTCGCACGATTGGAGCATAAGTATGGGTCCAGTCACACGACTGAAATTTAAAATTGTATAAATAAGGGGGTCAGTCGGTCGTAACCCTTACCACCCTTCAAATTTTCTGAAATCGTCCGTACTCTCAGATACTCTGCCTAAATTTCGTTTGACTATTAGTACTTACTGATTGTGATTCTAACGGTGTTCTACTCATCTACAGGTACTGGGCGACTGAAAATCGATCCAAATGAACATATTAGTCGCTTCTTTAAGGACCGATTATGCTAAAACCTAGAACTAAGACTAACCCTAAAATAGACCACTTAAATGGACATACAAGTTGAGTTAAAGGACATTAAGTGTTATTTCGAGTCTTTGCGATTCTAATGAGTCTAAACACGAAGTTTAATATAATGTTTTTGACAAAGATTCAAATCTAGGGTATTCAACAGTGTAGGATACAAATGGTCATGCTAATGAACTTCATTCGCACGATTGAGCCAGGCACATGATTCAATCACACAAATGGATCATGCGTTTGGATTCAGTCGCACGAATGACTTAACCGCATGGTGTAGCATATGACTAAGCTCAGTCGCAGGCTCAATCGTATGACTGATCTCAGCCGCAGACTCAATCGCACGACCGAACCTGTATGATCAAAGCAGCTTAAGTTCCAACTATCTTCTGTTATACATAAATCTAATGGATATGTTTCTTGTGTTGCAGCAACATGGCTTATAGATGGACAATGAGCATGAAGCACAACATCTGTGCTCACTTAGATCCAACTACTCGGAATGCTTCAGAGTTTGCTGGGTTCATAGCCTTTCCGAGGAGATCAAGGATCATTAAGGCCATATCTACAGCCTGCATGCCGTACAGATCATTACAGCAGACGTTCTGTGAAGGTGCTATAGTTGACAGGTCCACTGAGCCCTAAAGTATTAGGAGCTCGTTTTTTGGATAGGAGATCAGTATTACTACAAACGATCTAAGGTGAGTCCTGGATCTTGGTGAGGATGGTGCTCACCCAACCAAGCTACACCCTCTGACCGTTCAGGGATGCTTTCTACGGATGAAGTACACTGGGGACATCAACGCAGGTATGCTCAACAAGAGTAACCTATGCCCCCCAGTTTAAGTACTTAGCTCATGTCATTCTCAATTGCATAGCATCTAGGAGAGGAGGGTTTGACGAGATGTCTGATCAAATCCAGAATGCTTATGTTGCTCTGGTGTTGAACACCCGTTCAGTTTTTCACACATGCTCTTTTATATATGATCGAGAACCTGGAAGCAAAAGGCAAGGAAGGCTTCTGCATGTACCCGAGGTTTACAGATGATTATTGATGAGAAGCTTCCTTCGCTACCAATGGAGAGGGATGATGCTGTAGTTTTGGAGGTTATGGATGATACTACAATGGGTAGGATGAAGGCCTACTGGGGGAAGTAGGTGAAGCCCCCAGTCAGAAGATTGTTTTGGCATTTGGCTAGTGAAGATTATGTGGCACCCTCTCACAAGAAGTGGCGTCATGATGATAGTGACTCAGATGTTGAGCCAATTAAATTACCCACTGATGAAGAAGACGACGACGATGATGATCATGATGATGGTCAAGGTAGTGATGCACCTGGTGGAACTGAGAAGGCTGCTTTCCATCAAGACTTCCTACTTGATGAAGAGGAAGATTCGGATGATGAGCCACTAGTGAGGATAGTTGGTACCCGAGTTGTGGCCACTGACAAAGGGAAAGAGGCGGTTGGCGGACGCCAGGCTGGGTCGAAGGGCGTTGCTACAGATGTCACTGATCCTACTTACACAACAGACTAGCCACTCAGCTCAGGGGGAGCCTCTGTCTCCAAGGGCTCCAAGAAGAAGAGGATGGCCCATCCCCATGGGAAAGAGAGTAAGAGGCCAAGGTTTACTTTGATCACATCCTCTACTACTACCACCACTGCCACAACCACCACTACTACCACACCTACTGCCACAGCCACCACTACTACCACACCACTACAACAACCACCACTCCATCCACCACTCATACACTACACCTCCACAATCCATTCCCATCCCTCCTCCCATCTTCACCATATCTACCATTACCACAACCACTCACCAAGTTAGTCCCTCCACCCAATCCACATTCACACCCGGACCTACTCTACCTATGGTCGGGTTGGAGGAGCAACTGGCTAGCCTGAATTGGATGGTGCTAAAGCTTATTGCTACTGATGATCTGAGGGCTACTCAGATCAATCAGCTGATGGCGGTGAATGCGGGTCAAGCGAAGAAAATCGCTCAGCTGAGTGAGAAAAACGCTCAGTATGAGAGAGCATTAGGCCGAGCCCACCGCATACTGACAAGTCAAATGAGCTGGTGTTAGCGTAGGTAAAGCGAATTGAAGAAAGTGAGAAGAAGAATAAGAAGATTTTGCTAAAGCTTAAGGGATCAACAAGTGAACCATTAAAGATCAAGTACGGTGATGATGGGGATGATGATGATGATGATGATGAGGATGAAGATGAATCTGATGAATATGATGGTGATGACGAGGGAGTGGGAGGAAGTGGAAAAGGAAAGGAAGATGATGATAATGATGAGGATGATCGAGAAGGTGATGCGTCTGCATCAGACTCTAATCCATCAGTTAAGGAGAGGCGGACCAAAAAAAATCAAGATCAAGGAGCCTCGTCCTCAGCTCCTTAAGCTGAAAAGACTACTGACCAAGGCAAAAGTAATGATTAGATGTTTTTGTACTTGAATTATGTATTACATTAATGTAATTAATGATTATTGATGTTTAAATGTCTTGATTAATGATTTATGTGTGATGTGCTTAATGTTTAATCAAACAGATGAAGATCAACAGATAGATGAATATGATATTGCTCCCCTTCAACAAGTCAAAACTCAACTTATGATGATTCTTGACTTTCAAGGATTGTTAGAAGATCTGTGAGCTACGCACCGGAGGAAGGAGAGATTATACATGATCTAACAGACGAGCAGCTCGCTGAAATATTCAGACGGAATCCTGACGAGCTTGTCAAAGATGATCCAGAAGTTGACATTCTGAGTGATGATAAGCTTAAAGACGTGGATGAAATCGAGATAGAGGATGTCACTACAGAGCACTATCCATAGTACACTGACCCGGAAGGACATGTTATCCCCAACTTGGGTGAAACATTTGGTAGTAGTACTTTTGAGAAGTTGGATGAAATGGAGAAAGAAAAAGAGAAAGAAGAAAACATAGCCCAAGCTTCTAATGCTAATGTTAATATCAAGAAAGCTGAATAGGCAGCTTGTTTTGCAGAGATGAAAGCCTAACGCGCACCCCAAAAGAAAAATGCCTCCACCAAGCTTTATAGATTCAAACGACATCAGAAAGTGTCAATAAAGATTATGATGTGGGCATATTTTGAAGATTTGGAAGTATATGCTGTTAAGAGGGAGAAAGGGATAGAGTATTTCAGATATCCTTATGATCTGAAGACTCTTCCTGGTTTTGAGCTCAACCGACTGGCATGCTTAGATCTGTTGTATGCTAATCCAAGAAAGATGCCAGGTTGGTTTGAGGCTGTATTAAAGAAGGAATACCACACCAGATGAGTAAACTTCAGACCATAATAACCTAAGAGGTACATTCATAAGTCTGAAGTTGATCCTATATCTGGAAAGCCTAAATTAGTGCTGAAATGGAGTCCTCCGTGCATAATGTCCAAGATTCCCTTACGGGAAATTCCTTAGGACTTCACTCCACACTTTAAGTGGTGGTATTATGACTAGAGGACAGGGGAAGCGGTCGTAGTTTTGAACAGAGATAGGAAAATAGAGTCAATCAGGGTATTCGACCCAATATGGCTCACTAACTTGTCGGCTAAAGATGTCTATACTTTATACAAGTGGCCACTGTTGTATGATAGTAGGACATTGTACAAACTCTTCAATTTCAACACGTTATAAGGCTCTACTTTGCATTCGAGATACATGCATGAGTCACAAGAGAAGAGAAGTACAAGAAGTTCCAAGAACATGTGAAGAATGTTGGACGATAGAGCAAACTAGGTCCAAGGGGGAGTTTGTAGATACATGTGTACCTAGTTTGTGTAGTTAAATGTAAAAGTCTTTCATGTCTTACATATGTGTAAGAAGTAATGAAATATGATATATGATTTGATGTTTACTTATATTTGATTCATATGTATGAACTTCTTATATAGGTTTGAGGTTGTTATACATAATTCTAAGTCAATAATGATTGAGTATTATGTTCAACCTAGTCGGATGGGTATTCATGTTAGTGGCCCATACTTATGGACCATACACATGAATACATCATGCTTATGGACCAATCGCACGACTGAACCAGGAGACTGGATCAGTCATATGATTGAGACATAAGATTGAGTCAGTCGCACGACTGAACCTTCAGTCGTGCGTATGGATCAATCACATGATTAAGTCGCATGAATGAACCATGCTAATGGTTCAGTCGTACGAATGGAAACCTGTTGAGACATGTATGTCCCTAGATCATGATATGAATGTAATAGATCTTATTTGTCTGATTCTGATGTAATGTTTGGAATGATTAATGAAATGATATTGGTTGTTTGTTATTTATAATGTTTAATATTTCATTAATGAGTCGATATTGAATTAGTTAATTAGGTTTGTGGTTGTTTGAATTGTTACACATAATGTTATATAATTAATACATTCAAACTTAACAAAATGAAGTTCTCATGCGAATGGCCCATGCGAATGGACCATACGCATGAATAACTTCATACGAATGACTCAGTCGCACGACTGAACCAGGAGACTGGATCCGTTGTATGATTGTAACATAAGATTGGCTCAGTCGCACGACTGAACACTCAGTCGTGCGGATGAATCAACCGCATGGTTCAATCGCACAACTGAACCATACTAATGGTTCAGTCGCACGAATGAACAATACTAACCTATAAATACAACCCAATTCATGGGAAAACGAGAGCATTCATTCTATTTCGACTCCAAACGTACCCTAGCCGTCCAGAAGCCTCCAAGTTGATACTCCAAGTTCATAGAACGCTGTAGATCGATTCCTAATCGATTCTTAACGTTTGATTCAAAACTTTATTGATTCTACGTGTGTTCGCACTGATTGGATCACCAATCAAATAGGATTCCGCACTATTTGGTTTGGTTTACACGTTAATCATTTGGTATTTTGTTCAATAACGGGTCCTAACAAAACCACTAACCTATAAATACCACCTAATTCATTGAAAAACATAACACTTTGAGAGATATAACGAATACACATAAACCCTAGCCATCCAAAGCGTCCCAAATAGCCTGTCCAAGTTCATAGTCCGTTCCTGATCAATTCCTACTCATTCTTAATGTTTAGTTCAATATTATATAGACTGGGTTATCGTTCTCACTGATTGGATCGCCAATCAAATAGGATTCCGCACTATTTGATCCGTTATAAATGCAGAATCACTTAGTATTCCCTACGTAAATGGTCCTAACAAGGATAAGATGGGTCTTTCTGATGCAAGAATAGCTGCTTGAATTGGAGTTGATTGAGCTGCCTCTTCATACACTCTATCAGGATGATTTGATTCATCTTAAGATTTAGAGGTAGATGACTCTGACTTCTTCTTTTTCTTGGACTTGGGTCTGGAGGCCATCCCTTTCCTCCTCTTTGGAAACTTCAATTGAGAAGATTGGCCTTCAGTACCTTGTTATTCAGTTTTGTCTTTCCAGTTAGGTCTACCTCCCTTACAGGTGCAGAAGGATAGGGAATTTATGGATTAGAAGATGAAGCTTGTTGAGGTGCAGCAGGAGGTCTAGGTTATGTTGTCTCAAATTGTTCAACCTTAACCTCCACTTCAGGAGGGGCTTGACTTGGTGGGGAGTATAAGTCAATGAGCTCTCCTCTCTTGATCTTCTGCTTTATCATCCTAATGTTCTCATCCATGATGGATAGAGACATTAGGCCAAGTCTCCTTCCAGAGAATCCGTATAGCTTCAAGAAGCTTATCATCCTCTACTTGTTAGTAGACTTCTTTTGACTATTTTAGATGATGGCTCTTGACTTGGATGCTTCTTCCGTCATCTTTCTCTTTATTGCCTTTTGTTCTTTAAGTACTTGAAGTTCAAGTTGTTTGAAATACTAAAATTCAATATACTCAAAGGATTGGGGAAGAAGTGAAGCTACCTGGTAGAGTCCTGTGGTAGTCAGGTAGCTGATCATATTTTTCCTGACAACTTCTTTATCTACCTAAGGTTATGGAGTTGCCACAGTCTCTTACACAAGACTTTCTTGAACTAGAGAGAGGGTAGGAACATGTTTGTATAGTCTTTTCTGTCTTCTTTCTTCTTTGATCTGGAGGAGCAACCTTGCATCCACTGCTTCCTTCCTCTTGTTAGATATTTCCATGTATGTTAGTTCATTTAGTTATTCTAAGGGGAGAGAAATAATCTTATCTATTTCATAGTTCCTAGTCTGCATATAAGTAATCCTGACTGCCCTTAACTCATCATCTTGAGTGTTTGGTCTGGGGGCAACCCTGATTGCAACTTCCATGAAGCCTGAAGACCCAATGGAACTTTCTCCATTTAGCTTCCTCTTCCCCTCTCTCTCTCCTCCTCCTTAATCTCCTCAAGAGTCATTTTCCTTTTCCTTTTATCACCCACAGACCTTTGTGACACAAGATGGAGTGAGTTTTGGACTTCATGGCTTGGAGTAGCATCTAGACTCTAGCCAGAGAGACGTCGGGATACACCTTCACCAACAGGTGTTTCATTGAGAGGATGGATTGTTAAAACAGCTGGTTGTGAGACAGAGCTTACGGGTTCTGTCACTAGGCCTTCAATCAAGGTTATCCCTTTAAAGCTAATCTTAGGGTCCGCCTCAACATCCAGTTGACCAATGATAGTGCCTGCTTGCATTTGTCTTCTTGCTTTAAACACTTCAGCAATCTAGTCTTGACTCCTTTATCAACATTCCTAGATTGGCTTAGATTGGCAAGTGGCATGTTGACCAGGTCTAGACCTTCATAGTAGTTCAAGGTCTGAAAATCAAGGACTTCTTGCTGTCCTTGAACTCTGTGACATATGAGAACTCTTTTATCATCATCATACCTCCACTCATTAAGGTAATTAGAAGCTACTTGGGGTGGAGTTGGCATAGCCCTTGGAATTCCCTCCTCAAATAGACTCTGAATGAGTGAGTCCATATCAATGTGAACTTGAGAAGGTTGCTGAGCATGGACAACTGCAAGTGAGGATGGTGAGTCCTCAATGTCCATACTCTGTGCAGAACTCCGAGATTCTATGATTGCTATGACTTTCTCCTCCTTTTTTGTAGCATCACCCACTGACACAGGTGAGCTAGGAGTTAGATCAATTACATTCACAGGTTCTTGTGTTCCTGGATGAGCTCCTCTTAAAGGTCTCCCAACTATTTTTTCCTTAAGATAAGATATCTCAAGTTGCTGATTATTGACCCTATCTTGTAAGGTAATCACCTAAGATTCAAGGTGACTAACCTTAGAGACTAAATAAGAGCATGTTTATGATAGTTTTTTCACCTTTTGGGAATGAGAGAATTGGACCAAAGTCTTCTCTCTTATCACTAGCATAATGTTTTTGGCTGTTGAATTTCCCCTACTCACTAACAACTTTAGTTGAAGTGTTAATAGGTTGGGTTGCCATGGTTGAGGTCTTAAAGATGTAATCACTTTCAAATATGAGAGCCTCTTCCATATGGACATCTGGAACAGGTTCAAGGAGATCCACCTTAGTGATAGGTGAATGATATGGGCTAGAGATAGGAGAGGCAGGAGCACTTATCTCTCTTTAAGTAGGGGAGGAGTAGAGAGACTCATTGTACTTATTGACTCCCATGTCTTCATTATCATAGAATTCTAGGTTTGGAATGGGTTGGTTTAGATCTAGAGGTTGGGGATGATAATTTTCCCCTAAAGGTTCTTCACTTGAGTGTTAAGACTTAGATGAAGCCTAAAGCTTATGGGCTAATGAGCTCATCAAGCTGATCATGAAGAACCTCGGCACTAATTCTTGATGAGATGGGAGTGATTTGCTCCTCAGAATAAGTGGGAGCTACAGTGTCCACTTCTTCCAATATAGGTGATGATATGGGGACCTGCACAAGCTCAATAGTTTGAGCAGGGGCTCGTTTGGATTTCCATTGGTAGGTGAGGATGATTTGTGGTTGTTTAGGAGGCTGAAAAGTAGAAGATGTAGGTTAAACACTAGCTTGTGTTGCTCGATTATCACCTTGAGCAATGAAGTCTAACATTTATGGGACAAGGGATGTTTCTACCCCAAAGAAGCCTACAATTGGCTTCTTCATAGTCTTAAAGATGTCAAACATCATCAGTCCCAATTTAAGAATATTACCTTCCCCCTCAAATATGAGCCTAGATCACAGTTAAGAATGTGTTGAACATATCTAGGGAACATATAATACTCTAAAGAGTTCAAATTTTCAAGTAAATTTGTATAAACAAATTCAGAGTACCTGAATCTGACCCCCTGGACCATTCCATGGACTATGAAGGAGAGATCTTTAGGAGTCTGGCCCCATCCCCCATGCTTGTTGGATAAGCTATGGATGACCACACGGAGTAGGTACTTCCACTGGGATGAGACCTTCTTTTTCCTGAAGATATTTTATAGCGAAATCCCCACCATATCCCATTTGCTCTAAGGAATGATTTACAACTTCCTTTGGAAAGGACAACTCATCTTCTTGATCGTCCAGCTAAAGATGAGGTTGATGATAGCTGGAGTGATGAAGATTGTCCTACCCTACATTGCAGCAGACAATGCCTTCTCCCTATCCATAATCACCTCTTGGCAGGTTTTCCAGAATTCTAATAACTGATCCTCATAGAGAGGAGGATCAATCGTAAGGGAGGTAAGATAGTTTTTAAAGAAAGAAAATGGTAGACCTTTGAGAAACTTGGATCTTTCTTAGAGTACAATAGAGCAATCTGATTATGTTGCCTATGGAGTTGCATGAAAAAATGTGGGATGTTTTTGTGGTTGAGGTTGGCCATTTAGAAAGTTTAAAGGTGAAGGAAGATAAGAACAAAGGTGGTTTATGGGTGAATTTAGGTTTTGGGAATAGTTCAAGTGAAGAAGAGAGTGAAAGAGGGAGAACCATTGAGTATATATATGAAATAAATTTAAGACAAAGTTAATGAAAGAGGATAAACTTTGAAATCTGGATGTCGGTCCCACCTCTAAAAAAGTGCCCAAAAAGATAGTTTTCTTAGAAGTCTAAAATATTCCAAAGGTAATTTTGCGTTGGAAGTTTGATGAAAAGCTTCCTAAGCCAAAATGAATTTGAAAGATATTCCAAAAAGTTTAGAAAATTTTGCTTCGGAAGAGAATTTTTACTCATAGAATTTTATTCTTAGAAGAATAAAACTTCTGAGACTAAATTGCTTTTAGAATGGAATTGTTCTTCAAAAACATGCTAGTACTCAAGTAAAATTTTAAGTTTCGGAAGATATTTAATTTTTTTTGAAGGTAAATCTACTGAAGTAGTTATTTGTTTTCAAAGACATAAGTTTCTTCCAAAGGTAAATACATATCTTCTCAAGGATAAAAAGATCAAAATTTTAAAAAATCTAAGGAATGCCTTTTAAAAATATTTTTCTTCTAGAGTTAACAAGGGCTTATGAAGGTGATAAAATAGACAACTTAGGACACATAGGTTTTATAAATAAAATGATTAAGGTTTAAGAAAAGCTACTCAAAGTTAATCATCCCAATAGCTCATACAAGATAATATCTGCTCAAAGTTAAGCTTTGGTGAACAGATCAACATATTGTTCATTTGTGTTAACTTTGACTACTTTGATTAATCCCTTTTGAAAGTTATCTTTAATCAAATTATACATAATATTGATGTATTTTGTCCTTGAGTGTTTGTACATGATTTTTTGTGATAGAGATAGCAATGTTGTTGTCTATATGGATGAGATTCTCCTTGAAGTTGAATCCATATTCCAATATCTGATTCTGAATCCAAAGCACTTGAGCACGACAGCTTGCAACAACAATGTATTTAGCTGTAGCAGTTGATGCAAACACATAGGATTGTTTCTTACATTGTCAAGAGACTATCCTTTCACCAAGGAATTGACACCCCCTAATGTAGACTTTGAAGTCATTTTTGCAACCACCATAGTCACTATCTTTATATGCATACAAATTGAAATCAGAATTCTTTGGATACCAAAGACCAAGTGTTGGAGCACCTTTGAGATATCTTAGAATCGTTTTAATAATAACTAGGTGTGACATCTTGGGGTTGGCTTAATATCTTGCACAAATACATATGGCAAACATGATATAAGGCCTGCTAGCAGTAAGGAACATAAGAGACCCAATCATAGCCCGGTAAAGATGTTCATCTACACACTCCCCCTCAAGATCAGGTCTAAGGGAGTGATTTCTGGCTATAGGTGTCTTAGCAACCTTACAATCAGTCATGCTGAATCTTGTAAGTATGTCTTGTACATACTTTGATTGGCTTATTGTTAGGACATGGTATTCGACTGAAATACCTAGAGATCACGTGTATACCGGATCAAATAGTGCGTAATCCTATTTGATTGGCAATCCAATCAGTGAGAACACACGAAGAATCAATCAGGGATTGAAACTAACGTTAGAAATCGATAAGGAATCGATCTAATGTGTTCTATGAACTTGGAGAATGATTTGGAAGGTTTCTGGACGGCTAGGGTTCGTCTGGAATTGAACTTGATCGAATCTCCAAGTTCATAGAACACATTAGATCGATTCCTTATCGATTTCTAACGTTAGTTTCAATCCCTGATTGATTCTTCGTGTGTTCTCACTGATTGGATCGCCAATCAAATAGGATTCCGCACTATTTGATCTGGTATACACGTGATCTCTTGGTATTTCAGTCGAATACCAGGTCCTAACAAGTGGTATCAGAGCCATTGGCTCGTGATTACGTGTTGATTCAATCAAGATTGCATAAAGTTTGTGGTTTTACACTAAAAACGCAATCTTTGGCATCAAAAGTGATCTTGGAAGTTCCCTGCTCATCGACGTGTGGTTCTACGGACTTAGGCAATTAGAACTTGTGAAATTTCGAATTTTTACGGCTGAAACCCGTCAAACCTAGAAATTTTCGCAAAACAGCAGCTTCAATCGCACGACTGACTCAATCGTACGACTGGACTCCATTCGCACTGCCCATACGCACGATTGGACCTAGTCGCACCTTCATTCGGCCGACTGAACCGTTCGTTCGCATAGCTCATACGTACCAGATTCATTCGTACGACTGAACCAATCACCCAGTTCATTCGCACGATTGAACCAATCGCAGAGCTTATACGCACGATTAGCTCATTCGCATCCTTCAGTCGCATCAGTAAAAGTTTGTTTGATTAGATTATAAGTTTATTCATCATGGAAGATCAGATGTCAGCCTTTACTGCTGGGAAGGACTCAAGGATACAGAATCTGTTGCTGCTTGAGAGTGAGGTGGGGAATCACAATAAACCACCAAAGCTTTTGACTTTAGATGAGTTTCCCCACTGGAAACAACGTTTTGAGATGATGTCCCTAGATCGTGATATGTGATGTAATAGATCTTGTTTGGTATGATTAATGAACTGATGTTGATAGTCTGTTGGTTATAATGTTTAATAGTTCATTAATGAGTCGTAACTGAATTGATTGGGTTTATAATTACTTGAATGATTACATATAATATTATATTAATTAACTAAAACATTCAAACTTAACTTAATGAAGTTCCCATGCGAATGGCTCATGCGAATGAACCATAAGCATGAAGAACCTCATACAATTGACTCAGTCGCACGACTGAACACTCAGTCGCACGAATGAACTAACCGCATGGTTCAATCGCACGACTGAACCAAACTAATGGTTTAGTCGCATGATTGAATAGTGCCAACCTATAAATACAACTCAATACGTGAAAAACGAGTATATTCGATCAAGTTCAATTCCAGACGAACCCTAGCCGTCCAGAACCTTCCAAATCGTTCTCCAAGTTCATAGAACACATTAGATCGATTCCTTATCGATTTCTAACGTTAGTTTCAATCCCTGATTGATTCTTCGTGTGTTCTCACTGATTGGATCGCCAATCAAATAGGATTCCGCACTATTTGATCCAGTATACACGTGATCTCTAGGTATTTCAGTCGAATACCAGGTCCTAACAAGTGGTATCAGAGCCATTGGCTCGTGATTACGTGTTGATTCAATCAAGATTGCATAAAGTTTGTGGTTTTACACTAAAAA
This sequence comes from Flaveria trinervia, assembly GCA_025506515.1. Taxonomy (NCBI): domain Eukaryota; kingdom Viridiplantae; phylum Streptophyta; class Magnoliopsida; order Asterales; family Asteraceae; genus Flaveria; species Flaveria trinervia. The sequence continues at coordinate 33,343,121 of CM046442.1, forward strand.
TGCAATCTTTGGCATCAAAAGTGATCTTGGAAGTTCCTTGCTCATCGACGTGTGGTTTCTACGGACTTAGGCAATTAGAACTTGTGAAATTTCGAATTTTTACGGCTGAAACCCGTCAAACCTAGAAATTTTCGCAAAACAGCAGCTTCAATCGCACGACTGACTCAATCGTACGACTGGACTCCATTCGCACTGCCCATACGCACGATTGGACCTAGTCGCACCTTCATTCGGCCGATTGAACCGTTCGTTCGCATAGCTCATACGTACCAGACTCATTCGCACGACTGAACCAATCGCCCAGTTCATTCGCACGATTGAACCAATCGCAGAGCTTATACGCACGATTAGCTCATTCGCATCCTTCAGTCGCATCAGTAAAAGTTTGTTTGATTAGATTATAAGTTTGTTCATCATGGAAGATCAGATGTCAGCCTTTACTGCTGGGGAGGACTAAAGGATACAGAATCTGTTGCTGCTTGAGAGTGAGGTGGGGAATCACAATAAACCACCAAAGCTTTTGACTTTAGATGAGTTTCCCCACTAGAAACAACTTTTTGAGATCTACCTTAATGGAGTAGATCCTAATCTGTGGGAAGCCATTGAGACAGGTTATAGTACACCAGTGGGAGCTGATGGGGTTAAACTAACATTAAGCGGGATGACCGACGCACAGAAAGTAAAGTACAATGCAGAGAAAAGAGTATATGCATTGATCACTCAGTCTATCCCCAAAGACATATTCCACCAGTATTCCGAGAACAAGCAATCCAAGAAACTGTGGGATGCGCTAGAGAAGAGATATGATGGTAATGCATCATTGAAGGCAATCAAAGCAAAGGAGTTAAAGAAGGAATTCGATAACTTCTCTTTAATTGGTAATGAAAGCTTGGACGACGTCGTAGATAGATTCTACCACTTGATGAGCGAATTGCATACCCATGGAGTGGCTACTACCATGGAAGAAAAAGTAAGCAACTTCGCAGACGGGTTGCCGGATAAGTGGGCTACATTCGTGTCTAACCTGAGACAGAATGGAATCCTTGTAAAGCTGGATATACATGACTTCATTCTTAAGTTGCGAGAAGAAGCACTAAGGATGAAGTATAGAGCTCAGAAGTCTTCGTACACACAAAATCCAGCTTTATACAACGCCACACCTCAAGCAAAGGCATCTGGAGCACCCCCTAGACTGCTTTTGTGTCTAGCTCATCAGGTCCTTCACATGCTCTACTTCTGGATCAGACACGTCTGGGTCATCATGTACCCATCATATTGGATCAGATGCAAACGCTACCAAACTGAAGACTGAGAACTTCAGTAATGTGACCGGGAAGTAGCACGAGAGCATATGGATCTCTTAGCAGCAGTGGTTCATTCATATGAGGACTGTTGCTGGGAAGATTGGAAACTGCCATCTGGCAGATAAGGACTACGAGCAGGTGGATGAGACGGAGCTTGAAAGAATGGATATAATGTGGGCCTTAGCAAGTGCTGTTCGGAGGGGAAGAAGTTTGTGAAAAAAACTGGACAGAACCTGGTTGCTACTAAGGACACCACCTTTGGCTTCGACAAGAGTAAAGTGACCTGCTTTAACTGTGGTGAGAAGGGGCACTTCAAAGGGAATGTGTCAAGCCAAAGAAGACGGGGAATGGGAACCCGTTCTCATCATTTACTCGCCAGGACAAGCAACCCTCTAATTCTACTTCATCAAACAAGGACCCTAAAGCACTAACTGCTCATGATGATGAAGGACAGATTGGAGTTTCAGGTTTGTCTCACCAGAGAATCTAACATTTCCAGTGTCGAGGATATTGACGATGATTCTGCGAGTGAAGGTGATATAGCAGTTGAAATTGCAATGTCACATAGTGAAGAAACAGCTGCAGCCGAGGACAGCTACAAGCCAAATGAGGAAGTTTCAACCTCAGAGACAGAAAAGCCAGAGTCGACAGAACCAGAATCATCTGATGCAGCACTGATGGCTAATACTTCTGAACCAACTCAGGTAAGTACCATTGACCGACTTTTTAATAACCATGCTTGTTCTGATTGTGACACGTTTAGGAAGAGCATAGATGAAAAATTTGCTAGGTTATTAGACCATAATGATAACTTAGTAAAAGATTTACGTCTGTGTACTGAGGCAAATAGAGTGCTAAAACAAAATGAGCATTGTTATAAAGAAAAGATAGACCTATTGACCAAACAACTTAGGGAAACCGAAGTAGTGGCTTTTAACCAAGCAAACGACATTAGGTACTATCTTAACTCCCTAGAAGACACTAAGAAACAACGAGCAGTTTTAGAAGTCGAAGTTAATTCATTAAAACAGAAACTGCATAGTTGGACTAGTTCTTCACACATAGTTCAACACTTAGTAAGAGAAAGGAATAACGGGGAGGGATTAGGCTACAAAGTGGTTCCACCACCACCTGAGACCTTGATGAACACCAAGTCTAGACTAGTAAATCATAACCCCATCAAGGATCATGTGGTGACCACTCCTCTTGTTACTGATCCAGACACATCATGTTCATCTACTGAATCTGGTAAGAAACAAAAGGAGGCCACTTCAAAGGCAAAGGGTAAAATGCCATGTGTTAACCTGGAAAATGAATTTGAAAAAGTTAATTTACAGTCAGGGCCAAATAGAGTCAAATCGAAACCTAAAAGGACTTCAAATGTTACTTTTTCACATGCTTCAAGTCAAAAATCAGCTAACCAAAAAGGAAAACAGGTTAAATCAGTAAAGTTTCTTATACGAGAGAAAACATCAAACATCCAAGAGTTAAAAACTAAAGTGTTTGATGTTACTAGAGTGTCACACACTTCTCCACAAAGAAAGTCTACTCATAAAGTTGATAGCAGGTCATGCTACAACTGTGGAGAATGTGGACACATTGCTTCCGACTGTCATTTCTATCAGACACCTAGGAAGAAGATTGATCTTCTGGACTCTAGACCTAGGTCTTCTAAGCGGAGGTCTCTAACTCCACCTAGAAGAGCTAGTGAACCTAAAGTTCAACCTGTAAGCCAGACGACGGTTTATCATAAACAGGCATTGCACAAATCTGGCTTATGGAAAGAAAAACCCACCTTTGTGTCTAATACTGATAACAAGAAAGAACCTGAGCTACCCTCACCTTCTAAGGGTCAATGGGTGGAGTTCATGATGTGTGATGCCTCTGGGAAACCTAAGACAGTCAAAGCTTGGGTTCCTAACCTAAACTGATTCTTTTACTGTGTATGCACAGGGTGCTCGATATAGTGCTGGGACTAACACGTGGATTATAGACAGCGGAGCATCCCGGCACATGACAGGAAATAGCGCCCTTTTATCTAACGTCAAACAAATAAAAGGAGGGCTGTTTCCTTTGCAGGAAACAAAGGAGGCTATATCACAGCTCAGGGAGAAGGAAATCAGAAAGTTAAGTTTGATAAAGTGAACTACGTTCAACAACTTCAGAACAACTTACTTTCTGTTTCCCCAATCTGTGATAAAGGATTTAAAGTCGTCTTCGATAATCAGAAGTGTTACGTGCTGAGAAAAAGAATATGATCCCAGAGGACCAAGTTCTGATGACTGCTTCAAGATATAAAGACTTTTATGTCTTGGATCTGTCAACACTGCCACAACGGATCATGAGGTTCAGTGTTTCTTATCTAAAGCTACTGAGAAGGATTCCATCTCCTGGCATCGGAGAATGGGACACATAAGTCAAAGGAAGATGAATCATTTGATTCAGAAGGATTTAGTTAGAGGAGTGAATGTCAAGAACTTCCAACTTCCTGACTTTTGTGTAGCTTGCAAGAAAGGCAAACAGACAAAGAAGTCTCATAAGGAAAAGAAAGTTCATTCAATAGAACTTCCTCTTGAGCTTCTTCACATGGATCTGTTCGGTCCAGTTAGTACAAGAGCATTGCAGGCGACACGTACTGTTATGTGGTCACTGATGACTACTCAAGTTCACTTGGGTCATGTTTCTGAAATCAAAATCAGAAACTTTGGAGACATTCAAGAATTAGTAACCACACTGGAATCACTCTACAAGCTCAAAGTTTGACAAATACGCTCAGACAACGGGACAGAATTCAAGAATCAAGGGATGGAGGCATACTGCAAGGAAAAGGGAATTGTGCATCAATTCACTTCTGCCTACACACCTCAGAAATGGCGTTGCTGAGAGAAAGAACAGGAGTTTGATAGAAACAGCCCGGACTATGCTGGCAGACTCGAAACTGCCTATCCAATTCTGGAACGAGGCAGTGGCAAATGCTTGCTATACACTGAACAGAGTCCTAATAGTCAAGCGCCACGGAAAGACATGTTATGAGCTACTTCAAAGACGCAAACCGAATTTGGAGTATTGAACCTTTTGGCGCACCGTGTACACTTCTGAAGAAGACACAAGAAGGAAAATTCAGCGAGAAGGCAGTTGAAGGAATTTTTCTACTATACAACATACCGAACAAGCGAGTTTACAATAACTCAACGGGTCTTGTAGAAGTGTGGTGTAATGTCGACGTTCAGAGATATACACACCACCTACAGGCAAAGGACCTGCATACTTCTTCGATTATGGGATTCTTCAAATCCTTCAACATCCCTCTCTCTCCCTCGGATGATGAGTTAGCTACTAGGATGATGTATGATATACTAAACACTCCATCCACCACACAGGGAGAGTCATCTACTCAGTCAGAAGGGGTAGTCGATGAAAGTGACTCCTCCTCTGAAGATGAAACTGAAGCAGATGACCAGAACGGTCAGGAGGAACAGGTTCCAGTTCCTGAAAGTCCACAAGCATCCACAAGTGATGCACCCTCGACTTCGGAACCTCAAACTCCAACTCCTCAGATGCAGACCAAAATGTTCACAATCTTGGTGGGAGGTGACTGTGCCGACTACTCCAGGATCACGACTAAACGTCTATCATCCCTTGACAATTTATTGGAGATGTCCGATCAGGAGTACAAACCCGAAATCAGCTATACTCAGCTGATTACGCCTCAGTTATGGAGAAGGGTTACATTCATGATGGTGCTTATCGATGTTTTGTCTCGCAGGTTGAGCCAAAATATGTCAGTGAAGCACTAAATGATGAGGCTGGGTGAGTGCCATGCAAGAAGAACTTCTGCAGTTTAAGAAGTTAGGTGTATGGACACTGGTAGATAGACCTAAAGGTGCTAAAGTCATTGGCACCAAATGGGTACTAAAATGTAAGAAGGATGACCAAGGAGTCATCATAAGGAACAAAGCTCGACTGGTGGTTCAAGGTTTTCGCCAAGTCGAGGGTATTGACTATAACGAAGTGTTTGCACCCGTGGCAAGGATGGAAGCTATTCGTATCTTCCTCGCCTATGCCTCGTACATGAAGATTAAAGTCTACCAATTAGATGTGAAGAGTGCATTCCTTCATGGTGAAATAAGGGAAACAGTCTATGTCAGTCAACCCGAGGGATTTGAAGACCCTTATCATCGGGATAGAGTTTACAAGCTCGACAAAGCTTTATATGGGCTTCATCAAGCTCCTCGAGCTTGGTACGAGAAACTCTCGACTCATCTTGTGAAACACGGCTTTCGCAGGGGAGTCATTGACTGTACACTGTTTATTAAAGAAAAGGATGGTGACCTATGCTTGTACAGATCTATGTTGATGACATAATCTTCGGGTCAAAGAACGAAGAGTTATGCAAAGAGTTTGAAGCAGTGATGAAGAAAGAGTTTGAGATGAGTGCAATGGGGGAGATGAAGTTCTTTCTCGGGTTACAGGTGGATCAAACACCTAATGGGATCTTTCTACATCAGACCAAGTATGTAGGAGACATTCTCAGTCGCTTTGACATGGAGAATGCTTCTGCTGCTGGGACTCCACTTGCTACGAATCATGATATAGCACCTGATGAGAGTGGAGATCTTGTAGATGCCACTATGTACCGAGGAATGATTGGATCCCTCATGTATCTCACTGCCTCAAGACCTGATATCATGTATGCTACATGTTTATGTTCCAGATATCAGGCTAAACCTAAGGTCAATCATCTGATCGGGGTCAAAAGGATCTTTCGCTATCTAAAGGGTACACCCACCCTGGGGTTGTGGTATCCTCATGATGACGATTTTGAGCTCACAGCGTATAGTGACTCGGACTATGGAGGCTGCAAAATGAACTACAAGTCTACATCAGCAGGGTGTCAATTCTTTGGGAGAAGATTAGTTACATGGCAGTGTAAGAAGCAGACATCGGTTGCATTGTCAACCTGTGAAGCGAATATGTTGCTGCTGCAAGTTGCTGTTCCCAAATCATTTGGATTCAACAGCAAATGCGGGATTACGGTTTGAAATTCTCGTCTACTCCTATTTTTGTTGATAACTCTGCTGCAATTGCAGTAACCAAAACCCCGGTTCAACATCCTAAGACCAAACACATCGGTATTAAATACCACTTCATAAGAGACTGTTTTGAAAAGAACTTAATAGATGTGGTTAAAATTAATACTGATTTTCAACGTGCTGACCTCTATACAAAAGCCTTTGATAAACCACGTTTTCAATACTTGCTAGAGGTCAACGGCGTTAAAAAGAAAAGTGAGGTAATTCCTGATGAGAATAATGTGTAGTCCGATGTAGTTTCGTTAAAGTTTATTTTATCTTTGTTATCTGTTTTTTTCGGTTATATTTAACTTCATGTTATCTTGCTGTTTATTAAAATCCAAAAATATTAAATCCGAAATGATTTTAGTATTTTAGGGGAGAATATGTCAGCAAGTTAATATTAAAAAAAAATGAGGGAGAAGGGGTAACTAGCTGAAATAAGGTAGATTGTGTCTGTGATACTGATTCAATACCTTTGGAATATGATAGTACACAGGAACAAATCAAGAGGGATTTAAAATTTAGGTTTGAAAAGATGCAAAAGTTCAAAGTATAAGTCTGTGTAGTCTAAGCAATATAAAAAGGGAAATGATAGAAAACTGGCAACTCCTAAGGTGACACAGAGAAAGTAGACTTAGAGGCTGCTAGACCACAAATGATATGTTGGTAGATTCAACACAATAGACAATTAGACCTGATTGGTGATTTCAAGATCAAACTAAGTTGTTCAACTGACTGTGGACTTCCATCTTATCACTGGTTAACACAATCAAATATATTCCAATAAGGGGTAATGAGCATTTAAACGCCACAAAAGTGTGCGGATGACCAAATTAGAGCAAAGCAAGAAAAAATGAAAGACAAATGCAATAAAGCTAATGGCTCATGTTGTTGGTGCATTTTGTGTAAATAAAAGTAAGCTGCTCTAACAAGGAGATAGGTTGTGTGCCTCTCTGCTGTGCGATGGCACTGACCTGAGGATAAGCATAACCTAGATATTCTAGAATTCATTGTTGTTTGCCGCCTCTCTGCTGTGCGATGGCACTGACCTGAGGACAGGCTTCTCTTTGAAAGCTCTAAGAATAGTCTCTTCTTGTAATAATACCCGTAGACCGCTCAAAACCTCTGAGGAATGTTGATTACCATATAAGTGTGGGATCCACAAATGTTAGCTGAAATAATTAAACCTAAATCAGTCACCAGTCTGCGTCAAAAGTCTGTGTATGGATTTAAGTGGACAAATATACTGACAATCTTAGTGGCTACATTCTCAAAAGTTCAAATCAATGTGAAAATCTAAGAGTTTCAGTATGATTTCCTTAAGTTGCTAACGACTCTGGATGAACACCGAGAATTTAAGCATCAAAGAGCTTTAATAACAAGTCCAAAATGATTTGATATTCCTGTATGATTCCAAATTGAGTTGGTCCAGATATGATCAATCTAAGTTAAAGCTGTCTACTCCTAATCAAATCCCTTAGATTTTCATCTTAGGGTTTTATCTCTCACAAAAAGTCCAAACATAAACTTTAGTTGTGTAGTTAGTTTAAGTTACTATGTTTATCTTTTATTTGTGTGTCTGTCGGACTACATCAGGGAAATCAGAAGGGAATTAACTTACCTAAAAAGGGTCATGTCTGAGATGGCCACATGGTTTTAAAATTTAAAAGGTCACGTCTGAAGTGACTGAATTGGTTAAGAGCTTACAATGTTATTATCAAAAGTGAAAAGGGTCTGAATAGTAAATGTTAAAATGACTGTAAACTCACAAAGTGTGACCCATTCGCACTAGTGGATCAGGTTATCGACCAACTATGCGAATGGCTTCCAATCGGCCGAATGGACATGAAATTGATTCATTCGACCGAATGGAAGGGGAGAATGAAACAGTAGACCGACTGAGGCTCAGTCGGTCAACTAAAGGGGCGAATGAAGGAGACCGAATGAGTCAGTCGACCGACTGAGACTCAGTCGGCCGACTGAATGCGATTGACTAGGCCAATCGTACGACTGAACCTCAGTCGCCCGATTGAACTGAGCGACTGAGGCCAGTCGGCCGAATGAACCTAGGTTTAGTATTTAAGGGTCTTAATCGATCGCATATCACTCATCACTCCCAAAACCCCCGAATCGCGTTCATTACCGTTACCCTGTCGAAATTGCCTCCGATTCTGATATACATTGCGGTTAAGATTCTTACATTCCAGTGACGTTTTACAGGTACACTACTCCTTGAATCCTACCAAAATCAGTACATCACCGAACTACAATAGCGACATTGGATTAAATCAAGAACCGAACTGCGAATCGACCTAATCACCTATGTAAATGAAGCAAAATGTTAAAATTGAGTTTAATAGGTTATTAGTGACAAGTATACGACTAATGGACCATTACACACTGTTAAAAGACTTAGAAGGGTCAAGATTCGACCCACAGGGATCGAACAGGGGGCAAGCGACTGGTCGTTCGAATGAACTCCAATCGCACGATTGAACCTTGCGATTGGATCATTCGACCGACTGAACCACCCGAATGAGTCCAGTCGGCGATTGAACTCAATCGCATGTCTCAGTCGGCAGATTGAACTCAATCGCATGCCTCAATCAGCCGATTGAACTCAGTCGCATGTCTCAAACAGGCGACTGACTTCAGTCGCATGATTCATTCGCACGAATGAATCAAATGACTTTCAACTTTACACTTAGAACAGAAGTTTCATGTCTTATGTATTAATAGTTCTATGTCTTGTGTGTTACAGATAATGGCAGAAAAAGTGGACCATAAATCCCAAGCACAACATCTGTGCCCACTTGGATCACACCACCAGGAACGGGGCTGAGTTTACCGACATAATTGCATTTCTGAGACGGTCCCGGATCTATAAGGCGATCTCCACTCCTTGCACGCCTTACAGATCACTCCATCAGGCATTCTGGGAAAATGCCTCGGTGGACCGCTCTCGTGAGCCTTACTGTATCAGGAGCTCCATACTGGGCCATGATATTGAGATCTCTGCCGCCGATATTCAGAGGGTCCTAGAGTTCGGGGAGGATGCTGATCATCCTACAAAACTACATCCATTGACTGTAAGAGGATGCTTCCTAAGGCTAAAGTACGCTGGGGATATCAACTCAGGTGTGCTCAACAAGAGCAACCTGAGCCCCCAGTACAAGTACTTAGCACACGTGATCCTCAAGTGTGTAGCATCATGGAGGGGTGGGTTTGACGACCTCTCAGACCAGATTCAAAATGCCTACGTGGCACTGGTTCTGAACCACCCCTTTAGTTTTTCCAGCATGATATTCTCCTACTTGGTGGAGAATTTGGAGGTAAAGGGAAAAGAGGGTTCTGTATGTACCCCAGATTCTTACAGCTCATCTTCAACGAGAAGCTGCCACAATTGCCCAAAGAGAGTCATGACGCCGTGGCCTTAGAGATAATGGATGATACTACTCTGGGCAGGATGAGAGTTTACAGGGGAAAGCAGATTAAGCCCCAAGTGAAGAGAATGATTGGCCACCTAGCAGATGAAAGCTATGTGGCACCGGGGAGACGCCAATGGCGTCACGAGGACAGTGACTCCGACGTGGAGCCAATTGTCCTCCCTACTGATGATTCTGAGGAGGATGACGCTATTCCATCCCGAGACCCTGTGTCTGACTCTGTTCCCTCGGTGTCTGTCTCACCTGCTGAGGTAACTGAGTCAGCAGGATTCCATTAAGATTTTGTGCTTAGCGAGGAAGATGAAGATGAATCTGATGAGGAGCCATTGACCCGGACTGTGGGAAGGAAAGCGGTTCCCACAGAACACGGGTTGAGGGTTGTCGGTGAACAACCGAGAGGCTCCGGAGATACAGAGACTGATCCATCATATGCTTCGGGGTCCTCAGGCGGATTGAAGGGGGAGCATCCACCTCGAGGGGAACGAGGAAAAACGGATGGCTCAACCCCATGGCCAGAAAAGGAAAAAGCGTAAGGTAACCTTCATCACCACCACATCCCCCATAACTTCCACCACAAGCCAGACCCCTGCCACCACTACATCATTCACCCCACACTCACCACCACCATCATCCAGACCTTACCCGATATTCACCACCTCCACCACCACCACTAGCCATCAAACCGAGCCTTTAGCCTACCCTCACACACCTCTAGATCTCCTCTACCTCCAATCGGGGTAGAGGAACAGCTGTCAGCCTTAAATAGAATGGTGTTACGACTGCTGGCGGCTGATGAGGAAAAGACCTCTCAGATCCGCCAGCTCACCGACCTGACTGCTGCACAATCGCAGAAAATTGCAGAGCAGGATCGAGCTATTGAGGAGCAGGCCCAGAAATTGGCTGCTCAGAACACTCAGTTGGACCAACTCCGAGCACAAAGCGTCACAACAGGTAAGCAGATAGAGGAGTTGGAAAAGGCGAAGAGGTCCATTTTGCTAAAATTGAAAGGATCAAAGGCGGAACCTCTAAAGATAAAGGATGGAGACAGAGATGGTGAAGATGATGACGATGATGATGATGATGAGAGTGATTCTGATGAAGAGAAAACAGAAGAGTGGTGTGCAGATGAAGAGACTGAAGAAGGAGAAGCAGCTGAATCTGTCTCAGCTCCCGATCAAGAGAAGAGAACAAAGAACCGACAGGATCAGTCAGCTTCTGCTTCAGCACCTTCACATGAAGAGACTAGCATACAGGATAAAAGTAAATAGTGGATGTTTATGTATTTAATTACTTTTGTACTCTGTATTGAAAAACCATGTACTGAAAGTTTATATTAACTTAATGCATTTTGTTTGATATATTACAAATGATTTGAATGTGAAATGTGTAAATCAAACAGATCCAAAGTACCACAGAGATGAGTTTGATATTGCTCCCCTTCAACAATTCTTGATCTGCAAGGGATTGTCAGAAGGTCAGTGAGTTATACACCTGAAGAAGGTGAAATAATTCACGAACTATCTAACGAGCAACTGGCAGAAATGTTCAGACTCAATCCTGATGATATTGTCAAGGATGCTCCAACAGTTGATTCAACCAGTGACGACGAACTACACGACGTTGATGAAGTTGAGGTTGATGATATTGCTGCTGAAGAGTACCCTCAATACGCTGACAACGCGGGTAATGTGGTCCCCAATCTGGGTGAGTCCCTAGTCAGTGATATGTTTGAGGTACTAGACAAGATGGAGCAGGAAGCAGGAAAGACCGAAGGAACAGCCCAAGCCTCAAACGATGATGTATACACTCGAAAGGCTGAGTGGGCTGAATGTTTTAAAGAAGTCAGAGCCCAACGTGATGCACCGAAGAGGGATGCCTACACCAAGTTCTACAGCGTCAAGAAACATCTTATGGTGTCAGGCAGGATTATAGCATGGGCATATTTTGATGATCTTAATGTTTATGCCGTTAAGAGGGAAAAGGGCATAGAGTACTTTAGATTTCCACATGATCTAAAGACTCTACCTGGATTTGAGCTCACCAGCTGGCCAAGTTGAAGCTGTTGTATGCTGACCCGAGAAAAATGTCAGGCTGGTTTGAGGCTGCCCTAAAGAAAGAGTACCACTCCAGGTGGATTAACTTCAGACCTCAACAACCTACAAGGTATATTAGAAGGTCTGAGATGGATGCCATTACTGGAAAACCTAAGATTGTGTTGAAGTGGAGTCCTCCTCGCACTATGTCGAGAATCCCTCTCAGGGAAATGCCACAGGACTTCACTCCACACTTCAAATGGTGGTACTATGATTGGAGAACTGCTGAAGCTGTCATAGTTCTGAACAAAGGGGATCAAATGGATACTGTCAGGGTATTCGACCCAATGTGGCTAACCAACTTGTCTGCTAATGATGTCTATACATTATACAAGTGGCCACTGTTCTATGACACACAAGACATTGTACAAGCCCTCCAGTTCCAAAATGTTATACGACTTTGTTTTGCGTTTGATATTCACGCGGGAGTCACACAAGAGGACAAGTACAAGAAATATGAGAAGGTAATGAAGAAAACAAGACATTAGAGAGATCTAGGTCCAAGGGGGAGTTTGTTGATACATGTATGTCCCTAGATCGTGATATGTGATGTAATAGATCTTGTTTGGTATGATTAATGAACTGATATTGATAGTCTGTTGGTTATAATGTTTAATAGTTCATTAATGAGTCGTAAATGAATTGATTGGGTTTATGATTACTTGAATGATTACATATAATATTATATTAATTAACTAAAACATTCAAACTTAACTTAATGAAGTTCCCATGCGAATGGCTCATGCGAATGAACCATAAGCATGAAGAACCTCATACGATTGACTCAGTCGCACGACTGAACCAGGAGACTGGATCAGTCGTACGACTGTAACATAAGATTGGCTCAGTCGCACGACTGAACACTCAGTCGCACGAATGAACCAACCGCATGGTTCAATCGCACGACTGAACCAAACTAATGGTTCAGTCGCACGATTGAAGAGTGCCAACCTATAAATACAACTCAATTCGTGAAAAACGAGGAGATTCGATCAAGTTCAATTCCATACGAACCCTAGCCGTCCAGAACCTTCCAAATCGTTCTCCAAGTTCATAGAACACATTAGATCGATTCCTTATCGATTTCTAACGTTAGTTTCAATCCTTGATTGATTCTTCGTGTGTTCTCACTGATTGGATCGCCAATCAAATAGGATTCCGCACTATTTGATCCGGTATACACGTGATCTCTAGGTATTTCAGTCGAATACCAGGTCCTAACAAGTGGTATCAGAGCTATTGGCTCGTGATTACGTGTTGATTCAATCAAGATTGCATAAAGTTTGTGTTTTTACACTAAAAACGCAATCTTTGGCATCAAAAGTGATCTTGGAAGTTCCCTGCTCATCGACGTTTGGTTTCTACGGACTCAGGCAATTAGAACTTGTGAAATTTCGAATTTTTACGGCTGAAACCCGTCAAACCTAGAAATTTTCGCAAAACAGCAGCTTCAATCGCACGACTGACTCATTCGTACGACTGGACTCCATTCGCACTGCTCATACGCACGATTGGACCTAGTCGCACCTTCATTCGGCCGATTGAACCGTTCGTTCGCATAGCTCATACGTACCAGATTCATTCGCACGACTGAACCAATCGCCCAGTTCATTCGCACGATTGAACCAATCGCAGAGCTTATACGCACGATTAGCTCATTCGCATCCTTCAGTCGCATCAGTAAAAGTTTGTTTGATTAGATTATAAGTTTATTCATCATGGAAGATCAGATGTCAGCCTTTACTGCTGGGAAGGACTCAAGGATACAGAATCTGTTGCTGCTTGAGAGTGAGGTGGGGAATCACAATAAACCACCAAAGCTTTTGACTTTAGATGAGTTTCCCCACTGGAAACAACGTTTTGAGATCTACCTTAATGGAGTAGATCCTAATCTGTGGGAAGCCATTGAGACAGGTTATAGTACACCGGTGGGAGCTGATGGGGTTAAACTAACATTAAGCGGGATGACCGACGCACAGAAAGTAAAGTACAATGCAGAGAAAAGAGTATATGCATTGATCACTCAGTCTATCCCCAAAGACATATTCCACCAGTATTCCGAGAACAAGCAGTCCAAGAAACTGTGGGATGCGCTAGAGAAGAGATATGATGGTAATGCATCATTGAAGGCAATCAAAGCAAAGGAGTTAAAGAAGGAATTCGATAACTTCTCTTCAATTGGTAATGAAAGCTTGGACGACGTCATAGATAGATTCTACCACTTGATGAGCGAATTGCATACCCATGGAGTGGCTACTACCATGGAAGAAAAAGTAAGCAACTTCGCAGACGGGTTGCCGGATAAGTGGGCTACATTCGTGTCTAACCTGAGACAGAATGGAATCCTTGTAAAGCTGGATATAAATGACTTCATTCTTAAGTTGCGAGAAGAAGCACTAAGGATGAAGTATAGAGCTCAGAAGTCTTCGTACACACAAAATCCAGCTTTATACAACGCCACACCTCAAGCAAAGGCATCTGGAGCACCCCTCCAGACTGCTTTTGTGTCTAGCTCGTCAGGTCCTTCACATGCTCTCCTTCTGGATCAGACACGTCTGGGTCATCATGTACCCATCATATTGGATCAGAAGCAAACGCTACCAAACTGAAGACCGAGAACTTCGGTAATGTGACCGTGGAAGTAGCACGAGAGCATATGGATCTCTTAGCAGCAGTGGTTCATTCATATGATGGACTTGTTGCTGGGAAGATTGGAAACTGCCATCTGGCAGATGAGGACTACGAGCAGGTGGATGAGATGGAGCTTGAAAGAATGGATATAATGTGGGCCTTAGCAAGTGCTGTTCGGAGGGCGAAAAAGTTTGTGAAAAAACTGGACAGAACTTGGTTGCTACTAAGGACACCACCTTTGGCTTCGACAAGAGTAAAGTGACCTGCTTTAACTGTGGTGAGAAGGGGCACTTCAAACGAGAATGTGTCAAGCCAAAGAAGACGGGGAATGGGAACCCGTTCTCATCATTTAATTCTACTTCATCAAACAAGGACCCTAAAGCACTAACTGCTCATGATGATGAAGGACAGGATTGGAGTTTCAGGTTTGTCTCACCAGGAGAATCTAACATTGCCAGTGTCGAGGATATTGACGATGATTCTGCGAGTGAAGGTGATATAGCAGTTGAAATTGCAATGTCACATAGTGAAGAAACAACTGCAGCCGAGGTCAGCTACAAGCCAAATGAGGAAGTTTCCACCTCAGAGACAGAAAAGCCAGAGTCGACAGAACCAGAATCATCTGATGCAGCACTGATGGCTAATACTTCTGAACCAACTCAGGTAAGTACCACTGACCGACTTTTTAATAACCATGCTTGTTCTGATTGTGACACGTTTAGGAAGAGCATAGATGAAAAATTTGCTAGGTTATTAGACCATAATGATAACTTAGTAAAAGATTTACGTCTGTGTACTGAGGCAAATAGAGTGCTAAAACAAAATGAGCATTGTTATAAAGAAAAGATAGACCTATTGACCAAACAACTTAGGGAAACCGAAGTAGTGGCTTTTAACCAAGCAAACGACATTAGGTACTATCTTAACTCCCTAGAAGACACTAAGAAACAAAGAGCAGTTTTAGAAGTCGAAGTTAATTCATTAAAACAGAAACTGCATAGTTGGACTAGTTCTTCACACATAGTTCAACACTTAGTAAGAGAAAGGAATAACGGGGAGGGATTAGGCTACAAAGTGGTTCCACCACCACCTGAGACCTTGATGAACACCAAGTCTAGACCAGTAAATAATAACCCCATCAAGGATCATGTGGTGACCACTCCTCTTGTTACTGATCCAGACACCTCATGTTCATCTACTGAATCTGGTAAGAAACAAAAGGAGGCCACTTCAAAGGCAAAGGGTAAAATGCCATGTGTTAACCTGGAAAATGAATTTGAAAAAGTTAATTTACAGTCAGGGTCAAATAGAGTCAAATCAGAACCTAAAAGGACTTCAAATGTTACTTTTTCACATGCTTCAAGTCAAAAACCAGCTAACCAAAAAGGAAAACAGGTTAAATCAGTAAAGTTTGTTATACCAGAGAAAACATCAAACATCCAAGAGTCAAAAACTAAAGTGATTGATGTTACTAGAGTGTCACGCACTTCTCCACAAAGAAAGTCTACTCATAAAGTTGATAGCAGGTCATGCTACAACTGTGGAGAATGTGGACACATTGCTTCCGACTGTCATTTCTATCAGACACCTAGGAAGAAGATTGATCTTCTGGACTCTAGACCTAGGTCTTCTAAGCGGAGTTCTCTAACTCCACCTAGAAGAGCTAGTGAACCTAAAGTCCAACCTGTAAGCCAGACGACTGTTTATCATAAACAGGCATTGCACAAATCTGGCTTATGGAAAGAAAAATCCACCCTCGTGTCTGATACTGATAACAAGAAAGAACCTGAGCTACCCTCACCTTCTAAGGGTCAATGGGTGGAGTTTATGATGTGTGATGCCTCTGGGAAACCCAAGACAGTCAAAGCTTGGGTTCCTAACCTAAACTGATTCTTTTACTTTGTATGCGCAGGGTGCTCGATATAGTGCTGAGACTAACACGTGGATTATAGACAGCGGAGCATCCAGGCACATGACAGGAAATAGCGCCCTTTTATCTAACGTCAAACAAATAAAAGGAGGGCATGTTTCCTTTGCAGGAAACAAAGGAGGCTATATCACAGCTCAGGGAGAAGTGGGAAATCAGAAAGTTAAGTTTGATAAAGTGAACTACGTTCAACAACTTCAGAACAACTTACTTTCTGTTTCCCAAATCTGTGATAAAGGATTTAAAGTCGTCTTCGATAATCAGAAGTGTTACGTGCTGAAGAAAGAATATATGATCCCAGAAGACCAAGTTCTGATGACTGCTTCAAGATATAAAGACTTTATGTCTTGGATCTGTCAACAGCTGCCACAACGGATCATGAGGTTCAGTGTTTCTTATCTAAAGCTACTGAGAAGGATTCCATCTCCTGGCATCGGAGAATGGGACACATTAGTCAAAGGAAGATGAATCATTTGATTCAGAAGGATTTAGTTAGAGGAGTGAATGTCAAGAACTTCCAACTTCCTGACTTTTGTGTAGCTTGCAAGAAAGGCAAACAGACAAAGAAGTCTCATAAGGAAAAGAAAGTTCATTCAATAGAACTTCCTCTTGAGCTTCTTCACATGGATCTGTTCGGTCCAGTTAGTACAAGGAGCATTGCAGGCGACGCGTACTGCTATGTGGTCACTGATGACTACTCAAGGTTCACTTGGGTAATGTTTCTGAAATCAAAATCAGAAACTTTGGAGACATTCAAGGAATTAGTAACCACACTGGAATCACTCTACAAGCTCAAAGTTCGACAAATACGCTCAGACAACGGGACAGAATTCAAGAATCAAGGGATGGAGGCATACTGCAAGGAAAGGGAATTGTGCATCAATTCACTTCTGCCTACACACCTCAGATGAATGGAGTTGCTGAGAGAAAGAACAGGATTTGATAGAAACAGCCCGGACTATGCTGGCAGACTCGAAACTGCCTATCCAATTCTGGAACGAGGCAGTGGCAAATGCTTGCTATACACTGAACAGAGTCCTAATAGTCAAGCGCCACGGAAAGACATGTTATGAGCTACTTCAAAGACGCAAACCGAATTTGGAGTACCTTGAACCTTTTGGCGCACCGTGTACACTTCTGAAGAAGACACAAGAAGGAAAATTCAGCGAGAAGGCAGTTGAAGGAATTTTTCTAGGATACAACATACCGAACAAGCGAGTTTACAATAACTCAACGGGTCTTGTAGAAGTGTGGTGTAATGTCGACGTTCAGAGATATACCACACCACCTACAGGCAAAGGACCTGCATACTTCTTCGATTATGATGGATTCTTCAAATCCTTCAACATCCCTCTCTCTCCCTCGGATGATGAGTTAGCTACTAGGATGATGTATGATATACTAAACACTCCATCCAGCACACAGGGAGAGTCATCTACTCAGTCAGAAGGGGTAGTCGATGAAAGTGACTCCTCCTCTGAAGATGAAACTGAAGCAGATGACCAGAACGGTCAGGAGGAACAGGTTCCAGTTCCTGAAAGTCCACAAGCATCCACAAGTGATGCACCCTCGACTTCGGAACCTCAAACTCCAACCTCCTCAGATGCAGACCAAAATGTTCACAATCTTGGTTCGGAGGTGACTGTGCCGACTACTCCAGGATCACGACTAAACGTCTATCATCCCCTTGACAATGTTATTGGAGATGTCCGATCAGGAGTACAAACCCGAAATCAGCTATACTCAGCTGATTACGCCTCAGTTATGGAGAAGGGTTACATTCATGATGGTGCTTATCGATGTTTTGTCTCGCAGGTTGAGCCAAAATATGTCAGTGAAGCACTAAATGATGAGGCGTGGGTGAGTGCCATGCAAGAAGAACTTCTGCAGTTTAAGAAGTTAGGTGTATGGACACTGGTAGATAGACCTAAAGGTGCTAAAGTCATTGGCACCAAATGGGTACTAAAATGTAAGAAGGATGACCAAGGAGTCATCATAAGGAACAAAGCTCGACTGGTGGTTCAAGGTTTTCGCCAAGTCGAGGGTATTGACTATAACGAAGTGTTTGCACCCGTGGCAAGGATGGAAGCTATTCGTATCTTCCTCGCCTATGCCTCGTACATGAAGATTAAAGTCTACCAATTAGATGTGAAGAGTGCATTCCTTCATGGTGAAATAAGGGAAACAGTCTATGTCAGTCAACCCGAGGGATTTGAAGACCCTTATCATCGGGATAGAGTTTACAAGCTCGACAAAGCTTTATATGGGCTTCATCAAGCTCCTCGAGCTTGGTACGAGAAACTCTCGACTCATCTTGTGAAACACGGCTTTCGCAGGGGAGTCATTGACTGTACACTGTTTATTAAAGAAAAGGATGGTGACCTACTGCTTGTACAGATCTATGTTGATGACATAATCTTCGGGTCAAAGAACGAAGAGTTATGCAAAGAGTTTGAAGCAGTGATGAAGAAAGAGTTTGAGATGAGTGCAATGGGGGAGATGAAGTTCTTTCTCGGGTTACAGGTGGATCAAACACCTAATGGGATCTTTCTACATCAGACCAAGTATGTAGGAGACATTCTCAGTCGCTTTGACATGGAGAATGCTTCTGCTGCTGGGACTCCACTTGCTACGAATCATGATATAGCACCTGATGAGAGTGGAGATCTTGTAGATGCCACTATGTACCGAGGAATGATTGGATCCCTCATGTATCTCACTGCCTCAAGACCTGATATCATGTATGCTACATGTTTATGTTCCAGATATCAGGCTAAACCTAAGGTCAATCATCTGATCGGGGTCAAAAGGATCTTTCGCTATCTAAAGGGTACACCCACCCTGGGGTTGTGGTATCCTCATGATGACGATTTTGAGCTCACAGCGTATAGTGACTCGGACTATGGAGGCTGCAAAATGAACTACAAGTCTACATCAGCAGGGTGTCAATTCTTTGGGAGAAGATTAGTTACATGGCAGTGTAAGAAGCAGACATCGGTTGCATTGTCAACCTGTGAAGCCGAATATGTTGCTGCTGCAAGTTGCTGTTCCCAAATCATTTGGATTCAACAGCAAATGCGGGATTACGGTTTGAAATTCTCGTCTACTCCTATTTTTGTTGATAACTCTGCTGCAATTGCAGTAACCAAAAACCCGGTTCAACATCCTAAGACCAAACACATCGGTATTAAATACCACTTCATAAGAGACTGTTTTGAAAAGAACTTAATAGATGTGGTTAA
The DNA here is from genome assembly GCA_025506515.1 of Flaveria trinervia. Taxonomy (NCBI): domain Eukaryota; kingdom Viridiplantae; phylum Streptophyta; class Magnoliopsida; order Asterales; family Asteraceae; genus Flaveria; species Flaveria trinervia. Next base: position 33,362,839 of record CM046442.1, read on the forward strand.
AATTAATACTGATTTTCAACGTGCTGACCTCTATACAAAAGCCTTTGATAAACCACGTTTTCAATACTTGCTAGAGGTCAACGGCGTTAAAAAGAAAAGTGAGGTAATTCCTGATGAGAATAATGTGTAGTCCGATGTAGTTTCGTTAAAGTTTATTTTATCTTATGTTATCTGTTTTTTTTTTTCGTTTATTAAATTCATGTTATCTTGCTGTTTATTAAAATCCAAAAATAATTAAATCCGAAATGATTTTAGTATTTTAGGGGGAGAATATGTCAGCAAGTTAATATTAAAAAAAATGAGGGAGAAGGGGTAACTAGCTGAAATAAGGTAGATGTGTCTGTGATACTGATTCAATACCTTTGGAATATGATAGTACACAGGAACAAATCGAGAGGGATTTAAAATTTAAGGTTTGAAAAGATGCAAAAGTTCAAAGTATAAGTCTGTGTAGTCTAAGCAATATAAAAAGGGAAAATGATAGAAAACTGGCAACTCCTATGGTGACACAGAGAAAGTAGACTTAGAGGCTGCTAGACCACAAATGATATGTTGGTAGATTCAACACAATAGACAATTAGACCTGATTGGTGATCTCAAGATCAAACTAAGTTGTTCAACTGACTGTGGACTTCCATCTTATCACTGGTTAACACAATCAAATATATTCCAATAAGGGGTAATGAGCATTTAAACGCCACAAAAGTGTGCGGATGACCAAATTAGAGCAAAGCAAGAAAAAATGAAAGACAAATGCAATAAAGCTAATGGCTCATGTTGTTGGTGCATTTTGTGTAAAATAAAAGTAAGCTGCTCTAACAAGGAGATAGGTTGTGTGCCTCTCTGCTGTGCGATGGCACTGACCTGAGGATAAGCATAACCTAGATATTCTAGAATTCATTGTTGTTTGCCGCCTCTCTGCTGTGCGATGGCACTGACCTGAGGACAGGCTTCTCTTTGAAAGCTCTAAGAATAGTCTCTTCTTGTAATAATACCCGTAGACCGCTCAAAACCTCTGAGGAATGTTGATTACCATATAAGTGTGGGATCCACAAATGTTAGCTGAAATAATTAAACCTAAATCAGTCACCAGTCTGCGTCAAAAGTCTGTGTATGGATTTAAGTGGACAAATATACTGACAATCTTAGTGGCTACATTCTCAAAGTTCAAATCAATGTGAAAATCTAAGAGTTTCAGTATGATTTCCTTAAGTTGCTAACGACTCTGGATGAACACCGAGAATTTAAGCATCAAAGAGCTTTAATAACAAGTCCCAAAATGATTTGATATTCCTGTATGATTCCAAAATTGAGTTGGTCCAGATATGATCAATCTAAGTTAAAGCTGTCTACTCCTAATCAAATCCCTTAGATTTTCATCTTAGGGTTTTATCTCTCACAAAAAGTCCAAACATAAACTTTAGTTGTGTAGTTAGTTTAAGTTACTATGTTTATCTTTAATTTGTGTGTCTGTCGGACTACATCAGGGAAATCAGAAGGGAATTAACTTACCTAAAAAGGGTCATGTCTGAGATGGCCACATGGTTTTAAAATTTAAAAGGTCACGTCTGAAGTGACTGAATTGGTTAAGAGCTTACAATGTTATTATCAAAAGTGAAAAGGGTCTGAATAGTAAATGTTAAAAATGACTGTAAACTCACAAAGTGTGACCCATTCGCACTAGTGGATCAGGTTATCGACCAACTATGCGAATGGCTTCCAATCGGCCGAATGGACATGAAATTGATTCATTCGACCGAATGGAAGGGGGAGAATGAAACAGTAGACCGACTGAGGCTCAGTCGGTCAACTAAAGGGCGAATGAAGGAGACCGAATGAGTCAGTCGACCGACTGAGACTCAGTCGGCCGACTGAATGCGATTGACTAGGCCAATCGTACGACTGAACCTCAGTCGCCCGATTGAACTGAGCGACTGAGGCCAGTCGGCCGAATGAACCTAGGTTTAGTATTTAAGGGTCTTAATCGATCGCATATCACTCATCACTCCCAAAACACCCCGAATCGCGTTCATTACCGTTACCCTGTCGAAATTGCCTCCGATTCTGATATACATTGCGGTTAAGATTCTTACATTCCAGTGACGTTTTACAGGTACACTACTCCTTGAATCCTACCAAAATCAGTACATCACCGAACTACAATAGCGACATTGGATTAAATCAAGAACCGAACTGCGAATCGACCTAATCACCTATGTAAATGAAGCAAAATGTTAAAATTGAGTTTAATAGGTTATTAGTGACAAGTATACGAGACTAATGGACCATTACACACTGTTAAAAGACTTAGAAGGGTCAAGATTCGACCCACAGGGATCGAACAGGGGGCAAGCGACTGGTCGTTCGAATGAACTCCAATCGCACGATTGAACCTTGCGATTGGATCATTCGACCGACTGAACCACCCGAATGAGTCCAGTCGGCAGATTGAACTCAATCGCATGTCTCAGTCGGCAGATTGAACTCAATCGCATGCCTCAATCAGCCGATTGAACTCAATCGCATGTCTCAAACAGGCGACTGACTTCAGTCGCATGATTCATTCGCACGAATGAATCAAAATGACTTTCAACTTTACACTTAGAACAGAAGTTTTCATGTCTTATGTATTAATAGTTCTATGTCTTGTGTGTTACAGATAAATGGCAGAAAAGTGGACCATAAATCCCAAGCACAACATCTGTGCCCACTTGGATCACACCACCAGGAACGGGGCTGAGTTTACCGACATAATTGCATTTCTGAGACGGTCCCGGATCTATAAGGCGATCTCCACTCCTTGCACGCCTTACAGATCACTCCATCAGGCATTCTGGGAAAATGCCTCGGTGGACCGCTCTCGTGAGCCTTACTGTATCAGGAGCTCCATACTGGGCCATGATATTGAGATCTCTGCCGCCGATATTCAGAGGGTCCTAGAGTTCGGGGAGGATGCTGATCATCCTACAAAACTACATCCATTGACTGTAAGAGGATGCTTCCTAAGGCTAAAGTACGCTGGGGATATCAACTCAGGTGTGCTCAACAAGAGCAACCTGAGCCCCCAGTACAAGTACTTAGCACACGTGATCCTCAAGTGTGTAGCTTCGAGGAGGGGTGGGTTTGACGACCTCTCAGACCAGATTCAAAATGCCTACGTGGCACTGGTTCTGAACCACCCCTTTAGTTTTTCCAGCATGATATTCTCCTACTTGGTGGAGAATTTGGAGGTAAAGGGAAAAGAGGGGTTCTGTATGTACCCCAGATTCTTACAGCTCATCTTCAACGAGAAGCTGCCACATTGCCCAAAGAGAGTCATGACGCAGTGGCCTTAGAGATAATGGATGATACTACTCTGGGCAGGATGAGAGTTTACAGGGGAAAGCAGATTAAGCCCCAAGTGAAGAGAATGATTGGCCACTTAGCTGATGAAAGCTATGTGGCACCGGGGAGACGCCAATGGCGTCACGAGGACAGTGACTCCGACGTGGAGCCAATTGTCCTCCCTACTGATGATTCTGAGGAGGATGACAGTGAGTCCATCCCGAGACCCTGTGTCTGACTCTGTTCCCTCGGTGTCTGCCTCACCTGCTGAGGTAACTGAGTCAGCAGGATTCCATCAACATTTTGTGCTTACCGAGGAAGATGAAGATGAATCTGATGAGGAGCCATTGACCCGGACTGTGGGAAGGAAAGTGGTTCCCACAGAACACGGGTTGAGGGTTGTCGGTGAACAACCGAGAGGCTCCGGAGATACAGAGACTGATCCATCATATGCTCCGGGTCCTCAGGCGGGATTGAAGGGGGAGCATCCACCTCGAGGGGAACGAGGAGAAAACGGATGGCTCAACCCCATGGCCAGAAAAGAAAAAGCGTAAGGTAACCTTCATCACCACCACATCCCCATACCTTCCACCACTACCACCTCCAGACACCCTGCCAACCACTAACATCATTCACCCCACACTCACCACCACCATCATCCAGACCTTACCCGATATTCACCACCTCCACCACCACCACTAGCCACCAAACCGAGCCCTCAGCCTACCCTCACACACCTCTAGATCTCCTCTACCTCCAATCGGGGTAGAGGAACAGCTGTCAGCCTTAAATAGAATGGTGTTACGACTGCTGGCGGCTGATGAGGAAAAGACCTCTCAGATCCGCCAGCTCACCGACCTGACTGCTGCACAATCGCAGAAAATTGCAGAGCAGGATCGAGCTATTGAGGAGCAGGCCCAGAAATTGGCTGCTCAGAACACTCAGTTGGACCAACTCCGAGCACAAAGCGTCACAGCAGGTAAGCAGATAGAGGAGTTGGAAAAGGCGAAGAGGTCCATTTTGCTAAAATTGAAAGGATCAAAGGAGGAACCTCTAAAGATAAAGGATGGAGAAAGAGATAGTGAAGATGATGATGATGATGATGATGATGACAGTGATTCTGATGAAGAAAACAGAAGAGTGGTGTGCAGATGAAGAGACTGAAGAAGGAGAAGCAGCTGAATCTGTCTCAGCTCCCGGTCAAGAGAAGAGAACAAAGAACCGACAGGATCAGTCAGCTTCTACTTCTGCACCTTCACACGAAGAGACTAGCATACAGGATAAAAGTAAATAGTGGATGTTTATGTATTTAATTACTTTTGTATTCTGTATTGAAAAACCATGTACTGAATGTTTATATTAACTTAATGCATTTTGTTTGATATATTACTAATGATTTGAATGTGAAATGTGTAAATCAAACAGATCCAAAGTACCACAGAGATGAGTTTGATATTGCTCCCCTTCAACAGGTCAAGTCTCAACTCACAATGATTCTTGATCTGCAAGGGATTGTCAGAAGGTCAGTGAGTTATACACCTGAAGAAGGTGAAATAATTCACGACCTATCTAACGAGCAACTGCCAGAAATGTTCAGACTCAATCCTGATGATATTGTCAAGGATGCTCCAACAGTTGATTCAACCAGTGATGACGAACTACACGACGTTGATGAAGTTGAGGTTGATGATATTGCTGCTGAAGAGTACCCTCAATACGCTGACAACGCGGGTAATGTGGTCCCCAATCTGGGTGAGTCCCTAGTCAGTGATATGTTTGAGTACCTAGACAAGATGGAGCAGGAAGCAGGAAAGACCGAAGGAATAGCCCAAGCCTCAAACGATGATGTATACATTCGAAAGGCTGAGTGGGCTGAATGTTTTAAAGAAGTCAGAGCCCAACGTGATGCACCGAAGAGGGATGCCTACACCAAGTTCTACAGCGTCAAGAAACATCTTATGGTGTCAGGCAGGATTATAGCATGGGCATATTTTGATGATCTTAATGTTTATGCCGTTAAGAGGGAAAAGGGCATAGAGTACTTTAGATTTCCACATGATCTAAAGACTCTACCTGGATTTGAGCTCAACCAGCTGGCCAAGTTGAAGCTGTTGTATGCTGACCCGAGAAAAATGTCAGGCTGGTTTGAGGCTGCCCTAAAGAAAGAGTACCACTCCAGGTGGATTAACTTCAGACCTCAACACCTACAAGGTATATTAGAAGGTCTGAGATGGATGCCATTACTGGAAAACCTAAGATTGTGTTGAAGTGGAGTCCTCCTCGCACTATGTCGAGAATCCCTCTCAGGGAAATGCCACAGGACTTCACTCCACACTGCAAATGGTGGTACTATGATTGGAGAACTGCTGAAGCTGTCATAGTTCTGAACAAAGGGGATCAAATGGATACTGTCAGGGTATTCGACCCAATGTGGCTAACCAACTTGTCTGCTAATGATGTCTATACATTATACAAGTGGCCACTGTTCTATGACACACAAGACATTGTACAAGCCCTCCAGTTCCAAAATGTTATACGACTTTGTTTTGCGTTTGATATTCACGCGGGAGTCACACAAGAGGACAAGTACAAGAAATATGAGAAGGTAATGAAGAAAACAAGACATTAGAGAGATCTAGGTCCAAGGGGGAGTTTGTTGATACATGTATGTCCCTAGATCGTGATATGTGATGTAATAGATCTTGTTTGGTATGATTATGAACTGATATTGATAGTCTGTTGGTTATAATGTTTAATAGTTCATTAATGAGTCGTAACTGAATTGATTGGGTTTATAATTACTTGAATGATTACATATAATATTATATTAATTAACTAAAACATTCAAACTTAACTTAATGAAGTTCCCATGCGAATGGCTCATGCGAATGAACCATAAGCATGAAGAACCTCATACGATTAACTCAGTCGCACGACTGAACCAGGAGACTGGATCAGTCGTACGTCTGTAACATAAGATTGGCTCAGTCGCACGACTGAACACTCAGTCGCACGAATGAACCAACCGCATGGTTCAATCGCACGACTGAACCAAACTAATGGTTCAGTCGCATGATTGAATAGTGCCAACCTATAAATACAACTCAATTCGTGAAAAACGAGTATATTCGATCAAGTTCAATTCCAGACGAACCCTAGCCGTCCAGAACCTTCCAAATCGTTCTCCAAGTTCATAGAACACATTAGATCGATTCCTTATCGATTTCTAACGTTAGTTTCAATCCCTGATTGATTCTTCGTGTGTTCTCACTGATTGGATCGCCAATCAAATAGAATTCCGCACTATTTGATCCGGTATACACGTGATCTCTAGGTATTTCAGTCGAATACCAGGTCCTAACACTTATGAATATGACTCTATCAACTAGCTTCACTTGAATTCCTAGAAAGAAATTGAGTTCCCCCGTGGCACTTATTTCAAATCTATTCTTCATCAGCTTCTCGAAGTCTTTGCAAAGCTTTGGATTAGTTGACCCAAAGATAATGTCATCTACGTATACTTGAACTAGCATTAAGTCATTCCCTGTTCCTTTGATAAAGAGAGTTCCATCTTTAGTACCACTTTTGTAGCCATGTTGATAGAGATATTGAGATAGAGTCTCATACCACTTCCTTGGAGCATGGTGAAGCCCATATAGAGCTTTATCTAGCCTGCTAACATAATCAAGATGATCAGGGTCTACAAAGCTAGGTGGTTGTTTGAAATGCACCTCTTCATCAATCACCCCATAGAGAAAAGCACACATGACATCAAGCAGGTAGACCTATAATCATTGGATGCAGCAAAAGCTAAGAATATTCTGATAGCTTCAAGTCTTTCTATAGTAGCAAAAAACATCCGTGTAATCAATTCCTTCTTCTTGTGTGTACCCTTGAATAACTAGTCTTGCCTTATTCTTGATGACAAGTCCTCTGTCATCTTTTTTATTCCTAAACACCCATTTGGTTCTTATGATAGTCTTCCCTTAAGGGATAGGACATAGGTTTCAAACCTTTTGTCTTTTGAATTGAAGCAACCCCTCTTATAGCTTAAACCTAACTTTCATCCTTTAAAGCCTTATCAACTTTCTATGGCTCTATCTAGGATAAGAAATAAGAGGGAAGACAAACATTTGCATTATGGGTTTGTCCTCTTATTCTTGCCACTGAGTCAACATCTCTAATGATGTTTGTGGTAGGGTGAGACTTATGAATCCTTAGTTGAGGGATTACAACAAGTTGTTTGGAGAGATCTAAATAAGAGAAATTTAGATCTGACATTGAGGTTTCTCCCACCCTGTCAACACACTTATCAAGTGTAACTTGATCCAATAAGTGTGTGACATCAATTATTTTGTCTTCAATGGTGTGGTTGTCAGCACTAAGAAACTCTTTCACTTTCACCACCACCATGAACTTCTACATTTGAAGCTTCTTTATCTGAGTGTTGTGCCTCTGAGCTGGAATTTGAAGGCATCTTAGATGTATCAGCTGAATTTGTCATTGTTATGCTGATAGAAACTTCATTTGTAGGGTTAGTTACTACTGGAGCTGAAGTAGTGTAACTTGATGGTCTTTTTAGTTAAAATCTTAGGTCAAGATCACCTTCTAATTGTATATCTATAGATCCTGAAATATTCTCATAAGATTGTTAAAATAGTTTGTAACTAAATCAAGATCAAATAGCCAATCAGGACCAGAACCTTTCACATTGGGAGTGTGCTCATTGAAAGTCACATTGGCTGACTCGTCAACTACTCTAGTTCTGAGATTGTATACTTTATAAGCCTTGGCTTGGGAAGACTATCCAATAAAGTGCCCATCATTTGATTTCTCATCAAAATTGGCAATTTGATCTCTAGTATTCAAGATGGTGCAAGGACATCCAAATGACCTGAGAAAACTAATGAAAGGTTTCCTCTTATGCCAAAGTTCATACGGAGTCTTACCATGTGTCTTAACTACAAAAACAATATTTTGCACATGGCAAGCAGTGTTCACTGCTTCTGCCCAGAAGGTGATGGGCAGTTTAGAATCAGACAACGTAGTTCTTATAGCTTCAATTAGTGTCATGTTTCTCCTTTCAGTGACATAATTTTGCTGAGGTGTCCTAGAGCACTATATTGTCTTATAATGCCTTTTTTTATCACAAAATGTATCAAGGATTTGGTTCTTAAATTCAGTTCCTTGATCATATTTTATGGTTTTGACCTTATGATCACATTGATTCTCAATCTTTAAGATGAAATTCTTCAGGATCTCAAGGGTCTCATCCTTAGTTCTAAGAAAGAAAACCCAAGCGAATCTTGTCAAATCATTTGTGATCACTAAACTCTGGGGTCTCATCCTTCCTAGACTTATTACACTGGTGGGGCCAAAGAGATACATATGTAATAAGTGTAGGGGAGTAATGATGGAGTTCCTTTCCTTTGGCTTGTGAGATACCTTGTGTTGCTTCCCTTTGAGGCATGCAACACAATGGTCATCACTTGTAAACTCTTTCTTTGGCATTCCAGTTATCAAATCATTCTTAATTAATTTATTCATGTTCTTACATTTTACATGTCACATTTTTTATGCCAGAGGAAAGAATCATAACTATTGGCTTTAGATAGAAAGCATGAAACTTCTCCTGAGGGAGATGTTTCTTTCAAATCCATCTTGTACATGTTCCCTTTCCTAGGGGCTCAGAGTAGGATATGCTCATGAAGACCACCCTAGACCTGAGAACAATGCCTTCATACTCAGTAAAGTGAATGTTATGATAAAATAATTGAGAGACACTCAAAAGATTGTATCCACACTCCTTAACAAAGTTTACTTTTTCAATGCTAAGCTTACCATTTGTGACCCTACCCCTTTCGGTTATGTAACCACCAGTATCTCCTCCAAAAATAACTGATCCTTTATCAATATTTTCAAAATTTTAGAGTAGTGGCCCATTGACTGTCATGTGCCTGGAACAATCACTATCAATGATCAACACATTTCTGTTTGTCTTGAGTTGTTCCTGCACAAAAGAGATGGCTAGTTACATTTGTAAACACAAGCCTTATTGGTTTTAGGCTCATCATAAGAAGTTGAAGACAATGCAATAGTAATTGATCCTATTGACTTGTTTTAAGGGACATTTGTTAATGATGATGAAGAACTTTCAATCACTTGGTCTTTCTTTATCTTCCACACCACCTTTGGAAGCTTAGACTTGACCGTCAACACTTCGGAAATTTTGATGACTTCTGAAGTTTTGACTTCGGAAGTTTTGATGAGTGCACCTTCGAAGGATCTTGCTAACACTGCAGCAGGCTTCAGTACTTCGAAGTATTCTTTTCTTCCGATATGAAATTTTCTTCAGAAGGCAATTTGTTACTTGTCTTATTCTTCATCACAACTCTTTTATTATCCCAACTCTTTTATTATCCTTAGAGAAATAGTGACCCTTCTTAGAATGCTCTTCTTAACTCTTCTCATAGATATCCTTCATTGTTTTCTCTTTATCCTCTTCATTCATGGGGTCTATCAAGGTAAGATCATCTTCAGAAGTTCTACACCTAGGAGATCTTACATATAAGATTATATGTAGAGAAGCTATCTAACTAGTTCCCAATCCTTGCTTATTCTGATAACAAGCTTTTATGTGTAAGGATGAGGATATAATATTCTTGAAGGTCTCTTCTTAAAGAACACATTTTTCTACCATGGCTTTGCTAATCACAAGCTTAACCTGGCATTCAGTCAACTTAGTTATGAGATCTTTGATCTAAGTCATGTAGTTGGTGTGTTAATGTTTAAGAAATGAGATGGTTTTCTCTAAGTTCTCTATTTAGTTTATGATCATTTCCAGCTCTTTTGAAATCAGATTTTAAGATATTTAAAGACTCAAGACCAGATCTCATCTCTAAGATGTAGGACTTGTATATATTAACTTTAGCAATACAATCAGCTGTAAAGAGATCTTCTAATACCTTGGCTTCATCTTCTGTAACCTTTCGTATTTCATTAAGTAAATGTTAGCTTCGTTATGTACTTGTGAGGGCCTTTTTGTCTTTTATGAAACAATATGGGTCGTTTATGCTTGATTCTTGTTAATTAAAAGATGATAGCTTAAGTTATTAAATAATAATAACAATAATAATAATAATATTAATAATTACAACTTTTGCTTATTATTTATGAATTTTAACTTAAATAATAATAAATATAAAATAAAAATAATATTATAATAAGATAATAATTTATAAAATTTAAATTACTAATACGTTATAGAAATGGTTATAACTTAGAGTTTAATTAAGTATAGGGTGCTTTTTTGACAAATTGGAAACTTTAAATGAAAGTTTTTAACATAAAATGATAAAATTAAAACGGCAAGGACCTAAGCGTAAAATTTACAAAAAAACAATCCTTTCCCCCCAGATAATCCTGGCTAGTTATTCCAACCGAGCTCTGGCGAGCTCAAAACCGGCTAAACTATTCGAATCGCGAACCCAAACCGTTCAACTCGTTCCATGAAACCATTTCAAACTCATAGATGCATATTAATTTGAGTTTAAAGTTGGCTATGGGAACATTTGAATTTAGGTAATCGAATTCCATCAATCGCGAATCGTTTAACAATAATGAACTGATACTAACTCATTTAATCAGGTATACACAATCGAATAGTCAGTACTAACTCGTTAATGATCTTAATTTCATATTAAACTATGATTTAATGAATGGATTGAACTCTCTACATTCGTACTCCAATCGAAACCGTCTAAGATGAACCACATCAAATCGTGACTATTTAACAGAGGGTAGAGGTGTCCTTCGATCCCTTTCAACTCTCTATAACCCATATTACTTGAATCACTCACTCAATTGACAATCCTAAACATCCCCGATCGTCGCATAAGAACTGAAGCTAAACCAAGTAAAATCACTTCAATTTGTGCACAATCGGGTAAAATGAACACACTCACACACTCGTTTTTATCTGGAGAATGAAAGCCCCAACATTAATTTGGTTTAAAACATCAAATTAATATTCAATTTTGGATTCTATCATTCTAGGGTTCGTAAATTTTGGGGTTTCTATTGTATTTGTGTTTTTAAGAGTTAAAACTCATTTCTTTGATAGGCTTAGGCTCCCTCGCCTACTGGTTAAGAACACATGTTCCATCCTTGAGGTCCTAGGTTCGAACCCAGGAACCTTCATTTTCTTTTTGAAACCTGTATTTTTAGTAAATTTAATTATAGAAAAATCTTAATAATTATAAAAATCATTTTTGTAAACTTTAAAAAATTCTAAGAGCACCAAATTATTTTCTTCAATTTTTTTTCAAATTTAAACATTTATATATTATTTTATTAATACAATATAACAAAAGTCATTCTTAGTTTATTTCTTATAAAATGGACTTTAAATGATAATTTAAATTAATAAATTATTATTGGTCCCTACGTTACTTTTAATTACTGTTAAAATCATGTTTATCTCAAATGATTATAAAAATTTATTTACACCTTATAATTAATCTTTACCAATTATTATAAATGATTTAATTTTATTTCTTTATATTAAATTATTTAATGGTGTAATTTTTTTTATTTAATCAAAATATAAGTGATTTCACTATTTAATTTTATTTATTTAATTGTCAATACCATAAATTCTTATTGAAACCTTAATTCACGTATGAATCGTTAATCTTATCTTTAAACTTAAACTTGGAACTTATACGTTTAGTTATCTTGTAAAATGAATCGTTGGAGCACCATTTAATTACTTGTTATTACCCTTAACATCAAGTTATACAACATGTGAGTTTTCATGCCCCTAATTATATTATTTCATACTTTTTGGGGTGAAACATGTTAACATTATAAACTTGCACTTGTAAATGTTTTGATACTTGTATATACACTAGGACTACATCTTTAATCTTGTCATGGTTATTTGTAATATTATGATACTTATATGATAGACATTTTGTGTTGACAATCATTAACTATTGTTGATACATATGTCCCTACTTTATGTGCTTAATGTAAAAGTCTTTCATGTCTTATACTGTAACACCTGGTTATTTTTAAAAGACAAGTATAAAGAATAAAAGAAAAGAAAAGCTATAAGGTCCAAGTGGAGGGACCAAAAGTGTCCAAAAGGACAAATTTTTGAAAAGTTGGTGTAAAGGTGGGCATGGCCACCCACCCTTATTTCACATCATCATCTTGTTCGGTTTTATAGAGAGAGCAGAGAAACTCTTGGTTTTGTAGAAGAAGAAGAAGAAGAAATCGAATTCAAGGTAAGAATTCACGGTTTTCATGTGTTCATGATGGGTTTTATCCCGGTTATGTGATTATGTGCTTATGTGTTGTGTTTGTGCTCGTGTGTGTGTGTGTGGTGTTGTTTTAGTTGTTCGAACTCATTGCAAGCGGGTTAGAAAGGAAGAAAACACCCAAGTTGCACTAGGTGAGTTCTAGACCTCGGTTTTTACATGTTTTAAACTATCTTTGGGGCTGAAAATGTATTAAAATGATTTTACAAAGTTTAAGTGTAAATACCCGTATGTATTGTGTATGTTGGATGTTGGTTCTTGAATGTTTATAGGCTACTCATGTTTAGAATAGCCATATTATGCTAGAACAGATGAGTTTGAGGATTGGGTTTGAAAACATCCTAGAATCATGTTTTACAGAATGCTCATGAGTCTGGGTGAGGCTCATACGCCTGAAATTGCCTTAGAAAGAATTAAGTGTAAGCCATGTGCCTAAACAGTAGCTCATGCACCCAAAATTTGCTTAGAAAAGTCTAAGTATAGCCCATGCGCCTGAACAGTGGCCTATGCGCCTAGAAATGTTAGTCAGATGACTAAGTGCAGGACCATGCGCCCCAATAGCGCTCATGCGTCCAAGTGGCCCATGCGCCCAGTGGCTCATGCGCCTAGAAATTAGGTTGGAATTGACTGTGTCCAGACGTCCAGGGTTCCCATGCGTCTAAGCACCCATGCGCTTGTATAGTGCCCATGCGCCTAAAAGTTGCCCATGCGCCTAAGTGTTCCCCATGTGTCTGCATAGTGTCCATGCGCCTGCATAGTGCCCATGCGCCTAAGGACTTGGAATATTTTTCTAATTTTTGGGGAAAATGTGTAAAGAAGGCTTTCACTTAGGAGATTCCTGGGGGACTATATAAGTTGACTTTTGGGGTCATAGAAGGTATGACGGGCATGTTATGCATTGTGATTGATGCTTATGTATGATGATGTTGCATGGTTATGCATGATGTATGTTACGTATGTATGATGCCCTGTATGATGATGTATGAATGATATGTTATGTTATGTTCCTATAATGATGAATGTTTATCTTTCCATGGCTTTACGTGTTATGTTAATGAATGAACCGAAAGTATTATGTAACGTAAAGTGAAAGATAATGAAAGAGGAACACGATGAATGAATGCATGCATTAACGAATGAATGAACGTAAAAGGTCTTGCAAGCAAATGTATGGAGGTCCACAACCAATGAAGGGTGTTAGCTCAACTGTGTGCGGGTTAGCTACCCTAGAAGGATGCATACTGGGGTCCAATCCTTGTGATTGACCATATGTATGGGATCCTTGCCGCTTGCCCTAGGTACTGGAGTCAGCTTCGTGCACAATGTTCGGGGTCTATGAAAGACCTCAGGCCGAGTAACCAACTTCGTGCACAATGTTCGGGGTATAGCATATGGCATTGATCCAGAATGAAAAGAAAAGATGAATGGTGAATGTACTTGCCTTAGGTACTGGAGTCAGCTTCGTGCATAATGTTCGGGGTCTATGAAAGACCTCAGGCCCAGTTACCGGCTTCATGCACATTGTTCGGGGTAATGTACATGTCATAAGATATAATGAATGAATGAAGGTTAACGAACAGAATGGAAGATAATAATGATATTATCTGTATGTACGTATGATGTATGATCACGAACGAATGATACGTATAGTATGGCTCTGAAAGGAAATAAATAACAATTTAATGTATGTTTTATTATAAAACTAGAACTCACTCAGCAACGCTGACTTTTATACGTTTTCAGTTGGCAGGTAAACGTTGTTGAGGATGGCACGAGGCGGATACTCAGCTCTTTTGGATGGCATCCATTTATTTAAAACTTTTGTGATGTAATACAACAATGTAATTTTGTAATCGACAAACGATGCATTAATTTGCAAAAGTTTTTATGATGAAATGAAATGCCATTTGTTTTATGTTTCCGCTGCAATGTTTTGATGATTAAATGCAAAATATATGTTTTATGTGTGATGATTTACCAGTTGTGAGCGTCCCGGGAACGGGGCCTTACAAGTTGGTATCAGAGCTAGGTTTAAGTGAAATGGGTAAATTTTCAAAATAAACCTTAACTTAAACTGAGAATGGGACGGAATGGGAATGGGATGCCAATCTGAGTTGTTGCATGCCATGAGGTATTTTCGTAATGTTAACCGGTTTATGTGCGCATGGTATGTGGTTATGTGTTGTATGTAGATTTAAATACTGATGTAGTCAGGACAGGTAATGCTCGGGGTATGAAGTGTAAAGTAAGTGGCTAATTATAATTGGCCACTATAATTAGGGACTTACTATACGTGACATAAACTGAGCTGTTCCCTTGAATGACCATGTTGGTGTTTGAATCCTTTAGTGTGTTAGTAGATGGCTAGTGGTAGATCTTCGAAGGTCTCTCATGGTGGAGGTCACGGTGTTGAACCGCAACCCAAGAGAGGGAGACCTAGAGTTGAGAAAGTCATTCATGAAGAACCAGAGGCTCCTCATCCGGAGGGTGGCGACGAGAGCGCCAATCTGAGAGCCTCAGTAAAGGAGGCGGTGCTGGAGGAAATTCATCAGGTTATGCAGACGATTTTACCATGTGTGGTGATCGAAGTTAACAAGGCGGTTAGAGACGGGGAAAGAAAGGACAGGAACAGGTCCTTGGGAGGACGGGAACAACCAGAGCCGGAAACGGTTCTTTCTGATGATGAGGAGAGGAAGAAGCAGAGCCTGCGCCGGAGGCAACCCGAGGCTGCAACTACGGGTTGTTTATGAGATGCAAATCCCCTACTTTCGATGGAAACGGCACTGCCGCTGCTGCTCACCGGTGGGTGAGGGAAATGGAGGCAGTACTTGATATCAGCGAGTGCCGAGAAGACCAGAAGGTTAAGTTCGCTACCCATTCATTTGTAGACTCGGCTCTATGCTGGTGGGACAATATAGTCCAAGCCGAGGATAGTCGGGCGATCAGGAGAATGAGATGGTCGGAGTTGAAGAAGTTGGAGATCGAGGAGTTTTGTCCTCACCGGGAAATGGATAAGGTTGAGAGAGAGTTTCTGCAACTGGAGGCGGGAACTATGACACACCAAGAGTACACCACAAAGTTCAATGAAATGGCACGGCTGGTGCCCGATCAGGTGACACCACTGTCACGAAAGATTAAGAGATACATCCACGGGCTGCCGGCGGACATCCGTAGGCATATGATCGCTGCCCGGCCGAGCACTTTTAGGTCGGCGATCGATTTGGCTGGTAGATTATACGATGAGCGTGGGGTGGTGGTGGCTGAAGAGAAGAAGACGAGTAGGGATGGGAGGAACTGGAATATGAAATGGTTTGGATGTGGTAGAGCCGCTCCAAACAATAAGGTGGCGAGGGTAGGTGACCGACATGTGGTCATAACTGGTGCTGAGTTGAAGAAGTGTGGCAAGTGTGGGAAGGAGCACGGTGGTGAGTGTAGATGGGGGTCAAATATTTGTTTCAAGTATGGGAAGCCTGGCCATATGGCTAGAGATTGTGGAGGCATGAAGTGTTTCAACTACGGGGAAGTGGTCACATTAGTAGGGAGTGTAAAAAGCCAAGGGCCGAGGGTTCCGGGGTGAAGAAGGCAGGAGGAGAAAGAAAAAAGGCAAGCGCTCGAGCTTTCACGATGACTCGGGAGGAGGCTAGAACAGACCCCGACGTAGTGTCAGGTATGTTTCTAGTAAACCAAACTCTTGCATCTGTGTTGTTTGATTCTGGTGCTAGTAGGAGTTTCATTTCTGCTGCCTTTGGTGCTAAGTTTCCCAATAAGAGTAGATGTGTTGGTGAACCATTCGATGTAGAAACTGCTATCGGTAAGTCCACTAGAATTACTGATGTGATAGAGGACTATGCCATAGAACTAGAAGGCCATAGGTTTGCTGCTAGATTACACGTGATACCCCTAGGTGGATTTGATGTAGTACTAGGGATGGACTGGTTAGCAACCTATGAAGCAAATATTGTGTGTCGCAAGAAGATGATCCGATTGACAATGCCTGACGGGAATAAGGTGACGGTTTATGGTGATCGCGTCATGACGATCCCGAAGGTGATTTCGATGGCGGTGGCGGGAAAGTGCATGAGACGCGGATGTATTGCTTACTTGGCATACATAAAAGATGTGGATGCGTTGGTACCGCAATTATCCGAAGTACCAGTGGTGTGCGACTTTCCGGACGTATTCCCGGAAGACTTACCCGGTGTGCCACCAGATCGCGAGGTTGAGTTCCAAATTGACTTGATACCCGGTGCTCAACCTGTTGCCAAAGCACCGTATCAGTTGGCTCCGACTGAGATGAAAGAGTTAATGGAGCAGTTGCAAGAACTGCTGGATAAGGAGTTCATTAGAACGAGTATCTCTCCTTGGGGTGCTCCGGTCCTGTTTGTGAAGAAGAAAGACGGTAGTATGAGGATGTGCATTGACTACCGAGAGCTGAACAAGTTGACGATGAAGAACCGATACCCCCTACCAAGAATAGACGATTTGTTTGATCAGCTCCAAGGTGCCAGTTGGTTTTCAAGGATAGATATTCGATTTAGGTACCATCATCTGAAAATGAAAGAGCAAGACATCCCTAAAACAACTTTTCGCATGCGCTACGGTCACTATGAGTTCCTCGTTATGTCATTTGGTTTGACCAATGCGCCAACTACTTTTATGGATCTAATGAACCATGTGTGTCAGCCTTTTTTGGATAAGTCGGTGATTATGTTCATTGATGATATCCTGATTTATTCGAAGAGTGAGATTGAGCATGCCGTTCACATTTGGGAGGTTCTAGAGACGTTAAGAAGGGAGAAGTTGTATGCAAAATTCTCCAAGTGCGCGTTTTGGTTGCGTGAAGTTCAGTTCTTGGGTCATGTGGTGAATCCCGATGGGATTATGGTGGACCCGGCTAAGGTGGAGGCAGTGATGCAATGGAAATCTCCAAAGACGCCATCCGAGATTCGCAGTTTCTTGGGTTTGGCGGGTTACTACAGGAGATTCATTCAATACTTTTCCAAGATCGCTTCTCCACTGACCAAGCTGACCCAAAAGGATGTAAGGTTTACGTGGGGTCAAGCTCAAGGGAAGGTATTTGAAGAATTGAAGGCGAGGTTGACTTAAGCTCATGTCTTGTCGTTACCCGATGGGAGCGAAGATTTAGTGGTGTATTCAGATGCTTCTTACTCAGGGTTGGGATGTGTGTTAATGCAAAGAGGAAAAGTTATAGCATACGCATCCCGACAACTGAAGGTTCATGAGGTCAACTACCCTACTCATGACTTGGAACTAGTGGCCGTGGTCTTTGCACTAGAGATCTGGAGGCACTATCTGTATGGAACGAAGTGCACCATCTTCACCGACCACAAGAGCTTAAAGTACTTCTTTGAGCAGAAAGACCTAAATATGAGACAGAGACGATGGTTGGAGCTAATAAAGGATTATGATTGTGAGATCCATTACCATCCGGGCAAAGCTAACATGGTGGCTGATGCTCTTAGCCGGAAGGAGAGGCCCGAGCCAATTCGGGTGAAGGCATACCAACTGATTATGACCTCTAAGGTAATGAAGCAAGTCAAGGAGTTTTAGGATGAGGCACTGAAAGAAGATCATCTAAACTCTGAAAGAATGAGAAGTCTGGTTAGAGAATTGGGTGAGAACATGCTTGGTGTTAGAACTCGATTTGGACGGGTGTGGATTCCTCGTTTCGGGGATCTATGTGTGAGGATTTTGGACGAAGCTCATAAGACTCGATACTCCATCCATCCTGGTGCTAGAAAGATGTATCAAGACATGAAGAAAGATTATTGGTGGCCGGGTATGAAGCGTGACGTGGTGGAGTATGTGAATAAGTGCCTTACTTGTTTACAAGTGAAGGCGGAACATCAGAAGCCATATAGGAAGACCCAACCTTTGAATATACCGGAATGGAAGTGGGAGCACATCACCATGGATTTCATTATGAAACTGCCCCGTACTCCGAAAGGATACGATGCCATATGGGTGATTGTTGACCGCTTGACGAAGAGTGCTCACTTCCTACCGATCCGCGAGACATATTCATCCGAGAGGTTGGCTAACCTGTTCATCAAGGAGATTGTAACTCTTCATGGTGTGCCGGTGTCCATTGTGTCTGATCATGACACCCGGTTTACATCTAAATTCTGGAAGAAATTCCACGACGCTATGGGGACGAGGTTACATATTAGCACGGCTTATCATCCCCAAACTGATGGTCAGTCAGAAAGGACCATTCAGACACTGGAAGACATACTTCGGGCGTGTATGATTGATTTTGGGAGAAGTTGGGATGACCACTTACCGTTAGCTGAATTCTCGTACAACAATAGCTATCATGCCAGCATTGGCATGCCACCGTATGAGATGCTATATGGTAGGAGATGCAGAACACCCGTTTGTTAGGGTGATATTGGTGAAAAGGAATTGGGGAGCGTCGAGGTAATCGAGGCTACGACTGAGAATCTTGAGAAGATTAAAGTCTTCATGAAGGCAGCCAAAGATAGACAGAAGTCGTATGCCAATAAACGATGCAGACCAATCGAGTTCCAGGTGGGTGACCGGGTTATGTTCAAGAAACGAGGTAAGCTCAGCCCGAGGTACATAGGACCTTTCTGAATTATTGCTCGAGTAGGAGAGGTGGCCTATAGATTGGAGTTACCGGATGAGTTAAGTGAAATTCACCCGACATTTCATGTATCTCATCTGAGGAAGTGCTTAGCTGATTAAGACATGATTGTTCCATTGGAGGACATTGAAGTATATGAAAGGCTCAATTATGCGGAGCAACCAGTGATAATCATTGACCATAAAGAGAAGAAGCTGCGAAATAAAGTGGTTCCTCTTGTGCGTGTATAGTGGAAGCACAGGAAGGGATCCGAGTCTACATAGGAGACTGAGGAGGAGATGAGGCGGCATTATCCTCATATGTACGAGGAGTAACAGGTTTCAGGGATGAAACCTATATAAGGGGGTGGACTTGTAACACCCGGTTATTTTTAAAAGACAAGTATAAAGAATAAAAGAAAAGAAAAGCTATAAAGTCCAAGTGGAGGGACCAAAGGTGTCCAAAAGGACAAATTTATGAAAAGTTGGTGTAAAGGTGGGCATGACCGCCCACCCTCATTTCACATCATCATCATCTTGGTTTTAGAGAGAGAGAGAGCAGAGGAACTCTCGGTTTAGTAGAAAAAGAAGAAGAAGTCGAATTCAAGGTAAGATTTTGTGGTTTTTATGTGTTTATGACGGGTTTTATCCCGGTTATGTGATTATGTGCTTATGTGTTATGTTTGTGCTTGTGTGTGTGTGGTGTTGTTTTAGGTGTTCGAACTCATTGCAAGCGGGTTAGAAAGGAAGAAAACACCCAAGTTGCACCAGGTGAGTTCTAGACCCCGGTTTTTACATGTTTTAAACTATCTTTGGGGCTGAAAACGTAATAAAATGATTTTACAAAGTTTAAGTGTAAATACCCGTATGTATTGTGTATGTTGGATGTTCATTCTTGAATGTTTATAGGCTACTCATGTTTAGCATAGCCACATTATGCTAGAACAGATGAGTTTGGGGATTGGGTTTGAAAACATCCAAGAATCATGTTTTACAGAATGCTCATGAGTTTGGGTGAGGCTCATACGCCTGAAATTGCCTTAGAAAGAATTAAGTGTAAGCCATGCGCCTAAACAGTAGCTCATGTGCTCAAAATTTGCCTTAGAAAAGTCTAAGTATAGCCCATGCGCCTAGAAATGTTAGTCAGATGACTAGGTGCAGGGCCATGCGCCCTAATAGTGCTCATGCGTCCAAGTGGCCCATGCGCCCAAGTGGGTCATGCGCCTGAATAGTACCCATGCGCCTAGAAATTGGGCTGGATTGACTGTGTCCAGACGTCCAGGGTTCCCATGCGTCTAAGCACCCATGCGCTTGCATAGTGCCCATGCGCCTGAATGAACAAAGGTTAACAAAGGTTAACGAACAAAACGGAAGATAATAATGATATTATCTGTATGTACGTATGATGTATATCACGAACGAATGATACGTATAGTATGGCTCTGAAAGGAAATAAATAACAATTTTATGTATGTTTTATTATAAAACTAGAACTCACTCAACAACGCTGACTTTTATACGTTTTCAGTTGGCAGGTAAACGTTGCTGAGGATGGCACGAGGCGGCTACTCAGCTCTTTTGGATGGCATCCATTTATTTATAGCTTTTGTGATGTAATAGAACAATGTAATTTTGTAACCGACAAACGATGCATTATTTTGCAAAAGTTTTTATGATGAATGAAATGCCATTTGTTTTATATTTCCGCTGCAATGTTTTGATGATTAAATGCAAAGTATATATTTTATGTGCGATGATTTACCAGCTGTGAGCGTCCCGGGAACGGGGCCTTACATACACATATGTAATGAATGTGTTAAATGAAATATAATATGTGGTTGATGTTTATAATGTTTAATATTTGATAGTATTATTGTGTGTTAAAGTATAATTAATTTACTATATAAGTTTGAGGTTGTTGTGCATAGTTCTTCGTCAATAATGGCTGAGAAAAGTTATCAAACTTAGTCGTATGAGTCTTCAAGTGAATGGACCATGCTTATGGACCATACGCATGAATACATCATGCTAATGGACCAATCACACGACTAAACCAGGAGACTAGATCAGTCGCATGATTGAGACATAAGATTGACTCAGTTGCACGATTGAACCTTCAGTTGTGCGTATGGATCAATCGCATGATTCAGTCTCACGACTGAACCATGCTAACCGGAAACACATAACTATAAATACCATGTTGATACATATGTCCCTAGTTTATGTGCTTAATGTAGAAGTCTGTCATGGCTTACATATGTGTATGAAACAATGTAATAATATATGATTTGTGTTTTGATGTTTACTTATATCTGATTCATATAGAAACGTATTATATAGGTTTGAAGTTCTTATATGATAATTCATGCTAATGGACCATACGCATGAATACATCATGCTAATGAACTAGTCGCACGACTAAACCAGACGACACGATCAGTCGTACGAGTGAGACATGAGATTTACTCAGTCGCACGACTGAACGTTCAGTCGTGCGTATGAATCAGTCGCATGGGTTAGTCGCACGACCGAACCATGCTAATGGTTCAGTCGCACGCATGAAGACTACAAACCTATAAATACCACCTAATTCGTGGAAAAACGTAACTCTTAAAGACTTTTGATACATACTCGTAACCTAGCCGTCCAAAGCATCCAGAAAGTCGATTCCAAGTTCATAGTTCGCATCTAATCATTTTCTACTCGTTCTTAATGTTTCTTTAATCGTTAGATTGATCGGGATTGCATTCTCACTGATTGGATCGCCAATCAAATAGGATTCCACACTATATGATCTGGTTTCACGCATAATCAGTTAGTACTCCGAACGTACACGGTCCTAACAAGTGGTATCAGAGCTTTGGCTCTTGATTTTGTGTGTGATTCGATTAGTTTCGGTGTAAAAATCATGTTTTTCATTCAAAGAAGTCACGTTTTGAGAAAAACAGTGTATTCGATGTCTCCATGTCTCAAAGTTTACGTTTTTCAGCATACAGTAGATTAGGGTTCTTGAAAAATCGTGTTTTTGTGTCAAAGTGTCAAAAAGCTTCGATGTTGCAAAAACAACAGCCTTGGTTGCATGATTGGCTCAATCGCACGACTGAACTCAATCGCACACCCCATTCGCATGATTGAACTCAATCGCTCACTCATTCGTATGACTGGACAACCCCATTCGCTTGTCTCCAATCGCACACTCCATACGTATGACTGAACCAATCGCACGATTGAATTCATTCGCACCCCTCATTCACACGAGTGATTCATACGTATAAATCCATTCGCACGAGTGAGCCAGACTAGATTTAAAGTCGAAAGTTTAAAGAGATGGAAGATCAGTCCTCTGCTTTTACTACTGGAAGGGACTCTCGCATCTAGAACCTTCTGCTTCTGGAAAATGAAATTGGGAATCACAATAAACCACCAAAACTTATAACTTTAGATGATTACCCACAATGGAAATAGAGGTTCGAGTTCTATCTAAATGGAGTTGATCCCAATCTTTGGGAATCCATTGAGACAGGTTATAGTATGCAAGTCGGTGCTGATGGTGTTAAGTTAACTTTGGGAGGTATGACTAATAGCCAGAAAGCTAAGTACAATACTGAAAAGAAGGTGTATGCCTTGTTGACTCAGTTGATACTGAAAGATATCTTTCATCAGTTCTCTGAGAACAAACAGGCGAAAAAATTATGGGAAGCTTTGGCGAAAAGATATGATGGGAATGCAACGTTAAAGGCTTTGAAGGCAAACGCTCTCAAGAAGGAGTTTGATAACTTCTCCTCAATAGGGAAAGAAAGCTTGGATGATATTATCGATAGATTCTACCATCTGATGAGTGAGCTACACACTCATGGGGTAACAACGTCTATGGAAGATAAAGTGTCCAGTTTTGCAGATGGTTTGCTGGAGAAATGGGACTCGTTTGTGTCTAATTTGAGACAGAACAATATTCTTGCAAAGTTAGACATAAATGATTTCATACTGAAGTTAAGAGAGGAGGAACTGAGAATGAAGTACAGGTCACAGAAAGGATCCTACGACCAGAATCCTTCACTTTATAGCTCATCTCCCACTCCAACTAGTTCAGGAGCACCACTTTAAACTGCCTTTGTGTCTAGTTCAACAGCTCCTTCCCAATCCACTGCTTTAGGACCAGAAACGTCAGGGCTATCCACTACCCAATATATAGTTCCTGAAGCCAATACTACAAAGTTGAAGACCGAGAATCTCGAAAATATCACAGTGGAAGTTGCAAATGAGCACATGGAACTTCTCACAGCTGTTGTCCATTCCTATGATGGTCTAGTTGCAGGGAAGATTGAAAAATGCCATCTCATAGATAAAGATTACGAGCAGGTGGACGAAAATGAACTAGAGAGAATAGATATCATGTGGGCCCTAGCAAGTGCTGTCAGAAGGCGAAAAAGTTTGTGATAAAACAGGTTAGAATTCAGTAGCCACAAAAGGCACAACGTTTGGCTTTGACAAAACCAAAGTCACCTGCTTTAATTGTGGTGAAAAGGGGCATTTCAAACATGAATGTGTAAAGCCCAAGAAAATAGGAAACAGAAATCTGTTCTCAACCTTCAACCATCAAGAAAAAGACAGGAGTGGAACTACCTCTTCAAGCAAAGAGACAGAGGCCTTGACTGCTCAAGGTGACAAAGGGTAGGATTGGACCTTTAGTTTTGTGTCTCTGAGTGAATCAAACATTGCCTGTGTCGAGGGATTGGATGATGGCTCTACGAGTGAAGGTGAAATCACAGTTGAACAAGTAATGTTAGATAATGAAGAAGTTGTGAATGTGTAAATCACCTGATTGAAGAAGAACTCAGAACAACATGTTCTTAATCTCCAGCATCCAAAGAGTCTAACTCTGCATTGATGGCTGATTCAACTGATTCTTCACAAGTAAGTACGAAAGACCAACTTTTTAAATATCCTGCTTGTATTGAATGTAACAAATTTAGAGAAAGCATTGATTTGAAATTTTCTAGGTTATTAGACCACAATGATAGCTTAGTAAATGATTTACAACTGTGCACAAAAGCTAATCGTATTTTGACACAAAATGAGTGCAGTTATAAAGAAAAAATAGAACTTTTAGGTAAACAACTAAGGAAACGGAGGTTGTTGCTTTTAATCAAGCTAATGATATAAAGTTTTATTTAAATTCTTTGGAAGCAATAAAGAAAGAAAAAGCAATTTTAGAAGTCAAAGTCAATTCTTTAAAACAAAAACTACACAGTTGGACCAGTTATTCTCACATAGTTCAACACTTAGTGAAAGAACGAAATAATAGGGAAGGGTTGGGTTACAAAGTAGTTCCACCACCATATGAGATCATTTTAAATACAAAATGTAGACCTGGAAAAAAACCCAATTAAGGATCATGTGGTGTCCACTCCTCTAGTTAGTGATCCTAATTCCACGGGTAAACCGCTGAAATCTGTCACTAAACAGAAGGAGGCTACTTTGAAATCAAAAGGCAAGATGCCCGTTGAGAATTTAAATGATGCATTTAAAAGGGTTAATGTAAGGTCAGGTTCACCAAAGTCTATTTCATAACCCAAACTGACTAAACCAGTTAACCACACGCGTGCTAGTCATCAAAGTCCAACCAAAGGGCATGTTAAAGATGTTCAAAATGTCAAAACAATTAATTTTGTTAATAAAGGTGATACATCTAAACAAGAAGTGACTAAATCCAACCAGACACATGTCACACTTGTATCATACTCAACCCCACATAAATAGTTTCCTCAACATGTAGAAGGGAGATCATGCTACAGTTGTGGAAAGAGAGGACACATTTCTTCTAACTCTCCTTATTATCAGACTCCCAGACAGAAAATTGAACTTTATGATACAAAACCAAGTTCTTCGAAAAGGAATTCTATTACTCCACCAAAGAGAATTAACGAACCTAAAGTTCAAACTGTATGCCAGTCGTCTGTTTATCACAAACAGGCCTTACACAAAACTGGCTTATGGAAAGAAAAGTCAAGTCTAGTGTCTGATAATGTGAATAATAAGAAGAATGATATGCCCTCACCCTCAAATGGACAGTGGGTTAAGTTTATGATGTGTGATTCCTCTGGGTCACCCAAGCCAGTTAAGGCTTGGGTCCCAAACCTAAACTAATCATTTCCTCTGAATGTGTAGGGTGTCCTTTACAGTGCTATCACAAATACTTGGATTGTTGATAGTGGGGCGTCTAGGCACATGACCGGGAATCTGTCTCTCCTTTTTAATGTCAAACAAATTAAAGGGGGGCATGTATCATTTCCTAGAAATAAAGGAGGATATATCATTGCTCAAGGCAAAGTGGGAAACCAGAAAGTCAAGTTTTATAAGGTCAACTACATTCAACAACTACAAAATAACTTGTTTTCAGTCTCCTAACTTTGTGACAAAGGATTCAAAGTTTTTTTTGACAACAAGAAGTGCTACGTATTAAAGAAGGATTACATTATCCTAGAGGGCCAAATCTTAATGTCAGCTTCAAGATATAATGACTTATATGTCTTAGATCTATCAAAAGCCTCTACAACCGACCATAAAGTTCAATGCTTCTTGTCAAAGGAAACAAAGAGGGACTCAATCTCATGGCATATGAGAATGGGAAACATCAATCCACGGTAGATGAATCTGTTAGATTCTTTATACCTAAGACACATAGAACATTGATGTGGTTAGTACGTTATGATCCAAGTCAGGTCATACCCAATAACAAGCTTAGAAAACACCAATTAATATTTAATTGATGATATGATCATGCAATTAAATAAATACACCAATTTAAAAAATGGGTTTTCTAAATAAGTTGCATATAAGATTGAACAACCTATATGGATATTTTGTTCATAGATATTATTTGTAATGTTGTTTAATTTGGTTAAATAACATCAAATAATAGGAGTGTGTCTATAAGTTATATATTAAAGGGGTAATTACATAACTTATTCTAATTACTAGTTTTACAAAATAAAAGGGAGTTTGGGGGGGGGGGAACCTAAATTACTTTTGGCATTCGGCCGCCCCTAAGAGGGGTTGAATCCTTTTGTTTGATTTAGCACTCTTGGAACAAAACACACACACTCCATCTTGCTCTCTCTGTCTCTCACATGCAAAAGGGTCACAAGAACACAAACTCTTCTTTTGGAAGAAAGTGTTGAAGTTCTCGGCTGGAACAAAGGCTCCAGCAGCCTTCTTGATCCGTTTTTGGTGCTCAAAGCCTAGCAATTAGGTGCTTGCTTGATGCTTGTGGGTATGGATTCTTGAGGACACTTCTTCTCAGCTGGAACCATCGTTTAGATGTAATGTTAGATTCTAGATTTTAATTATTAATTGTCTATGAGACGTGTAAAGGGTATTAATAGTTAAAATGCAATTTTTCAGAAATACTAAAATGAACTTTGTAATTTTGTAGAAATAGCCGCAAACAATAATGCTACCACCCCGACCGTCCCTACCCTATCACTGAGAACCATCTTAGAAAGGGATCGTCTTAACCATAATAACTTTATGGACTGGTATCGAATTTTGAGAATTGTTCTCAAGCAAGGGAAAAGGGCCTGTGTCCTTGACGATCCTATTCCTGACCAACCCGACCCCGAGGATGTTGAAGCCTATAACGATTGGCTTCTATACACTGAGGATTCCATGCAGGTTTCCTGCCTCATGTTGGGAACTATGATTCCCAAACTCCAAAAGGACTTATGTTAGGATCTTGTATTTAAACGAAATACAAACTGATTAGCGTGTAAACCAAACCAAATAGTGCAGAATTCTATTTGATTGGCGATCGAATCAGTGAGAACGCACGTAGAAACAATAAGTTATTGAATCTAACGTTAAGAATTGATTAGGAATCGATCTGTAGCGTTCTATGAACTTGGAGTATGAACTTGGAGACTTCTGGACGGCTAGGGTACGTCTGGAGTTGAATAGGAATGAATGCTTACGTTTTTCCATGAATTAGGTGGTATTTATAGGTTAGTATTGCTCATTCGAGTGACTGAACCATTTGCATGATTCATTCGTGCGATTGAGCTATGCGGTTGATTCATTCGTACGACTAAAGATTCAGTCGTGCGATTGAGTCAGTCGCATGAAGTTGTTCAGGCGTATGGACTATTTAGGCGCATGGACACTTAGTCGCACGGCCATTCGGAAGCATGACAACTTCACTTAACCAAGTTTGAATGTGTTCATTAGTATAGCATTATGTGTATCAATTCAAACAATCACAGACCTATATAACCAATTCAATATCAACTCATTAATGAAATATTAAACATTATAAATCACAAACAAACATTTTGTATTTCATTCAGTACCCAATAGTTACATAAGTGTAAGACATATTAATTCAGATCAGGATCTAGGTACATATATGTATCAACAAACTCCCCCTTGGACCTAGATCTATCTAATGTCTTACCTTCTGCATCACCTCTTCATACTTCTTGTACTTTTCCTCTCTTGTGACTCCTGCATGTATCTCGAACACAAAGCAGAGTCTTATAAAATTTTGGAATTGGAGGGCTTGTACAATATCTTGCGGGTCATAAAATAATGGGCACTTGTATAATGTGTAGACATCATTATCAGACAAGTTAGTGAGCCACATTGGGTCAAACACCTTGATGGTATCCATTTGTCCCTCTTTATTGAGAACTATGACTGCCTCCTCGGTTCTCCAATCATAATACCACCACTTAAAGTGTGGAGTGAAGTCCTGTGGCATTTCCCTGAGAGGGATTCTAGACATTGTTCTTGGGGGACTCCACTTCAGCACTATCTTGGGCTTACCAGTGATGAAGTCAACTTCAGATCGTCTGATATACCTCGTAGGTTGTTGAGGTTTGAATTTGACCCACCTGGTGTGGTACTCTTTCTTTAGGGCAGCCTCAAACCAGCCTGACATCTTCCTTGGGTCAGCATATAATAACTTCAATTTTGCCAGCTGGTTGAGCTCAAAAGCAGGTAGTGTCTTTAGATCATGTGGAATTCTAAAGTACTCTATGCCCTTTTCCCTCTTTATTGCATAAACATTTAGATCCTTGAAATGTGCCCACGTAATAATCCTACCGGACACCTTATGATGTTTCTTTACTCTGTAGAGTTTGATGTAGACATTCTGTTTAGGAGCTGCGCGTTGGGCTCAGATTTCTTCGAAACAAGCAGCCCATTCTGCCTTTCTGATATCAACATCATCGTATGAGGCTTGGGCTTTTCCTTCAATCTTCTCAGACTCATGCTCCATCTTATCCAATACCTCAAATGTATCACTGACTAGGGATTCCCCCAGATTAGGGACCATATTTCCCTCGTTGTCAGCGTACTGAGGATAGTGTTCTGCTGTGATGTCTTCTATCTCTATCTCATCAATGTCATTTAGCTCTTCTTCACTGGTAGAATCAAAAGTTGGAGCATCCTTAATGATCTCATCTGGGTTCAGCTTGAACATTTCAGCCAGTTGCTCATTTGAAAGATCATGAATTATTTCCCCTTCTTTAAGGGTATAATTCATAGATCTCCTGACGATCCCTTGCAGATCAAGAATCATAGTCAATTGAGTCTTGATCTGCTGAAGGGGAGCAACATCAAATTCGTCCCTTTGAAAGTTTGGATATGCTTGTTGTAAACATGCAACACATGAAACATTAGTTAATAATCAAGTCAGAAATACATTAATCTTAATACAAACATCAAATACATAAATTTAATACATGATTCAAGTACAAAGCTATCAAATACATAATCATCTAATCATTACTTTTATCTTGAATCGCTGGATCATCACTTGGTGAGGCAGAAGAGGAAGCTCATTGGTCTTGAATTCCCTTTGATCTTCTTTCTTGACCCTGAGCTGAGGCAGATGTAGCTGCATCTCCTCCTTCATCATCATCATCCTCCTGCCTGTCCTCTGTCTTTTCTTCCTCATCTCCTTCATCATCATCACTCTCTTCATCTTCATCCGCATCATCATCCTCACCCTCATCACCATCTCCTTCCTTTATCTTCCGAGGCTCATCTTTAATTCCTTTGAGCTTGAGCATGATACACTTTTTAGCATCCTCCAACTCCTCAATCTTCTTTGCTGATATGAATCTATGCTCTTGGAGTTGGGCAATCTCTTTACTCTGAGCAGCCATTTGTCGTGCCTGCTGCTCAATCAGCTGAGCCTGCTGCTCAATCAGCTGAGCCTGCTGCTCAATCAGCTAAGCCTGCTGAGAGATCTGCTGGGACTGTGCAGCTGTGAGATCTGCCAGCTGAAGAATCTGCGCAGTCTTCTCGTCATTGGCTGCTAACAGACGCATCACCATACGATTCAATGCTGATAGTTGTTCCGCTACCCCAATTTGAAGGGATCGAGATCTAGTTTGATCAATTAGATTAGGATTTGCAGCGGAATAGCACACGAATTAGACGAAATTCTAGCAAGAATAATATGAATATTCAATTAAACAGTAACGGTTATAGAGAGAGAGTTTTTTGCAAAAAGAATGTTTTCATTCATGCACAAGCTTCCGTACAGGGAAATTAGGTTAACATTCCTTTTATAAAGAATGTGACATCAACTGACGTCATTTGATAGTGTCATCTAACTGATTTATACAAACAACTGAAAGTAACTAAACTACTGAAGATGTCCACAATAACTGAGGACACCTTCATTAAAGCTAAGTATAAACTAACATTACAACTACTGAAGTTATAACATCTGAAGTATAAGAACTTCAAATGTTTTACATAACATAAAACTACTGATTACAAACTACTGAAATGTAAACCATCACAACTACTGAAGAGAACTACTTCAGCTGTTGTGACAACTTCTGAGAACTTGATCTTTAGACTTTGTCTTCAGACTTTGTCTTCAGCAGTTGTCTTCAGACTTTGTCTTCAGTCTTTGTCTTCAGCAGTTGTCTTCAGACTTTGTCTTCAGCAGTTGTCTTCAGACTTTGTCTTCAGCAGTTGTCTTCAGACTTTGTCTTCAGCTGTTGTAGATCACTTCAGTTGTTTTGATGTCTGTGGGACTTAAAGATTTTTCTGATCTGGCTTATTGGTTCTTTTGGTCCAACAAACTCCCCCCGAACCAATGCAGCCAAAACCTTTAAAATTATTGAGGTCCCACTTATTGGCAGAAACAAAATCTGGATCAGCTTAGAATTCTTCAATATAAGCTTAGGCCAGGGAAGAGATTTCAGAAGGTTTGATTGGCAAAGGATGAATGGAAACTCTGTCTTGGGGAATTAGACACAGAGCTGTTACCCCGTCTATGAAACCTACTTCCCAATGATGAGTCTGTAAGACTCTCTGACATAGGCCTCAAGAAAAACAACTTGTTCTTCCATTGTGAGTTCTTCAACTCCACTTTCAAAGAAGAACTCAGCCCCATAGTACTCAGATAAGTACTTAATATGTTTTCCATTTTTCAGCTCCACAGTTGTTATCTCTCTGTATGCAAACTCATGAGGATGAGTGCCTTCAAGCAATAACTGGAGCTCATTTCTTCTTATTTCTTCAAGCTTCTTGTAGACTAACCCCTTCTTTACCATTTTGTTTTCTAGTAAGGTTTGTGGAGTCATCTTAGACTTGTAAGCTCTCTTGAAGTCATCAAGGATTTCCCAGGGTGACACTACAATGGCTAGCATTATCACAGCATCTACAATCTTCTTTACATGGCCATTGTATCTGCTTGGAATCTTCATTTTGTGAATTCTATCACTTACTCTAGGGTCAGGAGAAATTCTCACTCTCTCTTTCTGATATTGGAATGTAAATCTGAGAGCATACAACCTCTGAGCATGTTTCTTCATAGCTAGTATGGATGAAGACTTGGGAAACTCTTTATCATTCATCCTTAACAGTTGCTCATCATGTTGTTTGTGCTGTTCTTCTTGTTCAAGTTTAACTTTTACCATTTGCCTTTGAAAGTCAGGTGTGATTGTTGTTGGTTGACTCCTAGGCTCAGGCATTTTTATTTTGAGAACAACAGAGAGTGGCAGACTATCTTCATCATCATCATCATCTTCTTCATCCATCCTCAACACCCTTCTCCTCTTCTTAGGTGCATTATTGGTAATAGGTTCAGTAGGTTTCTTAGGTAAAGGGATTGGTTTTGAGGGTTGTTGAAGTGGTTGTTTTGGTTTGGGTGAGAGTGCAGGCTGCTCAAGCATCTTGGATTTGAGTGAAGCTTTGGATAGTTTGGCCATATCAGTTCTTTTCCCAGCACTAGCTTCATCAAGAGCTTCAATGATCAATCCTTTGTTAAATAAATACCTCAGACGAACAGATTCTGGTGGGTATTTCCAAAATACTGTCTCTGGACCATGACTTTACTTCAATGATCGACCTTCCCAGATGTTTGGATATAAATCTTGCCATAGTTTCCAGCCTTTCTCTTTCTTTTTCACTCCAACTTGCTCATCTTTGCTCAATTTCTGGAATCTCTAACCTTCTGATCTCAGAGTCAAGTTTGGCAGTGTCAAATCCTTGTCTGAAGAGTTGATCAATAATCTTGTCCATAGATCTGCTATGTTGCTCATCAGGTTCTTTGATCAATTCTTCCAAGTTTTTATGACCTTTAGTCTTTTAAGAGGATTTCTTCCTTTTGTAGGTGATAATCTCCTTTTCTATCTGCTCTTTTTCTGCTTCCTCTTCAGCTCCTTTTCTTTTGTCTACTTTCACTGACTTAGACTCCCCCTTTTTGGTTGCATTGGGTGTAGGGGTGTGAATGTCAGAAAGTTTCTTAGAGACTGTAGCATCAACTAAAGATTGAAGAGTGGAGGAAAGCCTCTCATCAATGGCTTGATGTACTGTATTTGTGATTATTGAAGTGATGAGAGGTAAGGATATGTGAAGGGCAGCAACCATTTGCTTAGAGGGGTTCTGTCCCTGAGAAATGGCACCTGAAGCAGAGGCTGGTGGCAATGTTGTGGAGAGTGGCTTAGCATTTGGGATAGTCTCAGGAGAAACTGCCATCTGTGCGTGAATGTTGGCAGATGGACTTGTTTCTTGTGACATTTTGGCAAGCAGTTCTTGTAGTCTGCAAACTTCAGTCTCAAGAATTGTATTGTGGGCTAGAACATCAAAGAAAAAGCCCAGGTCATCATCAGTCTGTGCTGAATCAGCTGACCTCCTGATGAAATCAGGATGAACATGTGCTGAGTGTAGATCAGTAGTCACATGTGCCTCTATTTCTTGGAACTAGGGACGTCCTGCCTCAGGAGAATGTCCTTCATTGGCAGTTGCCTCTAGTGAGGACTTAGAAATGATACCAGCTTCATCCTGATCATTTGCTGAACAAGGAGAAGAGGCAGCCTCATCAGATGTTCTAATCTCCTCCTCTACACAAGGAGATTGAACTCTGTAATCCCTGTGTTGTGGGTTATCAGCTACATTATAATCCTCTCCCTCAATGGTTGAGGTTTTCCCAGTAGTAATAGGTTTTTGGGGAGGGGTAGAGGAATGTAGCTGAGTCAACACTTGTGCAATAACCACAGTTGGGCTTGTAGGGGTGGCTTCAGTAGGAGATAGGTGTGAAAAGGATTGCACCTGGGGTGAATGGTGCTCTTCAATAGCAATCCTCTCAAGTGAGAGAGATTCCAGTAATGTGGTTTCCCCTTGTTTGGTTGCATCAGGATCCTGTTGAGAGGATACCTGAGCGGTTTCAGCTGGTAGAGTCATGGAAACTACAGGGGGATTACTACCCATAGTTGCATCCTGCCTTTGTGTTGCAGGGACATCATCAGGGGACTCAACTCCCTGAGTAGCCTTTCTAGTTTGTTTGGAGTGAGGCTTGGAGGGGACATTAGATCTGGAGGATGAGGCTGTGGGTACCTTCTGCTTGGGTTTTAGCAGTTTGGCAGCCTCTTTGAGGTGTGGGTCAGAGTTGTGCCTGGAGTATACCTCTGGCAGAGCTACCATAGCAGGGACTCCAAGGCCAACAAGGCCATCAGATTGTAACTGATTCATGATTATGTCCATAAGAAACCTTGGATATAATAGCCATCTATTAGCTACAGGTTTCATTGCCAAATCTTTTAATTCTAAAAATATAATTTCAGAAAAATTTAAGCTTTGGCGTTCAAGAATAGAATACAATACCTGCTGCCACCTGGATGACATTTGATCCCATGAAGAGGTTTTGGGGGCAAGGCACACATTGATCATGTGGAAAATTAGGCGTTCAGCATCATGAAAGTGCTTCTTCAGAATGGTAGTAGCACTTAGGTTGCCCTCATAGCCATGATTAATGAATGAGAGATCAAGGGTGCCCTTCGGGTATTTGGTGACAAAGGTAGCATCATTCAGATCTAGCGTTTGGCGAATGATAGCCGGAGTGACTACCACCTTCTTCTGGTTGACATATGACTGGAGAGTGATTGCGATATCATTCTCACCAGTATGGATGGTGACGTTTGTCCAGAATTGTTGAAGAGAGTCGGGATAGATGGTTGGATTCAAAAGAAAAGCAGTTCGATACTGGGAATCAGCCATCAGATCAATAGCATCATCAAACTTAGTCCAAAAGGTTGATTTTGTGAAGTAAGCAACACAGTTGTGTCGAGGTTTGATTTGCATGGTCACCATTAATGGAAGATGAACGTTCGGAAATCGATTTATGAAAAGTTTGAAGGTAGGGTTAGGTATTTATAGGTTATGAAACGGCTGAAAGAAAACAGCTGAAGTTTTTGGTTGTAGTCATCAGTTGTTAGAAAACGACTGAAGACATGGTTTTAACTTTCAGGTGTTGTAAACAACTGAAGACTTGGTGTTTGTCATCAGTAGTTGAAAAAACTACCGAAGACTTGGTTTGGCTTCAGTTGTTTTGAAATGAAACTACTGAAAACTTACTCATCAGTTGTTGTCATCAATTCACATATCCCAGTTGTTTCATTTGACCTCAACACTTACTCAGCAGAGTATCTGATTTTCAGATGTTTCATTGGTCATCAGTACTTATCTGTTATAACAGACGTCAGTAGTTGTAACCACTTCAGTACTTTGCAACAGATAAAGTACTTTAGTACTTTGAGGAATTTAGTCTTCAGTAGCTATGAAAAACTGCTGAAGATAAAATAGCTTCAGTACTTATTTGTGACAACTGTATACTGATGCTCATCAGTACTTATGAGCTGAGATCATCAGTAGTGTCAATTTATTCAAGTTGCAGCATACCAAGCCTTAGCACAAGATTTTGAAAAGTTCCACTGTCCAAAGGCTTAGTAACTATATCTGCAAGCTCATCAGCACTAGGAACAAACTTTGGATCAATCAGATCCTTTTCATAACGATCCCTGATAAAGTGATGTCTGATCTCAATATGTTTGGTCCTAGAATGCTGGATAGGATTCTTAACAATACAAAGAGCTGAAGCACTGTCCATCAGTAAAGGAGTCTTAGTCTCTGTAATGTCATAATCCAGTAATTGATTCTGAAGCCAGAGTACCTGAGATGTACAACTTGCAGCAGCAATGTACTCTGCTTCAGCAGTGGATGTAGCAACAGAGGTTTGTTTCTTACTCTGCCAAGAAACCAAACAGTTGCCTAGAAATTGCCATCCACCAGAGGTTGATTTTTTGGTTAATTTACACCGTGCATAGTCACTATCAGAGAAAGCAACTAATTTGCAAGAGTGCCCAGTGGAATACCAAAGGCCTAGAAATTGAGTTCCTTGCAAATATCTAAAGATCCTTTTGACTGCAATCATATGGGAATCTTTAGGTGCAGCCTGAAATCTAGCACAGACACAAGTTGCAAACATAATGTCTGGTCTAGAAGCTGTAAGGTACATCAAGGATCCAATCATACATCTGTAAAGAGTTTCATCAACTGCTTTACCTTTCTGATCAGCATCCAGTTGTGTGGTGCTGCACATGGGAGTAGAACAAGGCTTACAATTTTGTAAATCAAACTTTTTCAACAAATGCTTTGTATATTTTGACTGATGAATGAAAGTTCCATTAGTCTTTTATTTGATTTGCAACCCCAGAAAGAACTGTAATTCTCCCATGGCACTCATTTCAAACTTTTGTTGCATCAACTTAATAAAGGCATCACACAACTATGGATCAGAGGATGCAAAAATTATATCATCAACATAAATTTGAACAAGGAGCTTGCGCATGCCTAATTTCTTAATGAACAAAGTTTTATCTATGGAGCCTCTAGTGAAATTATTTTGAAGAAGAAAGTTTGACAGTGTTTCATACCATGCTCTGGGTGCTTGTTTTAGTCCTTAAAGAGCCTTATCAAGCTTATACACCCAATCTGGATGTTTATGATCTTCAAAACCTAGTGGTTGGCACACATAAACTTCTTCTTTTATTTTACCATATAAAAATGCACTTTTTACATCCATTTGAAAAACTTTGAGATTATGAAAAGCAGCATAAGCTAAAAACAATCTAATTGCTTCCAGTCTGGCTACAGGGGCAAATGTTTCATCATAATCAATACCTTCTTCTTGTGAAAACCCCTGTACAACCAGTCTGGCCTTGTTCTTGACAATTTGGCCTTTTTCATCAGTTTTATTCCTAAACACCCATTTAGTGCCTATTGCACACTTACCTTGGGGAAGAGGAACCAGTTCCCACACTTCCTGCTTTTGAAACTGAAGAAGCTCAAGTTGCATAGCTTCAACCTATCCATTGTCTCTTAATGCAATATGATAATTCTTTGGCTCTTGCTGACTGATGAAGAGAGCATGGAAAAGTTGGACAACTGACTTCTGGTTGAAACCCCAGCATTGATGTCACCAATGATCTGAGACATGGGATGATTCTTCAGTTTTTGATACTCAATAAGATCCGTGCAAGTGTTTGTAGGTGATTCAGCAGTAACAGATGGTGATTCAGATTCTGGAAACCTAGATTGAGATGACAATTCAAATGAAGTAGAGGATCTAGAGATCTCATCAGCATTTGTTGTGGATAGAACTGCTGAAGCTACAGGAACATCAAGTTTAGTAGACTCAGGCAGTTGATCACTGAAACTTGCATTGATACCAACAGATGGATAACATGTTGCAGAAGATGATGAATTCACAAAATCTGCAACATTTGGAGACTGATAAGGAACATATTGCAGTATGTCCAGATCAAATAACTCCATAGGATTTTGTGGGATTTTCTCCTTTGGAGATTCATTAAACTTTACATGCAAGGTTTCTTCTACAATCTTTGATCTGCAATTAAAAACTCTGTATGCCTTGCAAGTAGAGGAATACCCAACAAAGTACCCTGCATCCACCTTTGATTCAAACTTCTGAAGTGGATCTTTTGTGTTGAGAATATAACAGGGACACCCAAATGCTCTAAAGAAGGAAATCAGAGGAGCCAAATGATGTAACACTTCATAAGGAGTCTTCATCAACCTTTGATTTACCAATACTCTATTTTGCACATAACAAGCTGTGTTAACAGCTTCAGCCCTAAAGGTTAGTGGCAAACCAGAATCAGTCAACATTGACCTTGCAGCTTCAATAAGGGTCCTGTTCTTTTTCTCCACCACTCCATTTTGTTCAGGAGTTCTAGGAATGCTAAACTACCTCTTGATTCCCTTAGAGAAATAAAATTCATCAAGTGTGTGATTTCTAAACTCTGTGCCATTATCACTCCTCACACACTTGACAGAAAGAGAATACTGCTTTTCCACATGCAACACAAAGTAGATGATAATTTAACCAGCCTCATATTTTGAATGTAAGAAGAAGGTCCATACAAATCTGGAATAATCATCCACAATTACTAGACAGTATTTTTTCTTTGCCATACTCATCACTCTTACTGGACCAAAAAGATCCATATGCAGTAATTGCAAGCAGGCAGTGGACTTTGGTTCTTCTATTGGAGGAAATTATACTTTATGTTGCTTTCCTTTTAAACAAGCAGAGCAGTTGTCATCACATTTGAACTCCTTTAAGGGCAGACCTCTCACTAACCCATGAAGGATCAACTAGTTCATGTTTCTAAGATTCACATGACCAAGCCTTCTGTGCCAAAGCTCAGATTCCTAAGAAGAGGCCTTGGAGAACAGACATGGATGGCCTTTTAGATCAATTTTCTTTGATAAGTCTAAGGCATATACTCTTCCAATCCTGTTGGCTTTCAGGAGAGTATGTTCATCCAATATCTTGTCAATCATATTCAAAACATTGAAAGACAGAATTCGATAGTTTTGACTGGTGAAAAGTGCAACATGCCCTTTATCACACATTTGACTGACACTCAACAAGTTATACTTGAGATTCTCCACATGGTTGACATCATCCAACCTTATTTCTCCATTTGAATCAAAGCCTTTTCCAATGATGTAACCCTTAGCATCATTACCAAAAGATACAAATCCCTTCTTTCCTTGAGAGTAGTCATGAAGAAGAGATCTGCTCCCAGTCATATGCATAGATCCTCCACACTCCACATACCAGATGCTTCTATGGCATGTTGAAGAACCCTGCATATATCACAACAACTAGTTAGCTTTTGAGACCCAAACCTTTTTGGTTTTGGGTCTGTTCTCATCAACAGCTTTTGTACTAACTGATTTGTCATGATTAACAGCCTTTGAAGATGGAGATGGTGCTGAAAAGGATTCCTTTAATTTTGGCTTAGGTTTCCTTTTCAGTGGTTTAATCACAGGTACATCTATTTGGTTAACTCTCCCCAATAGATGTTGAACCATCATAACAAGTTGTGTCTGATTGGTTGTTAAAGCTTTCAGTTCAGCAGACACATCAGAACTTGTTTGTGAATGATTCCTGTGAGACACCATGTCCTCCTTTTTGAAAGACACAGACTTAGTCTATTGTTTTGATACTCTTTGAGGAGTATTTTCAGCTGTTTTATGATAAACCTCTTTCGTCTGTTTAGATTTTTGTGAAGACTTTGGTGTATCATGTTGAGATGTTTGTGGCACAAATCTGGTTTCAAATTCATCTTTCATTTGATTAATTTTCCTTTTGATGATTTATCCTTGTTAAATTTGGAACCCTTTCTGTACCAACATTCATTAGTAAGATGATTGAATAAACCACATATTTCACATGGCTTTTTCTTCATCTTCTGTTGATCAGCTGCTGAAGAAGATGAAACTACTGAAGGTGTGTTCTTCAGTACTTTCTTCCTTTCAGTACTTATGTGAAGTACTGAAGGATTTGTAACAACTGAAGACTTGTTCTTCAAAGATTTTCTATTAGTACTTTTGGATTTCTTGATAGATTCTTCAACAGATGTCAAACCATGTCTGGTTTCATTTGGCTTGAAATGTTCTTCAGGTGTTGTTATTTGCTCTTCAGTACTTTGAGTACCTTTTGAGACAACACCTGAAGGACTCGGCTTTTCTTTGATCATGTGTTCATCAGTAGTAGGACCATTAAGAGACTGATTAGCTGAGGTACTATTACTGACTTCATCCTCTGATTGTACATTTTCACTTGAGGATGAGACACATGATGATGTGGTTTGGGAATTGATTTCACCTTCAGATTTTACTTCTGTTTTGGGAGTAAAATCTGTAGGAGGTTTAGTGTGATTGTATCCAATCCCAAACTTCACATTTGAAGAAGTTTGCTTACTGAGAAGCATTTCAAACCCCTTGCAAGATGTTACCCAGCGTTCACACTCAACTTGAGTAGCTGTAAGTGTATCTTTGAGACTCTTGTGATTTTCTAAGATGACCTCTACCTTAGCCTTTTCATCAGTAACTTGACATTTTAATTTGTAAATCTCATCATCTTTTTTTTTAAAACAGACTCAAACTCAGCTTTTCTTTTAGAAATCACTTTCTCTAGGTCAAGATTTTGATTAATTAAAGCTACATCTGCTTCTCTAATGGAGGAAAAAGCAGTTATGCATGACACTGAACACAACTTGGCCTTAGCCTCAGAAGATACTTGTGGTACCTGTGATGATGAAGCATTTGAGCTTGAACCACCAGTACACTCCAGGGCCATAAGAGCAAGATTTCCAAAAGGATTTTCACCACCATGTTGACCAGCACCAGAAAACATTTGTTCAAAATAACCAGAAAGATCATCTGATAAACTACTCCAGTCAACAACACCAGGAGTGAAAAAGCTTTGATGTGATTAAGATTGAGATTGAGATTGTTGGCTTGATTGAGATGGTTGAGGCTCAGGTAGGGCATGTGATTGTTGAGCTATGGGTACAAGAACCTGATTGGACTGTGGCATGTAAAATAGGGATAAGGATATGGCATTTGACCTTGAGGAACAAAATATGCAGGAGATGATTGATTTTGTGAATGATGACCAGAACTGATAGAATGTTGCCCTTTGTTTTGTGAATTATTGTTTGGAAAGGTCACAAAGGGTGCAGAAGAGTTAGATCCAGATGATCTACACTCTCTTGCAAAATGTCCAAGTCTATGGCATTTGTGACACCTCAACTTGCTTTTGTCAAAACCAACTTTGGTTTTTTCAGAGAGATCAGGGAATTTTCTACCTGTCCTTTTGTAAAATTTTTGAGATCTGATATTAACTAATGCCATTTGGCTCAAAATATCCATCTCTTCCAAATCATCATCAGCAATACCTTTCAAATCATCCATCAAAAAACACAGATTGTCACTATTACATCCTGAATTACCATCAATACCAGCAAAAGCATGATCTCCACTGTTTGAAGAGAAATCAATATGCTCATCATATGAACTTTCTGATGTAGCATATTCTGACTAATGAGCAACCAGAGCAGTATTCCCTGGTACAAAGTCATCAGTCAGCTTCCTAGATGAAGTCAGTTTTCTTTTCTGTTCTATCTCCCTTTCAAATGTAAGCAGTTTCCCATGAAGCTGGGTGAGAGATAGATTATCTAGATTTGCACTGGAGCATAGGACAATAGTATATGTGTCCCATCTCTCAGGCAGGGATCTAAGAAATCTGTTGTTCATCTGACTGTTTGTATATTCATGTTTAACAATTTTCAACTCAGATATCAAATAGGAGAATCACTCAAACTGTTGAGTCAGTGACTTACCCTTTCTATGAGAGAATGTCTCATATTGCTAGGCAAGGATTTCTCTATTGTTTACTAAGACCTCATCAGTTCCTCCAAATTGTTCCATCAGAGCAACCCAGAGGTCATGAGCAGATTCATGATGTATAAGTCCAGAATAGATTTCATTAGGTAGTGCCATGGCCAGAATTCCATGGGCTTTAGCATCAATTTCAAACAGTTTCAGATCTTCATCTGAATATTGCTCTTTCTTCTTCAGAACCATTTCATTGGTTTCCGGATTACTCACCATAGGCTTATATGGTCCATGTATCACAGATTTCCAACAACCTGAACTGTTAACAGACAGGTGTGGAGCATTTGTCGTTGCCATATGTTGTCCTCACTCCTCACAAGCATCAGAGGCTTTGTTGAGGAGCCAGTATTGTGAGGATCATTGATTGATGTAGCCATTTTCACTAATTCAAACAGATTCAATAAGAATTAGGGGAACCTAACTCAAATACTCAACAACATAGTTTAAAACAAGAAGAATCTCAAATTAATTCACAGGAAGCAACAAAAAAATAAACTCTATAACCAATTCTTGCAAATTTTCTAATTCGATCAAACTTAGATATCAAAAGAACAGTTTCAATGATCAATTGTTAAATCGATCAATGATTAACCTGCTCTGATACCATTTGAAGGGGATCGAGATCTAGTTTGATCAATTAGATTAGGATTTGCAGCGGAATAGCACACGAATTAGACGAAATTATAGCAAGAATAAGATGAATATTCAATCAAACAGTAACGGTTATAGAGAGAGAGTTTTCTGCAAAAAGAATGTTTTCATTCATGCACAAGCTTCCCGTACAGGGAAATTAGGTCAACATTCCTTTTATAAAGAATGTGACATCAGCTAACGTCACTGATAGTGACATCTAACTGATTTATACAAACAACTGAAAGTAAACTAAACTACTGAAGATGTCCATAACAATTGAGGACACCTTCACAAAAAGCTAAGTATAAGCTAACATTACAACTACTGAAGTTATAACATCTGAAGTGTAAGAACTTCAGATGTTTTCGTAATATAAAACTAGTGATTACAAAACTACTGAAATGTAAACCATCACAACTACTGAAGAGAACTACTTCAGCTGTTGTGACAACTTCTGAGAACTTGATCTTCAGACTTTGTCTTCAGCAGTTGTCTTCAGAATTTTTCTTCAGACTTTGTCTTTAGCTGTTGTCTTCAGACTTTGTCTTCAGCTGTTGTCTTCAGACTTTGTCTTCAGACTTTGTCTTCAGCAGTTGTCTTCAGACTTTGCCTTCAGCTGTTGTCTTCAGACTTTATCTTCATCTGTTGTCTTCAGACTTTGTCTTCAGCTGTTGTCTTCAGACTTTGTCTTCAGCAGTTGTAGATCACTTCAGTTGTTTTGATGTCTGTGGACTTAAAGGTTTTTCTGATCTGGCTCATTGGTTCTTTTGGTCCAACATTAATATTGTTTTTATAGAAGACATACTTATTTATTCAAAGTCCAAAACTGATCATGAACTTCACTTGCGACAAGTTCTTGAGCTGTTGAAGAAAGAACAATTGTACGCAAAGTTTTCAAAGTGCGAATTTTGGCTTGAGGAGGTCGAATTTTTAGGACACATGGTGAATAGCCAAGGAATTCACGTGGTGAAAATATGAGAAGAATTGGAGTATAATCTGCAAGCTCAACTGGAAATGAAACCCAATGGACTGCTATACTTTTTGAATCAAATTTGGGTTCCAAATCCTGATTATTCATACATTCATCATGAATAAAGCTACTCAAACTCGTTACTCTATTCATCCTGGTTCCAATAAGATGTATATGGATCTGCGTGGGCAATATTGGTGGTCTGGAATGAAATAAAGTCATCGCAACTTACGTAGCCAAGTGTCTTACGTGTACGAAGGTAAAAGCTGAACATTAACGTCCTAGTGGATTTCTTAAGCAACCTGAAATTCCCATGTGGAAAGGGGAACACATATCCATGGACTTCATAACCAAACTACCTCGCACCTCTCGTGGTCATGATAGCATATGGGCAATTGTCGATTTTTTGACCAAATCAGCACATTTCATACCCATACGTGACACTTACAAAACATCAAAGTTGGCTCGTATATACATTGATGAGATTGTGAGTCGTCATGGCGTACCATTGCATATCATATCCGATCAAGACGCTCATTTCACTTCGCACTTTTGGTCGTCTATGCAAGAACTCTTGGGTACTCAACTGGATTTAAGCATGACTTACCAACCTCAAACAGACGGTCAAACCGAGCGAACCATTCAAACCCTGGATGATATGCTACGTCTTTGTGTCCTTGACTTTGGTGGTGACTGGGATACGTATTTACCTCTTACAAAATTTTCTTATAATAATAGTTACCACTTGGGTATCAAGATTGCACCTTTCGACAAAAGAGTTATGTGGATAAACGACGCAAGTCGTTAGAATTTCAAGTTGAGGACCATATGAAGAAGAAATACCCGCACTTATTTGTTTCTTTTTATTCTTAATTTCAGGACAAAATGCTTAAAAGTTGGGAAGACTGTAACCTTTCATATTTTTATTAAATAAATGTTAGCTTCGTTATGTACTTGCAAGGGCCTTTTTGTCATTTATGAAACTATGTGGTCGTTTATGCTTGACTCTTCTTAATTTAAAAGTTGATAGCTTAATTTATGAAATAATAATAACAATATAATAATAATAATAATAATATGATAATAATTACAACTTTTGGTTATTATTTATGAATTTTTACTTAAATAATAATAATAAAAATAAAATAAAAAAATTATTAATAATAAATATAATAATTTATAAAAAGTAAATTAACTAATAAGTTAGAGAAATGGTTAAAACTTAGAGTTTAATAAAGTTTGGGGGCTTTTATGACAAATTGAAAACTTTAAATGAATTTTTTTAACATAAAATGATAAGATTAAAACTGCAAGGACCTAAGTGTAAAGTTTTCAAAATAAACAATTCTCGCCCCCCTTGTAATCTCGGCTAGGTATTTCGGCCAAGCTCCGACCGAGCTCTAGCGAGCTCAAAACCGGATAAACTCTTCGAATCGCGAACCCAAACCGTTCAAATCGTTTCATGGAACCGTTTCGAACTCATAGATGCACAATAATTTGAGTTTAAAGTCGGCTATGGGAACGTTTGAATTCGGGTGACCGAATTCCATCAATCGTGAACCGTTCAACAATAATGAACTGATAATAACTCAGGTATACACAATTGAATAATCAATACTAACTCGTTAATGATCTTTTTCATACTAAACTATGATTTAATGACCGAATTGAACTCTCTACATTCGTACTCCAATCAAAACCATCTAAGATGAACCACATCGAATTGTGACTATTTAACAAAGAGAAAAGGTGCCTTTCGATCCCTTTCAACTCTCTGTAACCCTAATTACTTGAATCACTCACTCAATCGTTGGAGCGCCATTTAATTACTTGTTATTACCCTTAACATCAACTTTTACAACAAGTGAGTTTTCATGCCCCTCTTTATATTATATCACATCTTTTGGGGTGAAACATGATAACATTATAAAGTTGCACTTGTGAACGTCTTGATACTTGTAAATGCACTAGCAATTCATCTTTAATCTTGTCATGGTTATTTGTAATATTGTGAGACTTATTTGATGACATATGACTTGTTCATCATGAGAACCAAGTACACCTAGCTAATCATTATAACTTGTAATGGATATGTTTGTCAAGGTTTGATTGTATCATTATGTTATATATAAATTACATTATTTCTAACCGATGACTTGAATTGCTACTTTTAAACGTATATAATATGTGTGTATGTTTAACCCATGAGAACTCACTAACTTTCAAAGTTGAATTTATTTTTAACATGTTTCAGGAAATGCCCAAGGTTGATGAATAATATTGAAGTATGCTTACATCTAGGGTTAGACCTAGGAAGTAAAAGACATGCCTTCAAACCTTGGAATTGTTGGACTTATGTTATGTTTTATTTTGTTTGAGACTTATTGGTTGTAATTTTCATTTTAAAATTTATGGTTAATTATATTTACATTTAATGGTAGTGTTATGTGGCTGTGAACAATCTTAACCCTCACATCTCAACGT
This sequence comes from Flaveria trinervia, assembly GCA_025506515.1. Classification (NCBI taxonomy): domain Eukaryota; kingdom Viridiplantae; phylum Streptophyta; class Magnoliopsida; order Asterales; family Asteraceae; genus Flaveria; species Flaveria trinervia. The sequence goes on from CM046442.1 coordinate 33,407,251, forward strand.
TTCCACCGTTGAGGTTGGGGTGTGACATCTTGATCTACCATAAGTGCTTGGTTTGGAGGTGCATCTTACACCTATTTTGTGGCTAGTCACCATTTATCCTTTGTGCCTTACACTATCTTGCAAAGTGACCTATTTGGTTACAGTTGTAACACTTTACTTTGCTTTTGTCCAGCCTAAACTTTCCACTGGCTGCATTGCTTGAAAACTTCATCCCTGTCCTCTTATAGAATTTCTTGGGTCAATGAGTGAGGAGAGCCATTTGCTAAACTATCTCCATGTATTCCATATCATCAGGATGAATATAGTCTAGATCTTTAAAGGTGAAGAGAAAGTTGCCTGAGCTTTTATCAAAAGACACAAAGGCTTTTGAAGAGCTTGTGTCTTGGAATGGGCTTCCTTGAGTGTAGCTTTCTCTTGGTGTCTCCGAGAAGGTGACGAAAGTACCATTTTGTGAGTTGTCAGGGTAGTAGATAAGATGACGTTGTGGTTCTCTACTATCTCTTTCAACCACATGGAGGGCTAAGCTCAATTGATTGCTAGAGTTATCAGATGAACTTTACATATTCATCTCCGTCTAGTATCCATTAAGAACACCATACAACTCTGTCAAAGTGAGAGTCTTAAGGTTCTCAGTTCTCTTGATAACAACACAATAATGTGTCCATTGTCTAGGAAGAGAAGACATGAACTTCCTTACAATGTTCCCGTTCTTAAGAGTTACTCCAACATCTATTAGTGTCCACAATCTCAACAAAGCTGAAGTATTGTTGAGTCATGTTTTCACCTGTTTTGAAGGTGAAGTTCTCAAATTGCTGCTTCAGGAGATCCATCTTGTTCTTTTTGGCTTCAGTTGACCCCTCATACATCAAGTTCAATGTATCCCATAGCTAGTTAGCTATTTTGCACTTCTTGAAGCCTCTGTATATCGAGTTGGGAAAAGCAGTTTGAAGGACTGTCATAGTTTTCTGATCAATCTCCATTCTCTTCCTCTCTTCATTAGAATAGTCAGCCATAGGTTTTGTAATCAAACCACCCCCAGTAGCAGCTGAAGAGGTGCTTGGTATATGAGGCCCTAAGACAACAATTTCCTACATCATGGAGTCTTGTGACTTGATGTACCCTTCCATTCGTTGGCACCAAGTGTCAAAGTCTTCAGGAGTGATCAGTGGGGACTTTGCCATGGTTTTAGTTTCCATATCAGCTTTAGTGAGAGCTGTCATTTGACATGTTAAGTATTTTATGTGTGTGAGGGATCTTAAGATGGTGAGGTTTTACAATCAAGAGCCTAAAAATCTCTAATACCACAGGTCCGTTTAAGGGGATGATCACTTGCAACACAACACACAATGAGAAGAGTATAGTAAAGAACACTTAATAGATTAAATAGGAAACCGGAAACAAATATGATATGATACTTAGAACAAAAGTAAATATGAGGCAGAACAAAAACAAATAACACAAGGATATTAGTTTTCAAGAATGTTGTATATTGCTCTTAAGTTCTTTTACAAGTGTTAAAGCATAAAGAAATATACAAGGACCTGAAATACTTTTTACTACATCTTACAGCCGGGCATTCTTAGAAAGCCAATTGGAAACATTTGATCTAGATAACAACAAAATCAAATGTAGAGTCAAAAGGTATATTGTCTTTTGACTAGTGATTATGACAAGCTATAACTCACATCCTAATATATTACAATAAGGATAAAAGTACATAAAATAGAAAGCAACAGACTTAAGACCTCAATGTATAGTTATAAAAAACATGGACATATTCACCAACTTGTCTAAGTTGGTAAGTCTTCAACGTTGCAGTGAAAAGTGGTTCAACTTTATGGAAAAGTACATGAGATAAATCATGTATCAAAATATTGGGAAGCAATCACTCTTCACTTCTTGGCTTCGTAAAACTTTGTCTTTGAAGCTTTAGAAGACTTTGCTTTTGGCTTTGAAAGATATTAATCTTGGCTTCGGAAGATTTTACACTTCGAATAATTCTGACGCAGGGTGTAAAACTTCTGAAGCATTTATACTCTGCACTTAAGTGCATGCATGCAAGAAAGATTTAAAATGAGCCTTTCATGAAACCTTAAATATGGGTTTGGGTCGGGTATGGTTGATTATATAAATAACATAAAATAAGTTTAAAAAATTGAAAAGTACACTAAATATCATCAAAGTAGAAAAATATATCGTATGCCCAAGCCATTAAATCATATTCCAAACTAGAGTCGGGACCAAAACTAGATGTTATATGTATCAAATTAGACAAAACCTTATTCAACACTATTTGCCTTCATATTTACTTGTCACTATTATCCACAGTTTAAATATTGTTAAATAAGTCTATTAATACATGTATGTTAGAAATAGTTTTTGAGAAATTCATATAAGTAAAAATTATAAAAAATATAAACACTTGAACATTACAAATCATAATCATCTGAGTCAACATCTTCATTGTTAATTTTGGATTAACATACTTGAATCATCCCTCTGAACCAAAATCTTTCATGTTATGATTGGAATCATCTATCTCATCGTTAATTAAAAAATTTATAATATCATTAATAAACTCAGAAAATCAACATTTTCAATAATATCTTGAGCAAGATCTTGATGAAGAATGTTGACATATTCTAACAAGTCTTCTAAATTATTGTCTTCCGGAATATATCCCACAAGTATTTGTGTCTAATTCTTTCAATGTTTTTTCATTCTAAATTTGACAATTGTTAAATATAAACCATATCGATTTCTTCATAAGACTACGAGAAAAGATATGGACTTATTTCCTCCTAATATCTCGACAAATCAATCTAAAATATCCAATGCATAACTTCGAGCATCAATAGAAGTTTATGATCATATTTGTCATGTTTGTCTAACTTTTTCTCAACACCTCATGAAACCTCATAAATAGTGTGAACAAAATACTATAGTTTCTTTAATAATGTAATCTTTTATTATCGAGCCTTCAGGTTTAGTTTGTTTTTAGCATATTTCTTCAGATGGTCAAGGTATCTTTCTGTTGACTGCATCCACCTTGATTGTGCTGGTTGTCCCAAAATTGGATATTTAGGAAGATGCACACACAAGTGCATCAAAATTTAGAAAAATAACGGTGGAAATATCCATTCATACGTGCACAATATATTATGTCACACCCCAACCTTGACGGCGGAAACGTCGAGATGTGAGGGTTACGATTGTTCACAGCCACATAACGCTATTTATTAACTCCAAATATGTTAATCATAAGATTCAATTGCAACATTACAAGCAAAAGTTTCAACAAGAATACATCATGCACAAATGCTACAAATAACGTGATCATCCATTTTATCTCTAGGTCCAATCCTAGATGTGATAAGCTTCAAAGAGTAGAACACATACTTGAGGTATTCCTGAAACATGTTAAAAATAAAGAGGGTCAACATAAAAATGTTGGTGAGCATTCCATAGTTTCAATACATAGATTATATAAAAGATGGCAATTCAAGTCATAAGTTAGTGAATAAAGTGATTAGGGATGTTATGAACAATGCAACAATCAAACCTCGACAAAAGTTTTACAAGTCTCAAACGTTAAAAGTATATACGATCAGCTAAGTGTACTCGGATCAACCAAGCACGCTTGTCTTACCCATAGATCTATGACTTCGCTGGGCTAGCAATAGTTAATGATTGTACATATAACGCCATAACATGGTAACCACAAAAGTTCAACTAACCACAACTTTACAAGATGAATTGCCATAGGTTTACAAGTCTCAAATAAGTTTACAAGTGCAATGATAATAAGTTAACATGTTTCACCCAAAGTGTGAAAATATGAAAAAGGGGTATAGAAATACTCACATGGATATATGCATTACTAGATGATATAAAAAGTCAAAAGATAATCCAAATTATCCATCACAAGGCACCTAACATATGTATTACAAGTTTAAGGTTAATAATAAGGTTAACGTTCAAACAAGGATTAGAGTTTTGATAGAATTATGGGGGTTTTTAATAAGTAATAAGTTTATAAAGTAATTATTTACATTTTTAACTCATTAGAAGAATTATATATGTAAATATTTTAGAATTGAAATTTAAATATAACAAAGTTGGAGTTCAATATGTAGTTAATTCTTTATAGCTTTCTAAGAATAATATAACATTATCATAATTATAAAAGTAAACCTTTAAAGAATAAAAATGCTATTGTGCCCATTAGTATTTTAAATAATTTTTAAATTATTGCATCAAGTCCATATTCATGTAAATAATTATTCAATTATTTAAAAAAAAACATTTAAATATATAAAATTTAAATGATCATAGAAAAATAATTAAGCCTTTTTTTTAAGAAAAGCATTTGGATCAATGTTTTATTAAAATAAACTAAAACAAAAAAAGAATCCAATTGTATGTTTGATCATGTAGTGTTTTTATAAGATAAATAATATTTAATTCTATTTAACAAGATATTTAACTAATTATGTTCTTTGTTTTAATAAGTAAATAAATAAATAAATTTTCAGAAAATAATTGGTTAACCTTTAAAATAACTAGAATTTATAAGATAGATTTTTAGAATTTTTTTGAAATTTTTATATCACTTTATATAAGCTGAAAAAGTCATTTTAAAGAAAATGGAGGTGGCCGGGTTTCGAACCCGGGACATCCAAGGTGACATGAGAAGACTTAACCGGTGAACCAAGGCATACAGCCATAGTATCACCCGGTTTTCAAATCTTAAGAACACAACCCCTATGAACTTCCCCCAAACCCATAAACCCTAGATTTGTTTGAACCAAAATTGACAACCAAATCATTGTTGTTAACACCAAGATCATGGGGCTTATATTCCCCATGTAATTTCGAGTCTATGAAGGTGTTTAATTTACCAGTTTTGAAGCGAAACTGATGTGCACGAATGAAGAACAAGTCGCGACTGACGAAGCGATTGTTCGATATTCAAATGATGATATTAATCCAATTCGTTGCACAGGAAGCTTCTATAGAACCCAATGAACGAAAACCCTTTATCAATTTCAGATATTGAAATACGAAGAACGATGTTCGAATAGCAGGTAGGTCGCGGCTCAAGGGGTATTCGAACTCGTTGTAATTGTTTGTCTCAGGTGAAATTGAGAGTTTTGTTTGATTAGGTATAGATAGAAGTTAGCTCTGCTTGAAGTAATTGGGTTATTATTGGATTTTAATGACCGAACGGTTAGAGGATTAAAGTGGTCGGTTATGAATTCGTTTGCTTTTAGTAACCGGTGCTTTAAACAGCAATTATGCTATGCATTCAGTTCGAAACACACTCACGAAACGTTTAGGAGCGGTTTGGTTTGAAAATTGATGGTTTTTAATGAGTTTCGGGGGTGGCCGGAGCTCGCCGGAGCTCGCCGGAATTTCCACCGAAAACCGGGGAAAGAAATAGGGGGGGGTTAGTTTTAGTAAATTACAGTTTGGTCCTGTGGTTTATGTTTTTGTTATTTTGATTTCAAAGTTTAATTTTTAGTTTCAACCAATTTACAGTTTGGCCCCTGAAGTTAAAATTATTATTATTTTCTGCATGAATTATTAATTTCAAGTTTTACGATCATAGAAACTTATATTATTTTTATTTGTTTCAAAGATTAATACTCATTATGATTATTTCTATTATTGTTATTATTATTACAATTTTTAGCTTTATTATCACTTAAATTTTATAATAATAAGCAAACATTATAACACTTATAATGTTATTATTTTTATATTAGTTTGTTAATCACCAAATTAATTATTAAGTATAACAAACCCCAAAGTTTCAAAATGGCATAACAGACCCTTTTAAGATTTTAACAAAGTTAACTTCTAAGTCAACAAAATTAAGAGATGTCACATATTAACCATCTCTTCTTGCAACGCTTTCAACTCAAGTGTAATGTGACTACAATAAGTTTCTTGAAACCTTGAGACAACTCGACTAATGCATCACAAATTTGTTCAAGGAACTGTTGAATTTCAATAGAAATTATGCACTGTATTAAGACATGATATCATATGATTTAAGCCCATATATCTTGCATTGCAATATGGATGGTAATCAGGCGGGTTGAGGCGGGTTGGGGCGGGTTGGGTCGGGTTTAGGAAATCTTAATCCCATACCATATAATAAAAATGTCCGGCGCCCGCCCTAAATACCATCAGATATATATCGTCTATTTACCCGTCGGGTATCTGGCATACCCGCGGGTCATTGGGTATACACGTTATTTTCATGAACAATACATGTTGGGTCCCATGGGGTATCTCTCCAACATTTAGACTAAATCTCTGTGTCATTGTCTCTTTTCAACCAAGTCTATTTGTTAATGTCATGCTGACTCTCTTTCAATAGTCGACAGGGCACCAAGGAGAATCAAAAATCTAATTGTTAAATTAATCCACTAGGATATTAGAAGAACGACATAACAAGATTAATATTGTAACTAAAGAAATGAAAGATAATATAATATAACATAATTATATTATAATATAATATAATTATAATAGCATAAATTAAAATATTATAATGAAAGTAACGAAAAAAAAAATTTATTTTACATGGTCTTACACATAATCTTAAATAAAGAAAAATACAAGGTGAATGATAACCTAAATGACGGGTCCATTTACCTCGTTAGTTATTAAATACTAGGTTATTAGCCCGTGTATTACACGGTTTATAAGTTATAAATGTATAATTCAAATATGTAAACAAAAATATTTAAACTCTATCGTTTTTATTTTTAAATCGATTATATAAAATAAGGGTTTATGATCATAAGGTTTAAAAAGTTAAATAATGTTTGAGATGATTGATATTTTAGATTCAAAATCCTTAAAATGGTTGGTGGTGATTGAGGTAGTTAAAAAAATAAAAAAACTTCACCCTTGTCATTTAAAAAAATTAAAATAAAATAAAAACTTTAATTAAGAAATATAGCATGATTTGTGGAAAGTTTGTTAAAGAAGTTTAGGCGGGAAATGTTTTGTGAGGTGAAATCTGACATGTAATCATTTATTTGTATAGATTTAACCATACGTTAAGCGATAAAGTTTAAAACGACCGGTTTCAACGGCCTATAAACAACAATGAGCGTCACATGACTCGCCTAGGTGTCGTGTAAACTAACCATGGTAGCTTTTGGTTGTTTCCCTTTCACATTATTCACATTCCCCTTAATCAATGATAGTTCCTCTTTAATTCCTCTTAGTATTCACTAATCACCGTTGCTCAAAATAGATCCAACGGATCATATTGCAGTAGGATTAATACGTGCCTTTTTCCTAGCTTAGATGTCCGAATTAAGGCTTTGAAACACTTCTAATAATACCCCTTCAAAATTTTGTGGTGTGTTATATGATGTCCTTGCAGATTACATTTTTCTCCATTAATCCCATAGTGTTTTTTTAATCTCTAGATGATATTTTTGCATATTGTTAAAACAATAATTCATACAAAGTATTTTTTAAATAAATATCTTACTGACATGATACCGCATGTCACATGATATAATAATAAGCTAAGAAGTGAAACATAACGAAATTAACATTACAATATACAACTTTGCAAATATATTTTTTAAAACCCAAACTACTTTATTGTATCAATCATAAATTGACAATGGCTTAATTTTTATGTGATTTACCACTGGACCCATATACTTGAATATGGGGTCAAGTGACTCCACATAGTTTGTTATTTTGTATAGTGTTGTCTGTGTCGTTGTTAATGAAAACCCGGTGACCCCATAATTTTTTCGAAATTGCCAGCATAAAATTAACTTAAGTGACAATACTCACAATTGATAATTTTCCATAATCGTAATCTGTAACACTTCTTAACAAACATATGGTCCATGTTCACACATCACACCATGCATATTAAAATGTGGTGTGTGTGGAGCCTAACACATAGATCGATATTGGTAATTACTCGGGGGTTCTTTTAAAGCATTTTAGTTTTCACACACAGATCGCTAATATTAGTAAGTATGTCACTTAACATAGTTAGTTGGTGTGACTGGGATCTTCAATTTCTAAGATCATATGAAAAAACTGAATCAGTAAGAAATCGCTATTGATACTGATCTTAGTTCGATTAAACTTGATTGAAACTAGTTATTTTTTTAAGTAATTGAATCTTTAATGATTTTAGTTGTTGATATCAGTGATTGAAACTTCGTTAAAGATTTGAAGATCATTAACGACCATTATCTATGGGCCATGGCTTAATAACACTAGTGATCGCTCCTTGTGGGTTCAAATAATTATAAATACAAGTTGATTAGGTGCTACTTAGTAGTGAAATAATTGTTCAAAAAAACCAACCCAACACAAAAGTTCTGAAATCAAGTTGTTAGAAATCCAGTACTAAAAAAATGATCTGATGATAAAAATCTTGAATACTTACTAGATTTACTACTTAAAAATGTTACCAGTGAGTGATTTTTTGTCATGATATGTCTACAAAGTTAATGAAATCACAAGATAAAATAAAATAAAAAGTTACTACTTAAGCCTACAACAACGAACTAAATGAGGGTTTTGTGAGCCGTGACATCCGTTTGTAACCGACTATGCTCAAGAAGGAGTGGGAACATTGCCTTTTGTGTTTTGAGATCAGGTGTGTAAATCAAACTCCGGATGCACTCTATATATGCACCCTTATTATTACACTTACAAATACCTTAGACATCATGAAATGAATGGTACTCGTCACTTAGATCTTAATAGAAATCACAGAAAAGTTCTAACATAAAGTAGATTCATGAGTCTTTTAGTTCCTGCATTGCATGTACTCAATCATAAACTTCTTAGCTTGTTTGTAGTCTGACTATTGGGAACTATCACCCCCTCCACAGGCAGCATGCTATGATGCTGGCCGGCGAGAACTTTCATCCTTTCTGGCAATAAATTTTTTTCCCATTCATTGTTGGCAATAGAATGATCTCTTATTGTTTCAAGAAATGAAATTCAATACGTTCAGTTGTTTGAAAAAAGCCTCATGCTTAACACCTCTGTTTTCTGGATTCGCTCTCAAAATTGGATTTGACATCAAGATGCCAGTATGCACCTAGCAGAATAGTACATTGTTTTCAATACTCTTAGAATTATCAAAGGCCAAGCATTTAATAACTCAACCAAGCCGAAAAAGTCTTGACATTGAGCTTTATATTGGTGGGGAATCCACTCCCAGGTCATTGCTTTATTGCATCTAGCCCATCTTCTAGGCACCTTTGGAAGCCTGAAAGTATGACGAACTGTTGGATCGAGAAGAAGGCTAATGCAAATTTATCTAAGTGACTTAGTTTTGGTTGCATTAGCCTTCTTCTTGATCCAACAAGCTCCCTTGAAACCTCCCTAGAAGAAGACTGCTTCAAAAGAAAAGGTGGTGAAGGCTTCTTCCGAAAAGAAAGAAGCTTCGGAAGATGGCCATGCTGCAAAAGCTTCAACAAGCTCATCCTCCAAGATCAACCAAAGGATGGACTGGAAGATCAAGGAAGATGTTGCAGCCCAAACCACTTCTTCAAAGACCTCTATTGAAACCCCATGCATAAAATTTGGTTCAATTATGTCACTATATTTGGAAGAACCCAAGACTAGCAAGGCTTGGGCTTCCAAACAAAACTAACAAACTCATCTTATGTGCAGGGACATCCATATGACAAGAACAACAATGTCTGGATTGTAGACAGTGGATGCTCCAGGCACATGACAGGGAACAGATCTCTCCTTCAACAGTTTCAGAACTATGATGGAGGTCCTGTCCAATTTGGAGGTGATGCCGGATGATATATTTCTGGTAGAGGGAGTATATCGAATGGTAAATTAAAGGTTGACAAAGTTCACTTTGTCAAACAGCTTGAACACAATCTGTTAAGTGTTTCTCAATTCTGTGATCAAAAGCACCAAATGCTTTTCACAGAACATGAGTGCATTATCCTCAAACCTGGGATGACAATTCCTCCGGAATTGGTGCTTCTTAGATCTCCTAGGAAAGGGGATATATACAAGCTAGATATGAACAATGCTTCCCCAATGGGTGAAGTATCATGCTTTCTTTCCAAAGCTGCTAGTGATGAGTCAACACTATGGCATAAACGTATGTGTCATGCAAATTTTAAGACAATGAATATATTGGCTAAAAATAACTTGGTACATGGTTTGCCTAAAAAGAAGTTTTTCTGCAAAGATAATTGTGTTGCGTGCCTAAAAGGGAAACAACACAGGACATCTCACAAATCCAAATGTGTTAACTCTATCACTACTCCATTACACTTATTGCACATGGATCTTTTTGGTCCCACAAGTATAATGAGCATTGGAAGGAAATTATATTGCCTTTTGATAATTGATGACTTTACAAGATTCATATGGGTATTCTTTTTAAGAACTAAAGATGAAATTGCTGAAACACTAAAATCTTTTATTCTTAAAATAGAAAATCAAATTCATCACAAGGTTAAAATCATTAGAAGTGATCAAGGGACTGAGTTTAAGAACTTCGTTCTTGACTCATTCTGTAACTCAAAAGGGATTACCAGATAATATAGTGCTCCCAGAACTCCTCAACAAAATGGTGTTGCTAAGAGGAGGAACAGGACACTTATTGAGGCTGCTCGAACTATGTTAGCTGATTCAAAACTACCTCTAACATTCTGGGCAGAGGCAGTCAGCACTGCATGCTATGTGCAGAACAGAGTTCTTATAGTTAAGCCCCATGGAAAAAACCCTTATGAGCTACGGAACAAGAGGCCACCGTTCATTGGCTTCTAAGGTCCTTTGCTAGCAGGTGTACCATACTTAGCACAAAAGACAATTTAGCAAAGTTTGTTGAAAAATTGGATGATGCTATCTTTGTTGGGTACTCTTCTAGCTCCAAAGCTTATAGAGTATACAACATTAAGAATCAACAATTTGAGGAGTCATCCAACATCGTTGTTAATGAGCACACTCCTTGTGTTAGGGGGAATGGACCTGATCATATCTTTGATTTAGAATTGTTTCCAAACTATTCTAAACCTTCTTGTGAGAATGTTTCAGTTGGAACAGGAGCTCAAAATGATGCTGATGCCGCTGCTGATAATCAATTGTTTGAGCTACCCAGACCTAGTCCAAATTCTCCAAGAACTGCAATAAATAAAGTTTCCACCATTCACAGATTTGACAGCTTGACCATATCAAGTAATGGTGAAGCTTCTACTAGTGAATCACTTACTAAGCCTCAAAACTCATCAGGTGATCCACCACAACACCAGGCAGAAGGAAGTAGTGTTTTGAAGGGACAGGAAACTGTTAACACCACTTCGCAGCCAACCATTGATGATGTTTCTCACTCATTCAATCAGTCCTCATTGAATGATTTTAAAACAGCAGCTGGATAGAGTGTTCAAGTTCCTGAGCAGAATATGTCCAATTTGGATCTATCTCTACAACTGGAAGTGATTCCTCGCCTTAGGATTCATAACACTCATCCTGCTGAGAACATCATAGGGGATGTCACTGAGGGTGTGAGAACAAGAGGACAGACTCGTCATGGGAATGTCTGCTTGTACTCATGCTTTCTATCCCAGATGGAACCCAAGAAGGTAGAAGATGCCTTAAAAGATAATAGCAGGCTTGAATCGATGCAAGAGGAACTGCTTCAATTCAAGAGACAGAAGGTATGGAACCTATGTCCACTACCATCTGGTCAAGTACCAATAGGCACTAAATGGGTGTTCAGAAACAAGAGAGATGATAGAGGCTTGATCATTAAGAACAAAGCAAGACTTGTAGTTCAAGGATACACACAAGAGGAAGGAATTGATTATACTGATGTCTTTGCACCAGTTGCAAGACTTGAGGCAGTTAGGATCTTCCTTGCTTATGTTGCATCCAAGGACTTCACTGTCTATCAACTTGATGTCAAGTGTGCCTTTCTATATGGGATATAGATAGGGAAGTCTATTCATGCCAACCTCCAGGATTTGAAGACCCACAGCACACCAACTATGGGTGCAAATTGGATAAAGCTCTATACAGGCTACACCAAGCACCTAGGCTATGGTATGAGACTCTGTCTCAGTTTCTTCTAAGAATGGCTACACTAGAGGTACTATTGACAAGACTCTTCATCAGAAAGTCTGGAAAGGAAATTTTTCTTGTTCAAGTCTATGTTGATGACATCATATTTGGTTCTTTGAATGACCAAATGTGTAAGGACTTTGAGAGCATTATGAAGAAAAAGTTTGAGATGAGTTCTATGGGAAAAATGGACTTTTTCCATAGAATTCAGGTAAAGCAAATGAAGGAAGAGTTCTTCATTAATCAATCAAAGTATGTCTCTGACATCTTACAAAGATTTGAAATGAAGGATTGCAAGCCTGCCAAGACACCCATACCCAGAAACCATAATCTTTGTCCTGACCTTGAGGGGAGGATACTGATCAACATCAGTATAGGGCAATTATTGGTTCTCTGATTTATCTTACTGCCAGTAGACCTGATATCATGTTTGCTACTTGCATTTGTGCAAGATATCAGGCTGCTCCAAAGGTGTCTCACTTAGCTGTTGTTAAGAGGATCCTTAGATACCTCAAAGGAGCACCTAAATTAGGTCTCTGGTATCCCAGAAACAAGGATTCTAATCTCTATGGATACTCTGATAGTGACTATGGTGGCTACAATATTGACAAGAAATCAACATCTGGAGGATGTCAATTTCTTGGTGGAAGGATCATCTCATGGCAATGCAAGAAACAATCATGTGTCTCTACATCAACTGGTGAAGCTGAATACATTGCTGCTGCTAGCTGCTGTGCTCAACTGCTATGGATTTAGAATCAGATGTTGGACTATGGATTCAACTTTATGAGTACTCCTATCTATATTGACAACAACAGTGTTATCTCCATTACTGAAAATCTGGTGAAGCACTCCAAGACAAAGCATATTGACATGAGGTACAATTTCATTAGAGATATTCATGAGAAAAATCTGATTAAACTAATCAAAGTTGACTCAAATGAACAATATGTTGATTTGTTCACCAAGCTTTTGATGAGCAAAGATTTAAGTATCTCATAACAACTATTGGGATGATAAATATTGATTAGATCACCTCTTTTGAAAACCTTTTAATATGTAATGTCTTCTGTCAATACAATTTAAACCCTATTACAAAATATCTTTCTGAAAATTTTCTAAGTGTAAATTTCTTCTGAAGAGAAATTAACCCTCGGAAGTTATTTTTATATCTTCCGAAGCATAATTTCTCAAAGGATAGTTTTTCTTCTCGGAAGAGCTTTTGGTCTCGGAAGAAGCAATTGATTACATATTAGATCTACTTCTGAGGTTTACAAACTCTCCATTCGGAAAGCAACTCTAACCTTTGGAAGCAAAATTTTTGCTTCGGAAGTGAGAATTGCCTTCGGAAGACAAATTATCTTCGGAAATGTTTTACATTCGAAAGAAAGATTCTACTGTGTAACGTAAATCTCTTGGGCCCCACACTGTAAAAAGCAAAGATTTTGTTAATGATGTTGGATTATTTAACTAATTTTAACGTTACCGCCACTGTCAATTCATCCACTAAACCATCACATCACCTTATCCTAACCCCCATTACCGCCTTCCCGCCCTCTTTTAAATAATCTCGACTATTCAATTTCATCTTCTTACTTGCAATTTTTTACTGCCCTAGAAATTTCTCTCCTCTCCAACTTTACCCAAGCTCAAAATTCATCCACATTCACCTTTCTCCAATGGCACTTAACCCTCAACACAACCAAGTCACACTTCTTGATTCTTCAAGAGATACCGACTTCTCTGAAATCATCTCCTTTCTCACCCAATCACCTTACTACACTGCTCTTATCGTTAACTGCACTGTTTACTCCAACCACATGGCCGAATTTTGGGGAAATGGTCAAGCCGAAACCCTAAATGGGATTCGTGTACTGAGGTCTAGAATTTGTGGAAAGGAGTTGATCATTACTGAACAACTCATCATGGAGCATCTCGAGCTTCATGATGAAGGAGCTCCTACTGAATTCCCTAAGGCAGATTTGGATAGCACCTACATCCTAATGGGATATGGTGGAGACATAAGTAGGTTGACGGTCTACAAATTCAACTTCTCCTACAACTGGAAGTTCCTCCTGCATGTTGTTCTCTACTGCTTGCCCAACAAGTCCAGAGGATGGGATCAAATCCCATATGAACTAGGATGCTTAGTTCATGGACTGGTGAGAGGCATGCGCTTCAATTACTCATGATTTGTGTTCACCAATCTGATTGGGAATCTACAAAGGGAGACATTCTTTATGTATCCAAGATTCATTCAACACATCATCAACTGTGAGTTGGACCAGAGCATGCTTGTCTGTGCAGCTACTCTGACTGTCCCCTACATGCGTCCTACCATCTTCAAGACCTTGAACAAGGTGTCCACCAACTTCACTGGAAGGTACACTACTCTGCTTCCAGGTATGATTGAGCGCATAGCTCCTGGTGACATCCCTGTTCACCCCACAGGTGATGAACCCACACCAGCAACCACCACCATAATGCCAACACTGTCTTCTCCACCCATCACCATCACATATCAAAGACGCCCCAAATGAACATTTGTTCAATCTACTCTGATTGAACAAGCCCCTCCTATTCAATCCAAAAAGACTAGAGTGGAAACATGGGCCCCCACTCAGTCTGAGGTCTCTCCATCCTTCTCTTTTGACCTCAATATGGGTTTTGAGTCTCTTTAGTCTCAAACCCAGGAGCCCAAAACCCAAACCAGTAGCCCTCAGGATGAGTATCTACACTCTTTTGAGCAGCCAACTAGGGACAGGCCCACCAAAGGCTCAATGCCTGTAGATATTGATCAAGGTCCCAGGTCAGTAGGCTTAACCTCCCTATCTTTTACTGACCTTCTCTTCAAAACTGATGAAGAGATAACATCTCTCCATGGCAATGAAGTTGATCTACAACACCCTCTTCAAGATCAACAGAACCCGGAGAAATCCCTTATCTCTAGCCCCCATCAGCAACCTATCACTGAGGTGAGTCCCACTGATGTGGACGGGACTCATGCAGATTCAACTGTGACTACAGAAGGTGCCTCAATGGACCTTATGGACAGTGGTAACCTATCTCAGACTGAATCTACGGCAACTGAGCCCTTTCATGACTCTGAAAGAGACATCACTGAGCACGGGAAACCAGGGTGCCAAGAAACCACATCTGGTGGTGAGGCTGAACATACCAGGTATGTTACCTCATCTCCCCGTGATTCTTCAAAAGAAGATGAGGGAAGCATGAAACTCCTCATTCAAGACCTTCTATCTAAACTCTCAAACCTTGAATCTTTGGTTAGGACTTTAGAAGCAAGGTCCGCCACTCAGCAACTTTCCTCTAGCTCATCTAGCTCTCAAGATGATGATACCAAAAAGGGGGAGAATGTTCAAAGACAAAGACTTGACGACCCACAACAGAGCCACACTTCAACTTCAACTTCCCCTACTCCTATCATTACTGTGTCTGAGCCATCTCAAGTTATTTTTCAGATTGACTCAAAGATGCTCAGTGATCTCTACAGACTCTTCACCAAGTTTTTGTTAAGATCCTCCACTGATCAGCCAAGCCTAGATGCTGCAATGCTCTACTTCGGAGCTGAAGAGCTTCAGAGGCTGACTGCACCTTCTACCACTGTGGAAGAAGGTCGTCAACCTAAGGTACACATGGAACCTAAGATTCATTTCGAAAGGGAAATGGGGACTGATGGCCCAGCAACTAAAACAGTCGGGACAGAATCTACATCTCCTCCAACTTCCGAAGCTGAAGTTAAAGCCTCAAAAGAACAAGCTGAATCTTCCAAAGCTGAAATGGAAGCTGTGGAAGGACTGTTTAAAATGTACAAGGAACTGATCGTCACAGATGCAATCCTTGAAATGGCATCTGAGGTGAACAGCGAGGACTTTCTAACTCTACCTCCATCCCAGACACCATCTCTACCTCTCTCACAATCAAAATCCACTGTCCAAGAAACATCACAGTCATGCTCTTCAAAGGATAAAGGGAAAAGAAAGATGATTGCGGAAGAGCTTCAGGAAGCAGAAAAGATTGAGAAACTTAAGAAGAAAGGAAGACTTCCAACTGAGAAGTTGCTAGCTGCCAACACAAAAGCAGCTGCAGCCAATCAGGAGGCTGTCAACAATAAGAGAAGGGAAGAGATCATTGACCAGCTTATCCAAATGGGAGCTGCCAATGAAGAGACACCACTACTACCACTAGAGGGTTGGTGAATGTGGAGAAGGCAACCCGGCTAAAACTTGAAGAAGAAGCCAGGTTGGCTTGGAGAAAGAAGAAGAAAAACAGAAGGAAGCTGAACTGCAGCTGAGGAGAGATAGGATAAATTTCCTACTCTCTATAGGCTTTAATCTTCAAGAACTTTCTCCACACAACGATGAGACGACCCTCTGGCTCTACAACAAAGAGCAGGATCAAATGGAGAAAGAAAGAAAGAAGGCTGCAAGAGAAAAGACAAAGGAGAATAAGAAGAAGGAGGAAAAAGCTAGGGACACTACAACCAGGAAGCTCAGTGAAAAGGCCTCGATGAAAGACTATCTTCGGGCCCATGGCTTCTCTGGAAGGCAGGTGGGTCCCATGTCTGAGAAGACACTCCAACGGATTGTCAGTGAAATCAAGGCTGACATCCGGTTGGGAAAGAAGAAATAAATGTACAGAAGGGTAAAGGGGATGACCTTCACTACAACCACTCAACCACAACCTAAACCCTCAACCCTACCCTTCTCCATTAAAACCGAACCCTTCACCCCTGAACCAACATCCTTACCCACATCCACTCTCTCACCACAACCACCTAAACTTCCCATCCTCCAACCTAAAACTCTCCCCGGAACCTCTGAACCTCAACCTACCTAACAGCCATCCAAACCATCCCCTCAGCCTTCTCAACATCTCTCTCTTGAGGAGTTCAAGGTAATCAAGACCAAGCTCATCAACTGCACAACTCTGAGCGAAGTCTCATGTGATGAAGATTCTATCAACATTACCTATGTTGATGAATCCTCTTGTTCCCTCACAAGAGATCAATTTCTTGATTTAGCTAGAGGAACACTGGACTAGGCAATTAGACTTCTAGTCCTCAACTCAGATTCATTAAATGATAAAGAGAAGAAACTTAGAAGGAAACTGGTGACTCTGCTGGACACCAAGAAAGAGGACAAGATTCCCAGTCAGTCTATTGTGCCTAGAAAGAAAATAGTCCAGTGGAGGTTCGATGAAGCTTCTCACAACTTTGTTGTGGAAAGGGAGAATGGCGAAGTCAATAGACTTAATGCAACCTCTCTGTTACACTCCAGCAGGTTTGATATTGCTGAGTTAGCAGAAAGCCATTCTCCAACCCCTCCAACTCTAAAGCTGTTGTACTCATCAGAAATCATCTCAGCAGCATTCACCTAGCTGAGCTAACTGCAAAGACCAAGATTGAAGAAGAGTTGAGATTGAGAAGACAGGAAGACAAGGAAAGAACTCCTACGAAAGGCACTGCCTTTCTACAGATGGTGGAGGCTCCAGAATTGGAACCTATAGTTAGATGGGAATATGATTACAGTTCCCATCAACAAAAACTTTTCAGAGGGCAACAATAGAGGGTACATGTTATCCAAGGTGACAGATTGGACTTCCTGTCTACCAAGGATGTGTACAAACTTCTCAGCCCCACATTAGGGAAGAACAATGTAAGGATTCCTTAAGTCTGATGCAACCCAAAACATCCAAAGTGTCTCAGCAACATGCACTAAGTACTGAAGTGAAGAATGCTTCGGAAGTTTTACACAATTCATTAGAAAACATTCTAAGTGTAAAATCTTCCGAAGCCAAGACCAATATCTTCCGAAGCCAAACATGAAGTCTTCCGAAGCTTCAAGAGACAAAGTCTTCCGAAGCTTCACCCTATGAAGACAGATTTCTTCCGAAGACTTTTACTACACATGCTTATCTGATGTACTGTTCCATAAAGCACCTTTTCCGTTGCATCTCTGATAAGTCACCACTTACAAGAGTTGGTGAAAAGGTCTATGCTTTTGGTAACTGTACATTGAGGTCTTGAGTCTGAAACTTTCCACTTTATGTACTTTATCCTTTTGTAATGTATAAGGATGTGAGCTATGGCATGTCATAGTTACAAGGTCAAAAGGTAGATATGCCTTTTGATTCTACAATTGATTTTGTTAGTGTCTAGTCAATTGTATCCAGCTGGCTTTCATAGTAAAGCCGGCTGTAGGTTGTAGTATAAGTATTTCAAGTTTCTTGTATCTTTAATATACTTTGTAACACTTGTAAAAGAACTTGAGAAAGCAATATACTGCATCCTTGAAAACCATATTCTCCTGTTCTGTCTCTTGCTTTACTTGTGTTCTTTGTATCACTTTTGGTTAACCCAGTTTACTGTTTGATTAGAGTTTAGATAATCTCCTCATTGTGTTGTTGTGTTGTAATTGTGTTCAAACCATTAAACGATTCTGCAATTGGTATCAGAGCATTCAGGCTCTTGATATAAGATCTAACCATCTTAAGATCCCTCACACACACAAAAACTAAACTCTTCAAATGGCTTCCATCTCAAAGACTGATATGGAGACTGGAACCATGAACAAATCCCCACTGATCACTCTTGATGATTTTGACACCTGGTGCATGAGGATGGAAGGCTTCATCAGGTCTCTTGATTCAAGAATGTGGGAATCTGTTGAAAATGGACCTTTCATACCCAGCACCCCCTCTGCTACTGGTGCTGGTATGATTCCTAAAGATATGGCCAACTACTCAGATGAAGATAGACAAAGAGTAGAGATTGACAGGAAGGCCATGACTGCTCTTCAGACTGCTCTCCCAAACTCTGTATACAGAGGTTTTAAGAAGTGCAAAACAGCTAAACAGCTGTGGGATGCACCGAAGCTGATGTATGAAGGCTCCTCTGAAGCCAAGGAGAACAAGAAAGATCTTCTGAAGCAGCAGTTTGAAAATTTCACCTTTAAAGCAGGTGAAACCATGACCCAACAATACTTCAGGTATGTTGATATTGTGGATACCCTAGTGGATGGAGGAGTTCCTCTTGAGAACAGAGACATTGTAAGGAAGTTCATGTCCTCACTTCCTAGGCAATGGACACACTATTGTGTGGTGATCAAGAGGACTGAGAACCTTAAAACTCTTACTCTGACAGAGTTATATGGGATTCTCAGTGGATACCAGATGGAGATGAACATACAAGGTTCATTTGGCAACTCCAACAATCAAATGGGTTCAGCCCTTCATGTGGTTGAAAGGGACAGCATAGAACCCCAACATCATCTCTTATGCTACCCTGACAACTCACAAAAGGGTCCTTTCATCACCTTCCCGGAGACACCAAGGGACACTTTACTCAAGGAAGTCCATTCCAAGAGACAAGTTCTTCTCAGGCCTTTGTGTCTACTGATGAAAGCTGTGGGAATTATCTCTTCACTCTTGAAGACCTGGACTGCATTCTTCCAGATGATCTGGAATACATGGAGATAGTTCAGCAGATGGCTCTCCTCACTCACAGAGCCAAGAAGTTCTACAAGAGAACAGGAAGAAGATTTCCAAGCAATGCTACCAGTGGAAAGTTTGGGCTGGATAAAAGCAAAGTTAAGTGTTACAACTGTAACCTTATGGGTCCCTTTGCTAGGGAGTGTAAGGCACTTAAAGCAAATGGGGGACAAACACCACCCAGACCAAACTACACTAACAAAGCTCCTCAGTCTGAGAAGCCTAAGCAACATGTTGCTGTTGCTGTTGAAGAAGGAGGCTTTGATTGGAGTTTTCAGGCGGAAGATGCTTCTCCAAACCAAGCACTGATGGCTGACCATGATGAAGCCAAGGTATTAGAACATCTCTGTACTCCTGAATGCATTGCTAAAGTGAATAGATACAGGTCCTACAACATAAAGATGAGATCCGATCTTGAGTCATTAAACATATTAAAATCTGATTTTAGAAAGTCTGAAAATGATTACAAGTTAAAAATAGAAGATTTGGAGAAAACCATTTCAGTACTAAAACATGAACATACAGATTTTAGAACTCAGATCCAAGATCTCATAACTAAATTTACTGAGTGCCAGGCTGAGCTTGTGATCAGCAAAGCCAAGGCAGAGAAAAGTGTTCTTGAAGAAGAGACCTTCAAAAACATGATATCCTCATCCCTGCACAACAAAGTGTGCTATCAAAATAGACAGGGACTAGGATCAAATGAGATAGCTCCTCCACACATAATCTTATCTATAAGATATCCTAGGTGTGGAACTTGTGAAGATGAGCTTTCTCTCATAGATCCTATAAGTGAGGATGATGAAGAAGTGATAGTGAAGATTCCTCTGAGAAGAGTGAAGAAGAGGATTCTTCCAAGGGCCACTATCCTTCTGAGGAGAAGAAATCATCTGTGATGACCAAGTCCAAAAGAAAGAACTTGATCAGGAAGAGCAAAAGGAAAGCAAAGAAGGCTCAAGAAATCAAGGCTACTTTTGATGCTAAGCAGAAACAAGTTTTTATCTCTGCAGGTTTCAAAGTAGTAAAGACTGAAGACATCAACCAAGACTCCTCATCTAAGAGTCCTGGTTCATGTTCAAATCATCTCAGATCAAAGAAGAAAACTGAGCTGCTGTGTACCACTGCTGCACAGCCTGGACCATCAAACTCCAAGAACAGTTCACAGCCCAAAAGAACTGTCTCAGCATCTACCAAGATGAAGGTGGAGAAGGGATGTGACCAAAGCCAGTCTTGCTCTCAAAAGGATACTCTTTTGAAGAAGAAAATGTTATGTGTCATGTGTGAAAATACTTCTCACATTGCTAAGGATTGCCCATACAATCCTAGGAGTACCATCCACATGACCAATACAAAGACTTCAAAGAATCTCAAGAAGTCTCAAGCTTCGGAAGGAAAGTCTGTTTCCTTTGGAAGCTCCAAATCAAAGAAGAAGGTAAATGGAAAATTACCTTCGGAAGTAAAATTGGTCTCGGAAGAAAGGAGTTCTTCCGAAGCACTGAAGTCTGCTGTAGTGACTGCAGAATCTTCCGAAGGTTCAGTCATCAAAACCAGTGAAGTTCCAAAAGCTTCAAAGGTTTTTAAGGTCAAGTCCAAGAGTCCAAAGGTGGTGTGGAAGTCTAAGAAAGACCAAATGACTGAAATTTCTCCATCAACAATAGCTGAAGATCCTCACAGTACAACCATAGGATCTATTACTGTTGCATTACCTTCTATTACACTTACTGAGCCCAAGACAAGTACGGCTTGGGTTTCCAAATGTAACTAATCATTTTCTTTGTGCAGGAACAGCTCAAGACAAACGGAAACGTCTGGATAATTGACAGTGGCTGTTCCAGGCACATGACAGGTAATAGGTCTCTACTCCAAATTTTGAGAGAATTGATGGAGGACCAGTTGCTTTTGGAGGATATGAAGGTGGTTACATTTCTGGAAGGGGCAAGGTCACAAATGGTAAGCTCAGCATTGAAAAGGTAAACTTTGTTAAGGAGCTTGGGTACAATCTTCTGAGTGTATCCCAATTTTGTGATCAAAGACATAACATGCTATTTACTGAGCATGAGTGCATTGTTCTCAAGCCTAGTGTGGTCATTCCTCATGAGCACATCCTGCTCAGAGCCCCTAGGAAAGGGAACATGTACAAGATGGATTTGCAAGAAACATCTCCCTCTCGAGAAGTTTCATGCTTTCTATCTAAAGCTAATAGTGATGAGTCTTTCCTATGGCATAAAAGAATGTGCCATGTAAACTTTAAAACATGAATAAATTGATTAAGCATGATCTGGTAACTGGAATGCCAAAGAAAGAGTTTACAAGTGATGATCATTATGTTGCATGCCTGAAAGGGAAGCAACATAAGACATCCCATAAGCCTAAGGAAATGAACTCCATCACTACAACCCTACACTTGTTACATATGGATCTCTTTGGCCCTACCAGTGTAATGAGTTTAGGAAGGACCTTATACTGTCTAGTGATCACAGATGATTACAAGATTCACTTGGGTCTTCTTCCTTAGAACTAAAGATGAGACTCCTGATATTCTAAAGAATTTCATCTGAAAGATTGAGAATCAATGTGATCACAAGGTCAAAACCATAAGATGTGATCAAGGAACTGAATTCAAGAACCAAATCCTTGATACATTTTGTGATGAAAAGGTATTACAACACAATACAGTGCTCCCAGGACTCCTCAGCAAAACGGAGTTGCTGAGAGGAGAAACAGGACACTTATTGAAGCTGCAAGAACTATTTTCTGACTCTAAACTGCCTATCACCTTCTGGGTAGAGGCAGTTAATACTGCTTGCTATGTGCAAAACAGAGTTTTAGTAGTTAAGACACATGGTAAGACTCCTTATGAACTTTGGCACAAGAGGAAACCTTTCATTGGTTTTCTCAGGTCATTTGGATGTCCCTGCACCATCTTGAATACCAAAGATCAAGTTGCCAAGTTTGCTGAGAAATCAGACGATGGACACTTCATTGGATACTCTTCCCAAGCTAAAGCTTATAGAGTATACAATCTCAGAACTAGAATTATTGAGGAGTCAGCCAATGTGACTTTCAATGAGCACACACCCAGTGTGGCTGGTTCTGGTCCGGATTGGCTATTTGATCTTGATTTAGTTACCAACTGTTTTAATAAATCTTGTGAGCATGTTTTAGGATCTGCAGAAAATTTAAATACAGGTGATCCTGATCCAAGATTTGAGCTAGGAAGACCTTCAACTCACACACCTTCAGCTCCAGTTGAAACTACTTCAGCAATGAGGTTTCTATCAGCACAACAATGACAAATCCAGCTGATACATCTGGCATGCCTTCAAATTCCAGCTCAGAGGCTTCTCAACCAGATAAGACATCTCAATTGCAGAAGACAACAATGGTGATGGGATAGTGATCAAGAATTTATTGATGCTAATAACCATACCATAGATGCCAACATCAATGATGTCACACACTCATTGGATCAAGTTAATCTTGATAGGTGTGATAATGTGGAGGATCAATCTTCAAGACCAGATAAATTCTCAATTTGGATCTATCTCAGCAACTTGCTGTGATCCCTCAGCTAAGGATCCACAAGTCTCATCCTACCACAAACATCATTGGAGATGTTATCTCCGGGGTAAAGACAAGAGGGCAAACCCATGAAGCAAATGTTTGTCTTCACTCTTGTTTTCTATCCCAGTTAGAGCCAAAGAAAGTTGAGGAGGCTCTAAAGGATGGAAGTTGGGTTAAAGCTATGCAACAAGAGCTGCTTCAATTCAAAAGGCAGAAAGTTTGGAACCTTTGTCCTCTTCCTCATGGGAAGACTACCATTGGAACCAAATGGGTTTTTAGGAATAAAAGGATGATAGAGGAATCATCATCAAGAACAAGGCAAGACTAGTTGTTCAGGATACACACAAGAAGAAGGGATTGATTACACTGATGTCTTTGCTCCTGTAGCAAGACTAGAAGCTGTTAGGATATTCCTGGCATTTGCTGCATCCAAGAAATTCAAAGTCTATCAACTTGATGTAAAGTGTGCTTTCTTATATGGAGTGATTGATGAGGAGGTTTATGTCAAACAACCACTGGTTTTGTAGATCCTGATCATCCTGATTATGTCTGCAAGCTTGACAAAGCTCTTTATGGGCTGCATCAGGCACCCAGGAAGTGGTATGAGACGCTGTCTGAGTATCTTTGTAAACATGGATACAGAGAGGTACTATAGATGGAACTCTCTTCATCAAAGGACAAGGAAAAGACATTCTGCTAGTTCAAGTATATGTGGATGACATCATCTTTGGTTCAACCAATTCAAATCTCTGCAAAGACTTTGAAAAGCTGATGAAAGACAGATTTGAAATGAGTTCAATGGGAGAACTCAACTTCTTTCTGGGAATTCAAGTGAAGCAGGTTAAGATGGCATCTTCATAAGTCAGTCAAAGTATGTTCAAGATACTCAAGAGATTCAACATGACTGATTGTAAGATTGCTAAGACACCCATAGCTAGAAACCACTCCCTTGGTCCAGATCTTGAGGGGGAGTGTGTAGATGAGCACTTATACAGGGCTATGATTGGGTCTTATGTATCTTACAGCTAGCAGGCCTGATATCATGTTTGCTACATGTATTTGTGCAAGATATCAAGCAAACCCTAAGATGTCTCACTTAATCACTGTGAAAAGAATTTTAAGATACCTCAAAGGTGCTTCAACACTTGGTCTATGGTATCCAAGAATCCTAATTTCAATTTGTATGCCTATACAAACAGTGATTATGGTGGTTGCAACATGACTGCAAAGTCTACATTTGGGGGATGTCAATTCCTTGGTGGAAGGGTTGTCTCATGGCAATGCAAGAAACAATCCTGTGTGTCTGCATCAACTGCTGAGGCTGAATACATTGCTGCTGCAAGCTGCTGTGCTCAAGGTGCTTTGGATTCAAAATCAGATGCTAGACTATGGATTTAACTTCAAAGAGACTCCTATCCACATAGACAACATAGTGCTATCTCTATCACTGAGAACCCTGTGCAGCACTCAAGGACCAAACACATCAACATCAGGTATCATTTAATAAGAGATAACTATGAAAAGGGATTAATTAAACTAGTCAAAGTTCACACAGATGAACAATATGCTGATCTGTTCACAAAAGCTTTTGATGAACAAGATTTAAGTATCTGATATCAGCTATTGGGATGATTAACTTTGAGTAGACTTTTTCTTAAAACTAATTCTAATTATTTCTTCTTAAAATTTGTGTGTCCTAAGTTGTCTAGTTCATCACTTTCATAAGCTCATGTTTTCTTTGAATGTAAAACTCTTTTTGAAAACTTTCATTAGATTCTTGAAAATTTTCTGATACTTCGGAAGATAACGTTTTACCTTCGGAAGAAAAATATGTCTTCAAAATAAATGACTGTCTAAGAGATTTTACCTTCGGAAGAAGTCAAAATTTATCTTCCGAGGCTTAAAATTCTTAACTCAAACACTCATTCATTTTTAAGGACTTTTTTCTTCCGAAGCAAAATTACTTTCGGAAGCTTTGTTCATTCTTATACAAAGCATCCAAGAGTTTATTTCTCTTCCGAAGCATAAATCTTCAAGACTCTCGGGAAAATTCTTCCGAAGCCATTTTAGCTTCGGAAGCTTTTTCAATCAAAACTTCCGAAGACAAATTACCTTCGGAAGCTTTTCGAATTCCAAGAAAACTACTTTTTGAGCAAAAAGGTAAACTACTTTTTCAGAGGTGGGACCGACATGCGGATTTCAAAGTTTATCCTCTTTTATTAAACTTTATCTGAAATCCTTCTCTCTCATATAAACCCAACGGTTTCCCCCTCTTCTATCATCTGCTTTTCTTCCAAACCTAAAACCCAAAGCTTTCTCTCTGAAATTTCTTCCCATTTTTTCTCTTCATCTCTGAGCTACCTCACAATGGCTGACCTTGCTCACAGAAATGATCCTAACTTTGCCATGCAGCTACACAGACAACACAATCAGGTTGCTTTGTTATGCTCTGACAAAGATCCTCATTTCTCAGAGGTTTGCCGTTTCTTGTCTTTGTCGCACTACTTCACCTCCCTAACCATTGATCCTCCTCTATATGAGGATCACTTGCTTGAATTCTGGAAGACCTGCCAAGAGGTCATTATGGATGGGGAAAGGCACTGTCTGCCACAGTGCAGGGGAGAACAATCTTCATCACTCCGGCCATCATCAACCGACATCTTCAGCTGGATGATGAAGAAGGTGAAGTGTTCTTCCCAAAGGAAGCGGTCAATCATTCCTTCGAGCAGATGGGCTATGAAGGAGATTTCTCTATAAAGACCTTCAGGAAAGGGAAGGTCTCATCCCAGTGGAAATACCTGCTCCATGTGGTTATCCACAGCTTATCAAACAAGCATGGTGGATGGGACCAGATTCCTGAGGATCTCTCCTTTATAGTTCATGGAATGATTCAGGGGGTCAAGTTCAGGTATTCACAATTTGTTTATACTAATTTACTTGAAAACTTAGACTCCTTAGAATACTACATGTTTTCTAGATATGTTCAACACATTCTCAACTGTGAACTGGGCTCACAGTTGAGGGAAACATGTAATATTCTTAAATTGGGACAGATGAAGCCCGGCATTTTTAAAATTATGAAGAAGCCAACTATAGGCTTCTCAGGGGTAGAAACAGCCCTAGTCCAAAAATGTTAGAGCTCATTGCTCAAGGTGACAACCTAGCAGTCCAAGCTAGTGTTGAACCCCACCTACTGCTCTCCAACCCTCTACACAACCTCAATACCCATCACCTACCAAAGAAATCCAAACGAACCCTGCTCAGACTATTCAGTCTGTGGAGGCCCCCATATACTCACAATACAGGAAGAAGTGGATACTGGAGCTTCCACTTCTCCTGAGGAGCAGACCACGCCCATTGTTTCAAGAATCAGTGATGAGGTTCCTCATGCTCACACTGATGAGCTCACTAGCCCAACAGCCTTAAGCTTCACTCTGAGTCTCAACACTCAAGTGAACAACCTTCAGGGGACAGCTACCATCCCCAACCTTTGGATCTCAACCAACCAATTCCCCACCTATCTTTCTATACTGATGAAGACTTAGGATTCAGTGAGTACCATGAGTCTCTCTTCCCATCCCCTACTCAAAGAGAGATGAGTACTTCTGACTCTCTCAGTCTATCCCACATCAGTCACCTATACTGAGGTGGCACTTCTGAACCTGTTCAGGATGTATATGGAAGAGGCTCTCACTTTTGAAAGTGATTACATCATTAAGACCTCAACATGGCAAATCAGCCCTCTGGCATCTCAACTGAGGCTGCCAGTGAGCAGAGGAAAACCAGCAGCCAAGAAACTCAAGCTGGTGGTGAGCGAGAGGACTTTGGTCCAATCATCTCATCCCCCAGTGATTCTTCTGATGAAGATGAGGGGAACTTGAGACTAAAGGTGCAGAAATTGTCAAAAACATGCACCTATTTAGTCTCTAAGGTTAGTCACTTGGAATCTCAGGTGACTACCTTACAAAACAGGGTCAATGATCAGCAACTTTAGATTTCATATCTAAAGGAAAAACTAGCTGGGAGACCTTTAAGAAGAGCTCAACCAGGAACACAAGAACCTGTGGAAGTGATTGACTTATCCTCCAGCTCACCTATGCAAGTAGGTGATGCTACCAAAAAGGGGGAGAAAGTTATTACAATCACAGAACCTGGGAGTTCTTCAAAGAGAATGGACATAGAGGACTCACCATCCTCACTTGCTGTTGTGCATTCTCAACAACTTCCTCAAGTCCACATTAATGTGGACTCTATAGACTCAATCATCAGGAGTCTCTTTGAGGAAGGTATACCAAGGGCTGTCTCATCTCCACCACAAGGAACTGGCAACTACATCATAAGGTGGAGGTATGATGAGGACAGAAGAGCCCTTATACTTCACAGAGTTCAAGGCCAACAAGAAGTCTTTCAGTTCCAAAGCCTGATCTTCTATGAAAGACTGGATTTAGTCAACATGCCACTTGTCAATCCAAGCAAATCTAGACAAGCTGACATGCTGGCTCAAAGAATCCAAGACAGGATCCTTGCAGAGTTCTCTCTAAGAATGAGACTTAGGCAATCAGGCAATGTCATCGGTCAACTGGATGTTGAGGTGGACCCTAAGATTAGTTTCATAGGGGAAACCTTGGCTGAAGGCCCAGTGGCAGAACCTGAGACCCTTGTCTCACCATCAACAACTGCTGCAGAGGTCCAAACTCCATCTGAGACACTTGCTGGTGAAGGTGTTTCTCAGCCTCTCTCTGGCCAGAGCATGGAAGCTACACCAAGCAATGAAGGCCAAGCCTCAATCCACCCTGAGTCACAAAGGTCTGTTGGTGACAAAGGGAAAAGGATAATGACTCCTGAGGAAATTGAGGAGGAAGAGAGAGAGAGGAAAGGAGGCTAAGGGGAGAAAGTTCTTCTGGGTCATCTAAATTCATGCAAGCTGCAATCAGGGCTGCCCCCAGACCAAATACTAAAGATGATGAGTTAAGGGCAGTCAGGATTACCTATTTACAGACCAGGAACTATGATGTTGATGAAATCATCTCCCTCCCCTTAGAAGAGTTGAATGAGCTGGCTGACATGGAAGTGTCAGAGAGATAAAGGAGAAAGAAGATGCAAGGTTACTTCTCCAATTCAAAGAGGAGAAGAGACAGAAAAGACTTTACAAGCATACTCCCACTCTCTCTCCAGTTCAAGAAAGTCCTGCACAGGAAGATGTGGCTCCACAAGAACCTCAGGTAGATAAAGAAGAGGATAGAATCAAAATGATAAACTACCGGAGTGCCACAGGCTTCTATCAGGCAAATGCACTTCTTCCCCTGTCCTATGACTTCATTGAGTTCGAGTACTTAAAGCAACTTGAGCTTGAGCTAGTCAAAGAAAGAAAAACAACCAAAAGGAAGCTAAGGGAAGAAGCTGCAAAGTCAAGAGCCATCACTCAAAAGAATGCAAAGAATTCTGCTAATAGACAAAGAATGATGAGCTTCTTGAAGTCATATGGATTCTCCGGAAGGAGACTTGGTCCCATGTCTCTATCTACAATGGATGAGCATATAAGGGTGATCAAGCAGAAGATTAAAAGTGGTGAATTGATTGACTTGCACTCTCTTCCAAGTCAAGTCCCACCTGAAGTGGAGGTCAAGTTTGAACAACCAGAGACACCTGAACCAGAACCTCCAGCTGAGCCTCAGCAAACTTCATCTTCTGATCCAAGACAGGGTCAAACTCCCTCTCCTTCTGAACCTGTGAGGGAGGAACACCCAACTGAGAAAGACACTGATGATCAACATGGTGCTGCAGACCAGTCTTCTCAGTTAAAGACATTAAGAGGAAGAAGAAAATGGCTTATAAACCAAAGACTAAAAAGAAGAAGCCAAAGTCATCTACCTCTACACCCCAGGCTGAATCAGATCAACCTGAGGAAGTGCATGATGAAGCAACCAAATCAACTCCTATGCAAGTGGCTCCTCTAGCAACTGAGACACCTATCTTGTCCTGGACTTATTCTACCAATCCAGAAAGATGGCATGTTGTCAGAGATCAAGGTGTTGAGAATATCTACTCCTGGCTAGACATAATCAACTTACCTCTACATGATCTCTTTGAAATGAGAAGATACTATGAGAGTCTTGATGATCCTGACCACCAATGAAGAAAGGAATGGTCTTGATTGTACTGAAGACTACCAACATCTGAAGATCTTCTAAGTGTTTTGGTAGCATCAGCCTAGGGGGAGTTTGTAAGGATTCCTTAAGTCTGATGCAACCCAAAACATCCAAAGTGTTTCAGCAACATGCACTAAGTACCGAAGTGAAGAATGCTTCGGAAGTTTTACACAATTCATTAGAAAACATTCTAAGTGTAAAATCTTCCGAAGCCAAGACCAATATCTTCCGAAGCCAAACATGAAGTCTTCCGAAGCTTCAAGAGACAAAGTCTTCCGAAGCTTCACCCTATGAAGACAGATTTCTTCCGAAGACTTTTAGTACACATGCTTTATCTGATGTACTGTTCCATAAAGCACCTTTTCCGCTGCATCTCTGATAAGTCACCAACTTACAAGAGTTGGTGAAAAGGTCCATGCTTTTGGTAACTGTACATTGAGGTCTTGAGTCTGAAACTTTCCACTTTATGTACTTTATCCTTTTTTTAATGTATAAGGATGTGAGCTATGGCATGTCATAGTCACAAGGTCAAAAGGCAGATATGCCTTTTGATTCTACAATTGATTTTGTTAGTGTCTAGTCAATTGTATCCAGCTGGCTTTCATAGTATAGCCGCTGTAGGTTGTAGTATAAGTATTTCAAGTTTCTTGTATCTTTAATATACTTTGTAACACTTGTAAAAGAACCTGAGAAAGCAATATACTGCATCCTTGAAAACCATATTCTCCTGTTCTGTCTCTTGCTTTACTTGTGTTCTTTGTATCACTTTTGGTTAACCCAGTTTACTGTTTGATTAGAGTTTAGATAATCTCCTCAATGTGTTGTTGTGTTGTAATTGTGTTCAAACCATTAAACGATCCTGCAAACAAGGAGACAGACAAATATTTACTCTCCTTGGTGCTGAAAGTTTTGAGAAGCAGAAACAAGTGAAGTTTTGGCCGCACCAGCCTAGGGGGAGTTTGTTGGATCAAGAAGGCTAATGCAACCAAAACTAAGTCACTTAGATAATTTTGGTGTTGCATGCAAAGGCTTCCGAAGCTTAGCATGGAACTTCTGAAGGTTGTAGAATTCTTCTGAAGACAAAGTGAAAAATCAACTTCCGAAGACAGAACTCTACTTTCGAAGTTCAAGTCTTAGAAGAATAAGCTGAAGACCACTTCCGAGGTATGATGAAAAGAAGAAGTCTCCAAGCCTTGGAAGAAGCAGCCTCTTCCGAAGTATAAGTGGCTTCAGAAGTACTTACTCTTCTGAAGCCATTTAACCTTCGCAAGACACTACTATGAACCAGTGGACATAAGTATGGTCTCTGACACTCCACTGCAAACCTCTGATACTATATGGCATTTTCTCAAAGAGCCATGCAGTTGACCATGCTTTATTCCACTGTTCACCTTTTCATGATAGTACATGTTACCAACTTTAGTTGGTGACAAAAGATAAGTCAGGGACATGTCCTGACTACCAAATCTCATATAAGACTTTATCCGAGATACCTTAAACTATAGTCTTGTAGTATAGGCTTTAGTTATAGGATCCCAGCTGGTATCAAAGAATATCCGGTTGTAGGTAGTATTATATATAGGTTCTCTTTGTAACTCATTTGACACTGCTTGTAAGAGTCTTGTATTATTGATTTGAGAAGCAATATATAAAAGTACCTTGAAAATTACTTCCTATGTTCTTTTACTACTTTCTATATTATGATCAACTCTTACTAATTCTATCTTAACCCGAGTGTTGTTCTAGGTGAGTTTGAGAGAAAACAAAGTGTTAAGTGACTAACATCGATCCTGCATGAACTAAACGCTTCCCTTACTCCATATCATAGGGTACCTTTCTTATTTTTTAGTATGGTTGTAGAGTTCATGTAGTTTTTTATATCCTTTGTTTACTCTTTATAAGAGACAGAAGCTTTCCTATTTGCAAGGTTCAAACTCCTATTTCTAAAACATGTTAAGGATATGCTACCCGGTCTTGGGGTTTTGTTTGACTGACTTGCTTTCGTGCTTGATGAAAGATAGGTGTTAGGCTCAGAAGGTGTATCCGATTATAAAGAATATAAGATGAATACTCTTTATCTAAGTGGTTTTCTTTCTAGTTATGTTACTAGTTAGTCAAGTAGTTTTTAAGTGGACTCGAGGGGACCTATTGAAAGGTCTAACCTCGGGCCACTTACACTTGCTTTCTTCAATCATTGTTTTAACTTTGACATAGAATGAAATAGGGGTATCACGCAAAGGGCATTGGTTTTTCTTTGCTCTTCAATAGGGCATTAATGAAGCTCCTCAATCAGACATCTTCTCATCTATTACTTGATCTTGTATGGGACATTCCCTTATGATGGAATGGCTATCTTTTTACTAAGTCAACTTGACCTCAGAGATTGTTCATTTCCTATACTTCACTAGACTTAACCCCCTCCCCTGAACTTGGCTACTTATGCAATTACAATTTTACAAAAAAAGACCAGTGTGTGATCGATCACAAAAGGGTGCATAACATTAACATATTACATATCCTATATCCTCTTCATTCCAACCTCTTTACACCCCTCTTCGCACCCACACGCACACTCACACTCGAAGAGTATTTCCCCAAAAAGCGAGGCTTTCGTGTTAGACTGCCCTTCTTTTTTGATGGCATGAGTAGTAACTACTTCATTGAAGTTCTACATTCTTCATTTCAGGTCCAGTTAGCCTCCTTGATGAAGGAAAAAGAAATCATTACTATTAATATCTCTTCTTGAGCTCTCTCTATATTTAACTATCTACTATAGAGTAAATATCTCAACCTTGTTCTCGACTGCTATTTTGGCTCTAAAAATCATTCGGCCATACTTTTGAGTTAGAAGCTCCAAAACTCCACATGACCAAAGAAGAAGCTGAAAACTCACCCTGATTCTTGAAGGCTAAAGGAGCGTTACTAGTTGGTTCCTTTTAATAATAAAATATCCTCTCAGTCTCAAGACGACCATCAAGAGTAATATCTAAGTCTCTCTCTCTCTTATAAATATATATTGAGATTAGAAATTTTGTTATCTAGAACATCTTTCAAGGAGAGTGTATTCTTTTGGGAGGATACCGAGCATCAAGCGAACAAAGACAGATGGAAGACTAAGGCAACAATTCGCTTTTTCTTTTTGAACAATAATATGAAAAGAGCTTGCCTTCATAAAAACCTACAACCCCTTATCCAGTCACTTTAACATACATATAAACCCTATATTTAGTGGGGCAAATGCAATAAAAAGAAGGGCAATTACTTAATTATTAAAACCAGCTTTCTCAAGGCCAAAATGGAGAGCATGGAATAATACGGATGGGAATCAAAATCATTGTGTACTAGCGTTGGTGGGAGTTTTTGACAAAAAATATAAATTAAAAAATTTAAAGTTTTTTTGGCCTAATTATCAATTAGAGGATTAGCTTTTATGAATCGAAATAAGTGATTTCCTAATCGACTTAGGAATTCTGTATTTGGCTCATGGGTTTTAGCGTATGATGTATCCTTTCTTGGTGATATTTCACTAGTATTGACCTAGTCTTAATCGCACACATAGGCCATTATAATGATGTGTAATCTCCAGGGGTGAAATTTGAGTTCATCGTCGAATTTAGAGTTATTCAAAAAAGAGTACTAGAATATGAGGATTAAGTGAGAGTGAATGGTGCCTTTTGTAGTGACGAATCCTATGTTTGTTTCTAAGTAAAGGAAATTATCCATTTTTTAGGGTTTTAATAGAGATTGTTGTATCCAAACTAATAACAATCCAATCCAGTTCATGAATAAATTGTGATCAATTTCCAACCAACAAAACTACTTGTTACAAATAGCATCTTGTTGTTACATCAATACCTAAAAAGGTTGAACCATTACAACTTTTTGTCAAAATTAGCCAACCTTAATTGTTCGTCTTTGATGCAATCGATTTGACTATCTCCGCACGACGGTATGTAGCTTCCTTAGTATAAGAGTGGAATGTTTTGCGGTCTTAAAAAGAAAGATGACTAGTGTTTCATCTTACTAGTACCCACCAACATCTTGTCGCTGAGTCTATCTGATTTATCTCACCTATTCGACCTCAGGCGATCTAACATGGGTGTGTTTGCTTGCCTAGTATCACACGTTTTGCAACCTCAACAAGCAATCAATATCTCACACCTTTAAACCCTTATTGGTATAAACTGCGGACTATGGGATATTAAAGCCCAAAGTAAAACTTCAAACCTATAAGACCTTATTTGTAAACCCATCAAAACAAAAAAATACAATTAAACTTATACATGTTATTTGGTCAGTCTATTAGTTATATTATATTTTAATGCGTTACCCAACTTGATGATTTGATTTACATTATCCATTTAACAAGTCAAACACTCATTTTAAATCATTACTCATAGTGAATGCTAGGAGTTCAATTTGATTATATCAAATAGAAAGGTACCTAATTATATTATCAATTTGTTATTTGGTCAATCAACTAGTTGTATTATATTTTAATCCGTTACCCAACCGATTTGATTTACATTAAACATTTTAACTAGTCAATCGCTCATTTAAAGTCATTACTCGAAATTAATGCTAGGGGCTCAATTTGATATTATCAAATTGAAAGGTATCTAAATATACACAATGAAAAAATAAAAACCCTTAGTGCTAATTAGGTCACATGATTAATCCAACGGGAAAGTGTAAAATATCGTGCGCTTCATATATTATATGAACAAACTATACAAATGTATAATTCCCCTTATATCTCTCTAAAATTCTAGCTTTGGAGCTTCATCAATTCATTTGTAAGTTTTAAATTTCTTCCTTATTTTTTTTCTATATTTTCAAGTTCAAATTATCTAATTCTTTTTAACACCTTTATTTTATTTGTATCCATTTTTCAAAATGTTATAAATAGAACTTGTTCATTAGTTACTCAAAACCCGTTTGATGTATGGATTTTAACAATTGCGATATAAAAAATCATGTTAAAAGGCTATTCATCGGGTTGAGTATATATGATATATGTTTACTGGTTACTCATATTATGTTTTAATATATGGATTTTGGTGATCTCAATATAGAGCATGTATTTAATTCATAATTAAGAGGACAGGGTAGGATTTATGAAATTTGTTCACTGCTTACTCATATTATATACGTTTTATTGATTAATGTTGATATGTTTTTCATTTATGTTGTTTCCTTATATTGTTTGGTTATGAGAATATTATTTCTGTTTTGCATATAATCATTATCATATGGTAGTTTTCAAGGAGAAAAGAAAGTAAAAAAGAATCTATAAAAAGATTTTAGTACGTTACTTGTTATAATTATAGAGCTTTTAAGTATTAATTTTTCGTTTCTTTCTCCTAATAAATATCAAATTAGCTACAAATAATATTATTTAATTCTTTTCATATTACAAATATATATTTTTTAAAAGAGACCTTTCTACAAATGTGATTTGAAAAGAAATAATTTTTTATAAAGTAAAAAATTTTTGAAAAAAAAATATCAAACTTTTAAAAAATACAATATATTTTAAAACCTATGGCTTTTAAAAATAAAGTTCTTATCAAAAAAATAATTATAATTTTAGGTTATAATAAATAAATTATTAAAAATAACACTTTTTAAAACTGTTTGTTTTGAAACAATTTGGTTAAAAGCCAACTTTTCTTGAAAAAACAAAAAAAATACAAAAAGTATACAAAATGTTATCGTTTTTTTATCACTCGTACGTAATGTCAATTATATATTATATTAAAGGATCGTTTTATAATTTATTAAATTTTATTAATAACTATTTGTTATTTCAAATAACTTATTAAACCTGTGTATTAAACGGGATAATAACCTACTGTGTAATAATAACTAATTAATAAATGTAAGATTTAATTTAAAGTATAGATAATGAAGTACACAAAGTAGGGATAGTAAAACCTTACCTTTATAAAAGATATCGCATTGATTACTCAAAAAACAAGACCAAAAAATAAATAAACATGCTGTGACTTATAGTTAACTGGTTATTTTTCAACTGAAATAATTGTAGGCCAACATGGGACCTCATCAGAGAGCAATTACAACTCTCCTCATATGTTCATTTCTGTATCCAACCTTGATCCTTTCTGATCTGACTAATGGATGTATCAGAATCAAGTTAAACAAACTGAAGCCGAATCATGCAAATCGTGTTATGTCACTCACCGAGTCTAGTCATTCCTTGAGGGCACGTCGCGAAAACAATCCTAAAGTGCCACACGGGTCAGAGATCGTGTTGTTAAAGAACTTCAAGGACACCCAGTACTATGGTGAGATTGGCATTGGTACCCCACCTCAATGGTTCACTGTAATTTTTGACACTGGTAGCTCTAATCTTTGGGTGCCATCATCGAAATGCTTCTTCTCGGTGAGTTTATGTAAATCATGCATGTAAAGTTGTGATCTTTATGGTGCAAGAAATACTAATCGGTTGTATTCGTGTGTAGATGTCTTGCTACGTTCATTCAAAATACAGATCAAGAATGTCAGACACATACAAGAGCAACGGTTAGTGAAATACCATCGTTTGAGTAAACCCGATTAAGATCATAAATTTTTTATGCATTTACATAACTAGATGGCGTTGTTTTTATCTGAAACTAGTCAAATAAAGAATATTAGCTAAAAGGGAAACGAGTCAAACAGATTTACAAATAACACAAGCTGTTATTCAAGTACTGATCATTGTTATAATGGAATATGTAATTTATTAAAAACCATTAAAAAATGAACAAAATTTTGTTTTTGCAGGCAAACTGAACACGACCCGTTATAAAAAAAAATTGTTTCAACCAACCCACCATTTTTTCACCTATGTTTGACCCAGGTTCTTGTAACCTACAGGGCATTATGCTGCAATCTCATACGGTAGTGGATCAATATCTGGATTCGTTAGCAAAGACATTGTCAAAGTTGGTGATTTGGTTATTAAAGAGCAGGTAAAAATGAGCTTTTAGCGATTAATCATTTAATGTTTCACTCTATGATTTCATATCGTTAACCAGCGGAAGGAATTGATATATGATCAGGAGTTCATCGAGGCGACAGATGAGCCTGGAGTGGCATTCATGTCTGGAAAGTTCGATGGCATACTTGGACTTGGGTTTCAGGAGATCTCTGTAGGAAATGTTACCACAGTATGGTATGTTCATTCTCCCAAAGTCCCTACAACTAATACTATTATAGAAACTATATTTAAATTAGCACGTTAGCGAATATTAATACCATACATTAGGGACAATATGCTTAAGCAAGGTCTAGTTAAAGATCCATTGTTCTCAATTTGGTTAAACCACGATGCCAATGAAGAAAAAGGGGGTGAGATCGTTTTTGGAGGTGTTGATCCGGAGCATTACAAGGGTAATCATACTTTTGTTCCCATCACAAAAAAGGGTTATTGGCAGGTTGGTAAGTAGTTAATATCCCATTATGCTTCTTCTTAGGAAGTATTATACATTAATACAATTCAATATGATTAAACAATTATATGATTAATCTTTTGATGTTCTACTCAATTAATGATAGTTTGATATGGGAGATGTTCTTATCAATGCTAAATCAACTGGTATGTTTTCTTCTTGTTTGATGTCAAATTCTCATGTTAGATGTTGCATTTGACACAATACATTGGTATCTATACACAGGATATTGTCAAAATGGATGTGCCGCGATTGCAGACTCAGGAACTTCTTTGATAGCAGGCCCAACGGTATGATGATCTGAACTTCAGTATTACATATTCTAAATCTAGTAATCAGAATGAATGCTTTTAGTTATGCTTTCTTTGCATTTAGTCTGTGATCACTGAGATAAACAAGGCCATTGGAGTGGATAGCTTTGCGCGTCAGCTGCAACCCGACTCTGAAGAGGTACAGACCACGATACCAACTGTCATCTTCATGTTTTGTTATCAGTTTCATAGAAACTAACAAGTTTATAAAACTCAGCATTCTAATCCTTCTCCGAGGACAATGGGATTCTCGAATGTTAATTGTGCAAAGGTTGCCTCTATGCCCAATATATCATTTACAATTGGTGGCAAAGAATTCGTTCTTTCGCCAAGCGAGGTAGTCCTCCAACTTAATAATGTTATAACACGTAAAGCTCTATTGGTACATCAACTTTGGCATTTATGATAATGTTTGCAGTACATTCTTAAAGATGGCGATGGTGATCATGCTAGGTGTGTTAGCGGCTTCATGCCGCTCGATATTCCTCCTCCTCACGGTCCTATATGGTACGTATGTAGTATTTTGTTGTTTAAACACATGGTTTTACATGTAAGAGTGGTAATTTCAACCCATTCATTTGAAAACATGTTGGATTGGGTTGAATTTTAAACGGGTTAACTTTATAAACTTACATAAAATAAAGTGTGTCAAACTCATAATTCGCTAATCTATTATTTAAATGTTTTCAATTGATTAATTAAAATTAAAATAAGCTATATATCTTTCAAAAAATTTTAGGTTTATACTTATGTTATCAAAATAATCATTGATAAACCTTTTGATGGAAGAAAAGAAGCATCATCTTTTTAAAGTTTCATCCTACCTTGTTAACACAATCGATCAATGTATTCGGATTTATTCTCAACCTAACCAACCCATCCATTTTGGAATGTATGATGGAAGGAGTATCCATGGAGGCTGTGAAATACATTATTTTTAATCGCTCTCTTACTGTTTTCGTTATATCATATGAAGTAAGATTTGGGTGATGCTATAGGATCCTCGGAGATGTGTTTATTGGAAGTTACCACACAGTATTCGACTATGGCAATCTGAGAGTTGGATTCGCTAAGGCAACATAGAAGAGTCAATCTAGACATTTGTATTCAATTCGGTATGGTGTTACCATTGGTTCCTTATCGAGAATATGTTCGTATACATCAATCAATTGTGGTTATAGTCTTAAATGAATGATTTGCGGATGGGGCAACTCATAGTTTAATCACATATCTTGATTAGTTGATATAGTGAACTTATGTAATTGGCTTCAATAATTGATTGACGAAAGTTTTGGGGCTGGTTTAGTTTGCAGATTTCATTGCAAGTGGATGGAATTTAAGGGATTCCTTTGAAAAATACAAATGTTTTATTGGTTGATTTTTTGTTTTGTAAAAAGACAAAATGAACCCTAAAATTTAACACATAAATAGAATTTCATACACCATTGTATTAATAATGTTCCCAACCTCCCCCCCCCCCTCCCCCAACGCATCAAAATTATGAAACAACACAAATGCTGCAACAAGGTTATGGCAGACTAAGTTTCTGCAAATGGTATTAAATGAGAAGTCAAACATAGGTTATCTATTGATTAATCGTAATTTGCAATAACTAACACAAATGTAACAAGATAATCTATATGTTTATAATATATTCTTGATCAATTGGTAGCACTTCATGCGTCAAACATACTCTAAGATAGAATCTTTCTAAATGTAGTCCACTAATTATAGTCTCAATTTAGGTTATATTATCCTCATCTTCATCTCCACCTCCATCTTAGTTTCCAAGGTCTCTCGTTCCATCGTTTGTCAAGTGTCCGCCTTAGATGGATCTTCTAGTGTCTCTTCCTACAAACTTATGAAGAATACAAATGATCCTTTTTTGATGTCAATGGGATAGTATGAGTGGTCTCTTAAAATTTCTACCTTGCCTTTAAATGCCAAAACATGACATTTCTTATGCACAAATGTCTCATGTTATATAAATCTTTTGAGGTTGTGAGTTGTTGTCCATCTTGCCAATCATTTAATTTGTATCCTTGACCTCTATAAGGGCAAAAAACCCCTCTCTATTTGTGAATCACGTGTCTACCAAATAATAACCTAAAAATATTGTAGGTACCCACCTTCAATACGTAAATTTAGTTATATTTGAATTTACATACCCAACCTTGAAACTTTCAACCAATGTGTTCTACAAAGAGCATCTCAAGTAACTCTACCATTGTTTATGAACCATTCCTAATAACATAACACAAATACAAGTTGCATATCTTGAAAATGTTTATAACAATCTCTCCCTTTCTTATTCTATATTTAAGCTTTTCTTCATTAGCCACTACACTGTATGCATGTTCCATCTAAAGCTCTTTAAGTACTTATATAACCAAAACATAACAAAAAGAAAAGTATTATATGAAATACATATGGAAGGTTAGTCTAAATGGTGATTTTAGGTGGCCATTGTTATGTTTTTTAACAACCATAGAGAATAATTATCAAAAGATGCCTCAAAGAGTGATCTGAATCTAAAAACATATCATGTTCACGAAAAGGAAAAAAAATATTAAAAACTTTATATCAATATTCATAAACTAACCATATAAAATATTAATGGTAATATATACGAGATTTAGTGATTTATCATGACACCTTGATAATCTAACATGTGAATGCCTAAATACTAACAAGCATAGCTTGAATTAGGATTGGACTTACGGGAGCCATAACCTTTCTAAAAACAAAGCACGACCATACCTATAGCAAAGCACAATAATGCTTGTAGCAAGGCACGACCGCGCCTAGACGTGAAGCACAACCACGCTCAAATGAAGGCACATGACTGTGCCAATAGATGGCATGATCGTGCCTAAGTAGTGGCCCAAACATGCCTTAAACTATGTAAGGCCCCGTTCCCGGGACGATCACAGCTGGTCAATCATCACACATAAAACATATAATTTCATTAACTTAAATAAACCATTGCAACGAAAACATTTAAATATCCATTTCATTATAATCACTTTTGAAAATAATACATTGTTGACCGGTTACAAAACACTTGTTGCATTATATCGCAAAAACATTATGAAAACGGATGCCATCCAAAAAGAGCCAAGTAGCTATCCCCGTGCCATCCTCAGCAACCATTACCTACAAACTGGAAAATGCATAAAAGTCAGTGTTGCTGAGTGAGTTCTAGTTTTAGGTAAATAAGAAAATATAACTTTATCCTTCATATAATGACCACGCATACATATACATAGCATTTCTTGCATCATAATAAGCATGCTCATTATCTCTCATTCTTTCATTATCTTTCATTTTCATCATAAATGAGATTGCACAAAGCAAGAGCTCCCTGTTGATCTACAACGAATGCCGATCCCTATTGGTACACATCCTCATGGTAGCTAACCCCCGATAGTTGATCCACACTGCAAGGCACATAGTCCGCTCATGAATACAGATCAATCATCATACATCAGACTCACGTAAGTGAAGTCTATCATAGTGCTTGCAAGACTTTTCATCATCAAAAGGTCACGGGGGTAACATTCATTAAGTTTCACTTTTCATTATCTTAAATCTTTCACTTCGTTAAAATAATACTTTATGTTCATTATCATAATCACACCACGTAAAGTCACATCATAATATGTAGTAAGGAACATATCATACATAATCATCATCAATCACACATCATCATCACGCATAGGTATCAATCATACATCATCATTATAAACATCATGCATCAACACTCACATACATAAACATATGCACAACAAGCATAAGTCATCATAAAACATAACCGACCCTCCGCGGGGAAGCGGGGGTTCGGGGGCTGCAGCCCCTGACAGTGGGGTCCTAGGGGCAGCAGCCCCTAGTGGGGTCCAAGGGGCAACGCCCCTAGCTGGGGCCGTGCTACCAGGTCAGCTTTAAAAAAATTATTTTAACACTTTTGTATAGCACATTGCATCATAGAAAATTTGATCTTCCTGTTAAAACCTCTTAAAATCTTGGGCATTTAAAGCGTTTATTTAGTATGCATTTCCAGCCCCAAACTAGTTTAAAACCTTTAAAATAGGGGATCTAGAACTCACCTGGACTCGATTAGTAGCTTCTCAATCAAGCTTTCGAAACAAGGGTTGCACTACACAACCTGTAGATAAGTTAACACTCAAAGGAGTTAAATTTTGCCTAATTTCACTGCTATTTCGCAGCCAGACCAGCAGTTTCGCTGCTAGTTTCGCCAGCAGTTTCGCTGCTAGTTTCACTGGCATCATCGCTGGCAGTTTTGCTGGCATCTTCGCTGGCAGTTTCGCCGGCATCTTCGCTGCCAGTTTTGCCCAACTTTCATTGGATAACCATGTTTGCGAAACTACCTGCGAAACTATAGTTTCGCCCAACTATAGTTTCGTAGGAAGCTTTCATAGTTTTGCTGGACGAATACCTAATTTCGTCGGATGAACACCTAGTTTCGTAGAAAGGGCTGAAAATTACGAACCAACCCATTTTTGACCCAAAACTTCACTCTTTGACACCTTAAACCTTGGTTTGTCACCCAATAAGCTATATATAAGCTTCTTACATGTTTTCTTACACAAAAATGCCAGTTTTGGGCGAATCTTTGCCACTTTTAAAAACCCAAGCCCTAAAATCCGGGTTTACATCAAAAGGAACGATTAAATGATGTTTCTTACCTGGATTCTTGGTGTTTTCTTGTTTTTTGGATGCTCACGAACACCAATCTTCAATCCCGAGATCAACCGAGCCTTGAATCTTCAATTCTTTTTACCTTTTCTCTCTACGCTCTCTCTCTAGAACTAGAGTGTTGAGTTTCAAATGAGAGCTGCTCAAGCTGTCCATTTATATATATCAGGCGTTCTCAGGACCTTAAACTCATCATAACTCGAAGAGTTATCTCAGTCCATACTCCATTACCCGCTTATTTCCTTAAAAAGTCCGAACTAGGCCTATTATCATTAATTGGCTCGTTTTGACTTTATTCGGGGCGTTACAAGTCCACCCCCCTTATTTAGGTTTTGTTCTTGAAACTTGTTAGTCGCTGAATAGTTGAGGGCAATGCTGCCTCATCTTTTCCTCAACTTCCCAATTGGACTCTGATCCTTTCCTGTGCTTTCACTGTACTCACACAAGTGGAACCACTTTATTCCTTAGCCTCTTCTCCTTGCGATCAATGATCCCCACCGGTTGCTC
Organism: Flaveria trinervia; assembly: GCA_025506515.1. Lineage (NCBI taxonomy): Eukaryota > Viridiplantae > Streptophyta > Magnoliopsida > Asterales > Asteraceae > Flaveria > Flaveria trinervia. The sequence continues at coordinate 33,449,566 of CM046442.1, forward strand.
CACATAATTGAGCCGTTCATCCACTTCAATATCCTCTAGTGGCACCACCATATCCTCCTCGGCTAAGCACTTTCTCAAGTGAGATACATGGAATGTCAGATGAATTCCACTTAACTCACTGGCCAACTCCAACCTATAGGCTATCACTCCTACTCGAACAATGATTTGGAAAGGCCTTATGTATCTTGGGCTCAACTTGCCCCGCTTCCTAAACCGAATGATGCCCTTCCAAGGTGAGACTTTCAATATAACTCTGTCACCCACCTGGAACTCAATCGGTCTACGTCGTTTATCAACATATGACTTTTGCCTATCTTTAGCTGCCTTCATAAAGGCTTTGATCCTTTCCAGCTTCTCAGTCGTAGCCTCGACCACCTCGATGCTCCCTAACTCTTTATGGCCAATATCACCCCAGCAAGCAGGTGTTCTACATCTCCTACCGTATAGCATCTCATAAGAAGGCATGCCAATGCTGGCATGGTAACTATTGTTATATGAGAACTTGGCTAATAGTACGTGGTCATCCCAACTTCCTCCAAAATCAATAACACATGCCCGAAGCATATCTTCTAGTGTCTGAATGGTCCTTTTTGTCTGACCATCGGTCTGAGGATGATAAGCCATGCTGATATGTGACCTCATCCCCATAGCATCGTGGAACTTCTTCCAAAACTTAGATGTAAACTAGGTGTCGCGATCAGACACAATAGATAGTAGTACACCATGGCGGCTTACAATCTCCTTGATGAATAAATCCGCTAGTCTTTCAGAGAAATACGTCTCTCAGATCGTTAGGAAGTGAGCACTCTTTGTCAAACGATCGACTACCACCCAAATAGCATCATACCCCTTCAGGGTACGCGACAACTTTGTAATAAAGTCCATGGTGATATGCTCCCACTTCCACTCGGGCATGTCCAAGGGTTGGATCTTCCCGACCACCAATAACCTTTCTTCATGTCTTCATGTCTTGATACATCTTTCCTTCACGTACTCCATTACGTCACACTTCATACCCGACCACCAATAACCTTTCTTCATGTCTTGATACATCTTTGTGGCACAATGATAAATAGAGTATCGAGTCTTATGAGCTTCATCCATAATCTTTCCATGCAGATCCCCAAACGAGGAATCCACATTCGTCTGAATCGGGTTCTAAGACCGAGTGTGTTTTCACTCAATTTTGCGACTAGACCTCTCATTCTATCAGAGTTTAAGATGATCTTCATTCAACGCCTCATCTTGAAACTCTTTAACCTGTGTCATCATATCAGAGGTCATAATCAACTGATAAGCCTTCACTTGAATCGGCTCGGGTCTTTCCTTTCGGCTAAGGGTATCCGCCACCACGTTGGCCTTGCCCAAATGGTAATGGATCTCATAATCATAATCCTTTATGAGCTCTAACCATCTCCTCTGCCTCATGTTCAAGTCCTTCTGCTCAAAGAAGTACTTCAAGCTCTTATGGTTAGTGAATATGGTGCACTTTGTCCCATACAAGTAGTGTCTCCAAATTTTTAATGCAAAGACCATGGTTGCTAGCTCCAAGTCATGAGTAGCATAGTTAACCTCATGGACTTTCAACTATCGGGATGCGTAGGCTATAACCTTTCCCTTCGCTGCATCCAGACACATCCCAACCCCAAGTAAGAAGCATCTGAGTAAACCACCAAATCTTCATTTCCATCGGGTAGTGACAAGACAAGAGCTTGAGTCAACCTCGCCTTTAACCCTCAAGAGCCTTCTTCTTGATCTTGACCCCATACAAACTTCGCATCCTCACGGGTGAGCTTAGTCAATACATATCCTCATACATCCGTCCTTCTTATTCCCAGACAAGACTGGAGCACCTCAAGGAGAGTTACACGGCCAAATGAACCCCTTATCAAGCAACTCCTGTAATTGCTCCATCAATTCCTTCATCTCAGTTAGAGCCAACCGATACAACGCCTTAGCAACAGGTTGGGCACCCAGTATCAAGTCAATCTGGAACTTGATCTTGCGATCCGGTGTCACTTCTGGTAAGTCTTCTGGGAACACCTCTGGGAAGCCACACACAACCAGTACATCAGACAGTTGTTGTGTTGGCATATCCACATCCTTCACGTTGGCCAAGTAGGTACTACACCCATGCATCATGCACTTTCCCACCACCGCCATCGAAATCACCTCCGGGATAGTCGTACCTCGATTACCGTAAACTATCATTTGGACTCCCACCAGGCGCTGACAGCCTAATCACCTTCTTGCGACAAATAATGTTCGCCTCATAGTCCACCAACCAATCCATTCCCAGGACTACATCGAAACCGCCTAAGGTCATCACGGGCGGTCTAAAAGGAAACTTATGACCTTCTAATTCAATGTCATAGCCTTCTATCATCTCAAAAATCCTGGTAGACTTACCTATGGCAGTTTCTACATCGAAGGGCTCATCAACACTTCTACTCCTAATGGTCAACTTAGCATAAAAGGCAGCAGAAATAAAACATCTACTAGCACCGGAATCGAACAACACAAAAGCAAGAGTTTGGTTTTAATAGAAACGTACCTGACACGACATCAGGGTCCGTTCTAGCCTCTTCCTGCATCATCGTGAAGGCTCAACACTCGTATTCTGCCGTTCAGTTCCTGTTGTCTTCCTTGCCCTGGAACTCTCATCCCTCGGCTTCTTGTAGTCCCTACTTATGTGACCCTTTCCGCCAAGTTATAACACCTCTTCACCCCACACTCTCTTGCCAGATGACCAGGCTTCCACATGTGAAGTAGAAATTTGATCCCCACCTACACTCTCTAGTATGCCCTTTAACACACTTACCACACTTCCTTGTCTCTACACCGGACGAAGCTACACGCTGGTCATCCGTCCTGGAAACCTTTTTGTTTGGAGTGTAACCCCCACATTCAACCCGCTTTCTGTTGTAATTCTTGCCGTTGCTACCCTTCTTGTTCACTTCAATCACGGTCGTCTCCTTCACCGCCCTAATGACCTCAGTCACCATAAACGGTAGAAGCGTCTGCATGACCTGTTGAACTCCCTCGACAAAAGCCTCTTTCAATGTGGTCCTAAGACTAGCACTTTCATCACCTCCTTCGGGGTGATGGATCTCGAGCTCTTCGAGTGCCATTTCAGCAGCCCTTGCCATGCTTGTCGTGACACGCGGTCCAGCCACGTCCATCACAACCTTCACCTGACGAAACCTTCAAAGATCTACCACCGACCATCCTCTAACATGCTATAAGATTCAAACACTAACGCGGTCATTCAAACGAATAGCTCAGTTTATGTCAAGTATAGTAAGTCCCTAATTACAGTGGCCCGTTGTGATTAGCCATTTACTTTACTTGTAAGGCCCCGTTCTTGGGACGCTTACAGCTCGCCAATCATTGCTCACAAAACATACAATTACATTTAACTTTCATAAAAACACCACAACGGAACATTAAAATAACTTTTTCTTCATAATAACTACTTTTGCAAGTTAATACAATCATCCATTACACATTTTTATTTGTTCGCATTACAATGCAAAAACAATAACAAAAGAATGCCATCCAAAATGCCAAGTAGCTGCCCCGCGCCATCCTTAGCAATGCTCACCTGCCAACTAGAGAATGCATAAAAAGTCAGTGTTGCTGAGTGACTTATAGTTTTATAATAAAACATACTTTACGTTCTTTTAAATCATACTATACCATCATACATGATCACACATCGTACGTACACATAGATAAAATCATTATTATCCTCTTTACTATTCATCACTTTCTTTCATTATCTCAATATCTCTTTATCTCTTTCCAGATCAGTGTCATCAGCTATACCCCAAACGTATGCACAAAGCGGGCACTGGGCCGAAGATCATAAATGACTTCCATAACGCACATAGCCTGACACTAACACTAGGGCAAGCGAAAAAGATCCTATCTATATACTACACCCCAGACGTATGCACAAAGCGGATACGGAGCCGAAGATCATAAATAACTTCCATAATGCACATAGCCTGGCACCAGCACCGGGGTGAGTAATCACTATAAACCATGTACTATATCACTGGTCAGTCACAAAGACTGGACCCCTACGTGTATCCTTAAGGGTTAGCTAAACCACACACAGTTGAGCTTACAACATTTTAGAGTCGTGCACCTCCGTATATTTTGCTTCCAAGCCTTTCTATACTTTCTCTTTCATTAATGCATGCATTCTATCATTATGTTCCTCTTTGATTATCTTTCACTTTACGTCAGATAATAATTTATCATTTCTTTCACAACTATAACACGTAAAGCCATGGGAAAGATAAACATCATCATAATAAGGAACATCAACATGACAGTCAACATCATCATACAGGGCATCATGCAACATAACATACATCATACATACCATCATGCATAGGCATCAAACATACATTATAACATGCTCATGATAACATCTATGACCTCAAAGGTCAGCTTGCATGAACCCCCGGGAACATCCCAAGTCAAATCCTAAATCTCACTTTTCCCAGAAAGTCAAATTATTCTAAGTGTTCATCCGCATTTGCCTTTTGTTCATCCGCATTTGTTATAGTTCATCTGCTATATTCATCCGCATTTGTTTTACTTCATCCGCATTTGTTTTACTTCATCCGAATTTGTTCATCCTCGTTAACCTTACTCATCCACATTTGCCCATCCGCATTTCATTCAATACTCATCGGCATTGACTTTCATACTCATCCGTATTGACTTTTATACTCATCCGCATTGACTTTTATACTCATTCACATTGACTTTCATACTCATCCGCATTGACTTTCATTCCCATCCACATTAACTTTCATACTCATCCGCATTGACTTTCATACTCATCCACATTGACTTTCATACTCATCCGCATTGACTTTCATATCCATCCGCATTAACTTTCATACTCATCTGCATTGACTTTCATACTCATCCGCATTGACTTTCATACTCATCCGCATTGACTTTCGAACACTTGGGCAGAATTTAAAAACTTAAACATATGAGCCCTATACATCAGATCTCAGTTCCCAGCACCATCAATCATGTTTTAAGCTTAAATCTTACATATTAAGCCTTAGAAACACCATCATAACATCATCAAGCATGAACGTAGCCCACATCACGTCATAATCACAACATACACATATTCATACATACGGGTGAAAACCCAGTTTATAAAAACATAAGTTCATGCATTTCCAGCCCCAAAATCAGTTAAAAACCAGTAAAAGAGGGGTTCTAGAACTCACCTTAGTAGCTCTTTAGTATGGCTTCTCCCAAACTCATTTGCAATTGAGTTCAACCGCCTAGAAACCCACTAAAAACATATCCGAACACATACAAACACACATAAGCATAAACCCGAGGATAAAACCAGTTAAGAACACCATAAAACCATGAATTCTTACCTTGAATTCGAATTCTTTCTTGTTCTTCCTTCAAAACCGAGAGTTTCAGCTCCTTCTCTCTCTCTCTCTACCAAGATTCGATTGAAAAGGTGTGGTGTGACCATTTAGGCGGCCATACCACCTTTATCACCAACTTTTGAACTTTTTGTTATTTTTGTCACTTTTAACCCCTAGACTTGGGTTTTATTTCTTTTCCTTCTTTTTCTTCACTTTATTCTTTCTTTCTGTGTCTTTATAAATAACAGGGTGTTACAAGTCCACCCCCTTAGTTGGGTTTCGTCCCTGAAACCTGTTATTCCTCAAACAATCATGGGTAATGCTGTCTCATCTCTTTTTCAGTCTCCCACGTAGACTCGGATCCTTTCCTGCGCTTCCACTGTACACGCACAAGGGGAACCACTTTATTCCTCAGCCTCTTCTATTCTCGATCGATGATTACCACTGGCTGCTCCACATAATTGAGCCGTTCATCCACTTCGATATCCCCCAGTGGAACAATCATCTCTTCATCCGCTAACACTTCCTTAGATGAGATACATGGAATGTCAGGTGAATTCCACTTAACTCATCGGGTAATTCCAATCTATAGGCCACCTCTCCTACTCGAGCAACAATTCGGAAAGGCCCTATATAACTTGGGCTCAACTTGCCCCGCTTTTTGAAACGAATGATACCCTTCCAATGTGAGACTTTCAACATAACCCTGTCACCCACCTGGAACTCAATCGGTCTATGTCGTTTATCAGCATACGACTTCTGTCTATCTTTGGCTGCCTTCATGAAGGCTTTGATCTTTTCAAGCTTCTCAATCGTAGCCTCGATCACCTCAACACTTCCTAACTCTTTCTGACCAATATCAACCCAACAGACGGGTGTCCTACATCTCCTACCGTATAGCATCTCATAAGGGGGCATACCAATATTGGCATGATAGTTGTTTTTATATGAGAACTCAACTAACGGTAAGTGGTCATCCCAACTTCCTCCGAAATCAATGACGCATGCTCGGAGTATATCTTCCAGCGTCTGAATTGTCCATTACAACTGACCATCCGTTTCAGGATGATAAGCCGTGCTAATATGTACCTCGTCCCCATTGCATCGTGGAATTTCTTCCAAAATTTAGATGTAAACCAGGTGTCACGATCTGACATAATAGACACCAGCACACCATGATGAGCTACAATCTCCTTAATGAAAAGATCAGCTAACCTCTCGTATGAATATGTCTCACGAATCGATAGAAAGTGAGCACCCTTCATCAGACGATCAACTATCACCTTTATGGCATCATAACCTTTCGGGGTACGCGGCAGCTTTGTACTGAAATCCATGGTGATGTGCTTCCACTTCCATTTCGGTATATCCAAAGGTTGGATCTTCCCATACGACTTCTGATGTTCGGCCTTCACCTGTAGACAAGTAAGGCATTTACTCACATACTCCCCCACATCATGTTTCATAGCTGGCCACCAATAATCTTTCTTCATGTCTTGATACATCTTTGTGGCACCAGGATGAATAGAGTATCGAGTCTTATGAGCTTCATCCAAAATCCTCACCCGTAGATCCCCAAAATGAGGAATCCATATGCTCCCGAATCGAGTTCTAGCACCAAGCGTGTTCTCACCCAATTCCACAACCAGACCTCTCATTCTTTCAGAGTTAAGGTGATCTTCTTTCAATGCCTCCTCTTGAAACTCTTTAACTTGCTTCATCACATCAGAGGTCATGATCATCTGGTAAGCTTTTACCCGAATTGGCCCGAGCCTTTCTTTTCGACTAAGGGCATCCGCCACCACGTTGGCTTTGCCCAGATGGTAACGGATCTTGCAATCATAATCTTTTATAAGCTCCAACCATCTCCTCTGCCTCATGTTCAAATCTTTCTGCTCAAAGAAGTACTTCAAGCTCTTGTGGTCAGTGAATATGGTGCACTTCATCCCGTACAGATAGTGCCTCCAAATCTTTAACAAAGACCACGGCTGCTAGCTCCAAGTCATGAGTAGGATAATTGACCTCATGAACCTTCAACTGTCGGGATGCATAGGCTATAACCTTTCCCCTATGCATTAGCACACACCCCAAGCCCGAGTAGGAAGCATCAGAATAAACCCCCAGATCTCACTCCCATCGGATAATAACAGAATAGGAGCTTGAGTCAATCTCGCCTTCAATTCTTTGAACGCCTTCTCTTGAGCTTGACCCCATACAAACTTCACATCTTTCTAGGTCAACTTAGTTAGTTGAGAAGTGATCTTAGAAAATTCTTGGATGAATCTATGTAGTAGCCCGCCAAACCCGAGAAACTACGAATCTTGGATGGCGTATTTGGAGACTTCCATTGCATCACCGCCTCCACCTTTTCTGGTTCCACCATAATCCCCTCGGGATTAACCACATGGCCCGAGAATTGAACCTCGCACAACCAAAATGCGCACTTGGAGAACTTAGCCTACAACTTCTCCTTTCTCAACGTCTCCAAAACCTCCCGAATGTGGCCGGCATGCTCAATCTTGCTCTTCGAATAAATAAGAATATCATCAATGAACACAATCACTGATTTATCCAACATTGGCTGACACACTTGATTCATTAGATCCATAAAAGTAGCTGGCACGTTGGTCAAACCAAAAGACATGACAAGAAACTCATAATGACCATAACGCATGCGAAAAGCTGTTTTAGGGACATCCTGCTCTTTCACCTTGAGCTGATGGTAACCAGATCGAAGATCTATTCTTGGAAACCAACTGGCACCTTGAAGCTGATCAAACAAATAATCAATTCTTGGTAAGGGATATCGGTTCTTTATCATCAACTTATTCAGCTCACAGTAGTCAATACACATTCTCATACTACCATCTTTCTTCTTCACGAATAAGACCGAACACCCCAAGGAGAGATACTCGGTCTAATAAACCCCTTATCAAGCAGCTCTTGCAACTGCTCCATCAACTCTTTCATCTAAGTCGGAGCCAAACGATACGGTGCCTTGGCAACAGGTTGGGCACCCGGTATCAAGTCAATCTGGAACTCGATCTCTCGATCAGGTGGTACTCCTGGTAAGTCATCTGGGAACACGTTTGGAAAGTCACACACAACCAGGACATCAGACAGTTATGGTGTTGGTGTTTCCACATCTTTCACATAAGCCAAGTAGGCGCTACATCCATGCCTCATGCACTTTCCCGCCATCGCCATTGAGATTACTTTCGGAATCGTCGTGACCCGATCACCATAAACCGTTACCAAACTCCCATCAGGTGCTGTCAAACGAATCATCTTCTTGCGAAACACAATGTTTGCCTTGTAGTCCGCTAACCAATCCATCCCAAGAACCATATCAAAACCACCTACGGTCATCACGAACGGTCTAACCGGAAACTTCTGACCTTCCAATTCCACATCACATCCTTCTATCACTTCAAAAATCCTGGTAGACTTACCTGTGCAGTTTCTACATCAAAGAGCGCATCTATATTCTTACTACTAATAGGCAGTTTAACATAGAAAGCAGCAGAAATGAAACTTTTACTAGCACTAGAATCGAATAACACAGAGGCTAAAGTTTGGTTTACTAGAAACGTACCTGACACACCATCAGAGTCCATTCTAGCTTCCTCCTGCATCATTGTAAACACTTTGGCGCTCACCCTCGGTCCTTCACCTCCGGTCTTCTTCACCCCAGAACCCTCAGCCCTCGGCTTCTTGGAATCTCTGCTCATGTGGCCTTCCTCTCCACAAGAATAACACTTCCTCATGCCGCATTTCTTCGCCAAATGTTCGGTTCTTCCACAATGGAAACAGACATTGGTTCCCAATCTACATTACCCGTTGTGTTCTCGTCCACACTTGACACACCTTCTCGACCGTGCACCGGATGTGACCACATACCGGTCATCCACCCGTGCACCCTTGTTACTTGGAGTGGCCCCGCCATACGCAAACCGATTTCCGTTCCAATTCCGATCTCCACCATTCTTCTTACCACCTTCGGCCACCACCACCGTTCTTTCATCGTATAGTCTCCCTGCCAAATCAACCGCCGACCTAAACGTGCTTGGTCTGGCAGCGATCATGTGCCTATGGATATCCACCAGCAGACCCTGGATGTACCTCTTGATTTTTTGTGACAAGGGTGTCACTTGGTCCGGCACTAGGCATGCCATCTCATTGAACTTGGTGGTGTACTGCTGATGTGTCATCGTCCCCACCTCCAACTGCAAGAACTCTCTCTCAACTTTGTCCATTCCCTGTGAGGATAGAACTCCTGAATTACCAACTTCTTCAACTCCTACCATCTTATCCTCCCAATTGCCCGACTACCCACCAACACAGAGCCGAGTCCATAAAAGATTGAGCAGCAAACTTTACTTTCTGATCCTCCCGACACTCGTTAATATTCAAAACAGCTTCCATTTCTCTCACCCATCAGTGACCAGCAGCAGCAGTGCCGTAATCATCAAAAGTAGGGGGCTTGCACCTTTGAAACGCCCCATAGTTACAACCTCGTGCTACCTCCGACATAGGCTTTTCTTCTTCCTCCTCTTCTTCATCATCAGACATAACCATCACAATCTCATGTTGTCTCCTTTCGCCCGTAGGTCTACTTCTTTCCTTCCTCTCCCCTCTCGTACAACTTTAATCACTTCAATCACTACAGACGGTAAGATTGTCTGCATGACCTGATGCACCTCTTCAACCACAGCCTCTTTCACTGAGGCTCTTAAGTTTGCACTCTCATTACCACCCTCCGGATGAGGGGTTTCTGGTTCTTCATGAACCACCTTTTCGGCCCTAGGCCTTCCTCTCGTGACTCGTGGCTCAGCACCACGTCCTCCACCACGTTAAGCTTTAGATGATCTACCACCGGCCATCCTCACACACACGCTGAAAGATTCAAACACCAACACAGTCATTCAAGGGAATAGCTCAGTTTATGTCGAGTATAGTAAGTCCCTAATTACATTGGCCAGTTATGATTAGCCACTTACTTTACTCTTCATACCGTAAGTATTACCTAATTACAGTGGCCAGTTGTTTGCGCCTCTGTGTTGTGCGATGGTACTAACCTAAAGCTTAGCATCTCTTTGAAAGCTCTAGAATAGTTTCTTCTTGAATAATACCTATAGACCGCTCAAAAATATCCTAAGGAATGTTGATTACCATATAAGTGTGGGAACCACAAATGCTTGTTGAAATAATTAAACCTTAAATCTTCACTAATGTGTGTCAAAAATCTGTGTATGGATTTAAGAGGACAAGTATACTGATAATCATCGTGAGCTGCCACTCTTGAAAATCAAAATCACTGTGTGCATCTTGTAGCTCTAGTATGATTTCCTAAAAAGGCTTTGATAAAATGTCCCAAATGATTTGATAAACCTATATGATTCCATAATGAATCGCTCCAGTTATGATCAAAGTAACTAGACGCTATACTATCCAGGAAGAAAAATCCGGTAGATACTTATCTTAGGATTCTAACCTCACACAAAAATACAAAAATATGTTTTAGTTTTGTTTTATTTCTAGTTGTTTAATTTACTTAATTTTAGTTAATTTAGTAGGTAAATGTCAGAATACGCATTGGAAGTCAATCTGGGATTCACTCACTAAAAGGGTCACGTTTGAGGTGACCAATGGGGTTTTAAAGGTAAAAGGGTCATGTCTGAGGTGACAAACTGTTTTGTTATTAAAAAGATCACGTCTGAGGTGATCAACAGTTTTCCTAAATTAAAATGGTCATGTCTAAGATGATCAATGGTCAAAATGTCTTATCAATAAGTAAAAAGGCTAAGTGTATGAATGGTCATAAGGTCAAACTCATAAGTATGATTCATTCGCACGACTGGACCATGAGTATGTACCTGTTGTACGATTAGACCATACGTATGAGCCGAATCGCACAACTAAACCACACGTATGGACCAGACGTGCGATTGGACCATAAGCATGGGTCAATCCATATGATTGGATCATCAGAATGAACCAATCGCACGAATGGAGGTGACCGAATGAGACAGTCGCACGACTGAACCTAGTCGCATGACTGAAGGTGACCGACTGTGCCAGTCGGATGACTGAGCCTCAGTTGCACGACTCAAGAGTGCAAATAGGTTCAGTCGCACGACTGGAGGAAACACTAGTATAAATAGAGGGGGCGTCGGTTGTAGTCACTCATCATCCCCAAATCGCCCCCAAATCGCACGATTGTCCCGTTACGCTGCCAAAATCGTGTTTGACTATTATAGACTGATTGATGTTGCTTCTAACGATATTTCTTGATTATACAGGTAATGTGCGGCGTTATCCACTCAAAGACTCATCAAATCGTTCCCTAAATTGACGAATTTGAGCCCTATAAGAACCGAAACTTAGTACACAGAATAAACCTTTAAAACTAAGAAAATGACTAACTTAAAATGTGTTAGATGTTAATTGAATGATTGTGAGTCTAATGAGCCAAACCTTAACGTTTAACATCAAGTTTTGCTCAACATTTGAATTTGAATGGAAACACAGACTGTCATGCAAATGGACTTACTGATGAACTTCAATTGCATGACTAAGCTGGGCGAATGGCACAATTGCACGACTATACCATGCGATTGAGTTCAGTCGCACGATTGTGTGAACCGCATGGGAAAGTATACGACTAAGCCCAGTCGCTTGCTCAATCGCACGATTGAAGTTAATCGCACGACTCAAACTCAGTCGCCCTATCCATTCGCACAACATAACAGAAGGGTTCAAATCCACTAAATTCAAATGTCATTCAGTTACATACATTCTAATGTTTATCTATCTTGTGATACAGTAGTATGGTGAGTTGGTGGATAATGAGCACAAAGCACAACATATGTGCTCATCTTGACTTGACATCCCAAAACACGTCTGAGTTCGCGGGCATTATTTCATTCCTACGGAGATCGAGGATCTTCAGAGCTATCTCCACTCCATGCACCCCATACAGGTCGATACAACGGGCTTTCTGGAAAGCGCTGTTGTAGAAAGGTCCTCAAAGCCTCACTGGATTCGGAGCTCCATTTTTGGTCAGGATATTGACATTAGTGAGGAGGACCTTATGATAGTCTTAGAGCTGGGAGATGATGGCGATTTCCCTACCAGGCTGCACCCGTTGACAGCTCGTGGATGTTTTCTTCGGGCTAAGTACTCGGGGGACATCAACGTAGGTGTGCTCAACAAGAGCAACCTGTGCCCCCAATTTAAGTACTTAGCCCATGTGCTGCTGAGGTGTATAGCCTCGAGGAAGGGAGGTTTTGATGAGCTTTCTGATCAGATCCAGAATGCCTATGTGGCTCTGGTTCTAAATCATCCTTTCAGCTTTTCGAGGATGATCTTCACCTACTTGGTGGAGAACATAGAGGCCAAAGGCAAGGACGGCTTTGCATGTACCCTCGTTCATTCTGATGATCATCGACAAGAAGCTTCCTTCGCTACCTAAGGAGAGAGAGGATGCAGTGACACTAGAGGTGATGGATGATACCACCCTAGGAAGGATGAGGGTTTACCAGGGGAAGCAGGTGAAGCCCCTGATTAGGAGGTTATTTGGGCATTTGGCTCGAGAGGACTACGTGGCGCCAACGAAGAGGAAGTGGCGTCACGATGATAGTGACTCAGATAACGAGCCAATTATACTCCCGTCCGATGACCCTGATGATGATGACAGTGGTGATGGTGGAGATACTGGTCCTACCCAACCTAGGGCCACTACCACAGATGCTACATCTCCACCATCCACCCATGGAGGAGCTGATACAGTAGGATTCCATCAGGACTTTTGTCCTGATGAGGAGGAGGAGGATGACGAAGCCTTCAGTTCGGATGCTGGGCAGCAGGGTGGTTGCCACCGAGAGAGGGATTAGGGCAGTTGGTGGATGCCAAGGTGAGTCTGGGGAGGCTGCTGCTAATCCATCTTACACCTAGACAAGCCCAGTAGCCAAGGGGGAGCCACTGTGTCCAAGGGCTTGAGGAGAAAGAGGATGGCCTAACCCTATGGCAAGAAGGGGAAGAGGCCAAGGTTCACATTGACTACATCTACTCCCACTACCACTGCCACCACTACAGCTACCACCACCACATCCACATCTACCACAGCTACCACCACCACCACCACTACCACACCACCTATCACTACCACACTCCCATCCACCACCACTACAACCTACCCTTCACGACCCACTCATATACTACCACCCATCTTCACCACAAACACCACTACCACCACCAGCCACCAAGTTGTACCATCATCCCACCCGCCATTCACCAGAGGACCATCTCTACCCCTTATTGGGGTAGAGGAACAGCTGTCAGCACTTAACCGCATGGTGCTGAAGCTATTAGCTACTGATGAAGAGAAGGCTGCCTAACTATGTCAGCTTGTGGAGCTAAACGCTACCCAAGAACAACAGATCTCACAGCAAGCTCAACAAATTACCCAACTCTAGAAGCATAATGTCCAATCAGCAAAGAGAATAGAAGAGTGGAGGCTTCTAACAAGACCATCATGGTCAACTTAAATGGATCAAAAGATAAGCCCCTCAAGATCAGAGAAGGAGATGATGATGATAATGATGAAGAGGATGATGATAGTGATGATGATGAGGCCAGTGAAGATGAAGGGACAAGGGGAAGGTAGAATGATGATGATGATGAAGAAGGAGATGCAGCTGCATCCGCCTCAGCTCAGGGTCAAGAAAGACGTACAAAGAGAAATCAAGACCAAGGAACATCATCTTCTGCCCCATCTGCTGAGAAGCCAGCCATACAAGACAAAAATCAATCATCTCAGCAAGATGAGTATGATGTTACTCCCCTTCAGCAAATCAAGTCTCAACTTACAATGATTCTTGATTTGCATGGGATAGTCAGAAGGTCTATAAGCTATACTTCAGAAATCAAGCTATACTCCTTACTGATGAACAACTTGCTGAGATGTTTCAGCTCAACCCGGATGAGATTGTCAAGGAAGCTCCTACTTTTGAAGTTACAAATGATGATGAGGTCAATGACATAGATGAAATCAAGATCGAGGACGTCAATGCTGACCATTATCCAGAGTATGCTAACAGAGAGGGAAATGTAGTCCCCAATTTGGGTGATACTCTCGTCAGTGATACATTTGACAAGCTGGATCAGATGGAGAAAGAGTCCAAGAAGAATAAGGGTCAAGTCCAAGCCTCAGACGCCGATGTGGACATCAAAAAGGCTGAATGGGCGGCCTGTTTTGCTGAGATTCGAGCCATGCGCACTGCACAAAAGCCCAATGTCTACACCAAGTTGTACAAAGTCAAGAAACACTTAAAGGTGTCAGGCAAGATCATCGCATGGGCTTATTTTGAGGATCTGAATGTATATGTAGTGAAGAGATAAAAGCGCATAGAGTACTTTAGATTTCCACATGATCTAAAGACTCTCCCTATGTAAGGCCCCGTTCCCGGGCACCTCACAGCTGGTGGTTCATCGCAATTAAAACATTAGAAAACATATATAAATTTTGCAGCAGAATTTAAAACTTTCATTTATAACTAAAACATGTCATTTACAACATTAGTTTTCATCTTGAAATGTATGACATGTCAAAATACGAATGCCAGCCTCAAAATGCTCCCAATAGCTTATGCATCCATGCCTGCAACTCCTCAGCATCAACAAATACCTACCAACAATCATGCATACAAAAGTCAGCGATGCTGAGTGAGTTCTAGTTTTATAATAAAACATACTTTTCTGAGTTAAAAACCGTTCTTTACTTTACATACTACACTATACAACCGTTCGTGATCATGCATCATACGTACATATAGATAATATCATTATTATCTTCGCCATTACGTTCATTAACTTTGTTTATTCAACGTATTACATTATCGTTCACTTCTCTCTCTAGATCCGGTCAGACTTTACCCTCTTCGTGGCACTCAGCCACGATTACTGAGGTCGAATGACAAGGATCCTGTTCAGTACTTTATTACGATAATTCATTTACGTTCTTCATACATTCGTTCTTTCACACATGATCTTTCGTCCATTACTCTTTATTACTTGAATCTTGTCTCTTATAATTCATTTACGTTCTTCATACATTCGTTCTTTCATACATGATCTTTCGTCCATTACTCTTTATTACTCGAATCTTGTCTCTTGCAATATCCTCGACTCATGCTCGAAAGCTGATGTTGTGCTGGGGCCTGCTCACAAACCCCAACTCATGTCCGAAGACTGACACAACACCGGGATACGCGACAAAGATCCCATAGGAGTCAATCACAAGGATTGAACTCCATCCGAATCTGTTGCAACACATAGTTGCTCATCTCATTGTCTCGTCTCACGGACAAAGACCTCTGTCGAGTCTGTTGCAACACAGAGTCCCTCATCTCATAACTATGCTTGGCCGTATGCCACACCCCCGAAGTTATATATAACTCGGGTACCAACACCCTCACCGTCGTGGGTAACACCCCCATAGAAATGGGTAACAACACCCCCACCGTCGTGGGTAACACCCCCATAGAAATGGGTTACAACACCCCCATAGAAATGGGTTACAACACCCCCATCATCGTGGGTAACACCTCTGAAGGTCAGTCACAAAGACTGGAACCCTTGCGTGCACACTTTAGGATTTGCTGAACCTTACGCGGTAGAGCTTTAGGCATTTAGAGCTGTGCACCTCTGTACATATTGCTTTCAAGCCTCTTTGTACTTTCTCCTTTATTCATTAATACATGCATGCATCATTACGTTCCTCTTTTCATTATCTTCCACTTTACGTTACATAATACTTTCATTACATTTATTAACGTTAACACAAAGCCAAGGGAAGACATAAGTACATAATAAGGAACACACATAAACATAAACATGCACCATCACCAATACAAGCACATCATAAATGCATAACACACATCAAACAAGCCATCATATCATAACCAGGCCTATCTTCCCATTTTACACCTTGAAATCCACTTAGAAAACCTCAAGTCCAAAGTGGACGCATGGGACCTTCCAGGCGCATGACCATAAAATTCTAAGTATAAATTAACCTGAGCGCATGGGTACTATTTGGGCATTTCTGCCCTGTTTAGGCGCATCAACACTTAACTATAACACTTTGGGAGCATGGCATAACTCAGGCGCATGGCATGACTTAGGCACATCGCATAACTTAGGCGCATGGCATTACTTAGGCGCATGGGCCATATGCTGGGCGCATGGCCAGCAAATTGGACGTATGGCCAACTGTTGGGCGCATGGGCCTTCTGCTTTGGGTGCATGGGCCATTTTCTTTAGGCGCATGGGCCATCTGCTGGGCGCATGGCCAACACTTAGTGTTTGGTCTCTCATTCCAGACGCATGGACACTATTTAGGCACATGAACCACTGTTCATGTTCATCGAAACATTCTGAAATCCTTTCCCAGGCTACCATTTTCACCCGATAATCATTCTAAGCATACCCAAACATAGATATAACATACTAAGGCCATCTAAGCATGCTAAACATCATCTCCAACCCATAACCATCACTATAACATGCATACATACATACAACATACGAACATAAAGCCGTAAACCCACGGTTTCTTTAAAAGGTTTTACCTCGTATGCATAATAGCCCTAAATTAGTTGAAAATCAGTAAAAGAGGGGTTCTAGAAACTCACCTTGAGCAGCTCTTGAGCTACACTCTTCCAGTTCGAGACCCACTTTGATTCAGCTCGTCAAATCCCGAAAACAAACTCTAAACAACCGGAACTTCGGTCAAGAACTCGAAACCCAACTGAAACCAAGCTCATAGAAGAGAAGACTTACCTTTTTCAGCTTCTTCTTGCTCTTTCTCTCTCTAGACCGAGCTCTCTATCTCTTCTTCTTTTTAGCCGTGAAGAAGATGATAAAGAAGGAAGAATGGGCAACCATGCCCTTTAATATCTTAAAATATAAAAAGTGTACTTTGTACACTTTTTCCCTTCCATTGTGCACAATTTCCATTCCTTCCACTTACTTTTCTTTTCCTTTTGTTTGAATAAAATTTCGGGGTGTTACAAGTCCACCCCCCTTAAATAGGTTTCGTCCCCGAAACCTGTCGCTTCTCGAACAGTTATGGTAACACTGCCTCACCTCTTCTTTGAGCTTGCATTTAAACTCATGTCCCTTAGGCTTCACTGAACCCGCACAAGGGAACCATCATCCTCCTTAGCCTATTCTCTTCCTCTTATTAGTAATGGTCACCAGTTGCTCCTCGTGCTTGGTTACTCTATCCATCTCAGTATTATCTAGTAGCATGATCGTATCCTCATTGGTTGAGCTCTTTCTTAGACGAGATGCATGGAACATCAGATGAATTCCACTCAACTCATCAGGTAGCTCCATTCGATGCGTTACTTCTCCTACCTGAGCAACAACTGAGAATGACCCTCCGCACTTTAATATTAGCTTTACTCGACTCCAAACCAAGCAATCTGCTTTCCTGGTCGAAGCCTTCCTCATACTTCACTGTCGTAGGTCGTCACCGATCTCTAGTTGTGCACGGTTGATCAATCCATCTTCTTGCAACACTTGGGGTTTGAGTCATAGACTACTGATCAACTCACCCAAAGATGTTTGTCTACCTATCCATGTCTGTCTTGAACAGCCTAGCAGGAACAAGCGCTCTTTTTCAATACTGTCACGCAATCCTTTAGGGTATTAGGTAACTTGGTAGACTTACCAATAGCAATTCTTACATCGAAGGGCTCATCGATCTCCCTACCCCTAACGTGCAACATCACAGAAAATAGCGACAACAAAACTACTACTAGCGTCACAATTAAAGCATAGATGCATAAATCTAAACTTGCAAGAACGTACCTGACGTTACCTCGGAGTCGGACCTAGCCTTCTCCCGGTCATAGCGAAGCTCTAGCCCTCATCCTCTGTTCTCCTTCCTCGTACCGGAGCTTCCTCCGATTTTCTTCGTTCCCGAACCTTCCGCTCTCGGCTGCTTGCAACCTCTACTCATGTGACCTTCCTCACCACAGGAATAATACCTCCCCATACCGCAGTTCTTCGCCACATGTCCGGTCCTTCCACAACGGAAACAGACATTGCCCCCCAGTCTGCATTCCCCGGGGTGCCTGTGTCCACACTTGTCACACCTTTTTGACCCCGCACCAGTTATGATCACACGCTGATCATCCACTCGTGCACCTTTGTCACTTGGAGTGGTTCCGCCATGTTCCAATCACTTCCCATTCCATCCTTGATCACCATCTCCTTTCTTGCTACTTTCAGTCGCCATCACAGATATTTCATCATACAATCTCCCCGCCAAATCGACCGCCGACCTAAACGTGCTTGGTCGGGCAGCGATCATGTGCTTACGGATGTCCGCCGGCAAGCCCTGAATGTACCTCTTGATCTTTCGTGAAAGAGGTGTCACCTGGTCCAGCACCAGACGTGCCATCTCATTGAATTTAGTGGTATATTGTTGATGTGTTAGGGTTCTCGCCTCCAGCTGCAAGAACTCTCTTTCAACTTTATCCATCTCACGGTGAGGACATAATTCCTCAATTACCAGCCTTTTCAACTCTGCCCATCTCATCCTTCCAATAGTCCTGCTACCCTCGGCTTGGACTATATTGTCCCACCAACACAGAGCCGAGTCCACGAAAGAATGGGTAGCAAACTTCACCTTCTGATCCTCCCGACACTCGCAGATATTCAATACCGCTTCCATCTCCCTCACCCATCGGTGAGCAGCAACAACAGTGTTGTTTCCATCAAAAGTTGGGGGCTTGCATCGTTGAAATTCCCCATAGTTACAACCTCGTGCCGCCTCCGGTGCAGGCTCTTCCTCTTCGTCCTCTTCGTTATCGAAGAAAACCGTTTCAGTCTCGGGTCGTCTCCTTTCGCCCAAAGATCTACCCCTTTCCTGTCTCTCCCCATCTTTAACAGTCTTCATAACTTCGGTCACCACAGACGGTAGGATCTTCTACATGACCTGATGCACTTCCTCCGTGGTTGCGTCTCTCATCGAGGCTCTCTGATGAGGGGTCTCGGGTTCCTCATGGGCTGCTCCTTCAGCCCTAGACCTTCCTCTTGTGACCCGTGGTTCAGCACCACGTCCACCACCACCTCCATCTTGTGAAGCTTTCGAAGATCTGCCGCCAATCATCTTCTAGCACACTATAAGATTCAAACACTAAAGCGGTCATTCAAGGTAATAACTTAGTTTATGTCAAGTATAGTAAGTCCGTAATTACAGTGGCCAGTTGTGATTAGCCACTTACTTTACTCTTCATACCCCAAGCATTTCCTATCCTGACTATATCAGTATCTAAATCTACACATTAGCACACAAGCCACATACATGCGCACATAATACCGGTTAACATAACTTACATAAAACGTTTACATAAAACCTTTACCTGCAGGAACGTAGCTACTAGGACTGGCATCCCTTTTCCTTTTAGTCCCATTCTCAGTTTAAGATTAGGCTTTTCAAATTATTTACCCAATTCACTTAAACTTTGACTCTGATACCAACTTGTAAGTCCCCGTTCCTGGGCACCTCACAGCTGGTGGTTCATCACACTTAAAACATTAGAAAACATATATAAATTTTGCAGCGAAATTTAAAACTTTCATTTATAACTAAAACATTTCATTTACAACATTAGTTTTCATCTCAAAATACATGACATGTCAAAATACGGACGCCAACCTCAAAATGCTCCCAATAGCTTATGCATCCATGCCTGCAACTCCTCAGCATCAACAAGTACCTACCAACTATCATGCATACAAAAGTCAGCGACGCTGAGTGAGTTCTAGTTTTATAATAAAACATACTTTTCTGAGTTAAAAACCGTTCTTTACTTTACATACTATACTATACAACCGTTCGTGATCATGCATCATACGTAGATACAGATAATATCATTATTATCTTCGCCATTACGTTCATTAACTTTGTTTATTCAACGTATTACATTATCGTTCACTTCTCTTTCTAGATCCGGTCAGACTATACCCTCTTCGTGGCACTCAGCCATGATTACTGTGGTTGAATGACAAGGATCCTATTCAGTACTTTATTACGATAATTCATTTACGTTCTTCATACATTCGTTCTTTCACACATGATCTTTCGTCCATTACTCTTTATTACTCGAATCTTGTCTCTTGAAATATCCCCGACTCATGCTCGAAAGCTGATGTTGTGTCGGGGCCTGCTCACAAACCCCCGACTCATGTTTGAAGACTGACAGAACATTGGGATATGCGACAAAGATCCCATACGAGTCAATCACAAGGATTGAACTCCATCCGAGTCTGTTGCAACACATAGTCGCTCATCTCACTGTCTCGTCTCACGGACAAAGACCTCTGTCGAGTCTGTTGCAACACAGAGTTGCTCACCTTATAACTATGCTTGGCCTTATGCCACACCCCCGAAGTTATATATAACTTGGGTAATAACACCCCACCATCGTGGGTAACACCCCCATAGAAATGGGTAACAACGCCCCCACCATCGTGGGTAACACCCCCATAGAAATGGGTAACAACACCCCCACCGTCGTGGGTAACACCCCCATAGAAATGGGTAACAACACCCCCATCGTCATGGGTAACACCTCTAAAGGTCAGTCACAAAGACTGGAACCCTTGGGTGCACACTTTAGGATTTGCTAAACGTCACGCGGTAGAGCTTTAGGCATTTAGAGCCGTGCACCTCTGTACATATTGCTTTCAAGCCTCTTTGTACATTCTCCTTTATTCATTAATACATGCATGCCTTCATTACATTCCTCTTTTCATTATCTTCAACTTTACGTTACATAATACTTTCATTACATTTATTAACGTTAACACAAAGCCAAGGGAAGACATACATATATAATAAGGAACACATATAAACATAAACATACACCATCACTAATACAGGCACATCATAAATGCATAACACACATCAAACAAGCCATCATATCATAACCAGGCCTATCTTCCCATTTTACCCCTTGAAATCCACTTAGAAAACCTCAAGTCCAAATTGGACGCATGGGACCTTCTAGGCGCATGAGCATAAAATTCTAAGTATAAATTAACCTGGGCGCATGGGGTACTATTTGGGCATTTCTGCCCTGTTTAGGCGCATCAACACTTAACTATAACACTTTGGGCGCATGGCATAACTCAGGCGCATGGCATGACTCAGGCGCATGGCATGACTTAGGCGTATGGCATAACTTAGGCGCATGGCATAACTTAGGCACATAGCATAACTTAGGTGCATGGGCCATATGCTGGGCGCATGGGCCATATGCTGGGCGCATGGCCAACAAATTGGACGTATGGCCAACTGCTGGGCACATGGGCCTTCTGCTTTGGGTGCATGGGCCATCTGCTTTGGGGGCATGGGCCATCTGCTGGGCGCATGGCCAACACTTAGGGTCTAGTCTCTCATGCCGGACACATGGACACTATTTAGGCGCATGAACCACTGTTCATGTTCATCGAAACATTCTGAAATCCTTTCCCAGGCTACCATTTTCACCCGATAATCATTCTAAGCATACCCAAACATAGATCTAACATACTAAGGCCATCTAAGCATGCTAAACATCATCTCTAACCCATAACCATCACTATAACATGCATACATACATACAACATACGAACATAAAGTCGTAAACCCATGGTTTACTTAAAAGATTTTACCTTGTATGCATAATAGCCCTAAATCAGTTGAAAATCAGTAAAAGAGGAGTTCTAGAAACTCACCTTGAGCAGCTCTTGAGCCACGGGACTTCACTCCACACTTCATGTGGTGGTACTACGATTGGAGAACAGGTGAAGCGGTCATAGTCTTACAAAAGGAGAGCCAAATGGATACTATCCGGGTATTTGACCCTATGTGGCTGACTAACTTATCTGCTAATGATGTTTATACTTTATACAAGTGGCCACTATTCTATGATTTGCAAGACATTGTACAAGCCCTCCAGTTTTAGAATGTTATAAGGATCTATTTTGCATTTGAGATACATGCCAGAGCTATAAGAGAGGAAAAGTACAAGAAGTTTGAAGAGCTGATAAAGAATGTTAGACAATGATGTAAACTAGGTCCAAGGGGGAGTTTTTAGACACATGTGTACCTAGTTTAGAAGGTTAATGTAAAATGTCTTTCATATCTTACATATATGTAATTAAATGGGTGTGAATGAAATGCAATGTGTGGTTGATGCATATAATGTTTAATATTTCATTGTTTATTGTGTGATAACGCATATTGAACTAACTATATAGGTTTGAGGTTATTGTACATAGTTCTTAGTCAATAATGATTGAGAAACATGTTCAAACTTAATCGTGTGAAGTTCTCATGCGAATGGGCCATGCTAATGGACCATATGCATGAATACTTCATGCTAATGGACCAGTCGCACGACTGAACCAGGAGATTGGATCAGTCGCACGATTGAGACATAAGATTGACTCGTTCGCACGACTGAACTTCAGTCGTGCAGATGGATCAACCGCATGCTTCAGTCGCACGACTGAACCATGCTAATGGTTCAGTCGTACGAATGACAAACCCTAACCTATAAATACCACCTAATTCGTGGAAAAACGTAACAATTCGAATACCTACGCACATAATCGTACCCTAGCCGTCTAGAGACTTAAGAAAACCTGTTCCAAGTTCATAGATCACAATTGATCATGTTCTAATCATTCATAACGTTTCATTAATTGTTAGATTGATCTGAACTGTGTTCTCCCTGATTTGATTGCCAATAAAATAGGATTCTGCACTATTTCAGTTGGTATACGCGCAGAATCAGTTAGTACTCCGTACGTACACGGTCCTAACAATACGTACATTTTCAAATTGATAAATCTTGTGTTATGCTTTACATATGTTGCATTTAAACCTAATAGGTGTGGAGCCTTGGTTGCGTAATGCATAAGACCTTAAAGATAGTTAGCCTTGGCAATAAAGAACATAAAATCGGGATATGCACAAATGATTTAATATGTGTAGATAGATATGAGCTCATGCATAATCAAAATAAAGTTTAAGACAAATGTTTTTTATGTCTTCTAGCTCACCAATATTTTTGACAGACATATGTTTTGTTTTGATAATGTATCTTAGTGATGGTTAAGAAAGGAAATGAAGAATATATAGTTAAGAAGTAAGCTTCACGAATTATGTTAAGTTTTCATTGCAATAATGGTATCAATTATTCCTAGCACCCCTCTCCCAAGGTGGGGTGCTATAATTGGTATTAAAGCTGAGGTTTTAGTGAATCAGGCATTCGATCTTGTATACCTAGACTTTAACTTGTAAGCTTAAATAATAAGAATTTAGTTAAGTGCTTACCATATGAATATTTGATAACTACTAAGATGTCGGGTATGTAAAGGACACATGCGAAGATGTTACGAAATAAGTACCTTTAATGCATAGGCTTTTACTAAAATACCATAAGGAAAAGGATGACCAAAACTCTATCATTATTATTTGACTACATTAGTTGTCTTAAAAATACTTAAGTGTGAATAATAAAACAAAAGTATAGTTATTTGGATCTCGATAGTTAAATAATGACGACACTTAATAGACAACTTGATGAGAATCTGATCATAGTTCATAATTGTTAAGTTTGTAATACTAGGCTAAGTATAAATGTAAGTGGTGCCTTAAAACTTATTACATGATTGTATAAATATGCAAAAAGTGATGACTAAACTAAAAGCATATATTGAGATATATGATGTGGTCGTGCACTTGAGTTTTCGCCAACATGGTGGCGAAAGAAAGAACATACAAAATTTATGATGTGGTTAAACCATGATGGCAAAATTTAAAGGCAGAAGGTGCAATATATGATGTGGTCGTATCCTTCAACCATAGTAACCAAACTTAGAGCATATGAGTGTACATTTTGATACCTCATAGAAGAAAAGTAACCTTTGTCCTAATTAAAGTATTTATATATATTGTGTTTAGAACAAAAATAAATGATCTGTTAACACCAAAAGGAGGGTAAAACTAAACTCCAACTCAAAATGCCAATACTTAGTAAGCAGAAAAGTAAATAGTGTATATCAAGTTAATGTAGAAATTTTCCCTTAAGGTAGTCAAGATTTTAGAGGCCACTCAACCAAAGACTAATCTAAAAAAAGCAAAAACAAATTAGAGTAAGGAATCTTGTCATATAGAACTAAGATTATAGACAAAGTAAGTAGAAAAAAGAAAAGAATATATATGGATTGTGCTTACAAATCCTTCATAACCTACAGACTTCCAACCTTTGATATTAAGAAGGAATCTATGAGGACATACATGCTTAAGCAAAATGAAGTGTGACTTAGATAATCATGGTTGATAATGTATGCAAATAGTATATATATTTTGATAAAGGTTTTTACACAAATTTATTTTTAATTGGTTGTTATTATTATACTAACTACACATGCAAAAGGCAGTTTACCAGTCATGTGATAATATAGTATTGGGAAGGACCAAGTATCAACCGATAGACCATCAAGCCTACTCAATAACTTCATAATTAACTATCAAATTGAGTTTTGTTTGGAGAACATGATAAGTTGCATTGATGTAACAAAATTTTCTAGTTTTTGAAACAATCATTAAACATAAAATTAAAAGTAAAATTGAGACTTATGGGTTTTAAAATAAGGAATTACGTCTGTCATTCTAATTGGATTACACTTATATAATTGTGATAAATGTTGTGATGTGATTATTGTTGATACATATGTACCTAGATCCTGATATGAATGTAATATGTCTTGTTTGTCTTACGCTTATGTAATGGTTGGGATATTAATGAAATAAGAATGTTTGTTTGAGATTTATAATGTTTAATATTTCATTAATGAGTTGATATTGAATTGGTTATATAGGTCTGTGATTGTTTGAATTGATACACATAATGTTATACTAATGAATACATTCAAACTTATCAAAATGAAGTTCTCATGCGAATGGCTCATGCGAATGGACCATACGCAAGAACAACTTCAGGCGTATGACTCAGTCGCACGACTGAACCAGAAGACTGGATCAGTCGTATGATTGTAACATGAGATTGGCTCAGTCGCACGACTGAAGACGCAGTCATGCGAATGGATCAATCGCACGACTGAACATTATTAATGGTTCAGTCGCCCGAATGAGCAACCCTAACCTATAAATACCACCTAATTCATGGAAAAACAAAAGCATTCATTCCTATTCGACTCCAGACGTACCCTAGCCATCCAGAAGCCTCCAAGTTCGTACTCCAAGTTCATAGAACGCTACAGATCGATTCCTAATCGATTCTTAACGTTAGATTCAATACCTCATTGTTTCTACATGCGTTCTCACTGATTGGATCCTCAATCAAATAGGATTCCGCACTATTTGGTTTGGTTTACACGTTAATTAGTTTGTATTTCGTTTAAATAAAAGATCCTAACAAGTGGTATCAGAGCTTTGGCTCTTGATTACGTGTGATTCAATCAATTTTGATACAAAGGTTGTGTTTTTCACTAAAAAAACGCAATCTTTTTATGTCAAAAGTTGTCTTGGATGTCCCCTGCTCATCAAGTTTTAGTTTATACGGAATAAGGCGATTAGGGTTGGTGAAAAATTCGGGTTTTTATGGCCAAAACACGTTAAACCTAGAAATTTTCGAAAAACAGCAGCTTCAGTCGCACGATTGACCCAATCGCATGACTGGACTTCATTCGCATCCCGAGACGTACGATTGGACTCAGTCGCATCTTCATTTGTACGACTAAGCCTACCGGTCGCATTGTTTATACGCATCAATTTCACTCGCACGACTGGACCAATCGCTTAGTTCAGCCGCACGATTGAACTAGTCGCATAGTTTCATTCGCACGGGTAGCCCATTCGCATCGCTCCATTCGCACCAGTTAATAGATTGTTTAAGAGACTTAAAGTTAATCGAGATGGAGGATCAGTTGTTAGTGTTTACAGCTGGGAAGGACTCACGGATTCAGAACTTACTGCTACTGGAGAGTGAGGTGGGGAATCATAATAAACCCCTAAAGTTTATAACATTAGATGAGTTTCCCCACTGGAAACAACGTTTTGAGATTTACCTCAATGGAGTGGATCCAAATATGTGGGAAGCTATTGAGACGGGATACAGTATGCCGGTGGGAGCCAATGGGGTGAAACTTACTTTAGGAGGAATGACTGATGCACAGAAAGTTAAATATAATCCTGAAAAGAGAGTATATGCATTGCTAACACAGTCTATCCCTAAGGATATTTTTCACCAATTCTCAGAGAATAAGCAAGCCAAGAAGTTATGGGATGAGCTGGAAAAGATATGACGGGAATGCTTCGTTGAAGGCCATTAAAGCTAAGGAGTTGAAGAAAGAATTTGACAACTTTTCATCGATGGGAAATGAGAGTTTAGACAATGTCATTGATAGATTCTACCATTTGATAAGCGAGCTGCACACGCATGGTGTCACAACTACCATGGAAGATAAAGTGTCAAATTTTGCAGACGGGTTGCCAGAAAGTTGGGCTTCTTTTGTTTCAAATCTGAGACAGAATGGATTGCTATCAAGGTTGGACATCAATGATTTCATACTAAAGCTACGAGAAGAAGCACTAAGGATGAAGTATCGAGCTCAGAAGTCTTCGTACACTCAGAATCCAGCTTTGTATAATGCCACTCCTCAAGTTAAGACGTCTGGAGCACCTCTTCAGACTGCCTTTGTGTCAAGCTCATCTGGTCCTTCACAAGTCTCTCCTTCAGGATCAGAAACGTCAGGGTCTTCTAGCACCCAATATATTGGATCTGAAGCAAATGCTACACGACTGAAGACTGAGAATCTTGGAAACATGACAGTAGAAGTAGCTCAAGAGCACATGGATCTCTTGGCAGCAGTGGTCCATTCCTATGATGGACTTGTTGCTGGGAAAATTGGAAACTGCCATCTGGCAGATGAGAACTACAAGCAGGTTGATGAGACTGAACTGGAGAGGATGGATATTATGTGGGCCTTAGCAAGTGCTATCCGGAGGGCAAAGAAGTTCGTGAAGAAGACCGGACAAAACTTGGTTGCTACTAAGGACACTACTTTTGGCTTGACAAGAGCAAGGTGACATGTTTCAATTGTGGAGAAAATGGGCACTTCAAAAGAGAATGTGTGAAGCCAAAGAAGACTGGAAACGGGAATCCATTATTGTCTTTCACTCGTCAAGACAAGCAAGCTAGCAGTTCTACTTCATCAAGCAAGGATCCAAAAGCCTTGACCGCCCATGATGATGAAGGACAGGACTGGAGCTTTAGGTTTGTCTCTCCGGGAGAATCCAATATTGCGAGCGTGGATGACTTAGATGATGATTCCGCGAGTGAAAGAGATATAGCAGTTGAGATAGCGATGTCAAACAGTGAAGAGACTGCAACAGAGGTCAGCTACAAGCCTGAAGAAGGACGTCTACAACAAAGACAGAATCACCAGAACCAGATACATCTGATGCTGCATTGATGACTAATTCATCAGAACCTCCTCAGGTAAGTACTACTGACCAACTTTTCAAAAATCATGCTTGTTCTGATTGTAGTAAATTTAGAGAAAGCATAGATCAGAAATTTGCAGGTTATTAGATCATAATAACAGCTTAGTAAAGGATTTGCAACTGTGCACTGAGGCAAATAGAGTTTTAAAACAAAATGAGCATAGTTACAAAGAAAAGATAGACCTTTTGAATAAACAGCTTAGGGAAACTGAAGTAGTAGCATTTAACCAAGCTAATGACATTAGGTACTATCTTAATTCCCTAGAAGACACTAAGAAACAAAAAGCAGTTTTAGAAGTAGAAGTCAACTCTTTAAAGCAAAAACTGCACAGTTGGACAAGTTCATCTCATATTGTCCAACACTTAGTGAGAGAGCATAATAATAGAGAGGGTTTGGGTTATAAAGTGGTTCCACCATAACCTAAGACCTTGATGAACACTAAGTATAAACCAATAAATAACAATCCCATCAAGGATCATGTGGTGTCTACTCCTCTTATAAGTGATCCAAATTCCTCATGTTCTTCAATTGAATCTGGAACAAGACAAAAGGAGGCCACTTCAAAGGCAAAGGGTAAAATGCCTTGTGTTAATCTGGAAAAAGAATTTGAAAAGGCTAATATAAAGTCAGGGTTAAACAAAGTCAATTCTGAACCTAAAAAGACTGTTAATGTTAACCTTTCACAAGTCTCATGTCAAAGTCCAGTTAACCAAAATAGAAAAGTTGTTAAGAATGTCAAAATAGTTAAGTTGTTAAACAAGAGCATACATCAAAAGAAGTAGAGTCAAAACCCAAACAAAATGATGTCACTAGGATGTCACACACATCTCCACAATGAAATTTTAATCATAAAGTTGATAGCAGGTCATGCTACAACTGTGGAGAGTGTGGACATATTGCTTCTTTTTGTCCTTACTTCCAGACACCTAGGAAGAAAATTGAACTTTAGAACTCAAAACCTAGGTCTTCTAAGAGGAGTTCTGTAACTCCACCTAGAAGAACTAGTGAACCCAAAGTTCAACCCATTAGCTAGTCGTCTGTTTATCACAAACAGGCCTTACACAAATCTGGCTTATGGAAAGAAAAGTCATCCTCTGTGTCTGATAATGATGACAAGAAGGCACCTGAGCTACCCTCACCTTCTAAGGGTCAAAGGGTTGAATTCATGATGTGTGATGCCTCTGGGAAACCCAAGCCAGTAAAGGCTTCGGTTCCCAACCTAAACTAATGCTTTAAATTATATGTGCAGGGTGTTCGCTACAGTGCAGAAACCAACACGTGGATTATAGATAGCGGAGCATCCAGGCACATGACAGGAAACATGGCTCTTTTATCAAACGTCAAACAAATAAAAGGCGGACATGTTTCGTTTTTTGGTAACAAAGGAGGTTATATCACAGCTCAGGGAGAGGATGGAAATCAGAAAGTTAAGTTTGATAAAGTGAACTACGTTCAACAACTTCAAAACAACTTACTTTCTGGTTTCCCAAATATGTGACAAAGGATTTAATGTCATATTCGACAACAAGAAGTGTTACGTCCTAAAGAAAGACTATGTGATTCCGGAGGACCAAGTTTTGATGACAGCTTCAAGATATAAAGACCTTTATGTTTTGGATCTCTCAACGGCTTCTACAACGAATCATGAAGTTTAGTGCTTCCTATCAAAAGCTACTGAGAAGGACTCCATTTCCTAGCATAGGAGAATGGGACACATTAATCAACGGAAGATGAATCACTTGATTCAGAAGGATTTAGTGAGAGGTGTTAACGTCAAAAATTTCCAACTTCCGGATTTCTGTGTAGCATGCAAGAAAGGCAAACAGACGAAGAAGTCTCATAAAGAAAAGAAAGTTCATTCTATAGAGCTTCCTCTTGAACTTCTTCACATGGATCTGTTTGGTCTAGTCAGTACAAAGAGCATTGCATGTGACTTGTACTATTATGTGGTTACTGATGACTACTCAAGATTCTCTTGGGTAATGTTTCTGAAGTCCAAGTCAGAAACATTTGAGTCATTCAAGGAATTAGTAACCACACTGGAATCTCTCTACAAGCTGAAGGTGAGACAGGTACGCTCAGACAACGGGACTGAATTCAAGAATCAGTGAATGGAGGCTTACTGCAAGGAAAAGGGAATTGTGCACCAGTTCACTTCTCCCTACACGCCTCAGATGAATGGTGTTGCTGAGAGGAAGAATAGAAGCTTGATAGAGACAGCACGGACAATGCTAGCAGACTCGAAACTGCCTATCCAATTCTGGAATGAGGCAGTGGCAAATGCATGTTATACATTAAGTCGAGTTCTGGTAGTCAAGCGCCATGGCAAGACATGTTACGAGTTACTACAATGACGTAAACCTAATCTGGAGTATCTCAAACCATTTGGCGCGTCGTGCACACTTCTGAAGAAGACTCAAGAAGGAAAATTCAGCGAGAAGGCTGATGAAGGGATCTTCCTAGGATACAACATACTAAACAAGAGAGTTTACAACAACTCAATGGGTTTAGTAGAAGTGTGGTGTAATGTTGATGTTCAGAGATATACCACACCACCTACTGGAAAAGGACCCGCTTACTTTTTCGACTATGATGGATTCTTCAAGTCCTTCAACATCCCTATCTCTCCTTCTGATGATGACTTAGCTACACGAATGATGTATGATATCTTGAATACACCATATCTTGATCTAACATCATCGAGCTCACAGGGAGAATCATCTCGTCACTCAGGGGGAGCACTAGAAGACAATGACTCCTCCTCAGAAGATGAAGCTAAAGAGGATGACCAGAACAATCAGGAGAGATAGGTTCCAATTCCTGCAAGTCCACAAACATCTAACAATGATGCCTCTTCGACTCGGAACCTCAAACTCCTTCTACCTCAAATGCAGAACCAAATGTTCATAATCTTGGCTCTGAGGTAGTTGTTCCTACCACTCCAGGATCATGTCTAAATGTTTATCATCCCCTAAACAATGTCATTGGGGATGTCAGATCAGGAGTGCAGACCAGAAATCAGCTGTACTCAGCTGATTATGCCTCGGTAATGGAAAAAGGATACATTCACGATGGTGCTTATCGGTGTTTTGTCTCGTAGTTTGAGCCAAAATACATCAGTGAAGCACTGAATGATGAGGCATGGGTGAGTGCCATGCAAGAGAAACTTCTTCAATTCAAGAAGTTAGGTGTATGGACACTGGTAGATAGACCTAAAGGTGCTAAGGTCATTGGCACGAAATGGGTCTTGAAATGCAAGAAGGATGACCAAGGTGTCATTATCAGGAACAAAGCTCGATTGGTAGTTCAGGGATTTCGACAAGTCGAGGGGATTGATTATAATGAAGTGTTTGCACCCGTGGCAAGGATGGAAGCCATCCGCATCTTCCTTGCCTATGCATCGTATATGAAGATCAAAGTCTATCAATTAGATGTGAAGAGTGCATTCCTTCATGGTGAAATTCGAGAGACAGTTTATGTCAGTCAACTCGAGGGTTTGAAGATCCTTATCATCGGGACAGAGTTTACAAACTTGACAAGGCCTTATACGAGCTTCATCAAGCTCCAAGGGCCTGGTATGAGAAACTCTCGACTCATCTTATGAAACACGGCTTTCGCATGGGAGTCATTGACTGCACACTGTTTATCAAAGAAAAGGATGGAGACTTACTGCTAGTACATATCTATGTCGATGACATAATCTTCGGTTCAAAAAACGAAGAGTTATGCAAAGAATTTGAAGCAGTAATGAAGGCGGAGTTTTAGATGAGTGCAATGGGGGAAATGAAATTCTTTCTCGGGTTACAGGTGGATTAGACACCCAAAGGGATTTTTCTACATCAGACCAAGTATGTGGGAGACATTCTCAGTCGGTTTGACATGGAGAATGCTTCTACAGTTGGGACTCCACTTGCTACAAACCATGATATAGCACCTGATGAAAATGGAGATCTGGTAGATGCAACAATGCACCGAGGAATGATTGGATCTCTCATGTACCTTACTGCATCTAGACCTGATATCATGTATGCTACATGTCTATGTTCTAGATATCAGGCTAAGCCACACTTGGGTTGTGGTATCCTCATGATGATGACTTTGAGCTCACGGCGTATAGTGACTCGGATTACGAGGGCTGGAAGATGAATTACAAGTCTACATCAGCAGGGTGTCAATTCTTGGGAGGAGATTAGTGACCTGGCAGTGTAAGAAGCAGACATCGGTTGCGCTGTCAACCTGTGAAGCCGAATACATTGCAGCTGCAAGTTGCTGTTCTTAAATCATTTGGATTCAACAGCAAATGCGGGACTACGGTTTAAATTTCTCTTCTACTCCTATTTTTGTTGATAACTCTGCTGCAATTGCAGTAACTAAAAATCCAGTACAACATCCTAAGACCAAACACATCGGTATAAAATATCATTTTATACGGGACTATTTTCAAAAGAATTTAATCGATGTGGTAAAAATAAATATGGATTTTCAACGCGCTGACCTCTATACAAAAGCGTTTGACAGACCACGTTTTCTATATCTGTTAGAGGTCAACGGTGTTAAAAAGAAAAGTGATGTTATTCCTGATGATTATCATGTGTAGTCCGATACAGTTTAGTCTATTTTTCTTTTTTATTTTCTTTATTTATTCTATTTTGTTTTAAATTAAATTCATGTTATTTAGCTGTCTATTAAAATCCTAAAATATGTAAATCGGTTATGATTTTAGAATTTTAGGGGGAGAATAGGTCAGCCAGTAACATTATAAAAAAAGGAGAAGGAGAGGCTAGCTGACAGAAGGTAGATCGTATCAGTGATACTGATTCAAATACTTTGGAAAATGATAGTACACAGGAACAAATCAAGAGGGACTTTAATATTTAATTTAGAAAAGCTGCAAAATTCAAAGTCTAAGTCTGTGTAGTCTGAGCAATATAAAAGGAAAAATGATAGAAAAACCGGTATCTACTAAGGTAGCACAATGAAAGTAGACCTAGAGGTTGCTAGACCACAGATGATATGTTGGTAGATTCAACACAATAGATGATTAGACCTGACTGGTGATCTCAAGATCAAATTAAGTTGTTCAACTGACTGTGGGCTCCCATCTTATCACTGTTTAACACAATCAACAATATTCCAATAAGGGGTAACGAGCATGTAAACGCCACAAATGTGTGCGAATGACCATAAATAGAGCAAAGCATGAGAAAAAAAATCAAATGCTATCAAGCTAATAACTTATGTTGTTGGTGTATTATGTGCTAAAGAAATTAACGATGCTCTAACAAGAAGATAGGTTGTGTGCCTCTCTGCTGTGCGATGGCACTGACTTGAGGATAAGCATAACCTAGATATTCTAGAATTCATTGTTGTTTGCCGCCTCTCTGATGTGCGATGGCACTAACCTGAGGATTGGCTTCTCTTTGAAAGCTCTAAGAATAGTCTCTTCTTGTCAAAATGCCCGCAGACCGCTCAAAAGCTCCTGAGGAATGTTGATTATCATATAAGCGTGGGATCCACAAATGTTGGTTGAAATAATAAACCTTAAATGATCACCAATCTGTGTCAAAAGTCTGTGTATGGATTTAAGAGGACAAATATACTAACAATCATCATGGATACAAATTCTTGAAAGTCCAATCAATGTGGGAATCTAATAGTACCAGTATGATTTCCTAAATTTGCTAACGACTCTGGATGAATACCAAGAAGTGAGCATCAAATGGTTTTGATAACAAGTCCCAAATGATTTGACTTGCCTGTATGATTCCAAAATTGATTTGGTCCAGGTATGGTCAAACTAAATAGAAGCTGCCTATTCCAGAAACGAATTTGGTAGATTTCTAGCTTAGGATTTACCTCTCACAAAAAGTTAAAAACAAGTTTAATTTTTGTACTTTAGTTTAATTTTCTATTTATTTAGTCATTTCAGTTTATTTGCTGTCGACTACATCATGGAATTCAGTAAGGGATTAATTCACCTAAAAGGGTCATGTCTGAGATGACCACGTGTGTTTCAAAAGATAAATGGGTCACGTCTGAGGTGACAAAGTGTTTAAAATGATCACGTCTGAGGTGATCAAAAGTTTTTCAAGATAAAGGATCATGTCTGAGATGATCAAATGTGTATAATGTTGATTCTAAAGCTTAAAAAGGGTTTAAATGGCAAATGGTAAGAATGTGTGAAAATTTCATCAGTATGACCCATTCGCACGACAATGACCACGAGTATGGACTTATCATGCAAATGGGAGCTATTCGTACGAATGGACCATTCGACCGAATGGCCCATACGAATGACCCAGTCGGATGTTTAAAAAAAAACGAATGAGTAAGTCACACGACTGAACTCCATCGGACGACTGAAGGGGGCCAACTGAACCAATCGCATGACTGAGGCCCATTCACCCAAATGAAATGTGCGTATTAGCCCAGTCGTACGATTGAATTGATTAAGTATAAAAGAGGGAGAATCGGTCTCAGAGACTCACCACTCCCAAATTTGCCCTAATTCACACGACTAACGTTACTCTGCCCAAATTTCGTTTGATCCACCACAAACTCTTGATTCTCTAGTACTGACCATTTGCACTGACTTTACAGGTAATTTGCGATGCAAAACCATTGTTATATCACTCAAATTGACACATAATCTGGACATTTGGACTCCTTAGAAAAACCGTAACATTTGTGTTCAATACCTAACTAAACGGCATAAACAGATGAAATAAAAGATGTTAGGTGTTAAACTAATGGATTGCGAGTCTAATGAACCAGAGCACAAAGTCTAAAATTCAAAATTGGTGAAAAATTGAATTTGAATTGAACAGTCAGAACAACATGCGAATGGACAGGTTGATGAACTTCAGTCGCACGACTGATGTGTGTGACTAGCTAAACCGCACGACTGAACTGTGGTATGAGTTCAGTCGCACGACTGGTGTAACCGCATGAGTTACATACGCATGAGTCTAGTAGCACACTCAGTCGTACGTATGGGTTAATTCGCATGACTGGAGTTCAGTCGCACTGCTCATTCGCACGACTTGATCTCAGTCGCACAACCTTATTCGCATGACAGAAAAGAAGGTTTTCAAGTCCAAGTGATTCAAGACATTCTTAGCCAATGGATACTAATGTTTACTTTTATTGTGTAACAGATGGCAAGTCAATGGACCATGAGTACGAAGCACAACATATGTGCTCATCTAGATCTGACATCCAGAAATGCTTCAGACTTTTCTAGCATTATCACCTTTCTAAGGAGATCGAGAATTGCACATGCTATATTTGCTCCATGTACTCCATATCGTTCTATACAGCAGGCCTTCTAGGAAGGTGCAGTAGTTGACCAATCTTCTGAGCCTCACTGTATCAGGAGTACTATCTTTGGAGAGGTGATTGAGATCATAGAGGAAGATCCCAGGATTGTACTGCAGTTGGAGGAAGATGCTGACTGTCCTACTAGACTACACTCCCTTACTGTCAGAGGATGTTTTCTTTGAGCTAAGTACTCTGGGGACATAAATGCAGGGGTGCTCAACAAGAGCAACCTGTGTCCCCAGTTCAAGTACCTTGCTCACGTACTGCTGAAGTGCATAGCGTCCAGGAAGGGAGGATTTGATGAGTTGTCAGATGAGATCCAGAACGCCTATGTAGCATTGGTGCTGAACCATCCGTTTAGCTTCTCCAGGATGATTTTCACCTACTTAGTAGAGAACATTGAGGGGAAGGGAAGGAGGGCTTCTGCATGTACCCCTGATTCATGCAGATGATTATAGACCAGAAGCTCCCTTCCCTGCCGAAGGAGAAGGAATATGCAGTAGTGCTTGAGGTGATGGATGATACCACCGTAGGCCGGATGAAGGTGTACAGGGGGAAGCAGGTGAACCCTCTGTCAGGAGACTGTTCGGGCATCTGGCCCGTGAGGACTATGTGGTGCCAACTCGAAGGCAGTGGCGCCATGATGATAGTGATTCTGATGTTGAGCAGATTGCTCTACCCTCCGATGACTCTGATGATGATGATAGCGGGGATGCCGGAGATACCATGCCCATTCTACTGAGGGGCACAACGATTGATAGTACACCTCTAGTATCTGCCCCCACTGGAGATATAGCAGAGTCGGCTGGGTTTCACCAGGATTTTATAACTGGTGAGGACGATGAGGAGTCAGATGAGGAGCCACTGACTAGGACTGTGGGAAGCAAAGTCGTTCCTACAGAACATGGACTCCGGGCGGTTGGTGAACGCCCTTATGGATCGGGAGAGACTGCTGCTGACCAACCTATGCTCCAGAGCCGTCGAGCCGTGTTCTAGGGGGAGCATCCTCCTCGACAGGATCGAGGAGAAAAGGATGGCTCAGCCCCACAGCATGAAGAAAAAGAAGCGCAGACACACCTACATCACCACCTTAGCCACCACCATAACCACCTCTACAGCCACAGCCACCACCACGGCCACCTCCATAGCAACCACTATCATTCCAACACCCCCTACCACTGTCACCACACCACCCACCACTACATATATCCCATTCACCACCATATCATTCACACCTACATCACCACCACTATCATCTAGACCTAACCCAATGTTCACCACTGCCACCACTACTACCACTAGCCACCAAGCTGGGCCATCATCACATCCCACCCACCTATAGGATCACCTCTACCTCCCATTGGGGTAGAGGAATAGCTATCAGCGCTGAACCATATGGTGATGCGTCTGTTAGCAGCCAATGACGAGAAGATTGCGAAGATTCGTCAGCTGACAGATCTCACAGCTGCACAGTCCCAGCAGATCTCTCAGCAGGCTCAGCTGATTGAGCAACAGACACAGCAAATGGCTGCTCAGAGTGAAGAGATTACCCAACTCCAAGAGCATAGAGTCATATCAGCAAAGAAGATTGAGGAGTTGGAGGATGCTAAAAAGTCTATCATGCTCAAGCTCAAAGGAACTAAAGATGAGCCTCTGAAGATAAAGGAAGGAGATGGTGATGGGGTGAGGATGATGATGAGGATGAAGATGAAGAGAGTGATGATGACGAAGAGGATGAGGAAGAAAAGACAGAGGACAGGCAGAGGATGATGATGATGATGAAGGAGGAGATGCAGCTGCATCTGCCTTAGCTCAGGGTCAAGAAAGAAGATCAAAGAGAAATCAAGACCAACGAGCTTCCTCTTCTGCCTCACCAAGTGATGATCCAGCTCAAAGGAACTAAGATGAGCCTCTGAAGATAAGGAAGGAGATGGTGATGAGGGTGAGGATGATGATGAGGATGAAGATGAAGAGAGTGATGATGACGAAAAGGATGAGGAAGAAAAGACAGAGGACATGCAGGAGGATGATGATGATGAAGGAGGAGATGCAGCTGCATCTGCCTTAGCTCATGGTCAAGAAAGAAGATGAAAGAGAAATCAAGACCAACAAGCTTCCTCTTCTGCCTCACCAAGTGATGATCCAGCGATTCAAGATAAAAGTAATGATTAGATGATTATGTATTTGATAGCTTTTGTACTTGAATCATGTATTAAACTTAGGTATTTGATGTGTATATTAAGGTTAATGTATTTCTGTCTTGATTATTAACTAATGTTTGATGTGTTATATGTTTACAACAAGCAGATCCAAACTTTCAAAGGGACGAATTTGATGTTGCTCCCCTTCAGCAGATCAAGACTCAATTGACTATGATTCTTGATCTGCAAGGTATCGTCAGGAGATCTGTGAGTTATACCCTTGAAGAAGGGGAAATAATTCATGATCTTTCAAATGAGCAACTGGCTGAAATGTTCAAGCTGAGCACAGATGAGATCATTAAGGATGCTCCAAGTTTTGAGTCTACCAATGAAGAAGAGCTAAATGACATTGATGAGATAAAGATAGAAGACATCACAACAGAGCACTATCCTCAGTACGCTGACAACGAGGGAAATATGGTCCCTAATCTGGGTGAATCCCTAGTCAGTGATACATTTGAGGTATTGGATTAGATAGAGCAGGAGTCTGAGAAGATTGAAGGAAAAGGCCAAGCCTAAAACGATGATGTTGATATCAAAAAGGCAGAATGGGCTGCTTGTTTCGAAGAAATCCGAGCCCAACGCGCAGCTCCTAAACAGAATGTCTACACCAAACTCTACAGAGTGAAGAAACATCATAAGGTTTCAGGCAGGATTATTGCGTGGGCATATTTCGAGGATCTAACGTTTATGCAATAAAGAGGGAAAAGGGCATAGAGTACTTTAGATTTCCACATGATCTACAGACTCTACCTGGTTTTGAGCTAAACCAGCTGGCGAAATTGAAGTTCTTATATGCTGACCCAAGGAAGATTTCAGGCTGGTTGACGCTGCCTAAAGAAAGAGTACCACACCAGGTGGGTCAACTTCAAACCTCACAACCCAAGAACAATGTCTAGAATCCCTCTCAGGGAAATGCCAAGGACTTCACTCCACACTTTAAGTGGTGGTACTATGATTGGAGAACCGGGGAGGCGGTCATAGTTCTAAATAAAGAGGGACAAATGGATACCATCAGGGTGTTTGACCTAATGTGGCTCACTAACTTGTTTGATAATGATGTCTACACATTATACAAGTGCTCACTATTCTATGACCCGCAAGATATTATACAAGCCCTCCAATTCCAAAATGTCATAAGACTCTGCTTTACGTTCGAGATACATGCACGAGTCACAAGAGAGGAAAAGTACAAGAAGTATGAAGAGGTGATGCAGAAGGTAAGACATTAGATAGATCTAGGTCTAAGGGGAGTTTGTTGATACATATATACCTAGATCCTGATATGAATGTAATATGTCTTGTTTGTCTTACGCTTATGTAATGGTTGGGATATTAATGAAATAAGAATGTTTGTTTGTGATTTATAATGTTTAGTATTTCATTAATGAGTTGATATTGAATTGGTTATATAGGTCTGTGATTGTTTGAATTGATACACATAATGTTATACTAATGAATACATTCACACTTATCAAAATGAAGTTCTCATGCGAATGGCTCATGCGAACGGACCATACGAATGAACAACTTCAGGCGAATGACTCGGTCACACGACTGAACCAGAAGGCTGGATCAGTCGTATGATTGTAACATGAGATTGGCTCAGTCGCACGACTGAACACACAGTCATGCGAATGGATCAACCACATGGTTCAATCGCACGACTGAACATTACTAATGGTTCAGTCACCCGAATTAGCAACCCTAACCTATAAATACCACCTAATTCGTGGAAAAACAAAAGCATTCGTTCTTATTCGACTCCAGACGTACCCTAGCCATCCAGAAGCCTCCAAGTTCGTACTCCAAGTTCATAGAACGCTACAGATCGATTCCTAATCGATTCTTAACGTTAGATTCAATACCTTATTGTTTCTACGTGCGTTCTCACTGATTGGATCGCCAATCAAATAGGATTCCGCACTATTTGGTTTGGTTTACATGTTAATCAGTTTGTATTTCGTTTAAATACAAGATCCTAACAATTATAAATATATGTTTAAGTAGTTATGTTAATGTTTATAAATGTGAGACAATAGCTCTATAGTGACAAGAAAATCCACATCGAGTAATTTACAATGCTAACCTCGAAGATGCTAGTAATGTAAGTAATACTTGTGCATCTTGTAAACATACAATTTCTGAAAACATAATTTAATGTTAGAAAGAGAGTTGATCATGTTATTTTTTAACATAACATTAATTTTAGAAAACCATAATAATACTGTAGATTTTTTAGACTGATAAAATGGAACTCACAAATGATTAGAAATTTAAGGTTATATGATTTGTAATAATCATTTTAGTTCATTAGCCATTGATTTACTATGAAGACCGGTTTCACAAATAAAAGCTAGTTCATATATTTTTAACCTTGTATGACATTCACAATTACACATCCTAAGTTTATAACTTCCCATCCAAATGGATACTACCCATCAAAAGTTTATACAAGATTACCATAAGATCAATATATAAATCAAAACATTAGTTCATTATAAATTACATAAGTTTCATCTAGTTAGGATGATAATAACAGTTTAGCTTACAATGAGCTTAACATAACAACTAACAAGATACAAGATTGATGATGGATGATGTTAGACAATCCTGACCTTCTCCCAAGTGTTGTATACACCTTGCGAGCCTCCCAAGGCTTTTCAAGTCTTTATTCCTGAGAGAAATCATCAAGGTAACTCTTTACCAAAAAGCTCCTCCAAAAGATGTACTTAAGCCTTTATTTATAGGATTTTTAGAGTGTTTAAGCATTGCACAATGCCAAGGAACAACCCTGTGCTAGTACAAAACTTACAAAAGTTGATAAGTTCGTACGTGTAGAGGCGGTCAGGCATGACTCCATCTTAATGGGGTACGACCTTGTTTTGAGGTGGGGTACCGCCCCGTGCTTCCTATTAGGAAGAACACTTTAGCTTGTCAGATGTCCAAACACGAAGGTATTCTAGTTTAAGTATGGGGTAGATTTCAGGCTGGGTAGGGGGTGTGCTTGATGAGGCACAAATCCATGCTTGGAATTCAAAGCTTGGTTTTATTTAGATTCTTGATAAGT
The DNA here is from genome assembly GCA_025506515.1 of Flaveria trinervia. NCBI lineage: Eukaryota > Viridiplantae > Streptophyta > Magnoliopsida > Asterales > Asteraceae > Flaveria > Flaveria trinervia. The sequence goes on from CM046442.1 coordinate 33,490,181, forward strand.
ATGATTCTTTTATCCATCTTGGCCCTTTGAATACCTGAAAACACAATTAACCTTTTTAAGTTTATTTTTATCATTTTAAGAAAGATAATAAGGCATAATTTATATGCTTTTGATATGTTTCTGTCACACCCCAACCTTGACGGCGGAATCATCGAGATATGAGGGTTAAAATTGTTCACAGCCACACAACGCCATAATTAAATGTAAATATTAAAATTAATAGTTTCAAAAGAAATTACAAACAAAAGTCTCAAACGTGAAATAAGTTCAAACATAACATTACAAAAATTAATCTTTTTAATTCATTAACTAGGTCCAAGTCCTAGATTATTACAAGCTTCAAAAGATCATTTCAAACTTGGGAATTTCCTGAAACATGATAAAAATAAAAGGTCAACAATAAAGTTGGTGAGTTTCTAAGGTTTTCATACATAATATAACAAGGTTACAAGTAGCAATTCATGTCATAGGTTATAAGTTAGTAAGGTTATAGAACACACATTGTTACAACCAAACCTCGACTTGATTAAAAGTATATATTGTAGGATTCTGTGTGCCCAAGACACTTAGAATATTGATGTGGTTAGTACGTCATGATCCAAGTCGGGTTATACCCAACAACAAGCTTAGCAAACACCAAATAATATTTAATTGATGATGTGATCATGCAATAAAATATTAACACCAATTTAGAAAATGGGTTTTCTAAACAAGTTGCATATGACATGGAACAATTTATTAGGATATTTTGTTCAATTATATTATTTGTAATGTTATTTATATTAGTTAGATGACATTACAAATTAAAATGGCTACATATGTTATACAATTAATGGTTAGTTGTATACATTTACTAATAGATACCAAGTTATAAGACCATGTAACATTGTAATGTGTCTAATTTTAAAAGGGGGGAAACCCATTTTCAAAGCCTTTTTGGCCGCCCCCTTATTGTGTTCCTATTGGACCACTTTGTTGATTAGATACACACAATTAAGGGGTCTTATATTTTTGCCTCTTGGACCAGCCATTTGAAACATACACATGCAAAAGCTCTCTCTCTCTTTCTCCCCTCTCTAGTTTCGGAAACCAGGTAGAAAGAAGGAGCTCCAGCAGCTTGTTTTTTGGTGTTCAATCCTAGCATACAAGGTGTTTTGTAATAGTGCTTGGGGTATACGAAGCTTGAGGATCTCTACATTGAGTTCTTGGTCGATTCAAGCATCCAAAACACTCCTCTAAGTCGTTTTTTCTGCTGGAGAAAGGTAGCCATTCACAGCCTCATATGGCTGTGATTTTATGTACATTAATGTTTGTTCATAGCTTGTCCATTCATATATTTAAGATCCCTATTGATTTGGGTTTTGTTTTCCATCTTAAAACCACACTTAGAACACGAAAATTTCAGATTATAAACTTGTTATAATCCTATTCATCCGCTGCGTTTTCTGAAAAGATTAAAAGGTTATACTATGTTTTAGTGTTCTTTCAAACCCTTCAATGGCATCAAGAGCGGTTATATGGATGGCTTGCTTGATTCATCTTTTGAAATTGGTTTAAAAGATGATATTAGATATGTTATAGGCTGTTTTTGGGCTGGTACATTATATCTTGTTGAAATCCCCAACTTTCAAGGTTACATTACATATGCTTGTGATTAAACCTTGAAAGATATGTATGTTGAAATGTTGGTTGTTTGGACAATGATTAAAACCCCAAAATTTCAGTTTATGTTGGCTGAAATTTGGGGTTTTAAATGGGGTTTCCATTATTTGAATAGATGATATGATCATTGGTTGTTAAAGTGTATAACCTAGCTTGTGGCCTTGTGTTGTTTGGATGTTTCAAGTGGTTGTTTATTCATTCAATTTGGTTGTAATATTTGTGTTTATCATTTGGGTTGTAATTATTCATTCATTTGGTTATGTAATAATAGATTAGGTTCATTTCCTTTACTAGAAAAATGTATTAGGATACAATTTTGTAAAAGGAAGATGTACAAGATCAAGACCCAAAGATGGACACAAAGACACAAGAAACATGGAGCATTTGGATGTGGTTTCTAGTGGGAGGTTCATGGAACCTTTATGATATGTTTGACCCTTAGAAAGACCATAGACAACACTTGTGATGGCAAACAAGTGTTGTCAACATAAGGGCTATGGTTATGCACATATGATTGTTAATGTTTATGCTTGGTTGATTGTTTGTTGTCTTGATTGTTTGGTTGATATTTGGATATTCTAAGCAAACTAACTAACAATCTTAACAGCTGAAAATGTTGGTTCTTAAAGTTAATAAAAGTTATTAAAATGGTTTAATGATTTTAAAGATTAAAATTGGTTTTAATCAAAGGACCATAGGGTATCTTGTATTTGAAAGCATACAAATACAAGTACATAGAGTTTTCTAAACTAGAATTAAGAAATCTCTAAAATTTTAAACGAGATCAACACCGTCCTTTTACAACACTTGAGTCACTTGGACTCTTAGTGGGATAAAGATCACCCAACCATTTTGAGGGAACTTGTGATTTGAGGTGAGAATGCCTTACTTATGGGATAAAGGTCACCTAACCATTGTTTTGGCAAACTCACACGTGGGTGTAAGTAGGAGTCTTGATTTGCAACCATGTAAATGGATCACCTACAATGTGGTTTCCAAATGGTGATGGGATTTCATGCCGACTTTACATATGATGTTCAAGAGTCGATCCCATACCTCTAGAAGTTGCAAATGGTTGCAATCGTCAAATGGACCACCTTATTAATTTAAAACGTGGGATAAAGGTCACCTAACCACAATTTAAATGTAATATTGGGTTCTAGATTTTAATATGAAAAGTCTTGTAAGACATTTGTTATTAAAATTACAATATCGAAAATAAAATAAAACTTTGTTAAATTTTGTAGATGGCCTCTAATAATGATAATTCCGATAACTCATCCGCGTCCAACCGATCCCTACGAGCGATCCTCCAAAAGGAACGTCTAAACCATAACAACTTCATCGATTGGTATCGAAACTTGAGAATTGTTCTCAAGCAAGAGAGACGATCGTATGTTTTAGACGACCCTGTCCCCGATCAACCTACGAGGATGATGAGGAGGCCTTTAACGATTGGCTGAAATACACTGAGGACTCCGTCCAAGTGTCTTGTCTCATGCTAGCGAGCATGACTCCGGATCTCCAAAAGGAGTATGAACATCACAGAGCTTACGACATGATAACCCAGCTGAAGGAACGTTCCAACAGCAAGCAAGGGTTGAGCGGTTCGAAAACGTTCGAGCGCTCCTGCATGTCGTATGGACGACAATCAATCTGTTTCATCTTATGTACTTAAGATGAAAAGTCACATTGACCGCCTCGAGAGGCTTAATTGTCCCGTCTCGAAGGAATTGGCCACGGATTTGATCCTCAATGGCCTTACCAAAAGTTCGAGACATTCGTTGAACTACAACATGAATGCTTGGGAAAAAGCATGGTGAGCTTCACTCAATGCTCAAAACGGCCAAGGCGGCCATGGGTAAAAGGGTTTTACCCGTTCTCACCATTAATGAAGGTGGGAACAACAAAGGCCTCGTCCCGCACCCAAGGCAAAGGTTGCCAAGGGTAAGGGACCCGCTTGGGGAAAAGGGAAAGGGGTGGCAAGGGTGCCACCCAAACCACAAGAGAAGAAGCAAAAGGTTGCTACAAATGACCCATGCTTCAAGTGTGGGGAGATTGGACATTGGGCAAGGATTGTCCTGTCCTCTCCAAGAGTTGAAAGCCAAGAGGGATGCCGGGCAGACCTCAGGTACAATATACATGATTCATATTGATCTTAATGTTACATCTTCTAACACATGGGTATTGGATACCGGATGTGGAACTCACATTTGCAATTTGTTGTAGGGGTTCACAAGAAGTAGGGACTTCAAACAAGGGGATGTTAGCCTTCATGGGAAATGGAACTAAAGTCTTAGTTGAAGCTCGTGGAGACTACATCCTGAGACTTCCAAGTGGTTGGAAGTTATTTTGAAGAATGTTTTGTATGCTCCTAGTTTGACTAGGAACATTAATTCTGTATCCCAATTAAGACATTATGATTATGTATTATCTTTTATTGAAAATGATATTCATGTTTCTTTAAATGGTATGTTCTATTTTAAAGCTATTCCAATTAATGGTATTTATGAATTGGTTCATGAAAATACTTTAAACAGTTCATTGTACAAACTAACACCAAGAAACTCAAGTTGGACTTAAGTGATACCTATCTTTGGCATTGTCGTCTTGGTCATATAAACAAGAAACGTTTACAAACACTTCAAAAGAATGGTCTTTTAAAAACAAATGAATGTGATTCATTTGATGTTTGTGAGTCTTGTTTACAAGGTAAGATGACTAAGGCACCTTTAATGGAACTACCGAAAGGGCAAAAGATTTATTAGGAATCATACATTCGGATGTATGTGGTCCTTTTAAGCCAATGACTAGGAATGGTGAAAGATACTTCATTACCTTTACCGACGATTATAGTCGCTATGGGTATGTGTACTTGTTAAGGCACAAAGACGAAGCTTTTGAAATGTTCAAAATCTTCAAAATGAAGTAGAAAATCAACTCAACAAGTCAATTAAAATTCTTCGTACCGATAGAGGAGGTGAATACCTAAGTGATGCCTTTCAAAATCATCTTAGGAGTTCGGGATTGTCTCACAACTCACTCCACCTGGAACACCACAACATAATGGTGTGTCTAAGAGGAGGAATCGAACCTTATTGGATATGGTCCGATCTATGATGGCTAGAAGCACATTACCTCTATCATTTGGGGTTTCGCTCTGCTCTCCGCGGCCCGTATTCTAAATATGGCCCCAACCAAAAAGGTAGAAAGGACACCTTTTGAGATATGGCATGGAAGAGTTCCATCCCTATCGTACTTAAGGGTTGGGGATGTGAGGCTTATGTTAAGACTCCCACCTAAACAAATGGATGTCCGATCCACCAAGTGTATCTTTATTGGATATCCTAGAGATTCTATGGAATATTATTTCTATGATCCAATGGAACAAAAGGTGTTGTTGCCAGAAAGGGTGAGTTCTTAGAAAGCAAATTCCTTATGGAAGGAGCTAGCAGTAGAACAGTGGATCTGAGGAAGATCAAGAACCACAGCCCGATGCACGTTGGTTGAAACTAGCACTCAACATAAGGATGTTGAGGATGATCAAGTGGTTGATCAATACACACAACACGTTCGCAGAAGTTGTAGAACTAGTAATCCACCTGAAAGATATGGATTTTTCATGGATGGATGCTATGTGATAGATTCTGATGAACCAACCACATACCATGATGCAATGTCCAACACGGATTGTGACAAATGGCTTGAAGCCATGAACGTTGAGATGCAATCCATGTATGACAATCAAGTATGGGACTTGGTTGTACCACCTCTTAACTCCAAGATAGTTGGAAGTAAGTGGGTTATCAAGAAGAAAACCGATATGCATGGAAACTTGGATACTTATAAAGCTAGACTTGTAGCAAAAGGTTTCACTCAAACTCAAGGGGTTGATTATGATGAAACCTTCTCACTGTTGCGATGCTAAAGTCTATAAGGATATTGTTTGCCATAGCTGCATTATGATTATGAGATTTGGCAAATGGATGTCAAAACCGCTTTCCTAAATGGATATCTTGAGGAAGATGTCTATATGGTTCAGCCTGAAGGTTTGTCGATCCAATACATCCTAATAAAGTATGCAAGTTAAAGAAATCAATCTATGGATTAAACAAGCATCGAGAAGCTGGAATCACCGTTTTGATGAGGAAGTAAAGAAATTTGGTTTCATCAAAAACGCTGATGAGGCTTGTGTGTATAAGAAGGCTAGTGGGAGACAATAACTTTCCTAGTATTGTATGTTGATGACATACTGCTATTTGGAAATGACATTCCAACCTTGGAAGGTGTAAAAACCTGGCTTGGAAGTTGTTTTTCCATTAAGGATCTTGGTGAAGCCGCCTATATTCTGGAAATAAGATCTATAGGGATAGATCAAGGCGGTTGATTGGTTTGAATCAAAGTGCATATATTGATAAAATCTTGAAAAGGTTCAAGATGGAAAACTCTAAGAAGGTACTGTACCTATTCAAAGAGGAACGATGTTGAGTACGACTCAATGTCCAAGCTCAAAGGATGAGCAAGACAAAATGAGGCAATCCATACGCATCTGCTATAGGATCCATCATGTATGCAATGATATGCACTCGACCGACGTGTCATGCGCCTTAAGAATGACAAGCCGCTACCAGCAGAATCCTGGAAACAGTCATTGGATGGCTGTTAAGAACATACTTAAGTACCTAAGGAGGACAAGAGATATGTTCCTGATCTATGGATCTGGTGACGAGAACTCGTTGTAAAAGGTTACACGGATGCAAGTTTCCAAACCGATCGTGACGATTCACGATCACAATCGGGATACATTTCATTCTGAATGGAGGAGCTGTCTCTTGGAAGAGCTCCAAGCAGGATGTGGTGGCTCTATCAACTACAGAATCAGAATATGTCGCCGCCTCATTGGCAGCTCAAAAGCTGCATGGTTAAGAAATTCATTGCCGATCTAGGGGTTGTCCCCTCCATTCAGGACCCCCTAGAGATCTTTTGTGATAACGAGGGTGCGATTGCACAAATCAAGGAACCCCGTGCTCATCAAAAGACTAGGCATATTGAGCGGAGATTCAACTACATACGAGATGAAGTTGAAAAAGGAAAGATATGTATTCGCAAAGTTCACACGGATCAAAACGTTGCGGATCCTCTCACGAAGCTCCTTGAAAAGGCAAAGCATGAATGTCATACTTGTGCCATGGGACTTCGATATTCTAGTGATTGGATTTGATCTATAAATTTTGTATTTGGATATGTGGAACTTTCTATTATTTGAATAAAATTATTTGTTATAATGTTTCAAATAATATTCCAATTTAGCATGTTTAATCCATGAGTAAAATGTTTACTCTAAATGTTCGTAGTTGTTCACACTTGTGGAAAAGTTTGAAGAAGGTAAGACTATTATGAACTTGGATTGGTTGATATTCATAAGGATGAATATAGAGCAATGGGTTGCTACCAAGGTTCATAGATATTTGTGGGATACAAATATTGGACTAACCCGCATCTCAAATTTTACTACATGGAATCTTATTGATTGATCATAAGTAAATTTGAGTAAAGGCGAATATCATTTGGTATCCTCCGACCTGAGATATATATTGGGTTTTGATATTCACCAAGTATTACACCTTGAGCCTATTCTTCACTGTCCTGAAATAGTGGACAGTACATAAGGATATGTTCAGGTATAACACGAGGTGTTTGTGAGAAACGTATGTAGTCAAGATGGAATTTGTTCCTCTTATTCGTTGAGAGTTAGATGTCTAAGGCCTGATTAAGTTAAATCAACAAGAATGATCATTCTGTGTCCTTGGATTTAACATGACATCTGTAACAAAAGGATAAATGATTAATTCACCTAAATCTTTTCAAGTAGGGCACTTGAAAGGGATGATGTTATTGAATGGCTATAAGTCATGCGTATTAAGGGTAGTAAACCGTTGTTAGGCGGTATTTACTGCTTGCATCAATCTTCTATGAATCTTGGGCAAGTGGGAGATTGTAGGATTCTGTGTGCCCAAGACACTTAGAATATTGATGGGTTAGTACGTCATGATCCAAGTCGGGTTATACCCAACAACAAGCTTAGCAAACACCAAATAATATTTAATTGATGATGATCATGCAATAAAATATTAACACCAATTTAGAAAATGGGTTTTCTAAACAAGTTGCATATGACATGGAACAATTTATTAGGATATTTTGTTCAATTATATTATTTGTAATGTAATTTATATTAGTTAGATGACATTACAAATTAAAATGGCTACATATGTTATACAATTAATTGGTTAGTTGTATACATTTACTAAGAGACCCAGTTATAAGACCATGTAACATTGTAATGTGTCTAATTTTAAAAGGGGGGAACCCATTTTCAAAGCCTTTTTGGCCGCCCCCTTATTGTGTTCCTATTGGACCACTTTGTTGATTAGATACACACAATTAAGGGGTCTTATATTTTGCCTCTTGGACCAGCCATTTGAAACATACACATGCAAAAAGCTCTCTCTCTCTTTCTCCCCTCTCTAGTTTCGGAAACCAGGCAGAAAGAAGGAGCTCCAGCAGCTGTTTTTGGTGTTCAATCCTAGCATACAAGGTGTTTTGTAATAGTGCTTGGGGTATACGAAGCTTGAGGATCTCTACATTGAGTTCTTGGTCGATTCAAGCATCCAAAACACTCCTCTAAGTCATTTTTTCTGCTGGAGAAAGGTAGCCATTCACAGCCTCATATGGCTGTGATTTTATGTACATTAATGTTTGTTCATAGCTTGTCCATTCATATATTTAAGATCCTTATTGATTTGGGTTTTGTTTTCCATCTTGAAACCACACTTAGAACACGAAAATTTCAGATTATAAACTTGTTATAATCCTATTCATCCGCTGCGTTTTCTGAAAAGATTAAAAGGTTATACTATGTTTTAGTGTTCTTTCAAACCCTTCAATGGCATCAAGAGCCGGTTATATGGATGGCTTGCTTGATTCATCTTTTGAAACTGGTTTAAAAGATGATATTAGATATGTTATAGGCTGTTTTTGGGCTGGTACATTATATCTTGTTGAAATCCCCAACTTTCAAGGTTACATTACATATGCTTGTGATTAAACCTTGAAAGATATGTATGTTGAAATGTTGGTTGTTTGGACAATGATTAAAGCCCAAAATTTCAGTTTATGTTGGCTGAAATTTGGGGTTTTAAATGGGGTTTTCATTATTTGAATAGATGATATGATCATTGGTTGTTAAAGTGCATAACCTAGCTTGTGGCCTTGTGTTGTTTGGATGTTTCAAGTGGTTGTTTTATTCATTCAATTTGGTTGTAATATTTGTGTTTATTCATTTGGGTTGTAATTATTCATTCATTTGGTTATGTAATAATAGATTAGGTTCATTTCCTTTACTTGAAAAATGTATTAGGATACAATTTTGTAAAAGGAAGATGTACAAGATCGACCCAAGATGGACACAAAGACACAAGAAACATGGAGCATTTGGATATGGTTTCTAGTGGGAGGTTCATGGAACCTTTATGATATGTTTGACCCTTAGAAAGACCATAGACAACACTTGTGATGGCAAACAAGTGTTGTCAACATAAGGGCTATGGTTATGCACATATGATGTTAATGTTTATGCTTGGTTGATTGTTTGTTGTCTTGATTGTTTGGTTGATATTTGGATATTCTAAGCAAACTAACTAACAATCTTAACAAGCTGAAAATGTTGGTTCTTTAAAGTTAATAAAAGTTATTAAAATGGTTTAATGATTTTAAAGATTAAAATTGGTTTTAATCAAAGGACCATAGGGTATCTTGTATTTGAAAGCATACAAATACAAGTACATAGAGTTTTCTAAACCAAATAATAATTTAGTGATTTCAACTATTTAAATTTTGATTTTATGAAAGTAACTAATTATAACATTTTCTAGTAACATTTCATATAAGAAAATTTATTAAGGAGTTTAAATAAATAAATTAATAGAAAATAACTAGATAATTTCTAAAATAAACAAAATTTATAAAACCAATTTTTATAATTTTTTAGAAATTTTATATAGCCTTGTTAAAGGCTAAAACCTTTTAAAAAATGGCATGAGGGTGCTTGGGTTCGAACCCAGGACCTCATGGATGGAATGCAACATGCTAACCAATGAACCAAGGCTCTCAACCGCGGTTCTTTTAGGTTCTAATTTGTTTAATATGCAACTTCCAACAACCCCCGAATTCCATATAAACACTAGAATCGTTTAACCCTAAATTGAACATGAATTAGATTATGTTCATTGTATTAAGCATAGGGCTTTTGTTCCCCAAAGAAAACCGAGTATGTGCATGCCTTTAATTACTCGTACCGAAATCGATTCGTTGCTGAACAAATGAGAGTAGATTGCGGCTACGGTCGTGACTTGTTTCGGCTGCAAATGTGAATAAAAACCAAATTAGTTGCACAGGATTCTCCCAAGGGCTCAAATGATGAAAAGCCCTTTCTTAATTGTAGTTTAGAGGGCTCGAATAAAGGTGTACGAGTAACTTGCAGGTCATGACTAATTGATTAATGAAAATCCCTTTGTTAATTGTATGTTATCAGGTGAAATTGGTAATGGAAATCAATTTAAGGTAGTTAAACGATTGCTCACGTTCAATTAGATGAGTTAATATTGCTTCTTAATGTGCGAACGGCTACGGTTGTTAATGGTTTTGGTTATACAACGTTTGAGTGTTATAATCGGTGTTAAAGCTCGATTAATGTGATTTATGGGGTTCGAATCAAGTTCCCGAAGTGATTAGAAACGGTTTGGAATACAAAACACGATGGTTTTCGGGGTGGCCGGAGTTTGGCCGGAAAAACAGGATTGAAAGGGGGTGGGGGTTTGGTTCAGATTAATTACACCTTTGGTCCCTGTGGTTTTCAAACTTATTATTTTATGCCCAAACCTTAATATTAACAGTTTTGAAAATGCCAATTTAACCCCTTAACTTCATTGCTTTATATTTTAGTTATATTTACAACTTCTTAATTGTTTAATTTTTCTATTATTATAAACATCATAAGCAGATGTTCTAATTACTTGTATAATTACAAGTGTTACTCTTATTTTTAGGATTATTATTATTATTATTATTATTATTATTATTATTATATTATTATTATGATTATTAATCATTTTATAATGTAATAGTAATGTTATTATGTTCAATTTAATAGTTTAAGTTATTAAGTTTTAAATAAAAGAAATAATTAATGAAAACAAAGAATCAGACATAAATAGACAACAAGTTCCATAAATGACAATAATGGCCCTTACAAGATTATAACGGCGTTAACATTTAATTTAACGAAAAAAAAACGAGATGTTACAGTCTCCCAACTTAGAAGAATTTCGTCCGGAAATTAAGAATGAAACTATACGAATAAGAATGGGTATTTCTTCTTCATGTGCTCCTCACATTCCCTAGTAAATTCGGCACCACGCTTATTCTCCCAACGAACCTTAACAATTGGGGTAGTTGTAGTTCTAGTCTTCTTCATGATGCGGTCCATGATCTCAACAGGTTTCTCAACGAAATGCAATGACTCGTCGATCTGAATGTCTTCGTGCGGAACATGCAAACTTTCATCGGCCAAGCACTTTCTCAAATTTGAGACGTGGAACACATGATGCACTCCACTAAGGTCGGAAGGTAGTTTTACTTTATAAGCCACTTTCCCAATCCTTTTCAGGATTTTGAAAGGTCCTACAAATCTTGGAGCTAGTTTACCCTTCTTTCTAAAGCGAACCACACCTTTCCACGGTGAGACCTTAAGAAGAACCATCTCCCCAACTTGGAATTCCAATGGCTTACGTCGCTTATCAGCATAGCTCTTTTGTCGAATTCTTGCAACTTCAAGGTTCTTACGGATTATAGAGACTTTATCGGTCATTTCTTGTATAAGTTTAGGACGAGTGATGAAGTTTTCACCAATATCGGTCCAGCAGATCGGTGAACAACAATTACGACCATAAGGTGCTTCGAATGGTGCCATCTTGATACTCGAGTGGTAACTATTGTTATACGAAAATTCCGCGAGCGGTAGATGCGTATCCCAATCATCACGAAAGTCAAGGACACACAGGCGTATCCAAGGTTTGGATCGTTCGCTCGGTTTGACCATCGTTTGAGGATGGTAAGCCATGCTTAGATCTAATTAAGTACCTAAAAGTTCTTGCATAGACGACCAAAAGTGTGAAGTGAAACAAGCATCTCGGTCAGATATGATGTGTAGAGGTACCCCATGACGACTTACAATCTCATCAACGTATATACGAGCCAAACTTGATGTCTTGTAAGTGTCATGTATGGGTATAAAATATGCCGATTTGGTCAATCGGTCAACGTTTACCTATATGCTATCATGACCACGAGAGGTTCGGGGTAGCTTAGTTATGAAGTCTATGGATATGTGTTCCCACTTCCACATAGGAATCTCGGGTTGCTCAAGTAATCCACTTGGACGTTCATGTCCGGCTTTAACCTTCGTACACGTGACGCACTTAGCTACGTAGGTTTCTATATCCTTCTTCATTCCAGGCCACCAATATTGACTACGTAGATCCATGTACATCTTATCGGAACCAGGATGAATAGCATATCGAGTTTGATGAGCCTTGTTCATGATAAAGGTACAAAGATTATCATGATTTGGAACCCAAATTCGATTTGTGAAGTACATCAACCCATTTGATTTCGTTTCCAATCGGGGTAGAAGATTATGCTCCAGTTCATCCTTCATTCTTCTTTCTTGCTAAATAGCTTGTTGAGCCTCTAGAATACTTGACTCGATGTCACTATCTATTCTCAAGTTTTGTAACAACACAGCAGTCTCGTTGACATCTAGTCGAATCTCAGTATGAAACTCACCCAAGGTGTCAAACCATTGTCGTCGATCGCAAATTTCTTGGAATGAGATCATCTTGTTGTGAATCTTTTGGCTTAGTGCATCGGCTACAACACTTGCTTTACCATAATGGTAACAAATGTCACAATCGTAATCACTAATCAACTCCACCCAACGACGTTGTCTCATATTAAGATCTTTTTGATTAAAAACGTGTTGAAGGCTTTTGTGATCGGTGTAGACTATACATTGCGTGCCATATAGATAGTGTCTCCAAATCTTCAAGGCAAAGACAACAGCACGAAGCTCGAGATCGTGTGTTGTGTAACTCACCTCGTGAACCTTCAATTGTCTCGTGCATAAGCTATGACCTTTCCTCGTTGCATGAGAACACAACCAAGGCCTTGTTTAGATGCATCACAATACACGGTGAAATCTTCATTTCCATCGGGTAGGGTCAAGATAGGAGCATTGCACAATTTGTGCTTTAACGCTTCAAAAGCTTCTTCTTGCTCGGACCCCCACTCAAATGGTTTATTATTTTGTGTCAAAGAATGAGCGGCTTCGCGATCCTCGAAAAGTTGGCAATGAATCGCTGATAATAACCACCAAGTCCTAGGAAAGAACGAACTTCAGTAGGAGTTGTACGAACACACCAATTCTTCACAACTTCCACCTTTGTAGGACCAACGTGAATTCCTTGGCTATTCACCACGTGTCCTAGAAATTGAACTTCCTCGAGCCAAAATTCACACTTCGAGAACTTCGCGTACAATTGCTTTTTCTTCAAAAGCTGAAGAACTTGTCGCAAATGTAGCTCGTGATCAGTGTGGGACTTGGAGTAGATAAGTAAGTCATCAATGAATACGATCACAAACTTGTCTAGATAAGGCTTGCATACTCGGTTCATGAGATCCATGAAGACAGCAGGAGCATTGGTTAAACCAAAAGGCATGACCATGAACTCATAGTGCCCATAACGAGTACGGAACGCGGTCTTTGGGATGTCATCATCATGAACTCGTAATTGATGATATCCAGAACGTAGATCAATCTTCGAGAATATAGCAGCTCCTTGAAGTTGATCAAACAAGTCATTGATGCGAGGAAGAGGATAACGATTCTTGATGGTAAGCTTGTTATGCTCATGATAGTCAATGCACATACGAAACGATCCATCTTTCTTCTTCATGAACAGAACATGTGCACCCCAAGGCAAAGAACTAGGACGGATGACGCCCTTCTCGGATAGCTCTTGAAGTTGAATAGAGAGTTCTTGCATTTCTGATGATGGAAGTCGATATGGTGACTTAGCCACGGGGTTTGCTCCCGGTATCAAGTCAATTTTAAACTCGACTTCACGCATGGGAGGTAAACCACTAAGGTCATCGAGAAATACTTCAGGAAAGTCTCATACGATAGGGACATCCTTAAGTTCTTTCCCTTTGACTTTCGTGTTGACCACGTAAGCTAAGAAGGCCATATACTTCTTGCTTAAGCACTTTCGGGCTTGAGTGCAACACATGAGTTTAAGTCCTTTGGAAGACTTTTCACCGAACACTTTCAAAGTATCTATAGAAGGTAACGGTATACGAATGCACTTCTCGAAACAAATGATCTCGGCATGGTGTTTGGCTAACCAATCCATACCAATGATGACGTCAAAGCTTCCAAGTTTCATAAGGATAAGATCGATAAGAAAATCATATGCGTCAAGACTTAGGATGCAATCACAAATAACGACATCAACGGTGATCGGTTCTCCATTGGCAACTTCAACAGTGAGAGGTCTTTCTAGTTTCGTATGTGGCTTAGCAAGTATGGGTTCAAACTCTAACGGAACAAAACTCTTATCAGCTCTAGAATCAAATAGGACATAGGAATAAGTTTTATTAATAAGGAACATACCTGTTTAATTTTAAAGGTATTTAACGATACAGGTAATGTATGAAAAGAATTAGGTCACAAAAGTTAAAGGTAAGTTAACATACCATTCACCACATATTTGTTTGCTTGTGCTTGATTTGCGTTGATGTTGAAAGCACGTCCTCGGGCTTATGGAACATTACCCACAAGACAAGGGCATTGTGGGCAAAAATGACCAGGATCTCCACAGTTGTAGCAAACACGGGTTGTGACCACAGCGGCGTTGTTAGGTGCACGCATAAGGTACAGACACGGCATGGTTGATTTCTCAGATGGTGGTACCTACAGGTGTTGCACATAAGTTGAGGACCAGCATAGGCCCTAGCCCCAGGCACTTATGCCACAGGTGTAGCCGCAGGTCAAGTTGTCTTTGGGGTTGTTTGGGTGCAGTCATGGCATAGTCGTGCCGGTGTGAACTTGCACTTGTTGTTGTTGTTGTTGTAAGACGGTTCAGCTTTGGTCTCCTTAACAGCTTCGGTAGCCATCTTCTCTACCTTCTTTGCACCCTTCACAGACATGGTGCCCGCTCGTATATGGTTCTCGGTGAGTTGAGCGGTGATAGTAATGGCTTCTTCCAAAGTTGTGGGTCGGCTACCCACCACATCATCTTGAATTTGGGGTGGTACACCCTTTATGAACTTCTCAATGTTGCGGGGGACAGTGTCGACCATATGGGGTACTAGTATACTCAACTCATAATGCCTAGTTGAGTAGGCCAAATGATGACCACCATCTTGCTTCAAGTTCCAAAACTCCTCCTCCAACTTTTGCAGTTCACTTCTCGGGCAGAACTTCGCGATGTCGGTGTTCTTGAACTCTTCCCAAGTAAGTGCCAACACAGCTTCAGGACCATGGTTTCTCTTCTCGATATTCCACCAGGTAAGTGCCCTTTGTTGGAGCATGCTAGTGGCATAAGAAACTTTGAGTGCTCCGGGACACTCACAGTTGACAAAAGTGTTCTCCATGCTCTCGAACCACTCAAGAAGATCAGTGGCTCCTTCCTTGCCACTAAAACTAGTGGGCTTGCAAGAGCTAAAATGCTTGAAGGTACAAGTTTGGTTGTTACGTCCTTGGTTAGCACTATTCTCCCTTGACCATTCCATTGTTGCTAGAGTTAGTCATTAAGGTGCTATTGAGTTCAGCAACCATGGTCGGGATGACAGCAGCCATTTGCCGAGCAATCATGGTGGCTAGCTTACGATCAGAACTTTCACGATTTCCATGATGACGAGACATGCTGGAATATGCAAAATGAGTTAGACACGAGAAAGGGAATACAAGGAGTATAAAAAAACAAGGACAAGTCAAGAGTTGTAAGGCACATGGAATGGTTCCATTTGGTAACGTATTACCATTTGGAAATGTTGACATGTCAAGGTAAATTGACCCATTCGCCTTAGAAACTTGTGTGTGTTGACCATAGTTTATCACTCATTCCAGAAATTCCCAGGTAAGCATAACTAGTCCCATAGGATTTATGCGATATGCTTGTCTTAGCCCAAGGGCCTTTTGCCAGGAAAACCAGGATACAAGTGTCTATGAGTCACACAAATTTATTAGGTTCATGAAATCAAAACCTTGATGAGGTTTTCATAGATTAGACATAATTCTAAAGATCCAAGTAATAAGCATAAGTATACGATTCCACGTGTCTTCGAGAATAAGATTAAGAAGTTTCATTTGTCGAGGAGAGTCAAAGAGTCAAGGATAAGTTTTGGGAGACAAGTAACAAAGTTTTAACAATTATAAGGCAATCCTATGCTAAGGCATGAAGTTGCACATAAGGAGGCATAGCATTATGTAGCATGCAAACAATGTATATATTTACAAGGATATAAATATTGTTCTATGAGGTTCATGCATAAACTATAGTCTAGGTCATCATTTCTAATAACCTAAATCCTATAGTTATGGGCTCTGATACCAATCTATCACACCCCAACCTGACTGCGGAATCGTCAAGATGTGAGGGTTAAGATTATTCACAGCCACATAACGCTATATATAAATGTAAATATTAAAATTATAAGTTTCAAAAGAAATTACAAACATAAGTCTCAAACATGAAATAAGTTCAAACATAACAAAACAAAACTTAATCTTTTTATTTAATTAACTAGGTCCAAGTCCTAGATTATTGCAAGCTTCAAAAGATCACTTCAAACTTGGGCATTTCCCGAAACATGATAAAAATAAAAGGTCAACAATAAAGTTGGTGAGTTTTCAAGGTTTTCATACATAATATAACAAGGTTACAAGTAGCAATTTATGTCATAGGTTATAAGTTAGTAAGGTTATAGAACAATATCGTTACAACCAACCCATGATGAACAAGCATACATCATCAAGAGCCGACAATACCTCGGCTTTAGCACCAATATGCTTGTCAGGCCCAAAGATCTAAGACGTCGCCAGTCTAGCAATAGTTAATGAATGTAGACAAACTATGTATCTCATATAATCACTTACAACACACAAATAACCATGACAAAATATAAAAATGAATTGCAAGTGCTTTACAAGTTTCAAATGTTTATAAGTGTATAATATAAGTATCATGTTTCACTCTAAAATAGTGAGAAAAACATGAAAGGGGCAAGGAAACTCACTTGGCAAAATAAGTATAAGTATGAAGATTAATAAGAGTAATAATAGGCATCGTTCCAATGTGAATCGTCACAAGGTACCTATATATATATATATATATATATATATATATAATATATATATATATATATATATATATATATTACAAGATTTTGGTTAATAACAAGGTTAACGATATAACGAGAACTAGGGTTCCAATATGAAATTGAGATTTTTATAAATAAGGTTATTTGACGACCTCATAAACATATATTTTAATACAACAAAGAAAACTTAATAATCCTTTTGAATTAACCTTATAATGATTTAATCATCAAATGTAAATTAAATCTTATCATCAAAATAATTAATCTAAAATTAAAGATAACATATAAATCAAATAATAATTAGTGATTTCAACTATTTAAAGTTTGTTTTTATGTAAATAACTAATTATAACATTCTCTAGTAACATTTCATATAAAAAATTTTATTAAGGAGTTTAAAGAATAAATTAACAAAAAATAACTAGATAATTTCTAAAATAAAGAAAATTTATAAAACCAATTTTTATAACTTTTTAGAAATTTTATATTGCCTTTTTAAAAAAACATTTAGGTTCTAAATTGTTTAATATGCAACTTCCAACAACCTCCAAATTCCATATAAACCCTACAATCGTTTAGCCCCAAATTGAACATGAATTTGATTATGGTCATTGTATTGATCATAGGGCTTTTGTTCCCCAAAGAATACCGAGTATGTGCATGCCTTTAATTACCCGTATCGAAGTCGATTCGTTGCTAAACAAATGAGAGTAGATTGCGGCTACGGTCGCGACTTGTTTCGGTTGCAAATGTGAATACAAACAAATTCGTTGCACAGGATTCTCCCAAGGGTTCAAATGATGAAAAGCCCTTTGTTAATTGTAGTTTAGTGGGCTCGAATAAAGGTGTACGAGTAACTTGCAGGTCACGACGAATTGGTTGATCGATTAATGTGTTTTGTATGTTATCATGTGAAATTGTAATGGAAATCGATTTGAGGTAGTTAAACGATTTCTCAGGTTCAATTAATTGAGTTAATATTGCTTCTTAATGCGAACGGCTACGGTTGTTAATGGTTTTGGTTATGCAACGTTTGGGTGTTATAATCGGGGTCAAAGCTCGATTAATGTGATTTATGGGGTTCGAATCAAGTTCCCGAAGTGATTGGAAACGATTTGGAATACAAGAAACGATGAATTTCGATGGTTTACAGGGTGGCTGGAGTTTGGCTGGAGTCTGGCCGGAGTTTGGCTGGAAAAATGGGATTGAAAGGGGGTGGGGGTTTGGGCTTTGATTAATTACACCTTGGTCCCCTTGGTTTTCAAACTTATTATTTTATGCCCAAATCTTAATATTAACAGTTTTAAAAATGACAATTTAACCCCTTAACTTGATTGCTTTAAGTTTTAGTTATATTTACAACTTCTTAATTGTTAAATTTTTTTTATTATTATTAACATCATAAGCAGATGTTGTAATTACTTGTATAATTACAAGTGTTATTCTTATTTCTAGGATTATTATATTATTATTATGATTAATTATTTTATAATCTATTAGTAATGTTATTATGTTCAATTTAATAGTTTAAGTTATTAACTTTTAAATAAAAGAAATAATTAATAAAAACAAAGAATCAGACATAAATAGACCACAAGTTCCATAAATGACAACAATGACCCTTACAAGATTATAACGGCGTTAACATTTAATTTAACGAAAAAAACGAGATGTTACATTTTCTATGTATAATTTAGAGTACACCAACTACACTAAAGGTTCAATTCACATAATATTTGTTTCAATCCAAACACTACATTGGTGTGAATAGAATTATTGTATCAACTATGGTTACATATTATCTAAATTAAGAATCATAGTATTTTGGGCATACCTTTATAACTAAAATGATTAACGGGCGACAAAAGTAGATAACTAGAATAATTAAGATTTATATGATAAACTTTAATGGTAACCCAAATCCTATAAACTTCATACCTACTGAAACTCAAAAAGTTTAAGGTAGTCATAGGAATGACCAATATAATCCTTAATCAAGCAGAATAATGTATGATAAAAAATTATATAAATTAGATTGCTTAACTTAAGAAGATAGTAATATCCGATGATCGAGTAAAAACTTTATCATTATGAGTTAAGCCCCGTAGTGATTAAGTAAAAGCATACATTACAATCCTAGCATATGCCAAAATTACTATGGTGAAAAAAAGGATTAAAGATGTGTCTAAGACTATATATAGGACAACGTATGATCACTATTAGTTCTTGGTGATGTTCTTCTGATTTACCAATATGCCAAGTGTATTTATGGATATCATGAATTAGGTTTATAAACCATATTCAAATAAATCATATAATCTCCTTTGATAACATTCTAGTATAATTTAAGATAGAAATATCATAAGGAACATCTCATAGAAATTCTTACACTACTTAGGAATGATAAAGTTTATGCAAAGTTCTCATGGTGTGATGTTTAGATACAATGATTTCAATTCTTAGGTCATATGATCAATGAGTAAGGCATACAAGTGACACCTGCTAAAGAACAAAGCAATTATAAATGAGAAACATCAAATACTCCCATAACTTTTTTTTTGATTTTTGGGACTAACAAAACGCTATAGAATGTATATATATTCAAGATTTTAGTACACCAAAAAAGACAGATTGAATTATTAAGTGACTACGATTATGATATACGATACCATAGATTGAATTATTAAGTGACTACGATTATGATATACGATACCATAAAAAACAAATTTGGTCATAGATGCACCAAGTAGAATAGAAAGAAACCAATCACAAAAAATCCATGTGAGAAAACCTTTGAGACCAAACTAAAAATACACAACAAGAAGCCTTAAAAGAAAAATTATATTGAGTAGGCAAGGATGATTGATAGAAAAAACTATCAAGGTCAGAAATAATAAAATTTAAAGATTCAGCAAACAAATATGAGTATCTAGTTTGGGAGCCTACAAGATATAATACAATTAGTAGACCACAAGTTTAAATACATATTGCACTCTATTGGCGATAAAATATATAAGAATTTAAGAGATAATGAGTGCCGAATGGGAGTGAAATGAACTATTACATGACATGTTGAGAAATATTCTACCTGCCTAAGAGTTAAGGTAGTGTATTAAAAATATTTTGTATTCATATTCATTTATAATTCCATCCTTCTTCATTAATGCATTTTCAACATTTATTGATTGAAAAAATGTTATAAACTTTTATGATTGGTGTAAACTACACATTTAGTTTCATATAAGTTGTGTCTCTTGGTTTTGAAAACAAATACAACAGCATTGAGTTCCAATTCAGGAGTCGTATAATTTTTCACGTGAGTTTTCAGTTGTTGTGATGCCTAAACAATCACTTTGTTTCTTTCCATTACACACACCCTAGACCAAAAAGTGACGCATCATGATATACCGTAATCTTTTGTATCTTTGGGAGTGCTATTAAGTTTCTATTTTAACACATTGATGCCTCTTCTTGTTTAGATCTCCATATAAACTTTATATTACAAAGTCTTAGTTATTTGTGAGAATTCTTGAATAAATCTTCTGTAGTATCTATCAATCCAAGGAATCTATGAATTTGAGTTGGAGTTTGTTGTGTTTCCCATTTATTTGTCTTTTTTAAATTTACCAAGATCAACGTGAATGCCGTACTCATTAACTACATGTCCGATAAATGAAATTCTCTCATCTAAATTTCACATTTAGAGAATTTTGCGCAAAGTTTCTCATTCCATAGTAATTCATGAGTAAGTTAGATGACATTCATGTTCTTCTTTATTTTTAAATAAATCAAAATATTGCCAATGAAGACTATTATTAATTTACCTAAGTAAGGTTTAAAGACTTGTTAATTAGATCCATGATTACATGTGGTGCATTTGTTAGACCGAATGGTAGTACAAGAAATTCATAAAGACCATATCAAGTTCAGGAGTTTGTTTTAAGGATCTCTTCTTCTCTAACTTTTATTGATGATATCCGGTTCTCAAGTCTATTTCTGAGAAATAAATTGGTTTATACTTGATCAAATAAATTTCAAGGTAATGAATTTTAGTTTTTAATAATGAGTTGTTCAAGTCCCTATAATTGATGCACGTTCGACATGACATGCCCTTTTTTACGAATAATATAGGAATTCCCTATAGCGGGAATGTAGGCTAAATAAATCCTTTATCAAGAAAATCTTGTAGTTGGTTTTATATTTCTTGCAATTGAATTAGGGTCAAACGATAAGGTGCTCTAGTAAATGGCATAATACCAGGCATTAGGTAAATCAGTGATAGTCTAGGAATGGCTCCAAATATTCAACAACCACTAGAAAGTCTTTAAACTTATGTTCTTTCATGGTAAACATAACATACGCTAGATACGTAACACATTCCTTCTATTAACGTTTATTAGCTTTTATCATACATATAATACTTAATAGTGTCAACTCTTTTTGATCCCATAATCAAATTTCTTTCCAACCTTCTTCCTCTTCATATTTTCATTTCCATTAACCAACCTTATCATTTCATTCATTAAGGTTTCTTCAACATCCATTGATGACTAGGGGTGTTTGAGGATTTGCTGATTTTGTTAGAAAGAATATAATAAAACAAAATAGAAGAACTGTGCTTGTGTTTG
Source organism: Flaveria trinervia (assembly GCA_025506515.1). Classification (NCBI taxonomy): domain Eukaryota; kingdom Viridiplantae; phylum Streptophyta; class Magnoliopsida; order Asterales; family Asteraceae; genus Flaveria; species Flaveria trinervia. Next base: position 33,511,972 of record CM046442.1, read on the forward strand.
ACACAATTCTCTTAAACAGAGTCGTCGTCTGTTCCCGGGGTAAACCGGCTTAGAGCAGCGTACTGCCGGACGTCGCACTTGCCTGAAACGTAGCCGGAAGTTGTTGAAACGGAGTCGTCGAATTACTGGAGTGAATTCGTAGTCTCTAACTTTTCTGTTGTGTGTTGGTATATAAACACACAAAGAAAAGAATTGTAACCGAGTACAATTGAATACGCAAAACTGTTTATTGTTATCATTCGATAATGACCATCATTAGTAACGGTTTTGATTTAATTATCATCATTAATGAAACGGTTTCGTCATAATTATCATCATTAGCAAAATGGTTTTTGCAATAATGATTGAAAACGGTTTATTCCATAAATTTTATGTTGTTTTAAAAAGAAAACGGTTTCAAAACGGACCTATCGCGAGCCCGGGATTTCGGAGTTGTATTGTGTCTGTATGTCGCGCGGGCGACGCATTGATTCAATAAATTTCCAACCCAGAAACCCGTTTTCTGCATCCCCCTGCGCGCGAGTAAGTGCTAGAATAAAGCACAACATAACAATTTAACAAGCCTTGGAGACTTGTACATATAAACCAAATAAAATTTTGTTGCCAGATCAATGTGGGACAAAACCTATTTCTCTTAAAACTCATTTACGATTTAGAGATTTCGACATCTCATTCAATCCTCACACTAACAATCCCCCACATGAATGGAGGTCGATCTAAAAAACATCAACATTTCGGTTAACTTCAACAGTTGAATCTTGCATACAATAGGTAAGTGTTACCCTTTGAACCTTTTCTTATGAAACTCACTTAGTCTACTGGCTTTAAGTAGACGTCAATGTCTTTGAACTCATCTACCGTTAGTGTAGGCAATAATACGTTTCACACAAGACTCTCCCTGACAATGCTAAGTCCTCATAGTTATGTTTGTTATGGTCATGAACATGTGCCTGGTTCTGCAAGAGCCATTAAGTATTGTGCCCAATTAATACCCTTCGAAGCGACCCCACTTCTCTCTCACATAGGTGATTCACTACGTATGGTAACATTAGTCGAATCATTAAAAGCCTTAGGCTTAGCCTTGTATTTTTCACTTTTAGGAATGGACTAGGAAGTTTAGTAAACTTTTTAATGAACCCCCTTTTAAATACGTAGGGTTACCCCCACAATGACCTCACTAATTCATACAATTAGGTTTTCCGATTGAAATCAATTCTTGGGATCTCCAATCTATTGAGTTAGGTTTCCTTCATATGAACTTTAATTTTTAAAGGGCTTCAGTCCTATTCCCATTAACGACTTCTGAATTAACTCTCTACTTAGGCCTTTTGTTAGTGGATCCACGATATTATCCTTTGACTTCACATAGTCAAAGATGATAATTACTGTAGAGATTAGTTGTCGTAAGTATTATGTCTACATCTAATATGTCTATTCTTACCATTATACATTGTGCTATGAGCTTTACCAATTGCCGATTGGCTATCATAATGTATACAAATGGCCAATGCCAGCTTAGGCCATCTTGGTATATCCTCAACAAATTGACGTAGCCATTCTACCTCTTCACGCTCTTTATCTAATGCGATGAATTCTGATCTATCGTGGATCTAGCAATAATCGTTTGTTTCGACGATTTCCACAATAGCTGCACCTCCAAGTGTGAATACTTACCCACTTGTTGCTCTGGAATCATTCGTGTCAGATATCCAATTTGCATCACAGTGTCCTTCGATAACTGCCGGATTTCTTTTATAATGCAACCCGTATTCTCGAGTGTATCTTAAGTACCGAAGCAACCGAGTTATACATTTCCAATGAATTGAACTTGGGTTGCTCGTGTATCGACTTAGCTTGCTTACAGCATATGCTAGGTTTGGTCTCGTACAACTCATAAGATACATCAAGCTACTGATAATTCTTGAGTATTCCAACTGATTAACAGGTTCACCTCTATTGTTAGCTAGATGTTGACTTGTGTCAATAGGAGTTCTGGCTACGTTAGAGTCATTTGCATTAAACTTCTCAAGAATTTTATTGACATAGTGGGATTGACTTAAAACAAGTCCACTATGGGTTCGTGTGATTTTACGACATATTTTAGGTCAAGATTACTTATATACATTACGACGTACCTTATGTTTTAGGTCAAGATTACTTAGACAATATTTTAGACGAATTTTTTAAAACTATTTATCTTTGCTTCTCCTTTGTTTCAACATATTAAATCTATCAATTTATTCAAATTCATAGACTTAAAATCTCAAAGAAATTTCATACCTTAATAATGCTTAGCAATCTTAAATGGATATTTATTGTGAATGGAAGGAAGTAAACACTTATCATTTCTGAATTACCTTTTAGCTTTTGATCTTTTAACCGGAGGATATATAATTGAAGATTGTTGCTGGAATTTGTGTTATTCTTGATCAATGAACACTCTTTCTTTTAAATTTGATGATTTAAGTCTTTTAGCAACTTCAGTAACTATACATAAAATGATTTTTGTTGCTTAAAGAAGATATTTTTTCAGTAATAGAGGCATATTGAAGGTGTTTTAGTATTAGTGGACACTTTCCACAAGCCCAGTGTAGGCTTCATACATGCAAATTAGTAGGTCTATATCCCGTCCACTAGACCATGGTATTAGATTTCGGATGCGTAGATACATCTTTGTTGAACAATAGTCTACTCAATTTGAAGGTTTATTCAGCCCAAATTTACTTAAAACCCAAATCTTGAATCTTGTTTTAAGTTTAGTTGGATGTTACAAGTAGAAGTGACGTGAGGGCTAAACCCATGCTACGCCGCGAGAGTAGCAAGTTTTCCATACTTAAAGTCCTAAACATTGATACAACATAAAACATAAAAAGTATAACAGAAGAAAAATCCTAAACTTAAACTCAAAACAAATAATAAAATAAAAAAATTATGTTCACAAATTTAAAAAAAAATAAAACTAGAATCAAAACAGGAGAGGTCAACAAAACATCATAAAAAGATAAAAAAACAAAAAAATATATTAAACAAATAAAAAAGAATAATGTTAAAGAAGACTAAAAAGTTGAAAGATAATTAAATATAACAAAATAAACGTAAAAATCATTACAAAACAAACCCGGGACCGAACATCCAAACCTGGGTTAATGGGGGAAGGCAATGTGCTTGCTTACCACTAAACTAGTAGCCCTTTTTTATTCTTGGAGTGCCTACATATTATTTAAAACACTAAAAATCGAAAAGAGTAAAAAAATAAAGAAGATCATAAAGCAATAGGAAAGTATTAAGTGTTCTCCTTGCCAAAACGTAATAGTATATGAATGAAATAAGCAATTTTTAATAAACATTTCACTATTTCTAAATGTACATATCCCTGTTCTTTATTTCCAGGGCTATTTGTCATTAAAGTCTTACACATTACACGAACAAGGCTCCGTACCCATTAGGCCTTACTAATTACTAGAAATACATACTAATTATACTTGTACCATTATAACTAATGTATGAATGTTTAAATGCAATATATGTAAAAGATAACACAAGATTTATCAATTTGAAAATATATGTATCTCGACTCTATTAACTCAACTTGAGTAACACTAGACTTTTGCATTTCCTTTTGTCTAGTGCTTTAAAAGACATAACTTTTATACTTGTATGATAATTATTATTATATGAGAATTTGATTATAGGTGGATGATCATCCTAACTTCCATCAAAGTCAATCGCATATACTCATAACATATCCTCTAGTGTTTGAATTGTTCACTCACTCTAACTATTAATTTGGGGATGATAAGTCGTACTTAAATTTAATCAAGTGTCCATCACACATTGAAAGCTTTTACGTAATCGCGAAGTGAAATGAACATCTCAATCAAATACGATAGATAAAGGCACACCGTCTCTTCAAACAACTTCGTTGACATAAATATTTGCTAATTTTTCCCTTTTATAATTTACCTTGTTTTCTACGAAATGGGTTGATTTCTTTAATTTATCAACTATTACCTATATTGTGTTATGCCCTTGACTTCTTCATGAAAGCTTTGTAACAATTTATGGTTATGTCCTTCCTCCACTCTAGGTTATCTAACTACTGAAGATAACTAGAGGGTTTCTAATGTTTCACATAAAACTTGTACGCAAGTTGAATATATTACAACATATCGTACAAGTGACGGTTTCATTCCCAATGTTGGAGCATATATAGTAATATATAGTGTGTCCGTCGCTTGTCGAATAGTCTAGGCTAAATGTAATACACCTGATATGTTGTAAACACATTAAACTGGGTCATTCACAGGAGCATATGTGAATGAGACTCAGTCGTACGACTGAGCCATGCTAATGGACCAGCCGTGCGACTAAGAGATGCGATTGGGACATTCGTAACACTGAACCATAAGTATGGTCCAGTCATACGATTGAACCATACGCATGGTCCAGTCGTACGATTGAACCATACGCATGGTCCAATCGCATAAATGAGCCCAGTCGCATCTAATATGGGCCGAGGCCTATATATACCAGTTTCAATGTGTAGAGAGATTAAGGATTTGAGAGGGAGTCTGCACAGAGTCTAGGGCTGCCGGATGAGAGGAAAGATCATGCTCAATCTCCCCTTGCCAAGAGTCTTGATTCTTATGTTGTAACGAGCTTGTAATCGTTAGGTTTTATCAATGAAACCATTTTTTTATAGTTCGTGTTATTGATTGTCTCTTGGTGTTTGTTGTTGTTTATCCTTCCATCAAGAACACGCTCGGATGTCTACCGATCCAGCCGACTTCATAATTGGTATCAGAGCCGGTTACTACTGGAATGATCTAACAATCATTCTAGCAACCCGAGCTCTTGATTTCTAGATCAAATTTCAGATCTTGACGTTAAATCCACTTCGTGTTCTTCGTGTTTTGCTCAAATCTGGTTACATGTGTAGTTTCTATGTTAAAATCGAACTCGAAACCACGTTCCAATCACCCCTGCGAATCTTATAATGTCTATGTTGGTTTGTTTCATGTAAAATTCGTAAGATTAGGGTTTTGGGCAGCCCTGGTGGCTGCAGATCTAAAAATCTGTGTGCAGACCCGTTCATGCGACTAGGCCATGCAAATGGACCATTTGTATGACTGGACCATGCGAATGGACCATTCGTACGACTGGACCATTCGTACGACTGGACCATTCGTACGACTGGACCATTCGTACGACTGGACCATTCGTATGTTTAGTCGTGCGACTGGACAGTCGTATGTTCAATCCTATGAATGAGCCATCCGCATTTGTTTAGACAAAAAAAGTCTGGAACTACCTCTTACATAGATTTGAGGATGAGCAAAGCATATTCACCCTGAGGTTCTTTTGTCAAATAAGTTCGATGTATACCCCATTATTCGTGGACTTCCAGAATAGGTGAATGTAGTTGGAACACGAAAGAGAGAAGAGAAGATGTCAACAATCAGTGCTGATTTTGTGGGGTAGTCAGGAGCATCTGACTACTTATAGACCAATCAAGTTATATTTATCCGCACAGAGAGGATTCTCATTCTTAGGGGAATCCATGTATAGAGAAATTGAAGACACAATCAGAAAGTGATGATGTGAGCAGGTTTCTGATGATGAATCTACGGGCATGCTGATTTGTTTGATATTGTCAGTTGTGGATGGAACCTTCAACCTTTTTCCCAATACACCGTATGAAGACGCTAGGAGAGCATAAAGTATATATATGGGATATGCTGAATGTGAGGAGGAATTTCTACAGTTGCTAAGTTAATCAGGTTAGACTGTGTGAAGATTGAAGCAATCAAAAACTGTTTATGTCATTTTTGGAAAAATAAGTCATATGGGGAATCTTGCTGCTGTGATGGTGTTCTGCAAAGTAAACGAAAGCTGTTGTGCCTAAATTCATTTTCAGGGATATTATAGCAACCTGACGGATCGGCAACGTTAGCTAATATGGTTTTTCGTTTGATTTTATTGGAAACCAGAGCAAAGATTGACTGAGATTGTAAGAGGTGTTATCTACTATTCGCAGGAAACATCCAAGGGGGAATTTGTTAGAGCATATATAGTAATATATAGTGTGTTCGTAGCTTGTCGAATAGTCTAGGCTTAATGTAATACACCTGATATGTTGTAAACAAATGAAACTGGGTCATTCGCAGGAGCATATGCGAATGAGGACTCAGTCGTACGACTGAGCCATGCTAATGGACCAGCCGTGCGACTGAGAGATGCGATTGGGACATTCGTAAGACTGTACCATAATTATGGTCCAGTCGTATGATTGAACCATACGCATGGTCTAGTCGTACGATTGAACCATACGCATGGTCCACTCGCATGAATGGGCCCAGTCGCATTTAATATGGGCCGAGGCCTATATACCAGTTTCAATGTGTAGAGAGATTAAGGATTTGAGAGGGAGTCTGCACAGAGTCTAGGGCTGCCGGATGAGAGGAAAGATCATGCTCAATCTCCCCTTGCCAAGAGTCTTGATTCTTATGTTGTAACGAGCTTGTAATCGTTAGGTTTTATCAATGAAACCATTTTTTTATAGTTCGTGTTATTGATTGTCTCTTGGTGTTTGTTGTTGTTTATCCTTCCATCAAGAACACGCTCGGATGTCTACCGATCCAGCCGACTTCATAATTGGTATCAGAGCCGGTTACTACTGGAATGATCTAACAATCATTCTAGCAACCCGAGCTCTTGATTTCTAGATCAAATTTCAGATCTTGACGTTAAATCCACTTCGTGTTCTTCGGTTTTTGCTCAAATCTGGTTACATGTGTAGTTTCTATGTTAAAATCGAACTCGAAAACACGTTCCAATCACCCCTGCGAATTATAATGTCTATGTTGGTTTGTTTCATGTAAAATTCGTAAGATTAGGGTTTTGGGCAGCCCTGGTGGCTGCAGATCTAAAAATCTGTGTGCAGACCCGTTCATGCGACTAGGCCATGCAAATGGACCATTTGTATGACTGGACCATGCGAATGGACCATTCGTACGACGGACCATTCGTACGACTGGACCATTCGTACGACTGGACCATTCGTACGACTGGACCATTCGTATGTTTAGTCGTGCGACTGGACCAGTCGTATGTTCAATCCTATGAATGAGCCATCCGCATTTGTTCTAGACAAAAAAAGTCTGGAACTACCTCTACATAGATTTGAGGATGAGCAAAGCATATTCACCTGAGGTTCTTTTGTCAAATAAGTTCGATGTATACCCCATTTCGTGGACTTCCAGAATAGGTGAATGTAGTTGGAACACGAAAGAGAGAAGAGAAGATGTCAACAATCAGTGCTGATTTTGTGGGGTAGTCAGGAGCATCTGACTACTTATAGACCAATCAAGTTATATTTATCCGCACAGAGAGGATTCTCATTCTTAGGGGAATCCATGTATAGAGAAATTGAAGACACAATCAGAAAGTGATGATGTGAGCAGGTTTCTGATGATGAATCTACGTGCATGCTGATTTGTTTGATATTGTCAGTTGTGGATTGGAACCTTCAACCTTTTTCCCAATACACCGTATGAAGACGCTAGGAGAGCATAAAGTATATATATTGGGATATGCTGAATGTGAGGAGGAATTTCTACAGTTGCTAATGTTAATCAGGTTAGACTGTGTGAAGATTGAAGCAATCAAAAACTGTTTATGTCATTATTTGGAAAAATAAGTCATATGGGGAATCTTTGCTGTGATGGTGTTCTGCAAAGTAAACGAAAGCTGTTGTGCCTAAATTCATTTTCAGGGATATTATAGCAACCTGACGGATCGGCAACGTTAGCTAATATGGTTTTTCGTTTGATTTTATTGGAAACCAGAGCAAAGATGACTGAAGATTGTAAGAGGTGTTATCTATATTCGCAGGAAACATCCAAGGGGGAATTTGTTAGAGCATATAGTAATATATAGGTGTTTCGTAGCTTGTCGAATAGTCTAGGCTTAATGTAATACACCTGATATGTTGTAAACAAATGAAACTGGGTCATTCGCAGGAGCATATGCGAATGAGACTCAGTCGTACGACTGAGCCATGCTAATGGACCAGCCGTGCGACTGAGAGATGCGATTGGGACATTCGTAAGACTGTACCATAATTATGGTCCAGTCGTATGTTGAACCATACGCATGGTCTAGTCGTACGATTGAACCATACGCATGGTCCACTCGCATGAATGGGCCCAGTCGCATTTAATATGGGCGAGGCCTATATATATCAGTTTCAATGTGTAGAGAGATTAAGGATTTGAGAGGGAGTCTGCCCGGAGCCTAGGGCTGCCGGATGAGAGGAGAGATCATGCTCGATCTTCCCTTGCCAAGAGTCTTGATTCTTATGTTGTATCGAGCTTGTAATTGTTAGGTTTTATCAATGAAACCAATTTTTTTATAGTTCTTGTTATCGATTGTCTCTTGGTGTTTGCTATTGTTTATCCTTCCGTCAAGAACACGCTCGGATGTCTACCGATCCAGCCGACTTCACACCCAACCATCAAAAGTCATTTCTTAAAATATTATACGTTTTATCACTTCCCAAATGAATCATATACTTAGATTTAATGGCCTTCTCTAAAACTATATCATGTAACTCTTCATACTTTAGAATCCACACTCGAACATTTAATCTTAGTATGCCATCAATACCGAGTGATAATAATTTTACCTTTCCGACCATTCTTTCTTTCTTAATCTTATTTTCTTCAAGGGCATTTTGTTATGTTTATCCTATTTTTTTTCAATTAAGACTATTTTTACATGTACCCTAATTGCATGAATTGTTATTGGTTTAATACTTTAATCCCTTTTTTCTACTTAAAACATCAATCACTATATTTGCTTTTCCTGAGTTAATATTTAATAGTTTAGTACATACTATATATGAATTTGATAATGTTATTTTTATGAAAACTCCTCAAATAGTGTTGGTTGTACTCCTGTTTGGATGTTCGATTAAATGAATTCACGTATGAATTTTAACAGAATTTTAACTATTTACTTGAGGATGTGTTAGGAACTTCACCATGTACTTCACTACATACTCAGGGTACAAATGTTAAACATTATAGACTGGATGTTCATTTCCTTTTAACATCCACTAAGCAACCTATAAATGCTTATTAAGTATAGATGCAAATAGAAAATTCCCCTAGGATGATGCTAGCAAAACTCTTTCTTGATCTTTCAAGCATCCTGATTAATAGAAGTTCATACATGTATCCTCTTCTATCACTTGAGGGGTTGTCAAGAGGTAGATTTACCAAATCCTTAATGTTATGCAAAATAGTCTGAAACGATCATACTCTTTGGCTTCACCTTTGCTCGCACCATCATATGTTAGGCTGAAGGTGTTGGTTGAGGAATTGTAACTCCAATGTGTAATTGGGTAATGAATGCTCAGGGGACTCACATGCAGAACTTCTTCCATTTCCCTTTGCTCAGCCTTGTTTCCAAATTTCATTTTTGAACAGCACCCATGGACTTGTACTTGTCTTGCATACCTTCATATTCTGAGGTTAACTTGTGCATTCTCTTTAATCTTTATGTTTATGCTTTAGAACCTCCAGTTCAAATAATAAGAAAGATTTTGACTTGTTCTTTCTTTTTATGAAGAAATTCTCAACTTTTTGTAACACCCGAATATTTATAATTTTGAAGCCGGTGAAGAAAGGAAAGCAAATAAAGTCCAAAAGTCGAGGGACCAAACGATTTTTGTAACACCCGAATATTTATTATTTTGAAGCCGATCAGTCAGAAAGAACCATTCAGACACCGGAAGACATGCTCCGGGCATGTGTGATCGATTTTGGTGGAAGTTGGGATGACCACTTACCGTTAGCCGAATTCTCATACAACAACAACTATCATGCCAGTATTGGTATGCCACCATATGAGATGCTATACGGTAGGAGATGTAGAACACCCGTTTGTTGGGGTGATATTGGTCAGAAGGAATTGGGGAGCGTCGAGGTAATCGAGGCTACGACAGAGAAGCTTGAAAAGATTAAAGCCTTCATGAAGGCAGCCAAAGATAGACAGAAGTCGTATGCCGATAAGCGACGTAGGCCAATTGAGTTCGAGGTGGGTGACCAGGTTATGTTGAAGGTCTGACCTTGGAAGGGTATTATCAGATTCAGAAAGCGGGGCAAGTTGAGCCCAAGATATATAGGCCCTTTCCGAATCATTGCTCGAGTAGGGGAGGTGGCCTATAGATTGGAGTTGCCAGATGGGTTAAGTGGGATTCACCCGACATTCCATGTATCTCATCTGAGAAAGTGTATAGCTGATGAAGACATGATTGTTCCACTGGAGGACATTGAAATAGATGAAAGGCTCAATTATGTGGAGCAACCAGTGGCAATCATCGACCGAAAGGAGAAAAGGCTAAGGAATAAAGTGGTTCCTCTCGTGCGTGTACAGTGGAAGCACAGGAAGGGATCCGAGTCAACGTGGGAGACTGAGGAAGAAATGAGACAGCATTACCCACGTTTGTTCGACGAATAACAGGTTTCGGGGACGAAACCTATTTAAGGGGGGTGGACTTGTAACACCCGAATATTTATTATTTTGAAGCCGGTGAAGAAAGGAAAGCAAATAAAGTCCAAAAGTCGAGGGACCAAACTCGCCAACGAAGAAAAGTTGGGAAATGTGGTGATATTAGTAGGGAGAGGGCAGCCCACTCTCCCCACACTCACATTTCAGTTTCATAAAGAGAAGAAGAGAGAAAGAAGAGAAAAAGAGGAAAAGTGTTGGTTCGGGTTGGTTCGGGTCGCCAAAATCGTCGTGAAGCAAGCCAAATCGAAGCTCTTGTCGTTATGCTCATTTAGGTGAGTTCTAGGACCCCTCTTTACATGTTTTTGAATGATTTTGGGGCTGGAACACATCTAAAAACCCTTTTTCGCGTTTTTGGGTGAAGACCCGTATGTATGCGTAGGACCCGTTTGGGGCTTGATTTCTTGCTTGGTTGTGCTTGAATAATGTTATGGTATGCATCCCTAAGGTTTAGGATGGTCGATTTAGGCTTAAAATGGGTTTAGATGAGTTTGGAGGCTGAAAACCCTCGGCTGCAGTCGGGATGAACTGCATTCTGCATCAGTTAGGGCTAGGCGACCGACTGGAGGCCGAATGGAGGCCATACGGCCGATTAGGGTGCGACTGAAGGTCCATTCGCACGACTGAAGGTCCATTCGCACGACTGAAGGTCCAGTCGCATAGGTGTTCATCCGCATTGTCCATTCGCACGACTGGATGTTCATTCGCATAGGTGTTCATCCGTATTAGTTCAATCGCATGATGTTCAGTCGCATGGAGGCCATGCAACTGAAGGGTGTCCATACGCCCGAATAGGGCTGTTGAACCCGAGGAAGGTGTAGATTGATTCTGACTTTCGGGGGAAGTGCAGATGTAATTTTTGATGTAAAGGTTCCGATAAGAGTTTTTAAGATGACGATCGAGGTCTTAGAAAGCATGTTGGGCATGATGAGGGTGATGATGTTGTACGTTATGTATGTATGATGTTGCCCTGTATGATGTGATGTTGATGCATGTTAATGTTCCTTAGTGTGATGTATGTTATCTTTCTTGTGGCCTTATGTGTCATGTTAATGAATGAACGAAGTATTATGTAACGTAAAGTGAAAGATAAAGAAAGAGGAACCTGATGAATGAATGCATGTATTAATGAACGAATGAAACGTCTTGCACACATCGGATAACGGGTCCTTCTTTGTGATTGACCCTGAATGTAGAACCTCTACCGCTCACCCCTAGTACTGTGGCATACGTTTAGCTGTTCATTTGTTGACTTCGGCCCAGTAGCTAAGACTGATGGTTACTCCTAGTACCGTGGCATACGTTTAGCTGTTCATTTGTTGACTTTGGCCCAGTAGCTACGATTAACCGGGGTGTAGCACATGGTATTGGTATGGATGATGTCCGATGCGCAAGTAAAGTAATGAAAGAACGAAGGAACGAATGAAGAAGATAATAATGATATTATCTATGTGTACGTACGATGTGTGATCATGTAAAAGTAACGAACGGTTTTATGTGAAAGTAAAGTATGTCTTATTTATAAAACTAGAACTCACTCAGCAACGCTGACTTTGATGTGTTTCCAGTTGGCAGGTAATGTTTGCTGAGGATGGCACGGGCGACTACTCAGCTCTTTTGGGGATGGCATTCTTTTGATTAATGTTTTTGCATTGTAATGCGAACAAGCTATTTTGTAATGAATGTCGTATTAACTTGCAAAAACTTTTACATGGAAATGAAAGTTTGTTTTAGTTTTCCGCTGCGATTTATGAAATACAAATGTAATTATACGTTTTATGTGAGTTGAGAACCCAACTGTAAGCGTCCCGGGAATGGGGCCTTACACTTTTAAATCATAATTCCATTGATGACTTTTGTATCATTCTCCGCGTCTTCTTCTTTCTGAGATTCTTGGAGTTCTTGTTCTTGTTCTTGTTCTGATGTTCTGACCCATTTCTCATTCTATCAGCAACACTAGATGATCACTTTATCTACTAAATTTTTATATTGGATTTGGGTAGGGGTTTAGCTGTATTAGAAGCTTGTTGGACTTATGGAGAACCATGCTCAAACGGCTTGATCAGATGGAGAAGTAGTAGGAGGTGATTGTGGTTTGTTGTTGTCACACCTTCAAAATCCAGGTGTGGGGTTTTACCGTGAGGCGAGTGAACAAACCAGGATCCCAGTCTTTAGTTATTCACAACGACATTATATGTAACATTTAAAAAACAAACTAGCGGTTGAAACTCTAAGACTATGCGGAAGCATTTTGTAAGTAAATCAAACCCTAAGTATTTAAAGTGTAACATTAGCAAAACACGTGCCAACCTAATATTTGTAAACACATAAATTAAAACCCAAATGTCAAGACATAATATGAAGCTTTGAAATGCATGTTTTACTTGGATGTGCTCCTACTGGAAACCATAGTTAACGACCTGAGAATAGCATACTAAAAGAGTAAACATAATGACCGGTGAATTGAAGAGTTTGCGTAAGACATAGGTTTACTGTATTAAAATAATTAGTTATAATTGTAAAGCATAAGAAGTGCATTGAAATATATAGCCAATCTATATTCACAAGTAATAACCATAGTGATTTTGCGATGGAAGCTGACTGTGTTTCATTTGTTGCCTCCCGTCACGACTTACTAGGTCGTGACAATGTTTGTGTAAGACAAAATTGCACACGTTTGACCTCAAGTCGCATAGGTGGGGCTCATCAGACCTAGTAGTACTACCTAGAGTTGCACAAAAAAACGGGTCCATACCCGACCCGTACCCAAGTCCGGGTACAACCCGATACCGGTTGTACCCGGTTCGTACCCGTAAAAAACCGTTGTTCGTGGTCAAGGTTCATCGAACTCTCGTTTACTCTAAAATCTCAATATGGCTCATTCTCAATCTTCCGTTGGTCAAGGTTCATCGAACTCTCCAACCGTCGTTCGTGTTCTTGCACACAATCGTAACACGGATGTTTGGTGCAATTGGGATTTGGTTGAGTTGAGTGACGGATCTATAAAGGCTCGTTGCAAGTTTTGTGGAGCTTTGCTTGCTAAAGATTCTAACACGACTTTAAACAACACATTAGCAAGAAGTTTTGTAAGTCGTTGAAAAATAATCCAGATTCGCAACAAACACAATTGAGTGGAGATGGTGGAATCTTTAATTACAACGTTAATGAGGTTCTAGATCGAATGGAAAAGTTCGTGATTCAAGAAGCTTTGCCTTTCAATCACTTCGACAACCTTCGGTTAACCAACTTAATTCGAGAGACACTTCAACCTCGTTACACTCACGTAAGTCGTACTACACTTAGACATTATTGTTTAAAATTATGGAAGCAAGCAAAAAATTATTTAATTGCATTATTTGAAAATATAAATACCGGTGTAAACTTAACTAGTGACGTTTGGTCGGCACCACATGGTTTGCCCGAATCGTACCTTTACGTCACCGCTCATTGGGTAGATCCCAGTTCATGGCAAATGATGAAACGTACGATTGCATTTGATCTATTTCCGTATCCACACACCGGAGAGTCTTTATTTACTTTTTGAATAATGTAATAACTAACTTTAATTTACAAAATAAAATATTTTTAATGGCATTTGATAACGCTTCCAACAACACAACTGCAGTTGAAAAATTAAAATTAAAATATCTTCCGATCGGAAACGATGATTTTTTTTATACCCATTGTGTGGCACATATTATTAATTTAGTAGTGCAAGATGGCCTATCTGTACCATTTCTTGATAGCTTTATAAAAGCTTTTCGATTTATGTTACACGACGTGTTTAAAAAAATTAGAAAAAGATATCAAGATTATAAACAACTTTGTAAAGATACAGAATCTAGATTTTTAGGGCCTAATTGGGATGTACCTACTAGGTGAAATTCGACTTGTCATATGTTTGATTGTGCTTTAAAACAAAAAAGCACTTTAAAAGCTTTTCGTAATAGTCTTTCGGATAATTGTGAAGCCGACCTGTTTCCGGATTTGGGTTGGAAAATATTGAACATTTATCCGAATTTCTTGAGGTGTTTAAAAATTCAGCTACCAAATTATCGGGAGTTTATTATCCTACTAGTTATTCGGTGCTTCAAGAATACATTTCATGGCTTTGAATTTCAAAAATTTTCAAAAAACAATAATATGTTTAGAGAAATGATAGAACCAATGAAAGACAAGTTTAAAAAATATTTTCATGAGTTACCACCCGTTTTTACTTGTGCCGCTGCTTTAAATCCTTTTTTAATGTTGCGGGGATAGAATGTTTAATAGACGAGATAAATGACAATTTGGATATACATGACGAAAACCCCAATTTTTCAACTGCGGAAAGAAGTTTTTAATAAAAGTTTGAAAATTATTTATAATTTTTATTTAAATAAATATGGGCCTAACGTAAATATAACTACACAAAGAGAATCAACCTCAAGTGCTAGTACCTCGTTTAAAGACCACGTTATGACCATGTTGAATGTTGTTCGGGATGTGACGGCTAAACTTCAAAGGGGTAGCGCCCCAACAAGCGAACTTGGTATATATAGTACGACGAATTTTGTTTCAACTATGAGTATTCAAGATTATCATGCATTTGATATTTTGGCTTGGTGGAAAGGAAATGAATCCCAATTTCTAATTCTTTCCGCTATGGCCCATGATATACTAAGCGTCCAAGCTTCTACGGTAGCTTCGGAGTCTGCATTTTCTCTTAGTGGCAGGGTAATATCATTACGGAGAACAAGATTAACTCCGGAAGCGGTGGAGATGTGCATTTGTTTAAAGGACCACTTAGACGCGATGGATCGTATACAAGACAAAAGAAATCTTGAAGACGAAATTGTAATCGAATCTAAAGTAGATGATTAAGAGGTAGAAAAAGGAGTATTTTCTGGTATATCCGACGAAGAATTAACATTTGATGAAGCCTCACGAAGAAAATAGACGATTAGTTAAATAAAAGTTTTATATTATTTTTTATTGATTCATTAATGTATTTTTTAAGTTGTTTTAATAAATAAATAATCAATTATGAGTTATAGATGTTTTTTTAATGTTGTTATAATAATAATAACAACAACAACAACAATAATAATAATAACAATAATAATTGTAATAATAATAATAATAGTAATAATAATAATAATAGCAATAATAATAGTAATAATAATAGTAATAATAATAATAATAATAGTAATAATAATAATATTATTAATAGCAATCATAATAGTAAAAAAAACCCGGTTGTACCCGGTTCTGGACCCGACCCTAACCGGTAGGCCGGGTAGGGTTTTAGGGTGAGTCAACCCGACCTGGTTTCGTACCCGGGTTCATCAATACCCGGGTACACAAAAAAACGGCTGGCCTGAACCCGGTTCCGGGTCCAGCGGTGTACCCGGTTTGTGCAACTCTAGTACTACCCAAAATTTCCGCTAGTTACCGATATTAACGATCCGAAAGTGTGAGAGCTTCCAAGGTATGTCATACTATGTTACACTATACACAACTTATAACGTGATTGTAAACAAGCATGCCCTCTCCCTCAAAAGAGAGTGTATAAAAAGTGGGGCATGAACACACCTGGTGCGCAAACGAACGATAACAAAAGCTAACAACAGATGGAAAGACAACCCTTCAAAAGGTACCGAGAACATGCAAGTACATAAATACGTGTTCACAGAAAGCTTAACAACCTTAGGTGCTCAATAAACACATTGACCAAATGTTTTGGAAAACAGACTCATTTGACCTAGTTGACCCATTTAACCCGTTGGTGATATATTAATTGAATTCTCATTTGATTAAGTATAGCAACTCATCATACATGGTCATCATACAAGTTATTCACATAAACCACATTGCAACCCTTAAATCTTATCATGCTAACTTAGGTTATCCTACAACACACGCAAATCAATTCATCATGCTAAAAATGTGCACATTTACATTCCACTATAGTTTACACATTGGGTTTACCCACTCACAACATGCCATGTGAAGTCACTCATGACTACACATCCTAAACCCTGCCAATCATACAAAGTAGGGCCTCAAATTCGCACGTGTGTATTATACCCATCATCAAATACCCAAATAAAATTCGTACACGTTAATAACTAACTTTATAATATTCAAATACCATGTTGGATCATAGCTCATAAACTTGCACAAAATGCCATACTTGAACATTTTCCAATAACACATAAATTTCTATAGATTCATTAAATAACCAAATGACCCAATTATCATAATCTAACACATTAGACATCAACCATGATCACTCTAGCATGTTCCTAACATCCTAATCATGATCAAATCACAAAATCATACGTTTCATATGAATAAGGTTTTCCTTTCGGGAAAGTAATACCCAAAATCCATATTTTCATCCTTTTCTGTCCCAACTTCATCAATGACATCCCTAAACTAGTTCATAGCAATCATCTAGACATGTCAAACGTCATTAATCATCATAATTCACAAATCTCATATCTAAAAGTTTCTACTTATAGCAAGGTATGAACAACACATCATATCCATGAATTTCTCGCATAATCATCATAACACCACATTCATACAACATATCATCATCGGACAAGTCATCAATTTCATATTTTTTTCATCAATTTTGAATTAGGGTTCATCAAAACCCAAAACCTTAAAAACTTGATAAATACTTGCCTTTAGGTGTGTTTAAATGATGATTAGCACTTGCAAACAACTTGTATAACTTGAATCTCAATCTAAATCAAGGCTTGGTGTGTATGTTTGATCAATTCGAAGGGATAAGAGGGATGGAGGGTTTCGGCTGATTTTGGGAGCAAGGGGGCTAGAGTTTGGGTTTTGTTAAACTTAACTTGAATAGAATTTCCCTTTTAAACCCTCCTTAGTTATATTTTATAAAAAATAGCCTTTCTATCACTTTCTAAATAATTTTAACTAAAAACTACATGTATTACTAGCCAACAATAATAATCATATCATTTACAACTAATCATAAAACACATAAATATATATTACGTGTAATGACATTTTCAAGTAAAATTTACTAATAATATTTAAAATCCATAAATTCATAAATCATATAACCATAAACTATAATCAACATCATTAATCAGATTATTATTTGTTTATTATAGATAATTCTTATTAAGTCATCAATGTTTAACACAACTAGTGCATGGTCATGCACATGTATGCAAGACCTAACGAAACTAATAAAGTTTTGTAATGGAAAATTACATGGATGTCACAGTTGTTGGCTTCGGCAGATAGCTGGTTTCAATAGGTTCAGATTCTAGTTTTTCTATCCTTGTTCTAAAGCCTGTCTTGATTTTTCTAGATGAGACTTATAGAACCTCATCGGTACATATTCCACTACTATCGTCTCAGAATCATTGCTCAGATTCCTTAGTCTTAGCCTAGTCAATTAGTTGTCTCAAACTACTTGAAGCATACCCAATGGTTAGTTGAGTAAGTCATTCTAACATCTATTGATCTAGTTATAAATTAAGTATTTTTCTTCTTATCATACTCCCACTCCACTATGGGATTATATGCTGATAGTGGAGTTTCAGGAATCACTTCACCAACATCAAACTTGACTAAGGTTAGTAATTTGTGTAGCAACACCTAGTATTTGTCATGCTTACATCCAAAGTTGTTGAAGTACTCAGCAACTTACTCTAGAATGACTAGGGGCAGATCCTTTATGAACTTCATTTTCATGATCATATGCATTCGCAAAATTTCTTCATATGAGCAAGATACACAAAAGCCAATACTTTTGTTCCTTTGAGTATCTAATCCTCTACTCTTTGGTCAACAATCCTTCCTTTTATAACTTTCTTTGGTGCTATACTCTTCTTTGCAAAGATTAAGGAGATAGGCTGACTGTTATTAGAGGTTGTTGAGTAAAGGGATGTTGGAGGCTTAGTCGGTAGATGGGAATACAATTGAGTCATAGTCATTGTCTTAGTACGTTGTCTTTCCCATTACTCTCTTGCTTCTTTGAACTTTGAGAGCTCTCCAGCTGCAATCTTTTGTTTGATTTCTCTAATATTTAAATCAAGAGTTGACATACTTATTGGTACTACTTGTCTACTAGAGAAACCATAGTACTTGAGGAACATCTTCATTTGTTGCTTGTCCCTAAACTCTTGTCACTCTTTTCTCCTTGTTTCTTTTCTGATTCACCCTTTTTCTTCTAGCTTACTCGGCTATTTTCTCCAACTCAGCATGAGCTGCAACTTTCAATTTAGCTTTTATCTCAGTAGTGCTCCACTCTATGACCTCATCAAGATTGAATCCTTTCAATTCAAGTTAAGCTACTAGGAGAAGTTTTTCTTGATCCTTCTTGTCTTTTTTCTCAATGGAGGTCATAGGTTTGGATTTGATAGTTGTGGTTGTTGAAGTCTACCGAGTGGTTGCCCTTTAGGTGCTTTTGTTAGATGGCCAAGATGACTTAGATGGCACCATTTTGACAATTTTTCCGTTTGTTTTAGGTGGAGCTTTAGATGTTGTTCTGCTAGGTTCACCATGATGATTAAATTCCTTTGCTGTAGTTCTTACAGCTCTCAATTTGTTTGCACTTTTGATCAATGTAATGATATTCTTCTTAATAGAAGATTCTTGAGCTTTGCTTGCCTTAAGTTCCATAAATTCTTCTAAACTTTGTGTAAGAAAAACTTCACTTTATTCATTTGAAATATGGCCTTTCATTTTTGTGCTCAACTTCAATCCCCTCTTCAACAATCTTAGGTCTCTTTCATTTATTAGTGGTACGGATTTTAGTAAGTCTGAATAGTAAAGGTCTAATGGTTACACTAGATTCCATAACAACTGATTTGGGATCATCGGTAGTTATCTAAGCTCTCTAAGCATCCTTAGCTATCTAAGCAGTTATCTGGTCTCTTCCAACAACACTTCTAATAATAATGATTCTCTTTAGCAGATACCTTGGGAGAGGCTTCAAGTCCTATCACAAGCTTTCTCTTTGATGATTAGTCATTATATCTTTTTCTCATAAAAGATATCAAGGAAGAAATGTTAGATCTTTTCATCGTGGTTATTCTCCTCTTCCTAAGTTGAACCTTTTGGTTTATCCTCTTCATCACTCTCCTAGCTTCTATCTCCTTCTCTTCAGAGCTATGATAGCCATACCTATCGAGAAGATCATTCATTTTTGCTTCAGCTTTCGATAGAGGCTTATATTGGTTAGACCGTTTGGAAGAGAAAAAGATTGGTTGTGAAACATGTACAACTTGGCTAGCCAATCTCTAAAGAACATCTTCAGCTTCTTTGGGCTTATGGTCCCCCTTTTTGGTAGCATCATCTGAGATTCCAGATGACACCAAGTTGGTGGAGGAAATCACATCCAAAGGTTTTTGTGGTGCTGAGAGCTGAAGACTCATGTGATGGATTTTTGAGGTCAATGGTTTCTTAAAGTTGTTTCACCTTGCGTTCAAGATCCATTGCATTAGGTGCAACTTGCTGAATAGTTGTGAGTTTTTATTTTTGAATGGTAGCTCTCATAACTTGTTGTTTTAGAGTTTTGAGTTGTGCTTCCACCTTAGATAGTCTATCTGTTTAATATTTCAACAAACAATTCTCAACTCGTGAACTAGGGCTTGTTCACATAACCTTAAAGTCTTGCATTTTCAGCTTGTAAGGCATTCGGTTTTTGAGTAAGCTCAAGGTTATGGGCTGTCAATTCATGAATTATTTGCATACTTCCCTCATCCACAGATGTGGAATCCTTGGGAGACGAGGTCCTAGGCCGAGCCTCTACACCCTCACCACCATATATGGCTTCTTGGCGCCCTGGATTTCTCTCCTTAAAGAATGACTCGAAGGAGACATTCTCAAAGTCAGTTATCGTGGTTGAGATCTTAGGGATGTTGTCTCTACCCTACTGATTAATTGATGGATTAGTAGTATGGAAAACCTTTTATATATTGATCCTTTATATCCTAGGATCAATCTTTTAACATAAAGGATGTGGTTAGATCCTGCTACAACATATGAGTCCCCACTGTTTATCTTGTATGGAAAGGGGGAGACAATGGATCATGCTAAAGTGTAGTAGGGACTTCATAATCCTAGGTAGTAAACATTTGTATGCGATATTGAGGAGCTGAGTCTAATGGCTTGGGATGAAAAGTAGTTCCTAATGAGCCTTCTTCCTCAGAAGTTGTCTCAATGATATGGGTATCCCTTTTGGTTTACTCAATAGAGTGTTGGGACTCCAATTGAGGGATTACGACTTAGGTTTGGGTCTTCTCAAAAGAAGGAAGAGAAAGGTTCTCCTTGAAGCCCTATTTAGGTATGGCTGACACCTTTGACTTGACTAGTACCCTTGTTTCCAGTCTTGTCTTTCTTAGGGAGGTAACTGAGGCCTACATCTTCTCAATAGAAGATGCAGGGGGGTGCACGTTTCTTTATGTGCTTTTAGCTTTGATGTAGAGGCTCTAGGATCAACAGTGCTAGTTGTGGCTATGTTGTCACACTGAGTCCCAGTGAACTCAAGCATTTGTGAGAACAAGAGAGTTTCCTTCCTAGAAAAATATATTAGAGTTGCCTTAAACTTTGAAAATACTTCTTTGTGTACAGTTCCTATGTTTAAAATCAGTTGAATGAATCTTGGGTATATTAAAAACTTAAATTTTGCAGTAGTCGCTATATTTTTTGTAAGGCCCCGTTCTCGGGACGCTTACAGCTGGTCATTCATCGCACATAAAACATATAATTTCATCCTTTTTCATAAAAGTGTTGTAGCGGAAACATTAAAACAATATTTTCATTTCATCAAAATGCTTTTGCAAAATAATACAACCGTTCATTACATAATATCATTTTACATTTCGTTACAAAAGTATTAAAACAATGGATGCCATCCCAAAAGAACTGAGTAGTCATCCTGTGCCATCCTCAGCAACATACCTGCCAACTGGAAACACATCAAAGTCAGCGTTGCTGAGTGAGTTATAGTTTTTAAAGAAAACATACTTTACTTCCTTTTTAAAACCATTCGTTACTTTCGTACACGATCACACAACATACATACACATAGGTAATATAATTATTATCTTCTACTACATTCGTTACAGTCTTCCATTCGTTCATAACATCATTAACTCTTTCCGGATCAGTGTCATCAACTATACCCCAAACGTATGCACACAGCGGGTACTGGGCCGAAGATCATAAATGGCTTCCACAACGCACATAGCCTGGAACCAGCACCCGGGCAAGTGACAAAGATCCCACTACTATATACACCCCCAACATTATGCATACTCGAATACTAGGCCGAATATCATAAAATGACTTTCGCACCTGCATATAGCCTGGCACCAGCATCGAGGTGGGTAACCACAATAACCACGTATACAACACCCCCACATTATGCATACTCGAGTACTGGGCCGAAGATCATAAAATGACTTCCACACTGCACATAGCCTGGCACCAGCATCGAGGTGGGTAACCACTATAACCAAATATACAACACCCCTACATTATGCATACTCGAGTATTGGGCCGAAGATCATAAAATGACTTCCACACTGCACATAGCTTGGCACCAGCATTGAGGTGGGTAACCACTACAACCACGTACCATAACTTTGGTCAGTCACAAGACTGGAACCCCTGCTGTATCCTTACGGGTTAGCTAAACCACACGCAGTTGAGCTTACGACTACATAGAGCCGTACACCTCTGTACATATTGCTTGCAAGCCTTTCCATACACCCATTCGTTCATTAATGCATGCACACCATCCTTATGTTCCTCCTTTTATTATCTTCGACTTTACTTTACATAATACTTTACTTTCATTCATTAACGTTCAATGCAAAACCACAGGAAGACAATCACACATAATAATAAGGAACATAACATCATACAACATCAATTACACAAGGCAACATCTCACACCCGTAACATACATCATGCATAACTTACAGCATGCACAATCACACGACATCAAACATCACAGGAATCACGCGCATCACAACATATAACCATACGACATCACACATCATCATCATCACATCATCATCGTCATCATTAGCTCATCATCCTACATTGTCTTACATCATCCATGCCCATCACATTATCTACAACTCTGGAGGTCCGAGCCTACGTCTGCACTTTCCCGAAAGTCAGATAATACCATGGTTATTCGGGTGTATGGAAGCTATTCGATCGCATGGTCTTCCGTGCGTATGAGAACACTTAGGCGAATGGACCTCCAGTCGCATAGCTTCCATCATATACTTCCCATGCGAATGAACCTCAGTCGCCTGACATCCGGGCGTATGGACCTCAGTCGCATGACCTTGATGTGGATGGCCCTCGGTCGCACCCCTATCGTGCGTATGAACCTCAATTGCACGACTCACAGGCGTATGGACTCTAGTCGCATGACCTTCATCCGCATTTCGTTCAGTCGCATGACCTTCGTCCGCATTCCCTTCAGTCACATAGACCTCATGTGTATGACCCTCAGTCACACCACTTTCGTGCGAATGAATCTTAGTCTCACCCCTTTCGTGCGTATGGACCCATTCGCATCTCATTCGGATGCATGGACCTCCAGTCGCATAGCCCTAGCTGGGTGTAGAATGCAGTTCATCCCGAACTGCAGCTGCCATGTTTGTAACACCTGGTTATTCCTTTAAAAGAAAGACAAGAAATGAAGAATAAAAGAAAGAAAGACAAGAAATGAAGAATAAAAGAAAGAAAAATAATAAAGCCTAAGTGGACGGACTAAAAGTGTCCAAAAGGACAATCTTTGGAAAGTTGGTGATAAAGGTGGCATGGCCGCCCATAACCTTTTCTACACCCAAATCTTTGGTCATTTTAGAGAGAGAAAGGAAGAGATTAGAAACACTCTCGGTTTTTGAAGAAGAAGAAAAGAGGAGGCTGAATTCAAGGTAAGAATTCAGAGTTTTTAAGTGTTTATGATGGGTTTTGTCTCGGTTATATGCTTATGTGCTTATGTGTTTGTGTGTGTGTTCGTGTGTGTGTATTTGGTGTGTTTTTAGGTGTTTGAACTCAGTTGCATACGGGTTAGAAGGAAGATTCACCCAAAGTTGCCCCAGGTGAGTTTCTAGACCCCAGTTTTACTTGTTTTAAACTCTTATTGGGCCTGAAAATGTATTAAAATGATTTTATAATGTTTAGTTATGTATACCCGCATGTATTATGTCTGTTTGATGATGTTCCTTAGGTGTCATTATGTTGTTCATGCTTAGATTGACCTTGGTAAGCTTAGAACTAATAGGCTTGATGTTTGGGTTCAAAAATATCCTAGGAACATGTTGAACAGAAGGTTCATGCACACTAAATAAGGCCCATGCGCCTGGAAATGCCTTAGAAATATTTAAGCGTAACTCATGCGCCTGAATAGTGCCCTCATGCGCTAGAATATTAGTTGGACGACTAAGTATAGGGCCATGCGCCCAAATAGTACCCATACGTCCAAATAGTACCCATACGTCCGAATGGCCCATGCGCCTAACGTTCCTACGCCCAAATAGCCCATGCGTCTAAGTGTCCATGCATTTGAATGGACCATATGACCGAATAGTATCCATGCGCCTGAAATAGCTCATGCGCCTAAGTGTTGAAAGGGTTAAGTATTGGCTGACACGCCTGCATAGTGATAAAATGCCCGAACAGGGCCCATGTGCAATAGTGTCAAGGCGCCTAAACACTTAAAATTTATCACAAAAGTTTGGGAGTCTGTGCTTTTAGGGTTTTGACCAAGGTTGACTAGGCTTATAAATGCTTGGTTTCATGCATTATTTTGATTGCGTATGATTGTTCCTTATTATTATCATTATTATTATTATTATTATTATTATTATTATTATTATTATTATAATTATTGCTATTAGTGCATGACTTACGTGGTGTGTTTATTATTGTAACGTAAAGTATTATTAATAATAATAAAGAGAAAAGAGTAATAGAGAAGAGAAGTGTAACTTAATTTAAAATGTTAACAAGTCTTGCAAGCTTATAGGAGGTGCACGACCATGAGGTCCGTTAGCTCAACTGTGATGCGGGTTAGCTACCCTAAGATGCACACGGGGCCAGTCAATTGAGATGGTGGGGACCTTTGCAGTGTATCCTAGGTGTCTGGGCCAGCCTTGTATATATATGTAGAGCCCCTTATGGGAAACAGAGGGCCCAGCACCATTTCCCCCATGCACATAGTTTAGGGTATTGCTCATTGGTCCATATAGACAGTGAAAGATAAAGATAAAAAAATACAGAGTAAACAGGCATACAGTAAAGTGAAAAGCATAATCTGATTGTATAGTAATGTGTGCTCACGTATAAAAAGATGAAGTTTTCATAAAAAGAGTTTTTTCATATGTATACCTACAGAAAGTATTTTATTACTTTAAAACTAGAACTCACTCAACAATGCTGACTTTTATACATTTTTAGTTGGCAGGTAATTATTGCTAAGGATGGCACGAGGGTGAAGCTACTCGGCAGGAAAGACTGACATCCATTCATACCTATTATTGTTGTTGTTTTGTAATGCAAATAAACAATTCTTTTGTATTCGGTTAAGCAATAGTGTATTGATCAACAACAATGTTTAATGAAATGAATGATTTTTGGTAAAGTAATTCCCTACTTAAGCTTGTATATTTATAATGTTTAATGTATTTATGCTGTGAATGCCCAACTATGAGTCTCCGGGAACGGGGCCTTACAAGTTGGTATCAACCAAAGTTAAGAGATTAGGTTAATAAATTTTTAAAACCAAAACTTAAACTGAAAATAGGACAACTGGAGGGTTCAGCCCGAGTAGCTACGTGCCATCAGGTATGTCTTTTCTTAATGTTACCGTATTATGTGCACATGCTAGTGATTTTATGTGCTTTTAGTAGATTTAGATACTGATTAAGTCAGGATAGGAAATGCTTGGGGTATGAAGAGTAAAGTAAGTGGCTAATCACACTGGCCACTGTAATTAGGGACTTACTATACCTGACATAAACTGAGTTATTACCTTGAATGACCGCGTTTGTGTTTGAATCTTATAGCGTGTTAGAGGATGGCTGGACAAAAATCTTCCAAGACTCCTAGAGGCAGAGGTCGTCCACGTGTGACTAAGAGTAGTGCTAAGCTCTTGAGACGACCCATGAGAACCCTGAGGTTCATGGCCGGAGTGAAGAAAATAAGAATGCTAGCTTGAATGCCTCAGCTAGGGAGGCGATCGCTGATGAAGTACACCAGTCTGCAGACAGTCTTACCGTCTGTGGTGACTGAAGTCATCAGGGCTGTGAGAAGCAAGGAAAGGAGGGGAGGAGAATAGAAAGGGATCAACGAGCAAGGGAAGTAGAAGGGAGGAGGAACAACCAGAGCCTGAGACTGTGTTGTCCGATGAGGAGGAGGATGATGTAGTGGGGGTAGCGACCGGAGGATGCACTTATGGGGTGTTCGAAAGGTGTAAGCCCCCGACTTTTGATGCAATGGCAACGCTGCTGCCACTCACGCTGGGTGAGGGAGATGGAGGCAGTTTTGGAAATCAGTGAGTGCCGCGAGAACCAAAAGGTGAAGTTCACGACTCACTCTTTTGTAGATACAGCGCTGTGTTGGTGGGACAATATTGTCCAAGCTGAGGGTACCAGGCAATCGGAAGAATAAGTGGAGTGAACTGAAGAAGTTGGTGGTCGAGGAATTCTGTCCTCACAAGGAACTCGATAGAATTGAGAGGGAGTTCTTGCAACTTGAAGCGGGAACCATGACCCACCAGCAGTACACCACTAAATTCAACAAGATGGCGAGGCTGGCGCCGAATCAGGTGACACCGGTGTCAAGGAAGCTCAAGAGGTACATCCAGGGACTACGGATGACATTCGCAGGCACCTGATTGCTGCTCAGCCAGGTACCTTTCGATCGATGGTGGATTTGGGGGTAGATTGTATGATGAGCAAGAGGAGACTATGGTGGAGGTGAAGAAGATGAGTGGGATGGTAAGAACTGGAATGGGAAAAGGTTTGGACGTGGTGGTTTCACTCCAAACAACAGAAGAGGAAGGTGACCACCATGGGGTGTCGTCAAGATCAGGGCGGAATAAGTGTGGTACTTGTGGAAGGGAGCATACGGTGAGTGCAGGATGGGAATGAATGTATGCTTCAGATGTGGCAAGCCTGGCCATATGCTAGAGACTGTAGGGTGCTGAAGTGCTATAATTGTGGCGGGGAGGGCCACGTGACCAAAGATGTAAGAAGCCAAGGGCAGAGAGCTCTGGAGCGAAGAAGAAGCCGGAGGAAGGAGGGCAGAGGGCAAGTGCTAGAGCTTACACCATGACCCGGGAGGAAGCCAAAGCTGATCCTGATGTTGTGTCAGGTATGTTTCTAGTATATCAAACTTGTGCCTCTGTAGTGTTTGATTCTGGTGCTAGTAGGAGTTTTATTTCCACTACTTTCTGTGCTAAGTTGCCTAATAGTAGTAGAAATGTCAGTAAACCATTCGATGTAGAAACCACTATTGGCAAGTCCACTAGAATTACTAATTTGATAGAGGACTGTGCTATAGAACTAGAAGGTCATTAGTTTGCTGCTAGGTTTCACATGATGCCCCTAGGTGGATTTGATGTAGTACTAGGGATGGACTGGTTAGCAACCTATGAAGCAAACATCGTATGTCGCAAGAAGATGATTTGATTAGTTGCGCCCAATGGGAGTTTGGTTACGATTTATGGAGATCGCATTACTACAATCCTGAAGGTGATTTCGACGGCGGTGGATGGGAAGTGCATGAAACGTGGATGTAGTGCCTACTTGGCCTACGTAAAAGATGTGGATGCGTCGGTATCGTAATTATCTAAGGTGCCAGTGGTGTGTGACTTTTCGGACGTATTCCCGGAAGACTTACCCGGCGTGCCACCGGATCGCGAGATTGAGTTCCAAATTGATTTGATACCCGGTGCTCAACCCGTTGCCAAAGCACCATATCAATTAGCTCCGAATGAGATGAAGGAACTCATGAGCCAATTGCAGGATTTAATGGATAAGGGATTCATTCGACCGAGTATCTCTCTGTGGGTGCTCCGGTATTGTTTTTAAAGAAAAAGGATGAAAGTATGCGAATGTGCATTGACTATCGAGTGCTGAACAAGTTGACGATGAAGAATTGGTACCCGTTACCAAGGATTGATGACTTGTTCGTCCACCTCCAAGGTGCTAGTTGGTTCTCCAGGATAGATCTACGATCTGGCTACCATCAATTGAAGGTGAAGGAACAAGACATTCGTAAGACAGCATGCCGTACGCATTATGGACACTACGAGTTCCTCGTTATGTCTTTTGGTCTAACTAACGCGCCAGCTGCCTTTATGGATTTGATGAATCGAGTGTGCTGGCCGATGTTGGATAGGTCAGTGATTGTGTTCATTGATGATATCCTGATCTACTAGAAGAGCGAAGAAGAGCATGCCGGTCACATTTGGGAGTTGTTGGAGACATTAAGAAGGGAGAAGTTGTATGCCAAATTCTCCAAGTGCGCCTTCTGGTTACGCGAAGTTCAATTCTTGGGTCATGTGGTGAATCCTGACGGAATCATGGTGGACCCCGCAAAGGTGGAGGCACTGACGCAATGGAAGTGTCCAAAGAAGCCATCTGAGATTCGTAGCTTCTTGGGTTTGGCGGGCTACTACAGAAGATTCATCTAAGACTTTTCCAAGATCGCTTCTCCACTAACCAAGTTGACCCGAAAGGATGTAAAGTTTATATGGGGTCAAGCTCAAGAGAAAGCATTCGAGGAGTTAAAGGCAAGGTTGACTCAAGCTCCTGTCCTGTCATTACCTGAAGGAAGCGAGGATTTGGTGGTCTATTCAGATGCTTCCTACTCGGGGTTGGGGTGTGTGTTAATGTAGAGAGGGAAGGTTATAGCCTATGCATCCCGACAGTTGACGGTTCATGAGGTCAATTACCCTACTCATGACTTGGAGATAGCAGCCGTGGTCTTTGCACTAAAGATTTGGAGGCACTATCTGTACGGGACGAAGTGCACCATTTTCACTAACCACAAAAGCTAGAAGTATTTCTTTGAGCAAAAGGACCTGAACATGAGGCAGAGAAGATGGTTGGAGCTCATAGAGGATTATGATTGCAGATCCATTACCATCCGGGCAAGGCTAACGTGGTGGCTGATGCCCTTAGCCGAAAGGAGAGGCCCGAGCCAATTCGAGTGAAAGCATATCAAGTGATCATGACCTCTGATGTGAAGAAGCAAGTCAAAGAGTTTTAAGATAAGGCACTGAAAGAAGATCATCTTAACTCTGAAAGGATGAGAGGTCTGGTTGGGGAATTGGGTGAAAACACACTTGGTGTTAAAACTCCATTTGGACGAGTGTGGATTCCTCGTTTTAGGGATCTACGTGTGAAGATTATGGATGAAGCTCACAAGACTCGATACTCCATTCATCCTGGTGCCACGAAAATGTATCAAGATATGAAGAAAGATTACCGGTGGCCGGGTATGAAGCGCGATGTGGTGGGGTATGTGAGTAAGTGCCTTACTTGCTTACAGGTGAAGGCCAAACATCAGAAGCCGTATGGGAGGATTCAACCTTTGGATATACCGGAATGGAAGTGGGAGCACATCACCATGGATTTCATTACGAAGCTCCTGCGTACTCCGAAAGGTTATGATGCCATATGGGTGATTATTGACCCTCTGATGAAGAGTGCTCACTTCCTACCAATCCTTGAGACATATTCATTTGAGAGGTTGGCTGACCTATTCATCAGGGAAATTATAATCGTCATGGTGTACCGGTGTCTATTGTGTCTGATCGTGACACCGGTTTACATCCAAATTCTGGAAGAAATTTTACAATGCTATGGGGACGAGGTTACATATTAGCATAGCTTATCATCCCCAGACTGATGGTCAGTCAGAAAGGACCATTCAGACATTAGAAGACATGCTTCGGGCATGTGTGATTGATTTTGGGGGAAGTTGGGATGACACTTACCATTAGTCGAATTCTCATACAACAACAGCTATCATGCCAACATTGGCATGCCACATGAGATGCTATCGGTAGGAGATGCAGAACACCCGTTTGTTGGGGTGATATTGGTCGAAGGAATTAGGGAGCGTCGAGGTAATCGAGGCTACAACTGAGAAGCTTGAGAAGATTAAACCTTAATGAAGGCAACCAAAGATAGACAGAAGTCGTATGCTGATAACGACGCAGACTGATTGAGTTCCAGGTGAGTGACCGAGTTATGTTGAAGGTCTCGCCTTGGAAGGGTATTATCCGATTCAGGAAGCAGGGCAAGTTGAGCCCAAGGTATACAGGCCATTTCCGAATCATTTCCGAGTAAGGGAGGTGGCCTATAGATTGGAGTTACCAGATGAGTTAAGTGGAATTCATCCGACATTCCATGTTTCTCATTTGAGAACGTGCTTAGTTGATGAAGACATGATTGTTCCATTGGAAAATATCGAAGTAGATGAACGACTCAATTACGTGGAGCAACCAGTGGCAATCATTGATCGAAAAGAGAAGAGACTAAGGAATAAAGTGGTTCCTCTTGTGCATGTACAATGGAGGCACAGAAAGGGATCCAAGTCTACGTGGGACACCGAAGAAGAAATGAGATAGCATTACCCACAACTATTCAAGGAATAACAGGTTTCAGGGACAAAACCTATATAAGGAGGGTGGACTTGTAACACCTGGTTATTCCTTTAAAAGAAAGACAAGAAATGAAGAATAAAAGAAAAAAAACAATAAAGCCCAAGTGGAGGGACTAAAAGTGTCCAAAAGGACAAAATCATTAGAAAGTTGGTGATCAAGGTGGCATGGCCATCCATCACCTTTTCTACACCCAAATCTTCGGTCATTTTAGAGAGAGAAAGGAAGAGAGCAGAAACACTCTTGGGTTTTGAAGAAGAAGAAAAAAGGAGGCTGAATTCAAGGTAAGAATTTGGAGTTTTAAGTGTTTATGATGGGTTTTGTCTCGGTTATATGCTTATGTGCTTATGTGTTTGTGTGTGTGTCTATATGTGTGTATTTGGTGTGTTTTAGGTGTTTGAACTCAGTTGCATAAGGGTTAGAAGAAAGATAGACCCAAAGTTGCACCAGGTGAGTTTCTACACCCCGGTTTTACTTGTTTTAAACTCTTATTGGGCTGAAAATGTATTAAAACGATTTTACAATGTTGTGTATATATACCTGCATGTATTATGTTGTTTGATGATGTTCCTTAGGTTTCATTATGTTTTCATGCTTAGAATGACCTTGGTAAGCTTAGAACTAGTTTGGGTTCGAAAAATCCTAGGAACATGTTGAACAGAAGGTTCATGCGCCTAAATAAGGCCCATGCGCCTGGAAATGCCTTAAAAAGTTTAAGTGTAACTCATGCGCCTGAACAGTGCCCTCTGCACCTAGAATATTAGTCGGATGACTAAGTGTAGGGCCATGCGCCCAAATAGTATCCATAAGTCTGAATAGCCCATGCGCCTAACTTTCCATACGCCTGAATAGCCCATGCGTCCAAGTGTCGATGCGTCCGAATGGACCATACGCCCGAATAGTTTCCATGTGCCTGAAATAACTCATGCGCCTAAGTGTTGAAAGGGTTAAGTGTTGGCTGACGCGCCTGCAAGTGATAAAATGCCCGAACAGGGCCCATGCCCCCAAATAGTGTCAAAACGCCTAAACACTTAGAATTTATCACAGATCTTTTGGGAATCTGTGCTTTTAGGGTTTTGACCGAGGTTGACTAGGGCTTATAAATGCTTGGTTTCATACACTATTATGATTGCCTTATGATTATTCCTTATTATTATTATTATTAATATTATTATTATTAATATTATTGCTGTTAGTGCATGACTTTATGTGGTGTGTTTATTATTGTAACGTAAAGTATTATTAATAATAATAAAGTGAAAGAGTAATAAAGAAGAGAAGTAGAACATAATTTAAAATATTAACAAGTGTTGCAAGCTTATAGGAGGTGCACGACCATGAGGTCGTTAGCTAAACTATGATGCGGGTTAGCTACCCTAAGATGCACACGGGGCCAGTCAATTGAGATTAGCGGACCTTTGCAGCATACCCTAGGTGTCTAGACCAGCCTTGTATATAGTATGTAGAGCCCCTTATGGGAAACAAAGGGCCCAACACCATTTCCCCCGCGCACAGAGTTTAGGGTATTGCTCATTGGTCCACATAGACAGTGAAAGATAAAGATAAAAGAATACAGAGTAAACAAGGCATACAGTAAAGAGAAAAGCATTATCTGATTGTATAGTTAATGCGCGCTCGCGTATAAAAAGGTGAAGTTTTCATAAAAAGAGTATTTTCATATATATACCTACAGAAAGTATTTTATTACTTTAAAACTAGAACTCACTCACCAACACTGACTTTTATATATTTTCAGTTGGCAGGTAATTGTTGCTGAGGATGGCAGGAGGGTGAAGCTACTCGGCAGGAAAAGATTGACATCCATTCACACCTAGTATTTTTGTTGTTTTGTAATGCAATTAAACAATTCTTTTGTATTCGGTTAAACAATAATGTATTGCTCAACAACAGTGTTTTAATGAAATGAATGGTTTTTGGTAAAGTAATTCCGCTGCTTAAGCTTGTAAATTTATAATGTTTAATGTATTTAATGCTGTGAATGCCCAACTGTGAGGTCTCCGGGAACGTGGCCTTACAATGTTCGACCTCCAAACTCTTCCTAACCTCTTTTATGCTCAAATCAACCATTCTAAACCTTACGGAAACATGCCACAACGTCATTCAAGCACAATCAAGCCCGAAATCAAGCCCCAAATGAATCATACACATACACATACCTACGCAAATGGGTTTACACCCAAATACCCGAAAAATGGTTTTTCAGATATGTTCCTGCCTCAAAATCATTCAAAAACGTGTAAAAGAGTGGTGCTAGAATTCACATAAACGATCTCGTCGAGTAGAGCTTCAATTTGACCCGCTACCCGACGATTTCCACGCTCGAATCAACCGAACCAAGCTTTTCTCCTCTTTTTCTCCTTCTCTTCTCCCCTTGACTGAGTTTTTTGGCAAGAATGGGGAGGGTGTGGGCTGCCCTCACCCTTTTATACTTCCACTCATCCAAGTTAGTTCCTGTTTGGCAAGTTTGGCCCCTCCACTTTGGACTTTATTTCTTTTCTTCTTTCATCGGCTTCAAAGAAAATTTCCGGGTGTTACAAGCACACCCCCCCTTATATAGGTTTCGTCCCTGAAACCTGTTATTCCTTAAATCATCATGGGCAATACTGTCTCATCTCTTTTCCAGTCTCCCACCTGGAATTCCATCGGTATACGTCGTTTACCAACATACGACTTCTTGTCTATCTTCAACAAGGCTTTGATCCTTTCGAGCTTCTCGGTCGTAGCCTCGATCACCTCAATATCCCATAAAACATTTGGTGCTCGGCCTTCACTTGTAAACAAGTAAGGCATTTACTCCCGTACACCACCATATCTCACTTCATACCCGGCCACCAATAATCTTCACTCGGGTCTTGGAACATTTGATGGTTGGGATGTTAGTGTATCCACAAACCTTACATCGGTGAAGTAGGCAATACGTCCATGCCTCATGCACTTTCCTGCCACCGCCATCAAAATCACCTTCCAAATCGTCGTGACTCGATCACCTTAAACCATCACCGTGATCTCGTCAGGCGATGCCAACCGTATCATCCTTTTACGGCACATAATGTTCACTTCATAGTCTGCCACACAATCCACTCCTAGGACAACATCGAAGGGCGTATCAATATTTTTACTACTAACATGCAATTTAGCACAGAAAGCAGCAGGAATAAAACTCTTACTAGCGCTAGAATCGAACTACACAAGGGCTAAAGGTTGATTTACTACAAACATACCTGACACAACATCGGGGTCCGCCCTAGCCTCCTCCTGCATCATCGTGTAGGCACTGCATTCGCCCTCTGTCCTTCTCCTCCAGTCCTTTTCACTCCCAAACCTTCCGCCCTCGGTTTCTTGCAATCCTTGCTCATGTGACCTGCTTCACCACAAGAATAACATCTTCTTACACCGCAGTTCTTCGCCACATGTCCGGTTCTTTCACAATGGAAACATACATTAGTCCCTAATCTACATTCCCTAGGGTGTTTGTGTCCACACTTGTCACACCTTCTCGACCCTGCAATGGATGTGATCACACGGCGGTCATCCACCCACGCCTTCTTGTTATTTGTCGGGAACCACCCTGACCGGACTTCTTTCCATCCCAATTTCGGTCAGCATCATCTTTCTCGCCGTCTTCAACCACCATCACCGTCCTTTCACCATACAATCTCCCTGCCAAATCAACTGCCGACCTAAACGTGCTCGGTCGGGCAACGATCATGTTCCTACGCATATCCGTCGGCAAACCCTGAATATACCTCTTGATTTTTCGCGAAAGAGGTGTCACCTGATCCGGCACCAGCCATGCCCTTTCGTTGAATTTGGTGGTGTACTGCTAATGTGTCATTGTTCCCGCCTCCAGCTGCAGGAACTCTCTTTCAACTTTATCCATCTCACGGTGAGGACAAAACTCCTCAATCACCAGCCTTTTCAACTCTGACCATCTCATCCTTCCGATAGCCCGACTACCCTCAACTTGGACTATGTTGTCCCACCATCATAGAGTCGAATCAACAAACGAGTGGGCGGAAAACTTCACCATCTGATCTTCCCGACACTCGCTGATATTTAGAACAGCTTCTATTTCCCTCACCCATCGTTGAGCAGCAGCAGCATCAATACCATTACCATCAAAAGTAGGAGGCTTGCATCGTTGAAACGCCCTATAGTTACAGCCTCGTGCCACCTTCGGCCCAGGCTCTTCCTCTTCGTCTTCCTGTTCGTCATCGGAGAAAACCGTTTCAGCCTCGGGCCGTCTCCTTCTGCCTGAAGGTCTACCCCTTTCCTGTCTCTCCCTATCCTTAACAGCCTTTATCACTTCGGTCACCACAGATGGTAGGATCGTCTGCATGACCTGATGCACTTCCTCCGCAACCGCCTCTTTCATCGAGGCTCTTAGATTAACACTCTCATCACCGCCCTATGGATGGGGGGTCTCAGGTTCTTCATGAACCCCTTTTTCCATCCTAGGTCTTTCTCTCGTGACCCGTGGTTCAGCACCACGTCCACCACCACCTCCACCTCATGAAGCATTCGAAGATCTACCACCGACCATCCCCGCACCCACTGAAAGATTCAAACACCAACACGGCCATTCAAGGGAACAACTCAGTTTATGTCAAGTATTGTAAGTCCCTAATTACAGTGGTCAATTGTGATTAGCCACTTACTTTACTCTTCAAATCCCAAGCATTACCTCTCCTGACTACATCAATATCTAAATCTACCAGCAACGCATAAATCACATAACATGCGCACATAATACCGGTTAACATTAAGAAAATACCTGATGCCTCGCAGCTACTCAGATTGGCATCCCTTCCTTTTTCGTCCCATTCTCAGTTTAAGTTAAGGTTTATTTTGAAATCTTACCTATTTCACTTAAACTTTGGCTCTGATACCAACTTGCAAGGCCCCGTTCCCGGGACGCTTACAGCTGGCCATTCATCGCACATAAAACATATAATTTCATCCTTTTTCATAAAAGTGTTGTAGCAGAAACATTAAAACAACATTTTCATTTTATCAAAATGCTTTTGCAAAATAATACAATCGTCATTACATAATATCATTTTACATTTCATTACAAAGCATTAAAACAATGGATGCCATCCCAAAAGAACTGAGTAGTCGTCCTGTGCCATCCTCAGCAACGTACCTGCCAACTAGAAACATATCAAAGTCAGCATTGCTGAGTGATTCTAGTTTTTAAAGAAAACATACTTTACTTCCTTTTTAAAACCATTTGTTACTTTCGTATGCGATCACACAACATACATACACATAGATATATAATTAATATCTTCCATTATGTTGGTTACAGTCTTTCATTCATTCATAACATCATTAACTCTTACCAGATTAGTGTCATCAGCTATACCCCAAACGTATGCACATAGTAGGTACTGGGCCGAAGATCATAATGACTTCCACAACGCACATAGCCTGGCACCAGCACCAGGGCAGGTGATAAAGATCCCACTGCTTTATACACCCCCAACATTATGCATACTCGAATACTGGGCGAAGATCATAAAATGACTTCCACACCTGCATATAGCCTGGCACCAGCATCGAGGTGGGTAACCACTATAACCATGTATACAACACCCGCACATTATGCCTACTTGAGTACTGGGCCGAAGATCATAAAATGACTTCCACACTACACATAGCCTGGCACCAGCATTGAGGTGGGTAACCACTATAACCTCATATACAACACCCCCACATTATGCATACTCGAGTATTGGGCCGAAGATCATAAAATAACTTCTACATTGCACATAGCCTGGCACTAGCATCGAGGTGGGTAACCACTACAACCATGTACCATAGCGTTGGTCAGTCACAAAGACT
This sequence comes from Flaveria trinervia, assembly GCA_025506515.1. Taxonomy (NCBI): domain Eukaryota; kingdom Viridiplantae; phylum Streptophyta; class Magnoliopsida; order Asterales; family Asteraceae; genus Flaveria; species Flaveria trinervia. Next base: position 33,548,090 of record CM046442.1, read on the forward strand.
GGAACCCCTGCGTGTATCCTTACGGGTTAGCTAAACCACATGCAGTTGAGCTTACGACTTCATAGAGCCATGCACCTCTGTACATATTGATTGCAAGCCTTTCCATACACCTATTCATTCATTAATGCATGCAACCATCCTTATGTTCCACTTTTTATTATCTTCCACTTTAAATTACATAATACTTTACTTTCATTCATTAACGTTCAACGCAAAACCACGGGAAGACAATCATACATAATAATAAGGAACATAACATCATACAACATCAATTACACAAGGCAACATCGCACACCCATAACATACATCATGCATAACATACAACATGCATAATCACACGACATCAAACATCACACGAATCACGCGCATCACAACATATAACCATACAACATCACACATCAGCATCATCATATCATCATCATCATCATCAGCTCATCATCCTACATCGTCTTACATCTTCCATGCCCATCGCATCATCTACAACCCTGAAGGTCTGAGTGTACGTCCGAACTTTCCCGAAAGTCAGACAATACAATGGTCATTCGGGCGTATGGACCCTATTTGCTCGCATGGTCTTCCGTGCATATGAGAACACTTAGGCGAACGGACCTCTTGTAGCATAGCTTCCAATCACATACTTCCCATGCGAATGAACCTCAGTCGCATGACATCCTGACGTATGGACCTTAGTCGCATGACATTCATGCGGATGGCCCTCAATCGCACCCCTATCGTGCGTATGAACCTCAATTGCATTACTCAGAGGCATATGGACTCCAGTCGCATGACCTTCATCCTCATTTCTTTCAGTCGCATGACCTTCATCCGCATTTCCTTCAGTCCATAGACCTCATGCGTATGACCCTCAGTCGCACCACTTTCGTGCGAATGAATCTCAGTCGCACACCTTTCGTGCGTATGGACCCAGTCGCATCTCATTCGGAAACATGAACCTACTGTTGCATAGCCCTAGTTGGGTGCAGAATGCAGTACATCCTGAACTGCAGCTGCCATGTTTGACCTCCAAACTCTCCCAAACCTCTTTTAAGCTCAACCAACCATTCTAAACCATAGGGAAACATCCCACGATGTCATTCAAGCACAACCAAGCCCGAAATCAAGCCCCAAATGAATCATACACATACATATACATACGAAAACAGGTTTACTCCCATATACCCGAAAAATGGTTTTCAAATATGTTCCAGCCCCAAAATCATTCAAAAACATGTAAAAGAGGGGTCCTAGAACTCACATAAATGATCCCGTCGAGTAGACCTTTGATTTGACCCGCTACCCGACGGTTTCCATGCTCGAATCAACCCGAACCAAGCTTTTCTCCTCGTTTTCTCCTTCTCTTCTCCCTTTGGCTGAGTTTTTTGGCAAGAATGGTGTGAAGTCGGCTGGATCGATAAAAATCCGAGCATGTTCTTGATGGAAGGATAAGCAACCAAAACCAAAAGTCAAATCAATAACACGAACTATCAAAGATTGGTTTCATTGATAAAACCTAACGATTATAAGCTCATTACAACATAAGAATCAAGACTCTTGGCAAGGGCAGATTGATCATGATCTCCCCTCTCTTCCGGCAGCACTTAGGCTCCGGGCAGACTCCCTCTCAAATCCTTGTCTCTCTATACATTGAAACTGGTATATATAGGCCTCGGCCCATATTAGATGCGATTGGGCCCATTTTTGTTAATTGACCATGCGTATGGTTCAATCGTACGACTGGACCATGCCTATGGTTCAATTGTACGACTGGACCATGCGTATGGTTCAATTTTACGACTGGACCATACTTATGGTTCAGTCTTACGAATGTCCCAATCGCATCTCTTAGTCGCACGACTGGTCCATTAGCATGGCTCAGTCATACGACTAAGTGTCATTTGCATATGCTCTGGTGAATGACCCAGTTTCATGTGTTTACAACATATCAGGTGTATTACATTAAGCCTAGACTATTCGACAAGTGACAGACACACTATATATGACTATATATGCTCTAACAAATTCCCCCTTGGATGTTGCTTGCGAATAGTAGATAACACCTCCTACAATCTTCAGTCAATCCTTGCTTTGGTTTCTAATAGAATCAAACAAAAAACCCTATTAGCCAATGTTGCCGATCTGTAAGGTTGCTACAATATCCCTGAAAATGAATTTAGGCACAACAGCTTTCGTTTACTTTGCAGAACACCATCACAGCAGCAAGATTCCCTATATGACTGATTTTTCAAGATAATGACATGAACAGTTTTCGATTGCTTTGATCTTCACACAGTCGAACCTGATTAACATTAGCAACTATAGAAATTCCCCCTCACATTCAGCATATCCCAATATATAAACATTGTGCTCTCCTGGCGTCTTCATACGGTGTATTGGGCAAAGGGTTGAAGGTTCCAATCCACAGCTGACAATATCAAACAAATCAGCATGCATGTAGATTCGTCATCAAAACATCATCACTTTCTGATTACGTCTTCAGTTTCTCTATATATGGATTCCCCGTAAGAATGAGAATCCTCTCTGTGCGGATAAATATAACTTGATTGGCCCATAAGTAGCCAGATGCTCCTAACTACCCCATAAAATCAGCACCGACTGCTAACATCTTCTCTTCTCTCTTTCGTGTTCCAACTACATTCACCTATTCTGGAAGTCCGACGAATAATGGGGTATACATCAAACTTATTTGACAAAAAGAACCTCAGGGTGAATATGCTTTGCTTATCCTCAAATCTGTGCAAGAGGTAGTTCCAGACCTTTTTATGGTCTGGAACAAATGCGGATGGCTCATTCGTGCGATTGAACATACGACTGGTCCAGTCGCATGACTGAACATACGACTGGTCTAGTCGTATGAATGGTCCATTCGCATGGTCCAGTCGTACGAATGGTCCATTCGCATGAACGGGTCTGCACGCAGATTTCAGATCTGCAGCCGTCAGGGCTGCCCAAAACCCTAATCTTACGAATTTTACATGAAACGAACCAACATAGACATCATAAGATTCGCAGGGGTGATTGGAACATGGTTTTGAATTCGATTTTAACATAGAAACTACACACGTAACCAGATCTGAGCAAATCACGAAGAACACGAAGTGGATTTAACATCATGATCTGAAATTTGATCGAGAAATCAAGATCTTGGGTTGCTAGAATGATTGTTAGATCATTCCAGCAGTAACCGGCTCTCATACCAATTGTGAAGTCGGCTGGATCGGTAGACATGCGGCTCTGATGCCAATGATTCAGTCATATGACTGGACCATGCGTATCGTTCAATCATACGACTGGACCATGTGTATGGTTCAATCGTACGACTAGACTATACTTATGGTTCCGTCTTACGAATGTCCCAATCGCATCTCTCAGTCGCACGACTGGTCCATTAGCATGGCTCAGTCATACGACTGAGTCTCATTCGCATATGCTCCTGCGAATGACCCAGTTTCATGTGTTTAAAACATATTAGGTGTATTACATTAAGCCTAGACTATTCAACAAGTGACAGGCACACTATATATGACTATATATGCTTAAACAAATGGGGAGGGTGTGGGCTGCCCTCCCCCTATTATACTTCCACTCATCCAAGATTCTTCCCGTTTGGCAAGTTTGGTCCCTCGACTTTGGACTATATTTCTTTTTTTCTTTCGTCCGCTTCAAAAAAAAAATTTCGGGTGTTACATTTTTACACAAGTTTTGAAAAATAAAGTTTGAAAAATCATTACATTGCTATTTGACCATACCATGGATAGCCCTTATTAAATCCAATGATACCTGATCCCATCCTCTTTACTTGTTTGATAAGAAGTGAAGGAAGATATGAACAATGACTCTCTGAGTATGATATACTAAGATTCGAAGAAGGTGGATGTAGGGAGCGGTCCTTGATATCCCATCTCCTTGAAGGTGGCACTTACCACTTCTTTAGAGAAAGAAGATTTAGCATCTACATCGCTGAACTTCAAATCATGATGAATTTTGGCGCATGAGACGGTGACCTTTAGTCCTTGCACCATTTCAATAAGGACATTTGTTCTATGTTCCCTTTAAATGGAACATGTACTCCAAAATTCCCGAATGTGTGTCTTACAGATCATCAGGTCTATAGATAATACAAAGCTTAATCGGTATTACATAGAAATTTAAGTAAAGGATCATAGATTGGATCATCAATGGCAGTGATATGTGATGTTATGATTCAATTTGAATTCTAGGGTTTAATTTTGAGCAGCCATTAGAAGTTGATTGAGTTTGGTAGGACTTAAGAGTTTGAAGGTTTAAAGGTTTGCTTTGTGAAGAAAATTAAAGATGCCAAAAGAGGGAAAACTTTAGATTTTAATAGTTGTAAATAATATATATAAATATGTGAATTTTAAAATTCTTTACCACGATAACTATAAAATTGATGGCGTTTAATACTGGAATAGTCTTTTTAGGCAAAGGAAGACGAAAATGGGACCTATCAGATATTTTTTAAAACACATAAGCAAAAATCAAATCTGCTAAATCTTCCCATTCAGCATATACCATGTTTTATACATTTATCTGCTAATTTACATAATTCAGCCGATACCCATTCATCTACAAATATTCAACAGGTACCTATTTATCTGCTGATTTGCAAACTTTGACAAATACAGTTTTACCCATTTTATCAAAAGAAGCATTTCTTTAATATATTATAAGATATCATTAATTAAATAATTTAATTATTTAAAATTTATCATCCCAGTGGCAGATACAAGATATTTAAATCTAGTTTCATAAAAAACCTTTGTGAAAAAATATATGCATATTGTTTATTTGTATGGACTTTAATTCATTGAATGATTTTCTTTTCTGCACAATCACTTATGCAATGATATTTGATGTCAATGTGCTTTATCTTTAAATGGTGAATAGAATTGTTGGTGATGGAGATGGCATTGTTGTTGTCAATATGGATTGGAGTGTTCACGAAGGTAACTCCATAATCACTAAGTTGAGGTTGATCCCTAGAACCTTAGCACAACAACTTGACATAGAAATGTACTCTACTTCAGCAGTTGATATGGAAACACAAGTTTGCTTCTTGCATTACCATGAAACCAATCTTACCCCTAGAAATTGACATCCTCCTAAGATGGACTTCTTGTTGATGTTGCATCCCCTATAGTCACTATCTAAATATCTTTAGAGATTGAAATCAACATTCTTCAAGTACCATGTATGAACTGTTGATGTGCTCTAAATTATACAAAAAAATCCTATCAAAAGCACATCAATTATTCCTTAATATCTCCCTTAAAATGACGATATTGTACTTAAAATTATTAAATTGGGTTTTAGGTGTTAAAAAGGGCAAGGTGGACAAAAGAAGCATATATGACAAGACATTGAAGTAATCCGAGATTTGGAGTCCAAGCATGGGGCTGTGCCTCAATAAGCACACCCCCATGCCTTGTCTGAACACACCTCCATGCTCAAATTGGCACACCCCTGTGTTTGGACATCTGACATGACAAAAAGTATTGTCTCCCAAAAGTAAACATGGGGTCTTGCCCCATGAAGCATAGGGTCGTGCCTCACCAAAAACACGAGGTTGTGCCACATTTAGCATGGGGTCATGCCGGACACAACCTATACGTATGAGCCGACCAACTTTTTTAAGCATTGTACTAGCATGGGGTCGTGCCTTTTAGGCACAGGGCCATGCTTAAACACTCCTGAAGCCTATAAATAAGGCCTAAGCTCACTATTTTTAGTAAGCTTTGGTGGGAGAGTTACTCTGCTGAATTCTTTTAGTAATCAAGTCTTAAAGACCATTTGGAGGCTTGGGATGTGCATACAACACTGGGAAGAAGCTCGGGATTGTCTAAACATCATCCATTGTGGATCACCAGTTTGATTGTTCCATTTCACCAATGATTTCATATCTATCTTCTATGTTATCTGTTGTTATGTTCATGCTCATTATGAGCTAAACTCCCATTATCATCCTAATTGGATGAAAATTATGTAATTTGTGATGAACTAATGGTGTGATTTATATTATATTAATGTTATGGTGGTCTGGGAAAACTTTTGATGGGTAGCATCTATATGTGAACGGGAAGTTATAATTTTATGATTTGTAATTGTGATTGTCATACATAGTTGATAAATGTATGATCAAATTTTATTCATGAAACTGGTCTTCCTAATAAATCCATGGCTAATGAATTAGAGATGGTTGTTAGAAATCATATCACCTTAACTTTCTGATCATTTGTGGGTTCCTTTTATTAGTCTGAGAAATCAACAGTAGTTGTTATGGTTTTTTAAAATTAATGGTACGTTAGAAAGAAACCTGATCAACTCTTTTTTAACATTAAGTTATGTTTTCAAAAATCGTATGTCAAAATGGTCACAAAAGATTTACCTACATTACTAGGGCTTTGATTTATGCAATAAAACTCAACCTGACGTGATTCTAGTCACTATGGAGTGCATATACGAGAAGTTGTGCCGGCTTACCTTTATAAACATTAACATATTACACTAATTAATATCTTTAATCACACGACCAATTCATCATAGTTACATAAGTGTAATCTAATTAGGATGATAGCCTTTATTCTTTGGTTTTAAATCCAAAAGCTTCAATCTTATTTTACTTTATTATATTGTTTTTAAAACCTAAAATCTTATCAATACAGCCTATCATTTTCTCAAACAAAAACCAAATTCGGTAGTCAAATATTAAGGTTTTTAAGTAGGCTAGGTGTGTCCACGGATTGATACTCGGTTCTTACCATCACTATATTATCACATGATAGGTACACTTGCCTTTTGTGTGTGTGGTTTAGTATTACTAATAAACAATTAAAACTAAATTTGTGCAAAAAATCTTTATCAAAATATATACAGTTCACACCGCATCATCTACTAAGGAGATTTTGCTTTTATTTCATCCTCTATTCTATTTAAAGGATTAAATGTAATGTTCTTTCATCTTATTCTATGCTTCCTATGTCATGTCAAGGCAATGTTACGTATTTCATATTCACTTGTTCCTAAGGAGATTATTCCTTGTGTAACTAATGTAGTTATCTATTCTTAATTGTAATGATTCATAAACAAATATCAACTATATGTTTGTCTACATGGGATATATGTTGTGCTTTGTTCACTAGACCCTTTCTTATACTTGATGCATAGAATATATTATGTATACTAGTCAACTGCCAAGGAAAGTTTTGGAAAATTATTTTGAAACTCTATTATCTTCATATGATCCAATTCAAGAATAAAAGTATGATCAAGACAAGAATATCTATTTCATCACCAGATCAGCAACTGGTAGAATAACATACTCATGAAAGAACTTGTGTGCTTTAACAAAATAAAAACAGCTTATATGACCAGGCTAAGATTGAAGATCCAGGTGATGATTCTTAAGCTAGAAAGATTGAAATGGTGCTAATGAGAATATATAAAGGTTATCCTAAGAAGAAAAGGAGACATCTAAACAAATAAGAAAGAAAAAAGAAGCCACCTCTACTAAAGCTTCTATGTTTGTTGAAGGATCACTCTTAGCCAAATTAATCCTACTTTGCCATCAAAAACTCAACCACCATTTTCTTTACAACAAGTAGTTTTATTAGCAGATCCAATTGTTGAACTATCTCATGTTCCAATCCCACAAACATCTCAAGTAGATCAACCACCACCAAATACCTAATTTGTTGTTTTGACCGATGATATAGATCCAACTTTAACGGCATACAGGATTAGACAATACCTGAAATCCTGATCAAACTTCTGAAAATGATTCCTCAGAATATGAAGAAGCAGACATGCAAAAAGTCAACAAGAATACATCATTGACTGCTTTTATGATTTGAAATCTGACCTACTTTATTAAAGAGACTGATGGATCCTTATCTTTACATTATACAGAGTTGGAGGTTTTGTAGCTCAACCATGATGACTTAGAAAGAATGTACTCTCCCATCAAAGAAAATGTTTATATGCCACACAAATATAATTGATGGCTTTCTTAGGATCAGTGATCTAAGTTTGATCAATTAGAGTAGATTGCAGTGGAAATTCGAACAATGAATTAGAGAATTAGCATAACTCAATTGATATTCAATAGAAAAGCACATGGTTATAGAGAGAGAGAGAGAGAGGATTCTACAAAAGGAATAATTCATTCAAATACTTTCGTGGTGGCCGAATGTCACACGTTACAATTAGGTCAACATTCCTTATATAAGGAATGTGACGTCTGCTCATGTCACTTGATAGTGACATCTAACAGTATTATACAAACAACTGAAACTATGCAAACTACTGAGAATGTTCTTAACAACTGATCACATCTCACAGAATGCTAAGTACAAGAACATAAAACTACTGAACTAAAAACTACTGAAACTATAAACTACTAAAAAGTAAATTACAAGTACTGAAAAGGAAAACCATCACAACTACTGAAGTTAATAACTTCAGCTGTTGTGACAACTACTGATCACTCTGGTCTTCAGTCTTTGTCTTCAGTCTTTGTTCTTCAGACTTTTACATCAGACGTTGTCTTCAGCTGATAGCTTCAGACTTTGTCTTCAGCTGATAGCTTCAGACTTTGTCTTCAGCTGATAGCTTCAGACTTTGTCTTCAGTACTTCTCTTTTAGACTTTGTCTTCAGTACTTTACTTTCAGACTTTGTCTTCAGTAGAAATCTTTAGATCTTGTCTTCAGACGTTGTCTTCAGACCTTGTAATCAGCTGATGTCTTCGGCTGTTGTGATCTTCTTAAACAGTTGTAATGTCTGTGGGACTTAGAGGTTTTTCTGATCAGGCTCATTGGTTCTTTTGGTCCAACAACCTCCCCCTGAACCAATACAGCCAAAACCTCTAAGTTTATTGATGATCCCACTTATTCTTTGGTAGGAACACCCTCTTGATCAGCTTTAGAGGTAATCATGTAAGCACAGGCCGGGAAAAGGTTTCTGATCTTTTGATTGGCTAAGTATGGAAGGGAACTCTGTCTTGGGGAAACTGGACACAGAGTCTTGTCCCAACCATGAAACCTAATTCCCATTAATGAGTCTATAAGACTCTCTTGCATAGGCCTCAAGGAGAACAAATTGTTCTTCTTTGGTGACTTCTTCTGCTTCTCCCTCAAAGAAGAACTCTGGGCCATAATATTCAGACAGATATCTTACTGTCTTCCCATTTTTTAACTCAACAGTTGTGATCTCTCTATATGGGAATTCATCTGGATGAGAGCCTTCTAGCAACAACTGGAGTTCACTCTTTTGAAGATCTTCAAGTCTCTTGTATAACAACCCTTTCTTGATCATTTTGTTCTCAAGTATAGATTGAGGGGTTGTCTTTGAGTTGTGTGCTCTCTTGAATTCTTCTATAATCTCCCTGGGTGAGAATACCATGGCCAACAAAATTGCAGCATTCAAAGTCTTTTTCACTTGGCCATGATATCTACTTGGTATGTTCTTCTTGTGAATTCTGGAACTTACCCTGGGGTCTGGCCAAATCCACACTCTTTCTCTTTGATGTTGGAATGTATGCCTGAGAGTGTATAGCCTCAGAGCTTGTTTCTTCATTTCTTGAATGGATGAGGACTGAGGGAAGTCCTTGTCAACCATTTTAAGAAATTGCTCATCATGCTGCTTCTACTGTTCTGCTTCTTCAATCTTCACTTTCACCATTTGCATTTGCAAGTCAGGTGTGATCATCTGTTGACTTCTAGGCTCAGGTGTTTTAAGTTTGAGAACAGCAGAGATTGGCAGACTGTCTTCATTATCATCCTTTTCTTCTTCTTCATCTACCCTCAACACCCTTCTCCTCCTTCTGGGTGCATCACTGGGTGTGGTTTGAGGTGGTTTTTGAGGTAATGGAATTGGTTTTGTGGGTTAAGTTGTGAGTGGTTTTGGTTTAGGGATAGGGTTGGCAGGTTTTGGAGTTGGTTGTTTATGAGTTGGAGTTAGGGAAGGCTGATCTAGCATTTTTGTGGTAAGTTTGGCTTTGGAGAGCTTGGCCATATCAGTTGTCTTCCCAACACCTGCCTCATCCAATGCTTCCATAATTAACCCCTTACTAAATGCTTCAGAAGAACAGATTCTGGTGGTTATTGCCAGAATAATGTCTTTGGTCCATGATTTGATCTCAATCAATGATCTTCCCAAGTATTTTGCAATAAATCTGATCATTATCTCCAACCTTTCCCTATCCATCACACTGTAACTAGCCCATCTTTCTTGTATTTCCTTAACTTCCAGCCTTATTCTCTCAGTGTCTAAAGTGGTTGTATCAAAGCCCTGTCTAAAGAGTTGGTCTATTATTCTGTCCATAGATCTGCTGTGAGCTTCATCGGCTTCTTTAACCAGATCTTCTAAGGATTTCTCTCCAACAGGCTCTTGTTTTTCAGCACTTTTCTTCCTTTTATAAGTGATTAGTTGTTTCTCTTTCTCTAGCTCCTTTTCTTTTTCTTGTTGTTTCTCATCGACCACTCTCTTTCTCTTTCTTTCTTTTACTGCCTTAGACTCCCCCTTTTGGGTGCATTGGGTTCAGGGGTTTGAATGGCAGAAAGTGACTTTTGCACAACATCATCAACAAGTGTTTGGAGATTTGAGGAGATCCTCTCATGAATGGCTTTATGCACAATCTCGGTAATGATGGGAATGATGAGAGGTAAGGAGTTGTAAAGGTTAGCAACCATCTGCTCAGAGTGGTTCTGTCCCTGAGAGGTGGTGCCAAAGGCAGTGGCTGGTGGCTTAGTTAAGTGTATTGGCTGTGTGTTTGGTGAACCTTCAAATGAAGGTGCCATCTGTGGGTCAATGGGGATAGATGGACTTTCATCCTGAGACATTTTGGCTAGCAGCTCTTTGAGTCTGCTCACCTCAGTCTCTAGGATTGTGTTATGGGCTAAGACATCGAAGAAAAAGCCCAGGTCATCATCAGTCTTTGCTGAATCATCTGACCTCCTGATTAAATCAGGATGTACATGCCCTGAGTGTAGATCAGTATATGCATGTGCCCCTTGTTCTTGGTTCTGGGGACTTCCTGCCTCAGACTTTGTCCTTCATTGGCAGTTGCCTCTGGTGAGGTCTTATATATGGTACCAACTTCATCATGTTCATTTGCTGAATCAGTAGAAGTGGCAGCCTGACAGATGTTCTAACCTCCTCTTCTACACTTGGAGATTGAAAATTATAACCCCTGTGCTATGGGTTATCAGTAGCATTTTGGTCCTCCCCCTCAATTGTTGAGGCATTCCCAGTGTTAATTGGTTTCTGGGGAGGGGGTGAGGAACGCAGCTGACTCAGCACTTTAGCAACTATAAGGGTTGGGCTTTGAGGGGCGGTTGCAGTTGGAGATTGGTCAGAAGCAGATTGCACCCGGGGTGAGAGATGCTCTTCAATGGTAACATTCTCAACTGAGATAGGTTCCAGTAATGTGGTATCCCCAATATGGTTGCAACAGGATCCTGTGGAGAGGATACCTGTGCGGTTTGAGCTGGTTGAGTCGTTTACATGTCTGGGGGTTAGAACCAGTATGTGTTCCTGTATTGGTGGTAAAGGGGCATCCGTAGGGGACTCATCTCCCTGAGTAGCCTTTTTGGGCTTTTGAGGTTTGGGTTTGGTGGGGACTTTGGATCTGGAGGTGGAGGCTGTGGGTTCCCTCTGCTTGGGTTTGAGCAGCCGGGCAGCCCTTTTGAGAGTAGGGTCAGAGTTATGTCTGGAGTATACCTCAGCTAAAACAACTGGAGCAGGGACTCCAAGACCAACAAGGCCGTCAGATTTTAATTGATTTAAAATTATGGCCATCAGAAACCTGGGATGTAGTAGCCATCCGTTTGCCATAGGTTTCTGAGCCAGATCCTTTAGTTCCATAAACATTATCTCAGAAAAATTTAGAGTTTGTCATTCAAAGATAGAATACAATACCTGTTTCCATCTTGAGGACATCTGATCCCATGAAGATGTCTTTGGAGCAAGACATGCATTCACCATGTGGAAGATAAGTCTTTCAGCATCATGGAAGTGCTTTTTGAGAATGGTTGTAGCACTTAAGTCTCCTTCATACCCGTTGTTGATGAAATACCAATCAATGGTGACTTTTGGGTATTCTATAATACAGGTGGCATCATGCAAATTTAGGGTTTTGCGAATGATGTCAGGGGTGATTACCACCTGTTTCTGGTTAACCAACGACTAGAGAGTTATTTGGCTATCATTTTCACCAGTTGTGACAGAGACGTTGGTCCAGAATTCGTGTAAGGAATCGGGGTATATGGTAGGATTCAAAAGAAAGGCGGTTCGGTATTGGGAATCCACCATAAGATCGATGGAATTATCAAATTTGTTCCAGAAGGCCGATTTCGAGAGGTAGGCAACACAATTGTGTCTAGGTTTGCGTTTCATGGTCGCCATTGTTGAGAGAGAAAAGGATAGAAACCGGCTAATGAAACGTTCGGCTATAAGTGCATGTATTTATAGGTTAAGAAAAGGCTGAAAAGAAAACGACTGAAAGTGTTGGTGTTGTCAGCAGTTGTATGAAAACAACTGAAGACTTTGTTTTAACTATCAGACGTTTGAAAACAACTGAAGACTTGGTTTTAGACATCAGTAGTTATGAAACTACTGAAAACCTTGGTTTTGTCTTCAGGTGTAGAAAACAACTGAGAGCTTGGTGTTTCATCAGTACTTAGAGCTTGGTGTTTCATAAGGTGAAACGGCAGTTTGTGGAAACGACTGAAGAGAAAGTTCTCATCAGTAGTTTTCGTCAATTCTTAGCTTTTAAGCTATTTCATAACGTCCTCAACACTTACTCATCAGACTTGTTAGCTGTTTTCAGTTGTTTCATAGGACATCAGTACTTATCTGTTCTTACTCATATCAGTAGTTATAACTACATCAGTAGTTTGTAACTGCATCAGTTTCTTTTAACAGAATCAGTACATATTTGTGACATGTTTACTAATGGTCATCAGTACTTGATTACTGAGATCATCAGTAGTTGTCATTATTCTAGCTGCAGCATACCAAGTCTTAACACAAGGTTTTAGAAAGTTGAACTATCCAAAGGCTTAGTAAATATATCTGCAAGCTCATCAGCACTTGGCACAAACTTTGGATCAATTAGACCTTTCTCAAAACAATCCCTGATAAAATGGTGGCTGATCTCTATATGTTTGGTCCTAGAATGCTGGACTAGATTCTTGACAATACACAGAGCTGAAGCACTATCCACTAATAATGGAGTCTTAGTCTCTGTAATGCCATAATCCAGTAATTGGTTCCGAAGCCAGAGTACCTAAGATGTACAACTTGCAGCAGCAATGTACTCTGCTTCAGCAGTGGATGTAGCAACAGATGTTTGTTTCTTACTCTGCCAAGAAATCAAACAGTTGCCTAGGAATTGACATCCACCAGAAGTTGACTTTCTGGTTAACTTACACCCTGCATAGTCACTATCAGAAAAAGAAACTAATTTTCAAGAGTGTCCAGTGGAATACCAAAGACCTAGAGATTGTGTACCTTGCAGATATCTAAAGATCCTCTTGACTGCAATCAAATGAGACTCTTTAGGAGAAGCCTGAAATCTAGCACAAACACAAGTTGCAAACATAATATCTGGTCTAGAAGCTATTAAATACATCAAGGACCCAATCATACATCTGTAAAGTGTTTTATCAACAGCTTTACCTTTCTGATCCACATCCAGTTGTGTGGTGTTGCACATGGGAGTAGAACAGGGCTTATAGTTTTGTAAATCAAACTTATTCAAAAGATTTTTGTATATTTTGATTGATGAATGAAGGTTTCATCAGCCTTTTGTTTGATTTACAAGCCTAGAAAGAACTGTAATTCTCCCATTGCACTCATTTCAAACTTTTGTTTCATTAAACTTGTAAAATCATCACACAACTGGGGATCAGAGGATGCAAAAATTATATCATCAACATAAATTTGAACAAGTAGCTTATGCTAATCCACTTTCTTAACAAACAAGTTTTATCTATGGAACCTCTAGTGAAATTATTTTGAAGAAGAAAATTTGAAAGTGTTTCATACCAGGCTCTAGGAGCTTGCTTCAACCCATAAAGAGCCTTATCAAGTTTATACACCCAATCAAGATGTTTATTGTCCTTAAAACCTGGTGGTTGACACACATAAACCTCTTCTTTAATGTTTCCATATAAAAAACCACTTTTGACATCCATTTGAAAAACTTTAAGATTGTGGAATGCAGGGGCAAAGGTTTTATCATAATCAATACCTTCTTCTTGTGAAAACCCTTGTACAACCAATCTAGCCTTGTTCTTGACAATAAGCCCATTTTGATTAGTTTTATTCCTAAACACCCACTTAGTACCTATTGCACACTTACCTAGGGGTAGAGGAACCAGTTCCCACACTTGCTGCTTTTTGAACTGAAGTAGCTCAAGCTGCATGGCTTCAACCCATCCATTGTTTCTTAAAGCAACGTGATAGTTCTTTGGCTCTAGCTGACTAATGAAAAGAGCATAGAAGCAGAAGTTGGACAATTGACTTCTGGTTGAGACACCAGCATTGATATCACCAATGATTTGAGACATGGGGTGATTCTTCAGCTCTTGGTACACTATAAGATCTGTGCAAGTGTTTGTAGCAGGTTCAGCAGCAGCAGATATTGATCCAGACTCTAGAAACCAAGTATGAGATGGCAATTCAAATGATGTAGAGGAGTTAGAAATCTCATCAGCATTTGTTGTGGATGGAGCTGCTGAAGCTACAGGAACATCAAATTTAGTGGACTCAGACAGTTGATCACTAAACTTGAAAAGCTGAGTACTTATATCATCATCATCTTCCGTACCACCAGGTGGAAGACTTGCTGCAGAAGATGATTTATTCACTTGATCTGCAACAGCTGGAGGTTGATAAGGAACATATTGCAGTATGTCCAGATCAAACAACTCCATAGGGTTTTGTGGAATTTTCTCCTTAGGAGATTCCTTGAACTTCACATGCAAGGTTCTTCAACTATCTTTGTTCTGCAGTTGAAGACTCTGTAAGCCTTGCATGTGGATGAATATCCTACAAAATACCCTGCATCCACCTTAGGATCAAATTTATGGAGTTTATCCTTTGTGTTGAGAATGAAACAAGGACACCCAAATGCTTTGAAGAATGAAATTAGAGGAGCCAAATGATGTAGAACTTCATATGGAGTCTTCATCAACCTCTGATTTACTAGAACTCTATTCTGCACATAGCAAGCTGTGTTGACAGCTTCAGCCCAAAAGGTCAATGGCAAACCAGAGTCAGCCAACATGGACCTTGCAGCTTCAATTAGGGTCCTGTTCTTTCTCTCCACTACTCCATTTTGTTCTGGAGTTCTTGGGATGCTTCTATTTTAAAGCTGAAGATCAATCAAAGAGTTAATGCAAAACCAAATGAGAATGGTGAAGAAGATATTTTACATGTGACTCCACTAGATGTGCATGATTTTTTAGAGTTTTAAATCTAACACCAACTATTTTTACTTAGTTTTCACTAGTGCTAGAATATTTGATGTGAGTGAGTTTGACTTACTTAGACTATCTCGACATAACATGATATATTTGGGGAGTATTCCTCTTGATAATCCAACAAAATATACTAAGGGCTACATGTATGGGAAAATTTTAAAGAAAATGATAGGGTGATTGAGGAACATAGTTTTGATAACATCATCTTAGGAGGAATCTAATGAGATATAGAAAGGATGGTTCTACTCAAACACTAGGTATCAAAAGTTCAAATTATAAATGTCCAAGTGTCAAAAGATCGATCTACTTACGAAGACCTCATCTTTCAGACCAAATATTTAGCTACTATGAATTAGTATACCTGGTTTATCTACTAAACATTAGATTAGTGTGCTTATTCACTACTTTTTTATGCAAGAGTGGCGGTGCCAAAGAATAGTAGTGATACAATTACATTATAATTTCCAATCTCTTGTTGTGTTGGTTCTTGTATATGTTGTACCTTTTATTGTAACCATTACATTACACATTCATGGTATGCCATAGTGTATAGATCAATGGCTAAAACAAGCCATTATTCCTAAACATAAAATAGATGGTTAAAATTGTTCTAATGTTTAGTTTTCATAGTATAAATGCCTCACACTTGTATAGTTTTGATGTTCACTATTTTTCCCACTTGTATTCCAATTACTGCTTTTGTGTTCTTTCCATTCAAGTATTATAACGTGTGTTTATTAGTCAGTAGCTAACAAAGAATCCACATATATTATCTATTGATCATTAGAGAGTTCTTATTTACTTAGAAATTCAACAAAGTATATGGCCGATGATGTAATGATTATGCCTTTAGAGGATGTTAAAGTAAATGAGAAATTAAAATTTATTGAACAGTCAAGGTAATAGAATAATAAGACTAAAAAATTCAGTGTTAGAAATGAAAAATTAGAAAATTAAGGCTTTAACTCGTGTTGTGATCTTACTATTACTTATCCTCACAAACCCCCATGGATGGAATTACGGATTCCATATTTTAGGTTACATAACAAAGTTTTACACCGCCTCTCATCTTCAAACTACCAGCATTCAAGTTCCATTTCAGGGAAGGACGACGTATCGCTGTTTATCCAGAGACCAAGATCCAATTTCGGGTCATTTATCGGTGAACATGATCTGCCAGAATCTTATGCTACCCTATGACAGTGTGTTGCATGTTCCCCATGCAAAACTATCATGTATTAACATGTGGAATGTTGATGATGACCGAGGGGGTGACATGTGTCATCCTAGAGTGACACGTCTGATGACAAGTGTTTGAGAGTGACATGTGTTGACACATGGCAATTTAGGATTAGACCATAATATTCTGTGGAGCCTAGGTGGCATGACGAACCTCAACTGTCTTAGGTGATGGTCTACGATAGTGGACCCGATAGCCTATAAAGTGCCACACTTTTAAGATGAGTTTTCACATCCAAAACAAGTCTTTTGTCACTTATAATTCAAATACCCCTATATGCCTAGTGCAAGTTAATGCTATGCCTCGTGAAGCCTAATAGAAATGTTGTTAAAGTGTATACAAGGTTCTAAAAGATAATAAGTTGTGATTCTAGCCGACTGTTATGGTTAACATGTATTCTTAAGTTCATTTACATGCTATATCTATTTGCATGATATTTGTTAAATGATTTAGAGCATGTTTATGAAATGTCTATTTAAAAATATTTATGTTATTGTAAAACCTGTATGAGTCTATATTAAATTTATTAAGCATGGGTTCAAGCAACCATGATATAGTATACGTATATTGATCAAAAATACATGCATTGGTGGGTAATTGTGTGTTATGCTACAATATGACTAAAATTATTTCAACATATATGAATCATATGGTTTTAGTATATATCAGCTACCTAGTATAAGCCATGTCAATATATGGGATAACAATAAAACAGGTTATTTTAATAATTATTGATATTGAGCATACTATTTGATAACAAATGTGGTAACATGATTCAACAACTTTATGATGATGTTTCATGTTCAAATAATTTTTAGGAAAATGAATTGAATGTGTCATTTCAGATAAGGTTTATGTTATAATAAACATAGCATAGTGGGAATACCCAAAAGAATATGTGAAGAGTTGGTAGCTAGACTTTCTTACCTACTATATATTTAAATTTAAAGCCAAATTTTTTGTTTCATTAGAAAGAAAAACTATTAAGGATTTCAAAATTCCTTATTTTCAAATATATGCACATTTTAAATTCAACCCTAGTGTTAAAACACCCATATGAAGATTTGATTATTTGATTATATCAATCAGTTGATAGAATTGATTATGAAGTATTTTAGAAGTATTGATGATTCATAGAGTATTTTAGAAAGACTTCCGCTAATTTTGTTAAACTCTAGTAAACTTAAAAATAAATTGGGAGCTAATATGTGATACCAACTAATCTAATTCACATGCTTGGGATGTTCTGTATTTGGGGTGTGACAACCTTAAAGGGACAAAAGCCTAATTTGGAACACTTTTAAGTTTTTGGATGTGTAACTCATGTCAAAGTACCCACAATCAAACTAACAAAGTTAGCAGATAGAAGCGAGGTGATAGTGCATCTTGGAAGTGAACTAGGTAGTAAAGCATACATGCTTAACAACCCAAGAACTAAAGGGTTTCATGTTAGTCGAGATGTTCATTTTGAATAAGAGAGGATGTGGAACAAGATATAAGAGGTCACGATAGGAAAAGTGGGTTGAGTTTATTGTAGAAGGTGCTTAAGTTACTTACAAGACTGTCAATAGCCCGCTTAACTCTTTGCCTAATCATATCGAGGGTTTAGCAAGCCAAATCATATTTTAGACAGCTAAAACACACAATCAAGGCACGATCCAAGAGCTGGAAATAGTATCCCCATCGAGGATGTTATTATCCATTTTTCCAGCCATTATTGGACAAAAGAGCCTAGTAGCTGGTCAAACAGCCCTATCAAGTTCATCAAGTATGAACTCAATTTCAAGCTCACACTATGATGACACTCCGCCTTAAGGTTTTGTGGCCCTATATAATGTATAGTTTGATGATCCAAAAATGCTATTGTGAAATAAAGAAGAACAAATTTCTCGTGAGGATGCAAAAACTTAAAATAATAGAAAATAGCAATGAAAAAGGCATTGATTCCATTGAGCAAAATAACACTTAAAAATTGGTCCAACCTCCTATAGAAGTTAAACCAAACAGGTTAAAATAGGTCTATAAAGTTAAGCAAGATGCCAAAGGGAATGTAACCCGCTATAAAGCCAGATTGGTGCAAAAAGATACATTTGAAAACCTGGTATTAATTATGATAAGGCGCGCTCCAATGACTCGAATGGTAACCATTCACTTGTTATTTTCATTAGCAGCACAAGATGCGTAGGATATTCACCATCTTTATATGAAGACCACCTTCTTGAATGAAGACTTTATCACACCCCTATTAATGATGAAATCATCAAGGCAGATAAATGTGAATCGATTGTTCATAATACATGGTAGTAATTACGTTGTAGTAATATTAAATGTTGTTTACATTGAAAAATAAAAATTAAATAGCACGTTAAAAATAAAAACTTAAGTAAACGTAATAATATTTATTTATTCCTTGACTAGGTCCAAGGCCTAAATGTGCATTTTGAATTCCACTAATCCACAATACTAAATCATATGAAAAAGTAATGCGTCAGCTAATGAATTAGTCGGTGAGTAAATATTGGTCTGAATACATATATTGATTGATTAAAATTAATTGAAAATAATTCAATTTACATGAAAATGTCATGACTTATAATGCAATATTGTAACATAACAAACTAACTAACACAATCAAAACTAATAACTGAATTATCGCAGACGAAACCTTATAGAATGTATGATAGCGGTTTCAATCACCACACGAATAAACAAATAGGGTAGATTCGTTAAACCAATAGATCTATCATTGTTACCGTGGTTTCATGATTTAATGATTGTGATATCATCTCGTTTATCTAACTACGTACATATAATTGCAAGTAATAACATAACATGTCCTAGATCTTAAAATTATAACTTTTAGATTATTTGAAAATTAATTTATAGTATCTTAAACATACATAGTTAGCAAAATTATTAATATTATATAATAATATAATAATATTTTCTTGGATCTTAAAATGATTAAAAAATATAGGTTTATATTAAAATGGGGAGTACCCGTTTCGAACCTAGGTCCCCTTTACACATGCCATCAGTTTTAACTAGTGGGCTATTGGCTCATATTTGTGCAATATAAAATCAATTTAGTTGAATCCCCTAGTTTCCTCTAGTTTGATTTAATTCAAATGAGCCCAATTGGTTAATATTTATGCAGGACCGGTTAAAGGATGGTCACTACAATCAGTCTCACAATGAAGAGAGTGTTAGAACACTTAACAGATCAAATAAGGAATCATGTTTATATGAAATATACTAAGAACACAAGAAATTAATTAGACAGAACAAAGAACAAGAACAAGATAACTATGATCTTCAAGAATATTATATATTTCTCTCAAGTTCTATTACAAGTGTTACAAAGCATAAGATAAATACAAGAACCGGAGATACTTTATACTACATCCTATAGTGTGCTATACTTTGAAAGCCGGTTGGAAACACTAATCTATACAACAAGATAAATGTACAGTCAAAAGACTTGTTACCTTCTGACTTGTGATTTTGACATGCATAGCACACATCCTAATATATTACCTTATGGATAAAAAGTACAAAGTAGAAAGTTACATACTCCAAACCCATAATCTACAATTTACAAAAGCATGGACCTGTTCACCAACTTATATAAGTTGGCGAGTCTTCATAATGGTAGCGAAAAGTTAGTTAGCTTTATGCAAAAGTTGATCAGAAAAAGAACGTCTTCTCTATCTTCAAAAGAAATCGGTCTTTTAGTCTTTTGGCTTTGGAAAACTTTGTCCATGAAGCTTTGGAAGACTTTATCTTTGGCTTTGGAAGATTTGGTCTCTGGCTTAGGAAGATTTTACACTTAGAATATTTTCTCTGAATTATGTAAAACTTCTGAAGTAACTTCTACTTTGTTCATCATGCATGCATGCTGGAAGTTCTTTGGTTTCTTTGGTTGCAGCAACCTTTCAATTATAACCTTACAAACTCCCCCTAGACTGATCCTACCAAAACAAAGAATGATAGTCAGATATTGACAGTCCACATCAGGGCCAAGACCATTCCTTTCTTTATCAAGTGGTTAGGATCCCTCAGACTCTCATAGTACCTTCACATATCATAAAGATCATGTAGAGGAAGATCAAGAATGTCTTTCTAGAAATAGATATCTTGATCTCCTGAATCTTTGATGACATACCATATGTCTGGATTTGCAACAAAAGTCCAGGATATGATGGGTCTTCTAACTGCAAGACGCTTTACTTGTGTTGGAGTTGGTTGAGAAGCCTCTTCTTGAGCTTCCTCATGATTCTTTGACTCATCCTGAGGTATGGAGGTGGATGCCTTAGACATCTTCTTCTTAGTGTCCCTCTTCATGGCCATCCTTTTCCTCTTCTTTGATGACTTTAACTGAGAAGGTTGGCCTTCAACACTAGATTTTTCTTATGTATCTTTGTTAGTTGGGTCCTCTTCCCTCACATGTTCAAAAGCAGAGGGATCAGGACCTTGCTATGGATCAAAAGATGAAGTTGGCTATGGTTTAGCTTTAGGTCTAGGTTTTGTTGTCTCTTGGGGTTCAACCTTGACCTCAACTTCAGGAAGAGCTTGACTTAGTGGAGCATGCAGGTCAACAAGCTCCCCTCCCTTTTATTATTCTGCTTGATCACTCTAATTTTCTCACCCATGGTGGATAAAGACATTGGACCAAGCCTCCTTTTGGAGAAACTATACAACTTCAAGAAGCTCATCATCCTTGGCCTATCAGCATACTTCTTTTGGCTATTTTGGATTATGGCTCTTGAATTTGTAGCTTCTTCCCTTATCTTTCTCTTAGCATGTTTTTGTTCTTTTATTACTTGTTATTTAAGCTGCTTAAGATACTCAAATTCTATGTACTCATATGATAAGGGAAGAAATGCAGATGCCTGATAGAGGCATGTGGCTCTTAGGTAGCTAATCATGTTTTGTCTATTTACCTCCTTATCTACTTGAGGTTGTTCAGTTACTACAGCCTCTATCTCAGGGATTTCTTGAATTGGGGAGAAGGTAGGAGCATGTTTTGTAAAGCCATTTCTTCCACCTTTTTTCCTTGATCTTGAGGAGCAATTCTACATCCTCTACGTCCTTTCTCTCCTTTAATAGCTTTATGTCTGCCAGTTCATTGTGTTTCTCTAAGAGAAGAGGGATGAGTTCATCTATGTTATTGTTCCTAGTCCCTAAATAGTTTAATATGACTGCCCTCAACTCATCAGCTTGAGTATTTGGCCTGGGGGCAGCCCTGATTGTAGCTTTCATAAAGCTTGGGGACCCACTTGAACTCTCTCCCCTTAGCTTCATCTTCCTCTCTTTCTCTTCCTCCTCAATCTCCTCAGGAGTAAGATTTCTTTTCCCTTTGTCAGTCATAGGCCTTGGTGACTCAGGGTGGGGAATGGTTTGGCCTTCATTACTTGGTTCAGTAGTCAAGATCTAGCTAGAGAGAGGTTATGAAACAACTTTACCAAGTGGTACTTCACTGATAATGTTTGCTGAAGATATTCCTGTCTCAAGGTTCATAGGCTCAACTACTAGGCCTTTAGTCAAGGTTTCCGCTTTGAAGCTAATCTTGGAGTCCACCTCGTCATCCAATTATCTAATAGCCTTACCTGCTAGCCTTTGTCTATATAATTTGGATCTTAGCTGGAACTCTTCTACCCCCTTTCTTGAATCCTATCTGCTAACCTTGTGTCTTGCCTGTTTTGACTTAGGTTGGCAAGTGAAATGTCAATCAGATAGGTTCTCTCATATAATCTTAGGTTGGAGAAATTGAAGATTTCATGTTTCCCTATGATCTAGAGATTAACAGGGCTCTTTTAATAGTGTCATACCTCCATTCCATAATTAGGGCTCTTTTAATAGTGTCATACATCCATTCCATAATTAAATTCTCAAAGTGATGTGATAGGGTAGGCATAGCCCTTGGTATACTCTCCTCAAACAGATCTTGTATGAGTGAGTCCACATCAATGTGGATTTGAGGACGTTGCTAACTATGAACAATTACAAGTGATAATGGTGAATCCTCAATGTCCATACTCTGAGAAGAACTCCTAGGTTCGCTGATTGCTTGGACTTTCTCCCCCTTTTTGGTAGCATCACCTTCTTGCATAGGTGAGCTGGGCGTTAAGTCAATCATATCCATAGGTTATTATGTTCCTAGTTGAGTCCTCCTTAAAGGTCTCCCAACTAGTTTTTCCTTGAGATTAGAGATCTTAACTAGCTGATCATAGACCCTCCTTTGCAAGGTAGTCACCTAAGATTCCAGGTAACTAACCTTGGAAACTAAATAGGTGCAGCTTTAGGTAGATTTTGCACCTTTTGTTTCATATTCCCCTTATCTTCATCAGAATATGTGAATCCAAGGATCATATTCAGGGACTATTAGTGTTAGATTGGAATCTAGTTAATGATTGTGGAATAATCATTAATTGTTGTTTAATTATTTTAAATAAATATCAAGCTGAAAGAATATTATTTATGAAAAACAGAATGATATCAACACAATAAATAAATAAATAAGATTTTATTCAAAAGTATGTCACTAAAACTTGTTAATGATTACATATGAATAAACTATGAATGCTATGAACAATGAATGCTTTAAACGTGTTGATGTTTTTGATGTATTGATATGACGACTGCTAGGGTTTGTGTTTGATTGTGTGAATCGATGTAATGTTTGTGTTCGTCTAGTTGCCCTTGTTGCGTGTGTCTGATGTGAAACCTAGGACCCATATTTATAGACACGCGTGTTTCTATTAAGGAAACAACGAATCTCTTAGAGTCAGTGATTGACTTGTTGAGTTGAAACACTTGTATGATGTAAGTCCAAGTGTTTGGTCTTCCTTAGTTATTTTTGTCTTCCGCAGCTATTTTGTTCTTCCGAAGGAATCTTGTTCTTTCAAAAGTATCTTGTTCTTCTGAAGGTAGTTTGTTCTTCCGAAGGTATCTTGTTCGTCAGTGAATACCCATATTCATCCGTAGAAGATCTTTGGATGATTGTCTTGTCTGAAAGATATCTACAGAAGAACAAAATTGTTCATCCGTAGATGTTTCTTACACTTAGTCAATTTTAGCAATTGACCAAGTATAATGTTTATACCTGCAATCATACATAAATCAACACACATATGGGTTAACCTATATACGTAATGCATGCATCAAAATAATGAATTACAAATATTCATTACATGTATTGATTAAATTTTTTAGCCTATACAAAATGATGTAGACCTATTATTCTTAGATCTAACAATACTCCCCATTAGGCTTAAACACTTGTAATTAGTTCTTCAATACTGAAAGCTCCTTCTGCCTTGACACCATTTTCTTGTTGAAGTATGATATTGCATCCCTTTGATCATCATACTTGTACTTGATCTCCATTCTGCATATCTTTTGTAGTGTCTCAAAACTCAATCCCAAGACATCTTCTTCACAAGTAAGTGTTTCCACTACACTTTGATTGTGCATAATTTCAAGCTCATCTTCTTTTGAATTTCTTAGTTCAGAAACTTCCTCTATGGTTGATCCTTTCAGCAGCCCAACCTGATGTCTTCTTCTCTTGTATGCCTTTGCATGTAGTTTATCAATCTCTTGAATCAAATGCACATACAAACATAAGTCATTTTGTGCCTTTTCATCAGACAGCCTATGAACTAACTTGTCATAAAGATATGAAGTATAGCTTGGGTGAAGCAACTTGATCTCCATTGGATCAAAGATTCTTATCTTTTTAGCTTTCTTTACTTTAACATTCCTCTACATTACCAATTCTTTGGTATTCTCAACATATCCTTATTTTGTTATAGGATATGTATATTGATTCTCTTCAAAGCTTTTAATAGTTGTTGAATTCCTATTGTTGTATCCAACCCTTTTCAAAAGCTCATCATCCACCAATGTAGAGGAGTTGGTTCTTGATCTTTTTACTCTATCCATTCTTCTCTTATGCTCAGTATCTTCTCTTATTGCTTCTCTCAACATATCATCTCTGAATTTGGTCTTAAGTCTTCCTATGGACATAGAGAAGTCTCTTCCTCTCTAGTGAATTGGGTAATTAGTGATAATTAAGGTTTGAAGATCATGAATATTAGCATGAGGAAGCAGTAAAATTGATTCAAGTAAATGAAAGTATTCAACTCTTCTAGATACCCTCTTGATTAGTGCACAGTCCCACTCTAAATCAAATTTCCAGGCCATAATCCTGTTTTCCTCAATAGAGGTGGGTGTATTAATGTGATCAAACAACTGGATTAGAGAAGATTTTTCTTTAATAATCTCTCTCACAATAGTGCCCAATGGCCATACCTTTCCAGGAATTACCTCTCTAGGTTCTCTAATTAGTTTTTCTTTTCCTTTGTGTTGATCCTGGCTTTCAAGTATCACTAGCTTAGTAGAGACTTTGTTGTGTTGCCCAGCAGTAGGATTTGGAGCTTTAATCCTGGATGTCACACCAGTTTCAAGCTCAAAATACATCACATGCTCCATCATCTTCCTTAGCTCACCAACTTATCTTCCATTAATCTCATGCATTTTGTAGTCGTGACCCTGTAGCCAACATGTCATATTGTATTTGCTTAGCTTTGTTGTTTCATAGTGACCCAAGTCTTTCTTGATTTTTTGAATTGACTGAAAAGTTATGAATGCTTCATAGTTACAATTAGGATCATAAATCTTGCAAGTTCAAACTCTTTCAACAGATCTTTCATTTTAGTCAGATTCATCCTCTCAACCATGTCATATGGAAACCCATGGTTGATCACGGTCATAATCATAACTGATTCAGGTCTTTCTTCCGGAATGGCTTTTGTCGTTAGTATGACATCAACCTTTGAATCTTTTTGTTCTATAGAAGAGTCCATCTTGGTAAGTTCATTCCATTCATCATCATTGTCACTATCCTTATTAAAAATAGTCTTCACAGTAGATAAATCTACTGAAGGAGTGTGTTCAGGGGACATGGATCTTGATCTTTTAGGTGAGTCTTCAACCTTAAGTACCTCTTTTCTGAAGGACCTCAAATACTTCCATTATCTAGAATATTGTATTATTTGCTTTGATGACTCAACAGATTCTTTCACCTATTTTGATGTAGTGGCATTTGACTCAAGGTCACTTATCTTCTTTTTTAGTTCTCTATTTAGTTCATGCAATGCATCAATTACTTTATTGTTAGTTTGAGCATCTTCTCTCATTTATTTAATGATGCTTCTTGTTGCTTTAGTTGCTCATCCTTTTCCTTTATCAATCCTTTCAACTCTTGTATTCTTCTTTCCTTTTATTTCTCATGATTAAAAGTTTATTATACTCAGCCACCAGGTAACTTTTCTTCAAAGGGATGTCATCCTCACTCAGATCATCTTCATGACAAGTAATTACAACAACATAGTTGCCTTCTTCTTCTCCTTTTTCATGTTCATCAACAGTCTCATAATCATTGACATCAATAGGGGCTGCACTTGCTGAGCTTGAGCTGGACTCAACAGCTTGATATGTTTTCTCTTGATGAGATTGTTATAGTTATTGCTGAAGATCAAGGATTGGAGATGTTAGTTCAGTGTGATTAGACAACACTAGGTTTGTGAGTTGGTGATTGAGAATGGAATGGTACTAGCTTGAGATACCAACTCAGTCTCCCTGGTGTGAACTAAGTTTTGAGACTGAGTATCAGAGACAGGCTCCGTATGTACACTCTAAGGAGATTGATGTTGGAGTTTCAGGTTGTTGATGGGTAGGGGATTGATTTTTAATTAGGGAGATTTGTTGTGTGTTTTGGCTGGCTAGTGATTGATGTTGTGGAGATTGATGATGCTGGTAAATGGGTGATTGATTCGGTGAATGTGAGGCTTGCATAGTGTTAGCATATGAACTCCCTTGCTAGTCTTCCCATGCCTGTTCTTGTGGGATGTTGGCATTAGCATCCACCACATGAGCAAACATTATCATGTCTTTTCCTTGGTATTTCCACTAATCTTGTTCAGAACAGATCTACCTAAATGTGCTTGAACAAATACATCACCATCTCTTGCTATACCAGGCATTTCACTATTGATGATTAGTTGTAGGAACCTTGGAAACATATACATCTTATCAGCCTCGAACTCTTGTCTAGGCACATAGACAACTGAAAATGTACTTTGACTAGTTGTATGTCCTTCCCTCAAAGATAGCAATGATTCGAGATGAAATGCGTCTAGAGAATCTGTCAAGCCCAGACTTCCTGTTGGAGATGTACTTTAGATACGTATGACATAAGAATCTATATGGCTTGCACAGAGTCCCTTTCATTTTTTATTTTAGCAACTATCACTTCAGATTCACCAACTTGCTCTATTCAAGTTCAATTTTAGAAATCAATGATGTGTGCTTGATGAATCACAGGCTCTGCTATGAAGGCATAGAAGAACCTAGATTGTCGTAGGTATCTGATGATATCCCGACACCCTTCCAATATAGGGTCATCAGGATTTAGGAATGCACATACATTGCGATCTCTTGCAACCTATTTGTCATCTATACATAAAAATGATGATGGTTAGGTTAGAATCAATATTACAGACATAAGAATATGAACAGTTTTCATGATAACCTTGATTCAAAAAGTTCATTATTGATGATTATGATGTTCTTTACCTTCAAAAAAAGGATCTGAAATCAAGTTTATGAGTTGGTTTGATGTTTTGATTCGGTAATTTTGAATGTTTGTGAAATAGAAAAAAAGGTTTGATGTGTGTGCTTTTCTAGGTCTGAAAAGTGCTCTGAAAAAGTAAATAATGAATATTTCGGTCAAAAACATCATTTATGCTCCCACAGACACATTAATTTCATTTATTTAATGAAGTTGGTCCCACTTCTGTTTTACCCTTCCGT
Source organism: Flaveria trinervia (assembly GCA_025506515.1). Taxonomy (NCBI): domain Eukaryota; kingdom Viridiplantae; phylum Streptophyta; class Magnoliopsida; order Asterales; family Asteraceae; genus Flaveria; species Flaveria trinervia. The sequence continues at coordinate 33,575,727 of CM046442.1, forward strand.
GGAATTTATTTATTCCCCAGATTTCAGTTCTTCAGTAGCACATTTGCGGATGCATAACATCTGCGGATGCCTAACCATCAAGAACTGAAATAGAATTTGAAGTATAACTTGATTATCCATAGATTACCACTCTATGAACATAGATTACACTTTTAAAATATTAACACATCCGTAGTTTACCAATTCTATGGATGGTCATAGTTTACTTGGTTAAGCTTTGCATTGTGGCTTCTACTGATGCCGAAATTGCACTGTAGCTTTTATTGATGATTAGAATGCACTATGTGAAACTTCTTTTGATTGTATGGTTCTAATCAGTTGATAGAACCATTTATTACTATTAGACCTTGTTGACTTTATTTCCATGACAATTTGTGCATAAGAAATATGTTTTGAAAAACTTCATGTATCCTTTAGCCATTTAATGCTCAAGATCCAACTCCCTCATTTGAATTTTGAAAATTCAAATTTTGATTTTTGTGTTTCATGCACTACTCCCCCTAAATTTATGACTAATGATAAAATGTTGCATTCAATAATTTATGTAGAAGAATAGCATTAAAGACACATAACAGTTTAAGAGTTATGAAACCTACTAAGGTAAAAGAAAAAAAGCAAAATAAAGGAATTATTATGTACATGACTGTAAGCATATATAATGGGATCATATTGTGAGTTTAAGCTTCTTCTATTTTGATTGTTTATTGAATTGTGACCTGATTCTAGTCCCGATTGCAAGTATGTATATCCACTTAAATCCAAACAACAGTATTGTATCAACTAGTAATGTTGTTTATCATGTTTTAATGTTCAATAGTGATTAACTGTTATATGCTCCACATTCAATTCACATTAGAGTTTGTCCTCCGTTTGTGAGTCAATTCATCACTTTTTCACACTTAGAAACTATATACATTAAGTTATAAATTCTATCTTGAGACAAATTTGATGTCTTATAAATGCTTTGTTGGTAAAGCTCTTTAGATAATATACAATTGATCATAATAGATTCTTTTAAAAGCTTAGATATAATCATCATCAGGTCACCAGGTCGTTACTTTTGTAAAACAAAATGCCTTTAACCCAGCTCTTTGTTTACACAAAACAGAGGGATAATGAGGATCATACTCTATACACTAGTTGGTTATAGAGGTATACCAAGGTGCTCATAAAAACAGAGGGAATATGTTTTGCAAAGATAGAAGTTATAAAGTGTTTTACATTGTGTGCTTGGGTGAGTGAGTTGTTCACATCAGGATAAGACTTACTTGCTTGATTCTCAAAATGGTGTTTCCCATAGACAGTCACCCTTTCATTATGTTAGGCATGCTATTAGTGTAGTTTCCACTCAAGATGAACCTACTCGCATATCAAGATACTTCTGATCAGATTTAAAGTACGTTAATTACTCAGGAAGTAAGCAAATGCATAGTGTACTATTATTTCCCAAGCATATGTCATGCTAAAAAAATAAAGAAAGACATTATTTTTGTATTTTATATGGTTTTCTAAATGTTTTTGGATTTTATAAATTACTAATTACAAGGACAATCACATAGTTTTCTTTGTTGATGATGATTAATCTAAGTTAATCATGCCCAAAGACTCATTAGAAAATTAAATCTAACTAAATCAAAGGCTTTAGTGAATAAATCAGCAACCTGATTTGTTGTATCCACTTTGATTAACTTGATTGAACCCTTTTCTGGGCAATCTCTCAGAAAATGGTATCTGATTTCAGTAAGCTTTGTTTTACTTTGTTGAACTAGATTAGTAGTGATAAACATAGCAGCTGAATTATCAATATGAATTGGAGTTTGAAGAAAATTGTAACCATAATCAAGAAATAGGTTTTGTAACCAAAGGACTTGAGAGCAACCAACTGAAGTAGCTATGCACTCAGTCTCAGCTGTGGATATAGATACATTTGTTTGCTTTTTGCACTGCCATGAAACAAGTATTGGTCCTATAAATTGACATCCACCAGTTGTGGGTTTTCAATTGTTGTTGCATCCTCCAAAGTCACTATCTGAATATGAGTAAAGAGTGAAGTCACCATCCTTTGGATACCAAAGTCCAAGGGTAGGTTTCCCTTTCAGATATCTGAAAATTCTTTTAACAGCATTTTGATGAGACTCTTTTAGATTTGATTGGTACCTAGCACAAGCACACACAACAAATATTATGTTAGGTCTGCTAGCAGTTAAATACATAAGGGATCCTATCATTGATCTATACAGTCTTTGATCAATAGATTTTCCTGCAGGATGAGGTAAAATCTTGTCAATTATTGAAGCAGGTGTTTTGCATGAAGATGTATTAGCAAGATTGTACTTCTTCAATATGTGATAAATATACTTCTCTTGATTGATAAAGATGCCATCTGTTTTCTGATGAAGTTAGAGACCAAGGAAGAAATTTAATTCTCCCATTGAACTCATCTAAAACTCATATTTCATTAGTTCTTCTAAGCTAACACATAATCTCTTATTTGTTGATCCAAATATAATATCATCTACATATATTTGAACAACTAAGATGTCTTGATTTTCTTGTTTAAGAAAGAGTGTCTGATTAATAGTTCCTCTTTTATATCCATGCTTGAACAAGAAAGATGATAATGTGTCATACCACTTTCTTGGTGCTTGATGAAAACTATAGAAAGCTTTGTCAAGCTTGTATAACCTATATGGGTAGTCATGATCTTCAAAACCAGAAGGTTGAGCTACATAGCCCTCCTCATCAATTTTACCATATAGAAAAGAACACTTGACATCCATTGATAGACTGTGAACTTCTTATATGAAGCATAGGCTAGGAACACTCTTATTGCTTCAATTCTTGCCACAGGTGCAAAAACTTCATTATAGTCTATCCGTTCTTCTTGAGTATAATCTTATGCAATCAGCCTAGCTTTATTTTTCACAATGATACCTTTGTCATCTAGTTTATTTTTGAAGAGCCACCTTGTCCTAATTGGATGTTGACCTTCAGGTAGATCAACTAGATTCCAGACTTTCTGCTTTCTAAATTGCTGAAACTCTTCTTGCATAGCTTCAATCCAACTATTATCTTGATGAGCAGCTATGATGTTTGGAGGAACAACTTGTGAAAGAAAACAAGTGAACAGATAGATGTTTGCAGTTCTCGCTTGGCTTCTTGTGGTTCTTTCATTAAGATCTCTAGTTATGTTATTTATTGGATGAGAGTTATGAATTTTGGTTGTTGGAATATGTAGATACATGTGTCCCTAGTTTTTGAAGTTAATGTAAATGTCTTTATTGTCATACAGATATGTAATTGATTGGGTACTTAATGAAATACAATGGGTGGTTGTGCTTATAATGTTTATTATTTCATTGATTAGTAGGTTAATGCTTATTGAACTAATTATATACATTTGTGGTTGTTTGAATAGATCAAAGTTAATTAATGATTGTGAGACATGTTCAAACTTAATCATATGAAGTTCTCATGCGATTGGCCCATGCTAATGGACCATACGCATGAACAACTTCATGCTAATGAATCAGTCGTATAAATGAACCAGGAGACTAGATCAGTCACATGATTGTGAGATGAGATTGGCTCAGTCGCACGACTGGACATTCAGTCGTGCGAATAGATCAACCGCATGACTCAATCGCACGACTAAACCATGCTAATTGTCCAGTCGCATGATTGATAAACCCTAACCTTTAAATACCACTTAATTCGTGAAAAAACGGGACACTTTGTGACAGGATAAGTGATCACAAGTTTGATGTATTAGAGCGTAACGCAGCGGAATAAGAACAAGAATTAGACAAATTGTAGCAAGAATTTGATACTCGTATGTATTAAGAACAAATACGGTTATAACGAGAGAATATTTCTGTAACAAGGAATGTTTCTATAATATCGAATATTTCTGATCAAATCATTCTGCTTATTACAATAGGTTGACACTCCTTATATAGAGTGCAATCGCTGCTGTTATCACGGGAAAGTGACAACTGGCAGATCTATTACAAAAATAACTAACTCTTAACAAACTACTGAAATGTTCACAACTACTGAGAACATATCAGAGTGTTAAGTACAAAATATGAAACTACTGATAAGAAACTACTGAAACTACAACGACTGAAGAACAAGCTCTTCAGTCGTTTTACAAAACTACTGAAAAACATAAAACTACTGATGAGCACAACAACTGAAGAAGTATTCTTCAGCTGTTGTGTCAAACAAGTGAACAGATAAAACATAAAACTACTGAAAGGTAAACCGTCACAACTACTTAAGAAGAACTCTTCAGCTGTTGTGACAACGTCTGATACTTTGGTCTTCAGCACTTGTGTCTTCAGACATTGTCTTGAGCACTTGTGTCTTCAGACTTTGTCTTCAGCACTTGTCTTCAGACTTTGTCTTCAGCACTTGTCTTCAGACTTTGTCTTCAGCACTTGTCTTCAGACTTTGTCTTCAGCACTTGTCTTCAGACTTTGTCTTCAGCACTTGTCTTCAGACTTTGTCTTCAGCACTTGTCTTCAGACTTTGTCTTCAGCACTGTCTTCAGACTTTGTCTTCAGTACTTGTCTTTAGACTTTGTCTTCAGCACTTGTCTTCAGACTTTGTCTTCAGTACTTGTCTTCAGACTTTGTCTTCAGCACTTGTGTTCAGACTTTGTAATCAGCTGTTGTCTTCAGCTGTTGTGGTCTTCAGTAGTTATTATGACGTCTGTGGGACTTAAAGGTTTTTCTGATCTGGCTCATTGGTTCTTTTGGTCCAAAAAACTCCCCCTGAACCAATGCAGCCAAAACCTTTAACTTTATTGAGGTCCCACTTATTGTTGGCAGAATGGTTGGTCTTTTTCCTTCTTGATCAGTTGAGAAGATGACCCATATAAGCACTGGCATGGGAATGAGTCTCTGATGATTTGGTTGGCAATATATGGATGGGTGCTCTGTATTGGGGAATTGGACACTGAGTTGTTCCCCCATCCATGAGACTCACTTCCCATGTATAAGCCTGTAGGATTCTCTAGTGTATTCTCTGAGAAACATAATATGTTCTTCCATGGTCAGGTTCTCAGCTTCACCATCAAACAATCCTTCACGCCCATACAGCTCTGAGATGTACTTGGCCTGTTTGCCATTTTTGAGCTCAACTGTTTTAATCTGTCTGTATGCAAACTCATCAGGATGAGTCCCTTCAAGTAACAGACTGAGCTCATTTTGTTTGAAGTTCTCAAGCCTCTTGTAGACTAACCCCTTTTTAATAACTCTGTTCTCTAACATCTTTTGGGGTGGCTGTTTAGTCTCATAGGCCTTCTTGAAATCTTCTACAATCTCCCAGGGTGATACTACAAGGACCACTGTGATCTCTTCATCTACGATCCTTTTTACTTGGCCCTTGTATCTCGAAGGAATGTCTTTCTTTACAATCCTGTGAGCCACCCTAGGATCAGGCCATACTCTCACCTTTTCCTTCTGATATTGAAATGTGTTGGCAAGGGTGTACAACCTCAGAGCTTCTTTCTTCATACTAATTATTGATGAAGAAGCAGCATAAGTTTTGTCGATGCTTTTCAACATCTCATCGTCATGAAGCCTTTGCTGCTGCTCTTCTTCAATCTTTACTCTCACAGTTTCCATCTGTGAGGTGGGAGTGATGGGCATGCGTTTGGCTTTAGGCAATGTTAGGACTGCAGACAGAGGCAGCCTATCTTCTTCCACATCATCCTCTTCTTCTTCTTCTTCTAGCCTCAACACTCTTCTCTTCTTCTTCTTGGGTGCATCATCGGCTGTTGGTTTAGAGGGTAAGGGAGTTGGTTTTGTGGGTTGTGGTTGTGGTTGATTTGGAGAGGGAATGTTGAGAGGCTGAGTTAGCATTTTAGAGGTGAGTGTGACTTTTGAGTGTTTGGCTAGCTCAGTCCTGCTCCCTGCTCCTGCTTCATTCAAAGCTTCGACTACTAAACCCTTAGTGTATGCTTTAGACGAACAGATCTTGGAGGTTATGGCCAAGATACTGTCCCTGGTCCATGATTTAATCTCGATCAATGATCTCCCAAGATATTTTGCAATGAATCTAATCATGATCTCTAGTCTCTCTCTTTCTAATGCATCATAACTTGCCCATCTTGATTTAATTTCTTCAACTTCAAGTCTCCTGATCTCTGAGTCAAGCTGTGCAGTATCGAACCCTTGTCTATACAGTTGATCAATAATGGCATCCATTGATTTACTATGTGTAGCATTTGCCATTTTGATCATCTCATGGAGTTGGAGTTCTTTCTCTTTTCCTTCACCCTTCCTCTTCTTATATGTGACATGAAAGTCTTTGTGACTTTCACCCACTTGATCATTTTCGGTTCCCTTCACAGACTCCTCTTCCTTCTCAGTTTCATTT